>LR738710.1:310396716-310494037 GCA_902687465.1 Secale cereale
TAGTTACTAATGGCGCACCACTCCCACGGTGCGCCATTAGTATTATTTTTTTCATATTTTGTTTTTATTTTTTTTATTTTTTTCAAAAAATACTAATGGCGCACCACTCCCATGGACCGCCTTTTCCAGTTCAAAAATAAATAAAAGAAAATGATGTAAATGTCAAAAAAATAAATGAAAATAAGTTTCCCATGTATTATGTGGTCTACTTGTTGGGAAAATTTACAAATATAATTTTGACTTTATTTGCAAAATATCTCCGGAATTTAGTAAAACGGGTATAACTTTTGCATACGAACTCAGATTAAAAAGTTTTTTTATATGAAAAATCATCTACTCGAAAAGTTACATCCAAATTTAACGGGGGGAGCCCGGTTAACCATTTTCAAAATCCCCAAAAACCTAACAGAAAAAAGTTACGGGGCTTTTAAGATCTACAGGCAAAAAAATCAAAAAATTTCAAACTTACTAGTGGCGCACCGTTTGCTAGGTGCGCCACTAGTAACAGAAAAAAAATATAAAATTTTCGAAAACAAATTTATAATTTTTTTCAAAAATATGATACGTAATATGACCGGGCAGTTTGAAATATATTTTCAACATTTCATCATACTCATGAACATTAACAAACTCCTAGACATCAAGAAGGGTTAATAGGATTGATATGATAGATATATCAACAAGTGCGTGTGAAGTGAGCTGGTGCTGGGGTTGGATAGAACTACGAAGTTAAGCGTGCTCGGGCTGGAGTAGTGTGAGGATGGGTGACCTTTTGGGAAGTTTGACCACAGAGTGCGATTTGACTTGAGATTAAGCAAATTGACCCCATATTAAGCCATAATGACCTGAGATTAAGAAAAAAAATTTGAAAATTTTTTTATGGAAAAAGAGAATTTGTAAAAAAAATTTGAAAAAAATTTGAAATAAAATTACTAATGGCGCACTTCTATGTAGTGCGCCATTAGTATGCCAAAGCACCTGGGTATAGATGGCCCCCTGCGAGGCATACTAATGGCGCACCGTGCACTATACTAATGGCGCACCAGTGATGCGCCATTAGTATACCAGATACTAATGGCGCATCAGAGGTGCGCCATTAGTAAATAATACTAATGGCGTGCTACTAATGGCGCACCAGTAGTGCGCCATTAATGGGCAAAACCGGTGCACCATTAGTAGCCCTTTTCCTAGTAGTGGTGTTATCTTGGAGCCGGTGTTAGTGTTATCACTACTAGGAAAAGGGCTATAGATGATATGGACTCTAATGGCGCACCACACACATGGTGCGCCACTACTATATAGTAATGGCACACCATGTGTCGGTGTGCCATTAGTAACAATTTTTTTATTTCTCCAGAAATACTAATGGCGCACCGTGGCACAGTGCGCCATTACTAGTTTAACTAGTAATGGCGCACCTCCAACTCAGTGCGCTAGTACTATTTTTTTTGCAAAACTACTAATGGCGCACCACTCACTAATGCACCATTAGTAACACTGGTTACTAATGGCGCATTAGTGAGTGGTGTGCCATTAGTAAACTGGGACCAGCTAGATATTTTGGACAGCCACACCTACACACTCACTTTCCCCACTTCATTCTCTCCACCTCCTCCTCCAAGCTTGTGTCGGCTGCCTCCTCCTCCTCACCTCATTTGCCCATAGATTCATCAAAATTAAGTGGTTAAATTACCTTTTTTTGATAGGTAAGGGGGAAAGCTATCTTTATGTTGTAGATCATTTTTTCTCCCTCGAGCTCCAACAACCGTGCACATGCACTTTCTATGGCCTAGCTAGATCTATGTATGTTTGTGGTGTTGCATATATGTTTGTGTTTGCAGGTACCGGTATTTGAAATGCGATAGTTGCTAATATTTTGCCAAAATGTTGATTCATTTCTATTTCGGCGAGAATTTTGGCACTATGCATTCTTTTTGGTCATATTTTGAAGGAAAGTCATGCCAAATTTTTTCTTGGTTCTAAAATATCGTTTTGCTCTACCCCGTAGGCGACCATGGTCCGCACGATGACCGAAGGCATCGTGAATAGGTTTTTGAGCTCCGCAAAGGCCGCGATGCTTCAAAAGAATGAGACGGAGATAAGATGTCCGTGTCGAAGATGCAAGCCGAAGTGCCTTATTGCGGACCTGGATTTCGGGCAGGTGCGGGACCACCAGCTCTTGCGTGGTTTCATGGATGGCTATCGGTGGCAAGGTGATGAAGATGACTATGAAGTCATCCATGGCCGGGCAAGAAATGAGGAAGGGCAGCAAGACAACCACCGCGGCGAGGGCGGGCGAGAAGACGAAGAATCTCCAGGACATGATCACGACGGTGATGCTGTACACAGTCATCATGTAGAAGATGCCAGACATGATGATGAGGAAGATCAAGACGAAGGGCATGATCATGATCTAGATGAAGATGCCGGAGCAGACGACGATGGAGGCTGGGTGCAGGACCCTCATATTCAAGAGCTGCTTCTCAAGCAGACGGGTAACGCAAGAGCTGCCGCCCGAGAGAAAGCCAAGCTGTATCAACTGGAGATAGATGTGGTTACTCCATTGTATGAAGGATGCAGGCCTGAGGAGACCCGCCTGAAAGTAACGCTCATGGCTCTGGAGATGAAGGTAAAACACAAAATTACCGACGCATGCTTCGACGAGAACATGTCATTCTGGCACGAACGTCTTCCCAAGGGGAACAAGTGCCCGACCAGTTTCGAGGAGGCGAAGAAAATCATGTGTCCTCTGGATTTACCGCACGTGAAATACCATGTGTGCATGAACAATTGCATCATTTATCGGGACAAGCACGCAGAGTCTACCATATGTCCGGTGTGCGGCGTCACTCGATACAAGAAGCGGAAGAAAGCTCCTCGAAAAGTGATGACCTATGTGGCGTACGATATCAAAGGCTACACATTCTACACCGAGGACAAGGACATGAAGAGCGATGGTTATCAGAACTCCGGGGTAACTATGGAATCCTACACCGGTAGCGACAAGGACAAATACTACGGAAGGATCGAGGAGATCTGGGAGCTGAGCTACGCTCGAGAGAAGGTCCCGATGTTCCGTGTCAGATGGGCCAAGAGCGTCCTAAAAGAGGACCAGTATTTCACCACCATGGTTATACTCGAAGCCAAATCCAAGACCGCGGGCGCAAACGTCACCGCAAAAAATGAGCCATGGGTACTGGCTTCCCAAGTGGACCAATGCTTCTTCATTACCGACCCGACAAAGCCCAGTCGTGTTGTCGTGAGGAGAGGCAAAAGGAAGATCATGGGAATGGACGGAGTCGCCAATGAGCAAGACTTCGACAAGTATGGCGACCTAAAGATGGAACATGACGACGATGATGAAGTAGCAGCATACACCACAAGAAGAAGCATGACGACCCTGCCTAAAGGAAGTCTGTTCCACATAAGAACTCCATTTGCGAAAAAGAAGGGCAAGAAGAAGCAGGACCACCCTACCTAATGAATATTTTTTGAACTGATGAATATTTTGCAAGTTCATGGGCACTTTTTGAATTCATGAATGTTTTAAAATTTCTTGGGCACTTTTTAAATTCATGAATATTTTTTCAAATTTGATGATATTTTTTCATATTCATAAATGTTTTACCAATTCACAAATGAATGCATATAAAAATCCAAAAAAAAAAGATTAGTTGTGCTTGGTTATATGTTACTCCCAAAAGCATATAAAGTTTGTCAAATTTGGAGCTATGGATATTTAGTTATGATTTAAACAAGTTTGAACATATTTAAACACAAATAAATATCAAACAACATTTTAAATGTTGTTAACATGGCAACAAACTGCGTATTATTTTTCTACATGAAATTCTGAGCATATAGCATATGCGACATGTTATATTTGGATGCATGGATAAAAAGATATGAGCAAAGAAAAAAAATGGTTAAAAACAAAAATTGGGGAGCCTGGGACTCGAACCCAGGACCTCCTGGTGTGTGCGCTGCGTGCTGACCAGTCGGGCTAGTGTATGTTCTCTGATGCAGATGGGGTTTGGTGGAAGATAACCTGTGGGCTCGAAAAGAAATCAATTTTTTTTTACTAATGGTGCACCACGAGGAGGTGCACCATTGCTATCGATGTACTTATGGCGCACCAGGGGGAGGTGCGCCATTAGTAACCCTCCCCCACTCGACTTGATCCCCTCTCTCCCTCTCTGCGCTAGATCCCCTCGCCCCACTGCGTCAGATCCCCTCGCACCCCGCCTCTGCTCCGCCGCCTCCACTACGCCGCCGCCCCGTCCACTGCTCGGCCTCCACTGCGCCGCCGCCCCGGCCTCCACTTTCGCCCCCTCCACCTCACACGCCGCCCCCTCCACTCTCTTCGCTCGCCGCCACGCGCCGCCCCTCCACTCTCTCCGCTCGCCGCCACGCGCCGTGTAGAAAGCCTAGCCGCCGTCGCTCCCCTACCCTCCCCACGAACCCTAGCCGCCCCTCCTGAGCCCGCCGTCGCCGCGCCATCGTCACCATCAAGGCCACCGTCGTCGCCTTCGCGCGGGGAGGACATCCAGGAGGTCCGCGCCGGCCGGCTTCGTCAAGTCCACCGTCAAGGCCCACGACGTCGTCATCTTCTCCAAGTCCTACTGCCCGTAAGCCCCCCTTTCCGTTCTCTCCTCACCCCTCCATCTTTGAGGCCACTGATTCCATATCCACCTATTTTCAATTGCAAAATAAAGCAGAGTTGGTTTACTTGCTCCTCCTTGCTTGCCGTGGGTGATTAAGAAAGAAAATTCAAGGCTGAAAACATTAGTTAAAAAATGCTATGCTAGTTGCCAAATTAAAAAAATCAGTTTGAAGGGGATGTGGCATCAGCATGAATGATCAACATTCAGAATATAAAACTGAACCAGTTAACTAGGGTAGTCTGAATCTGAACTTGTGTTGCTACTAAATCTGATCTCAGTGCTAATTACTTAACTGCTAGCATTTTATAATCTCCCGTAGGCCACACCACATCTCAGTCAGTATACTCTCTACTGAAAATGGTCCTATAGAATCATAGTAGAGTATCTGGTGAAGGTACAAAAGGCAAACAATAGGTATGTACTATGTCTGTGTGGATGCTGAGCGGTGAACAGGTGTACTACTAATTAACTAGCTAGACTGAATTGGAATGCATACTTATGACCATGACTGAATCAGAATGCATGTACTAATTAGCAAACAGTGGTAGTAGTACTTATGTGCTATACGTCCGTGTGGACTCTGATTCAGAATGTAGATCGGATTGACTTGAATGTTCTGGTTCAGAATGTAGACTGAGGATGAACCAGGGTGTTCCTGGCTGCAATAAGCCAATAACTATGTGCCCTGACTGCCTACATGGACATGTGTACCATGTAATTGTTGGTATTTATTTGTGGCCTCCTGTAGATCATAGCGCATTTCTGTTAAAACGTCCTAGCTAGAGAATCAACATAGCAGGTGTATCTGGTCAAGGAATAAAAGGCAAATAGTATATGTGCATGTCTGTGTGGGTGCTAGGTGATAGAACATGGCACCAATGCTTCCCCTTAACACTTCTAGTGTGTTGCTGCTGCTGAGAATCAAATTAAGGCGATGCATCATGGGCTGCCCGCTGCAATTAGGCAGGCGGCAAGAGATCAATTTCAGTTGAGCTATTGGTAATCCGGCGTGCACGTGACGGGTGATGAATGGATTAAAGCGATTGCATCATGGGCTTTGATGCAATTACACAGCCTCCCAAACAGTTCGATAGCTTTTGCAGTTACACAGCCTCCCAAACAGTTCGATAGCTTTACATTAAAAACTTTATTCAGACAATTCGGCATTTGATTATGCATTGTAGGCTAGCTGGTGCAAATGATATGAACAATATGCTCATTTTTTTAAATATCCTTTTAGTTTTCTCTTAGTTTTGTTCCTTTCGCTTTGGTGTTTGTGCATACTGTGTGCATACTGCTATCCTCTTATCAATGAAAAAGCCAACACTTGCTGGATATTTCAAGAAAATAAGAAGCCGGACATGAAGTTGTAGTCTCACAAGTCACAAGGTCACTGGATATAGCCATTTCATATCATCATTGCGGGAAGTCAAAGAGAAGTTCGTAATGATATGACATTTAGCAATTTATATGGAAAAAATTTCTGGTGGCTTCCCTATAAACTTCAACGATTTATTGCAATATGTGAAAATGAAACCATCTTTAACGCAGTACAAGCGTGTAGTTTACTTTGTTTTCCAACATTTTGATCATATTGGATTGGATGCTCCTATTCTTTTTGTGTGTGCTTGCTCTTGGCTGATCCTTAATTCATTTTGTTGTCATGATCTGGTTTTGTATGTTAAATTTCAGATAATTGTGCTGCCACACTGATACACTCTTATTTGGCACAGTTTGGGTGAGCCCTGGTCAAAACTAGGTACTATTCACAATTGTCCTCTTCTGCAAGGATGGTAGTTCTCTTTTTGATTGATACTGGTAGAGCATGGCTGCGAATATATCATATAGGATCATTACAAGTCACCTAAGAGAGTGGTCTTACGTGGTAGTGTCGAAATGCTAACTTGGTTGTAGAAGTCTCGATAGTCTTGTTGTTATTTCAATTTTTATTAACTGATCCATCCAGTGTTGGTGCTTATATTTTCTCTTATAGGATCATTGTTATTCCAATATGTCTGCTTTTATTTTCTCTTATACAATGTTGGTGCTTGTCTTTATGAAGCTTCAGTACCAAACAATATATGCTTTTGCAAGCTATACACAGCTATTTGAAATGATATGCTCAAGCCTATGCAAACTGGAATTTGAATAGTCTAAAGTGGAGTTGAAAGCCCGATGCACTCCATCCAGATTTTTGCTGGGTTTTGCCTCCGACCATCGTGTCGTCATGATTTTGCAGGTACCCTGAGAGGCCCTTGAGTTTGCTGGAATGTCGATTAACTTCCGTTCCGGCAAATTCGGGTACTCCATATGTCCTATTTTCAGCAAAGGTCATGCTGAAATTTTTCGTGAATTTTAGCATGACTTTGCTAAAAATAGGACATATGGGGTACTTGTGACTAATGCATGGGCCGGGGTATCTTAGTACTTAATTAAGTAGGATAAATTGCCCCTATATTCTTGCTGCATTAAACCATAGGCGGCAATAGAGCCAAGTGATTAGGCCCAACTTAGAATTCTCCTTCCCAGCTTACCTTTTAGGATGCCTCAGCTTCGACAAACCATAAATTATAAAACCTTGGCTTTTGGGGTGCCTCGGTGTCGATAAAAACCGAAATGATGAAAGCTTAGGCTTTTAGGGTGCCTCGACATTGATGAGACCATGATCTTGTTCCTTGACAATAACCAACTTTTTGACCAAACTTTTTTCCTATTTAGAGAGAAACATGGCCCACAACGATGAGGCCGGCGGTTCAGGCGGCAAGGCATTCTGGGAGCTGTCCTAGGAGATGGAGGAACAACCTCACTTCTATGAGGACGCCGCGAAAGACACCGATCCTGACACCACTGATGGTGCCGCCGAGGATGACCCCACTGATGGTGCCGCCGAGGATGCCACCACTGATGATGGCAGCGCACGCACAGATGGCAGCCAACCGAAGAGGCAACGGAAGGACCGGCGCCCGACCGTGCTCCGCACCGTCAAGGAGGTATTTACTGAAGTGGACTCCGATAGGAATCCAACGGCGCCCAAACAACTAGTCAAGGGGTGCTCGGTTCAGCTCGGGTGCGTTCTCCGGAGTACCGTCTCGATCAACACCGAGAACCTAAGGCATGATGACCGAGGGAATTTACGCAACCTCCTCTTCACGAAGCTGCACGAACGATACAAGTTCCCCGCTGAATTTGAAAACACACGCCTCACAGGGAATAAAGTGAAGAATGCTGCCCTCATGAGGACGAGCATGGCCCTGTCTACTTGGAGAAGCTCGGTGAAGAGAATGATTGACAAAGGTTTTAGTTATGAGAAGATTAAGGAGAAAAATCCTTCGATCACCGAAGATGACTACAAGGAGTTCAAGATCAAGTGCGAGAGTACCGCAACCTCTGAATCAAGTCAGTGGGGGAAAGAAATGCGGCAGTTGAACTTAGGGGAACACACACTCGGTCCCGGCGGTTACAGAGTGGCAGAGCCTATATGGGACAAGGAGGGCGCGGAGCGTGCCGAGCAAGGCCTACCGCCCCTCTTCGATAAATACGGTGACAAGTAGACCAGGAACTTTGTCAGGGCCCGGTACAAGGAGGACCCGATAACAAAGGAGCTCACCACGGATCCGAAGACCAGGGCCCTTGAGGTTGTTCTGGTAAGGAATACACCCCCGCGTAATTAGCTCCATATGGTTGCATTCTAATTAATGAAGCCAAATTTCTAAATGGTTCAAATTCCTTCCGCAGGCGACTGAAAGCAGTAGCGCGGGGTCGACTCAGAGCATTCCTTGGGACACCACTCTAAATAGGGCGTTGAATGTAATGAAAAAAAGGATAAGCTCAGTAAGCCGTCGTCAGCTGGTCGTGTGGCCGGCAAAGACTTGTCCACAAAATGGTCGTCATACTATAACTCTGGTGGGCGAAAGGAGAAAAAGACCAACTCGGAAAGCCAGGCGCGCGAGGTTCAAGAACTCAAGGCACAAGTGGCGCGGATTCCTGAGATTGTCCAAGAGCAAGGGCAACAACAACTGGGATCGACGCTCACCGGCATTATGCCTACCTTGATTCAGTGGCTGACGACGTGGATTGCGGGCGGCCAACAGGGCCGCCCCCGATTCCCAGCTTCATGGCCAGCAACTCACAGAACGCGCAGGCGGGGCCATTGGCGTCTCCGACGGAGGCAGCATTGATGTCTCCGACGCCGGCACGGGCATTGGAGCTTAATGCATCCGGGTGTACGCCGGCCGGCACCTCTGCAGCAAGCGGCCCCTCCGTCAATTGCACGCCCGCCGTTGGCGGTGCCTCGACATTAGCCGAGCTCGACACCATCATCACGGTAACTAATTAAGCCTCTTGGCCGAGGACTTCATCTCCGTGACTTTTACTGGGCATCCCTGACGCCCTACATGTTTTCGCAGGGCACCCCCGACGTTCCGTGCACTCTCCTGCACTTCGTGAACGACGAGTTGGTCGATGTCGCCAAGGGCAGAATCGTTCAACGGCAACCCCATGTTCCACGGTAATCAGATGCCACCCACCGTGTATAGGGTTCAACTGGTTCAGGTGCGGCTAGGCTGCTACGAGTTGTTACCTCCGATTCGACCCGCCGGGGCTGACGAAGATGATGTGATGACCCTCAGTGCCTGCCTAAGCTAGCCCCTACTTTGGCGGAAGAGCCAGATTCGTTTGGGGGCGGGGGACACCACCCCAAAGACAACACCGTCAATCTTGCTAGCGCCAAGCCATGGCAAGACCGCCGCAGCGCTGCCGGACATCCCTATGGCATAGGATCCAAACATGCATATGGCACAGGATCCGGACGACGATGATGACAATGACGATGATACATTTGCCAACGTCGATAAGTACTTTGCCGATCATGGGTACGATGGGAATTCATGGGGCCTCCTTCTCAAGAACCCAACCCTATAAAAGACGATCACGATCTAGCTGGTACCACGGAGAAACCAAGTTGCAACAGGCGTTGTCTGGCGTTCAGTTCTCAGCAGACGCCTCCAGCTGCCGACTTCACCGAGCCTCAGATAGCCGAGGTGCGAAATATTATCAGCCCCAATACACTCAAGAAGGCGGTCTGTGAGCAGAACTCGGTCCCATTAGAGGAGAAGAAGAAGGGACGGAAAAAAAGAGTAACAAGGGTGCGAGCCAGCCGGCACCGAGTATGATCCGTGCTAAGGACGGGCCACCTTCAACTAAGGATATAATGAGGAGGGTGCATGTGGCGGGTAGGCCGAGGCTACCGACTAATATGCTCAATGCTGCAACCGGTGCTATGTGGAGTCTGCATGACAGTGTTCTTTCTTTGGAGAAGCGGCGTCTCAGAGAGAAGGATGTGGCATACCCGATTTTCGTGGCCAGGTGCCAGAGGGAAAGGGCTTTGTGGATAACTCCATCGGGGGTACGATTGTCCTGCGGTTTGATGACATCTTCGCTATGTTTAACCTTCATCCGCTGCACTACACCTTCATTCGGCTATTTTCGCTGAGTATGGAGATGCGAAATATTAGAGACAAGACCCCGGACATCGTTATAGTCGACCCGTTCTACATGCGTGCCAAGATCTTGGGCAGCGCTGGGGACCGGCAAGTCGCGAGTTCTTACCTCGAAGGCGTCATTCTGGCAAACCGAGATAAGGATAACTTCCTCGTGCCTTACTTTCCCGAGTAAGTCATCCCCTCAACCGCCCCATAACATATGATTTCTTAGATTTTGATCGTTTTTTTTACATTCCGTGTTTTGTGCAGTGACACATATTGCACACTCATCCTCCTAAGCCCGAAATATTCCATGGCCACATATTTCGACTCGGACCGTCAGTCGATGGTAGACTACGCAAATGTCAAGAAAGTTCTTGATGATGTTCTCCCCGGCTACTCCAAATCTGGAGGCACCTTCACCAGGCCAGTTCGTAAGTACGGCAAGCACGTGTTCGCCCACAATACGACGTTCTGCTACATCAAGCAGCCACCTGGCGGTTAGAAGGGTGCCTACTACGCCATCCATCACATGCGGGCGATCATACGGGACCGTAATCACCTTCTGCTACCAGATAAACTCAAAGATTGGGCCGTGAGCTTGTCGGCAATCCAGGACGCGGACATCAGACAAGAATTCTTTCGCATCCAGTCGGAGTTTGCGGAAATCATCCATCAATATGTCCTTCGTACCTCGGGGCAGTTCAACCTCAGAAATCAACAGTCCAACAGTGACATAGACACAACGCTACAAATGCAGGCTGACAACGCCCACGATTTCATGACTCCCACGATAGACGGCGGCTTCATCCATGCTCCGGTCCCTTGAGTCGACTCGAAAGTAGTGATGCTATGTCTAGTTCTGAAACATCGATTGGCTCATGTTGTAATTAAACTTTAATGAACTTGTATGTCTCTTTGGTTTGGACAGTCGTTCAACTTAGATGTGATCGATGCTATTAATGTCTTGCTTTTCTCTTCCGATCCTTTTGCTGCATACTTATATATTGCTTATGTATTGTCTGTGAATTGGTACTAACGTTTCGTTTGGCTAGTGCATAGCGATGCCGTCGTATGTCGTGTACAAGGGTAAGGTTCCTGGAGTCTACGAGGACTGGGAGGAGTGTCGGAGACAGGTTCACCGTTTCAGCGGTAACCGTTACAAAGGGTACACCACTAGGGCGAAGGCGGAATCTAGATACGCGCGCTATCTAGCGGGAGAGAGGAGGGAGCATTGGAGGAACCGGATGAAGACAAGTTTCATCGTGATGATGCTCATCATGATGACTGCAGTTCTCTTCTGTGTGATGGTAGTTTAGATGATCGATATCGACTTGTAATGTGAAGACAAACTCGCTACTCGCGGTCTCGAGACTTGTAATATAATGTTCTATCTTTGTTCGATCTTTTGAATTCAGAGACTAATATGATGAATTGTATTCAGAGACTAATATGATGAATATTATTCGGAGACTAACCTTCTATTGTATTCGATGAATCTGGTGTTGCTGTGTGGTGTTGTCTAAATTCTGTCCAATAATATATTTTGTATCCTGTGAAAATATCAGAAAAGAAAAAAAATCTCTAATATTCATACTAGTGGCGCACCACTCAAGACACTAATGGCGTACTGTTCAAATGAAACTAATGGCGCATCACCCACCAGTGCGCCATTAGTATGCCATAGCACATGGGTACATATGCCCCCCTGGGAGGCATACTAATGGCGCACTGTGGGCTATACTAATGGTGCGCCATTAGTATTTAATTCTAATGGCGTGGTGCTGCACACCACTAGTGCGCCATTAGTAGGCAAAAGTGGTGCGCCACTAGCATGCCTTTTCCTAGTAGTGTATGCCTCTATCTTTATATCGTAGATTTGACTTGAGTAAGTTGACGTCTACTGAAATATCTTTGCAAATGGCTGATAAATAAACTGCTATACCTGTCGGTATTTGTGAGGATGTGCATGTTGTAGTTGCAAATGTTACTATTCTAACGGACTTTGTTATACTTGATATTCCCGAGGACGATAGTATGTCTAGTATTCTTGGAAGACCTTTTTTTAATACTGCAGGGGCTTTTATTGATTGCCACAAAGGCAATGTCACTTTTCATATCAATGGTAATGAGCATACAGTACACTTTCCGAGCAAACAACCTCAGGTCCACAGTATCAATTATATTGGAAAAACTTCAACTATCACTATTGGAGGTTTTGAGTTTCCTATTCCTACTATCAAGAAGGCATATGACATTCTTATTGTTGGGGACATACATATCCCCATTCAGGTAACCTATTGTTATTCGAAAATTCTCCGGTTTCATGTTACTCGGAAAGAGTTTATTAACAAGACCTGATCAACCTTGTTAATGGATTCCTTTTAATGAGCATGGGATAGGTGAATCTAGATGGCACAACCTTCTGCACCCTCCTTTTACTTTCTGTTAATTGGGTTAAATAAAACAAAAATAGCATTGTCTATCTGTTTCCAGACTTATCCGTGCAATAAAAAATATCCCGAAAATAAAAGTTCTCCAAATGCCATGAAAATGAAATATGATATTTTCTAGAATATTTGAGGAAATATGGCACTGAACACACAACGAGGGGAGCCAACACGTGGCCACGAGGGTCCAGGGCGCGCCCCTACCTTGTGGGCCCCACGTGGCCCCCTCCACTTATTCCTGGACCCATGCTCTTCTTCTTCCTCCCAAAAAAAATCCCCAACCAGCTCAAACCCGAGTTCTAGCTCATCTTGCTGCCATTTTTGATCTCCTTGCTCAAAGCACCATTCACCAAACTGTTTGGGGGAGATTGTTCCTTGGTATGTGACTCCTCCATTGGTCAAATTAGTTTTTTCTCTAGTGCTTTATTTGTTGCAAATTTATGCTGCTGTGGTGACCTTGTTCTTGAGCTTGCATGTCAAATTTTCTTGGTCCCAAGTAGTTCTAATGCATGATATAGCCTCTAGGCACTTATAGGAGTTGTTGCTATCAATCTTGTTGAGTTTGGTTAACTTTTATTTTGAAGTTACTAAAATTTTCAGAAAATTTCAGAAAAATGTCTAGGAGAAACTTCCAAGGTGGTCCTTCAAGGAAGCAAGAACCGAGGCTCGCGTTCCGTGAGCCGGACGATGAACCACCGAGGGATCCTGATGTGCGGCCTTGTGAATGGCCGTCAGATGAATTCATGGGTCAAGCAGACATCAAATATGAATTTTACGCATACGTGTGCAATGCTGACCTCGAGGACTTCATACAAGATAAGTGTCCTCAATACCGTGGCTTAACTGATAGCTTTGTGAGAAGGTTTAAATTTTCATCTTCACGTAATTCTCACACTGTGCTGTTTGACCTATATGATATATCTTATACCATGGATCTAGAGGATTTTACTGTTGCCTGCAAGCTCCCACAATGGGGCAGTATGAGTGATCCTCGCAAATCTGAGTTTAGAGAATTCCTAGCCAGTATTACAGTAGGGGAATCCAGGGACATCACACAAGCCACCACTGGGAGCATACATTTTCCTGCTATTCATTACTTTGCTCTCTTTATCGGTAGATGCATAAACAGTAAAGATGAGGCTTGTCACATGTGTGTCCCTGATCTTAGTGTTCTCAGGAGTGTTGTACTAGGTGATAGGCAATATAACTTGGGAGCAATCAATGCACGTAGGTTACACCATAATGGCTTGCATGGAGATTTATTTGGTGGGATCTATGCTACCCACATAGCCCGCTTCCTTGGTATACCCGTGCACGTGAATAATTAACCTTTAACTCCTGCATATTTAGACTGCCATGCTATGACTAGTCACCGGTTTATAGAGTGGGATAATCAAACCCTCAAATATCGACTAATCTTTAATAGGCAGCATGCCATCCCTATTGTTCTTCCTGTCCCTACTTTGTTTAACTTTCAGGAAAAGGAAGATACACTATAACTATGGAGGAGGCAAATGCTTATTATAACATGACAGAGGCAGCCCGCCTTCGAGCTGCAGCTCAGCATGCAGCATCTGCTGCGTCTCAGTACGACCCCAACTACAACTTTGGATATCCGTCAGGCCAATACTGGCCATAGACCAACTTAGGCCAAAAGCCTAAGCTTGGGGGAGTACGTGTTTCTCACCAACTTACATTCATGTTCACACACTTATTCTAGTTGTCGGTGCTCACACACTTTCACTATACCATCCATGCTCAGTTTCAATTTATTTTTCTTAGTCTTTTTCTTGTACAAAAAATATTAGTTGCAGCTTCTAGCTAGTTTACTTTCTTTGCTTGTAGCAGTAGTTAAAAAAATGAAAACCCAAAAAGATTTCTCGTTCTTCTTTTGCTTGTTGGGAGCTTTCCCGTGTTAATAGTTTCTTTTCTTTTCTTTAGGGGTTAAGAGTAGAAGACCATGATTGAAAATGCTTAGTGGCTCTCATATGCTTTGTTGTAGATTTAACCTTGAGCCATATTACCTTGTCTTCTCTCTTGTATTAAATGTCTGCAGATTCCAGCTTAGTCCAATGCACGTGCACTATTATTATTATCCACACCATTCGGTCGTGCGAGTGAAAGGCAATAAGGATGATATATGATGAACTAATTGAGATGAGAAAAGTTGGTATGAACTCGACCTCTCTTGTTTTTGTAAATATGATTGCTCATCGTTCCTGATTCAGCTTGTTATGAATGAAACATGTTTGCAATGACAATTAGAGATCATAGCTGCTTATGCCATTCTTAATTAGCTGAGAGTTTATAATGGTCTATCTTGCATGCCAACATGATATTAAAATGGTTTGTGATGTGGTATGATGGGTGGTATCCTCCTTTGAACGATTTAAGTGATCTGACTTGGCACATGTTCATGCATGTAGTTGAAGCAAATCAACATAGCCTTCACGATATTTATGTTCATGGTGATTTATATCCTACTCATGCTTGTATTCATTGTTGATTAATTTTAATGCATGTCCATGACCGTTGTTGCTCTCTAGCTGGTCGCTTCCCAGTCTCTTTCTAGCCTTCACCTGTACTAAGTGGGAACACTACTTGTGCATCCACTTCCATAAACCCCAAAGTTATTCCATATGAGTCCACCATACCTTCCTATATGCGGTGACCTGCCGTTCCAAGTAAATTTGTATGTGCCAAACTCCAAACCTTCAAATGAAATTCTGTTTTGTATGCTCGAACAGCTCATGTATCAACTAGGGCTGTCTATATCTTCCATGCTAGGTGGGTTATTCTCACAATGATTGGACTCCGCTCATCATTCATGAGAAAATGGCTGGTAATCGGGATGCCCAGTCCCATGCTCAAAATCATAATAATTAAACAAAACTCCCCTAGGGATGTTGCTGGTTTGGACGATACCCATTGTTTCGGGCTAGCCGTGGAGTGTGCTTGTTGGTGGTTGGGGGAGTATAAACTTTACCATTCTGTTTGGGAACCGCCTATAATGTGCATAGCATGGGAGATATCGAGATTCTTGGTTGTTATGTTGACAATGAAAGTATATCGCTCAAAATGTTATTCATCTCCATTTAAAAATCGAGCTCTAGCACCTCTACAAATCCCCGCTTCCCTCTGCGAAGGGCTTATCTATTTACTTTTATGCAGAGTCCTCATCCTCTTATCAAAGAGCACCAGTAGGAGAGCACCTCTGTCGTTGCATGTATTACTATTAATTTGCATTGAGTATGATCATGACTGGATCTCTTTTACCATGAATTACAATGTCTAGTCAGTCCTTAATCTTTAAAGGTGGTCTGCATTTATGTTTTGCGGTCTCAGAAAGGGCTAGTGAGATACCATCTTGTTATATCATATCATGATTGTTTTGAGAAAGTGTTGTCCTCCGAGGTTTATTATTATTGCTCGCTAGTTGATTATGCCATTGATGTGAGTAGTCTTGAGACCTCAAAGTTATTGTGAATGTGGTCAGTTCATGATCTTGTTGAAAACCTGAATGCTAACTTACATATTTACAACAACAAGAGCAAACAGATTTTGTCAAAGTTTTTCTTTATCACTTTCAGTTTATCAACTGAATTGCTTGAGGACAAGCAAAGGTTTAAGCTTGGGGGAGTTGATACATCTCCAACGTATCTACTTTTCCAAACCCTTTTGCCCTTGTTTTGGACTCTAACTTGCATGATTTGAATGGAACTAACCCGGACTAATGTTGTTTTCAGCAGAACTACCATGGTGTTGTTTTTGTGCAGAATAAAAAGTTCTCAGAATCGCCTAAAAATCAACGGAGAATTATTTCAGAAAATATAAAAAATACCTGCAAGAAGATCCACACCAGGGGGTCCAGGGCCTGTCCACGAGGGTGGGGGGCGCGCCCCCTGCCCAGGGCGCGCCCCCTGCCTCGTGGCCCCCCTGGTGCTCCACCGACGTACCCCCAAATCCTATATCTTCACTTTCGGGGAGAAAAAAATAAGAGGGAAGGAATTATCGCGTTTCACGAGAAGGAGCCGCTGCCAAGCCCTAATCTCTCTCGGGAGGGCTGATCTGGAGTCCGTTCGGGGCTCCGGAGAGTGGAGATCGTCGCCATCGTCATCATCAACCATCCCCCATCACCAATTCCATGATGCTCACTGCCTTTTGTGAGTAATTCCATCGTTGGCTTGCTGGACGATGATGAGTTGCATGGGATCTATCATGTAATCGAGTTAGTTTTGTTAGGGTTTAATCCCTAGTATCCACTATGTTATGAGATTGATGTTGCTATGACTTTCCTATGCTTATTTTTTGTCACTAGGGCCCGAGTGCCATGATTTCAGATCTGAACCTATTATGTTTTCATGAATATATGTGTGTTCTCGATCCTATCTTGCAAGTCTATACTCACCTACTATGTGTTATGATCCGGCAACCCCGAAGTGACAATAATCGGGACCACTTCCGGTGATGACCATAGGTTGAGGAGTTCATGTATTCACTATGTTTTAATGCTTTGGTACGGTACTCTATTAAAAGGAGGCCTTAATTTCCCTTAGTTTCCAATAGGACCCAGCTGCCATGGGAGGGTAGGACAAAAGATGTCATGCAAGTTCTTTTCCGTAAGCACGTATGACTATATTCGGAATACATGCCTACATTGCATTGATGAACTGGAGCTAGTTCTGTGTCACCCTAGGTTATAACTTCTACATGATGAATTGCATCAGACATAATTTCCCATCACCGATCCAATGCCTACGAGCTTTACCTATATTGCTTGTTGCTTATTTCCTTTTCAGTTACTACTATCACAAAAACTACAAAAACACTATCATTACTTTTATTGCTGCTACCCCCACTATCATATTACTTTGCAACTAAACTATATTGCTACAGATACTAAGTTTCTAGGTGTGGTTGAATTGACAACTCATCTGCTAATACTTAAGAGTATTCTTTGGCTCCCCTTGCGTCGAATCAAAAAATTTGGGTTGAATACTTTACCCTCGAAAACTGTTGCGATCGCCTACACTTGTGGGTTATCACTCCCCTAGGGTTTCTGGAATATTTGTGTATTTATAGAGCAAAGAGGCGGTCTGGGGGCACCCGAGGTGGGCACAACCCACCAGGGCGCGCTTGGGCCCCAGGCGCGCCATGGTGGGTTGTGCTCCCCTTGGAGCTCCCCTCAGGTGCAGCCCTGGCCCATTGGATGTCTTCTTGTCGAAAAAATTCACAAAAAGTTTCGCTGCGTTTGGAATCCATTTTATATTGATTTCATGCAATGTAAAAAACATGCAGAAAACATCAACTGGCACTTGGCACTATGTCAATAGGTTAGTACCAAAAAATATATAAAATGATTGTAAAACATCCAAGAATGATAATATAACCACATGGAACAATAAAAAATTATAGCTACGTTGGAGACATATAAAGTACATGGAGTAGAGGAGGGGAACTTCGGGATCTAGAGTAGGAAAAGAGATTACAAGGTGAGGTGGGCAGGGGATTGGGGATGAAAAGGTAGCATGAACTTCGAACACGCGCCAATACGCTCTCACCGCACAAGCGCCCAAAAACACCGGTGGCGCACACATGCTGGCCTGAGAGTTGATAACCCACAAGTATAGGGGATCACAACAGTTTTCGAGGGTAAAGTATTCAACCCAAATTTATTGATTCGACACAAGGGGAGCCAAAGAATATTCTCAAGTATTAGCAGCTGAGTTGTGAATTCAACCACACCTGGATAACTTAATATATGCAAGAAAGTATTTAGTAGCAAAGTAGTATGGAAGTAATGGTAACCGTGGCAAAAGTAACAATATCAGTTTTGTAGTGATGGCGACAGCAGCCATAACGAAAGTAACAAAGCAAGTATCAATATGGAACGAACTCGTAGGCAATGGATCGGCAATGATAGGTGTCGGATGATATTCATCATGTAGCAGTTATAACCTAGGGTTACACAGAACTACCTCCAATTCATTAATGTAATGTAGGCATGTATTCCGAATATAGTCGTACATGCTTATGGAAAAGGACTTGCATGACATCTTTTGTCCTACCCTCCCGTGGAAGCGGGGTCCTAATGGAAACTAAGGGATATTAAGGCCTCCTTTTAATAGAGTACCGGACCAAAGCATTAGCACTTAGTGAATACATGAGCTACTCAAACTATGGTCATCCCAGGAAGTGTCATGCCTATTGTCACTCCAGGGTTGCCAGACCATAACACATAGTAGGTGACTATTGAATTGCAAGATAGGATCGAGAACACAAATATTAAGGAAAACATAATAGGTTCAGATCTAAAATGATGGCACTCGGGCCCTAGTGACACGCATTAAGCATTGGAAAGTCATAGTAACATCAATCTCAGAACATAGTGGATACAAGGGATCAAACCCTAACAAAACTAACTCGATTACATGATAAATCTCATCCAACCCATCAATGTCCAGCAAGCCTATGATGGAATTACTCACGCACAGCAATGAGCATCATGAAATTGGTGATGGAGGATGGTTGGTGATGACGACAGCGACGATCTCCACTCTCCGGTGCCCTTACTAACTCTAGATCAGGTCTCCTTGATGAAGAACAGGAGCTGGCGGCGTCTCCTTATCGTAAAACGCGATGGGATCTTCTCTCTGGATTTTTTCCTCCCCGAAATAGGTTATATGGAGTAGGAGATGGCGTCGGGGAAGGTCCAGGCGCCCACAAGGTAGGGGGGTGCGCCCTAGGGGGGGGGCGCCTCCCACCCTTGTGCACAGGGTTTGGCCCCCCTCCGGTAGTTCTTTTTACTAGTATTTTTATATATTCTGAATATATTCTCCGTGAAGTTTCCGGTCATTCCGAGAACTTTTATTTTTGGAAGAAAGTAACACCAAGGAAATTCTGCTGAAAACAACGTTAGTCCGAGCTAGTCCCATTTGAATCATGCAAACTAGAGTCCAAAACAAGGGCAAAAGAGATTGGAAAAGTAGATATGACAGAGACGTATCTACTCCCCCAAGCTAAACCCATCGCTTGTCCTCAAGCAATTCAGTTGATAAACTAAAAGTGATAATTTTTTTTACAAACTCTATTTGATATTTTTGTTGCAAATACGTTAACCCGGCATTCAAGTTTTCAGTAAAGTTTATGAATTAACCATATTCACAATAACATTTAGGTCTCATGTTAACTCATACCAATAACATAATCAACTAGCAAGAAATAATAATAAGTCTCGGATGACAACACATTTTCAAAACAATCATGATATAATATGAGAAAGTGGTATCTCGCTAGCCATTTCTGAGACCGCAAAACATAAATGCAGAGCACCTGAGAAGATCAAGGACTGACTAGACATTGTAATTCATGTTTAAAGAGATCCAGTCACACTCATTCTCAATATCAATTAATAACAAAGCATATAAATGATAGAGGTGCTCTCCAACTGGTACTTTTTACAAGAGGATGATGACTCATCAATGGAAGTAAATAGATAGACCCTTCGCAGAGGGAAGCATGGATTTGCAGAGGTGCGAGAGGTCAAGTTTTTAAATCATAGATTAATATAATTTTGATCGGTATGCTTTCTTTGTCAACGCTACGACCAAAAGTTCACAATATCTTCCATGCTACATACGTTATAGGCGGTTCCCAAACAGAATGGTAAAGTTTTACTCCCCCTCCACCATCAAACACACTCCACGGCTTATCTGAAACAATGGGTACCATTCAAACCAACAACAGTCCTAGGGGAGCTTTGTTTAATTATATTTTGATTTGATTTTGAGCATGTGACAGGGTATCCCAATTACCAGCCATTTTCTCGTGAATGATAGGCGGAGTCCACTCATCGTGAGAATTACCATTTAGCATGGAAGATAAAGACAACCCCCAGTCGCCACATGAGCGATTTGGGCATACAAAGCATAATTTTATTTGAAGGTTTACAATTTGGCACATGCGAATTTACTTGGAACGGCACCGCACATAGGTAGGTATAGTGGACTCATACGGAACAACTTTGGGTTTATGGAAGTGGATGCACAAGCAGTATTCCTGCTTAGTACAGGTGAAGGCTAGAAAGAGACTGGGAAGCGGCCAGCTAGAGAGTGACAACAGTCATAAACATGCCTTGAGTTTAACCAACATTCGGTGCCCGCATGAGTAGGATATAAATTACCATGAACATAAATATCATGAAGGCTATGTTGATTTTTCTTCAACTACATGTGTGAACATGTGCCAAGTCGAGTCACTTAAACCATTCAAAGGAGGATACCATCCTATGATACCACATCACAAACATTTTAAAAGCATGTTGGCATGCAATGTAAACCATTATAAACTCCTAGCTAATTAAGCATGGCATGAGTAACTATAATCTCTAATTGTCATTGCAAACATGTTTCATTCATAATGGGAGAAATCAGGGATGAAAAGCTAATCATATTTACAAAAACAAAATAGGTTGGGTTCATACCAGCTTTTCTCCATCTCAATCATTTCATCATATATCATCATTATTGCCATTCACTTCAACGACTGAACGGTGTGAATAATAATAAGAGTGCACGTGCATTGGGCTAAGCTGGAATCTGCAAACATTTATTCAAAGCAGAAGACAAGGTAATATGGGCTCTTTGTCAGATCAACAATAATGCATATGAGAGCCGCTCATCATTTTCGTCGTGGTCTTCTCCTCTTGACCCCCAAAGGAAAAGAAAAGAGTTTCATAGAAACACACTGAAATATTTTTGGAGTTTTTATGTTTCTAAAGGAAGCAAAACAAGAACGAGAAAAACTATTTACCCGGGAAAGCTCCCAACAAATAAAAGAAGAACGATAAATCTTTTTGGATTTTCTTTTAATACTACAACTACTAAGAAGCTAACTAGGAAAAAAAAGACAAAAAGAAGCAAGAAATATGTTTGGGTTGTCTAAAGTTTTTCAAACACACAAGAAGAAAGCGAGAAAAATAAACTAACATGCATAGTACAATGAAAAGTACGAACATCGACAACTTGAATGAATGTGTGAACATGAATGTAATGTCGGTGAGAAATACATACTACCCCAAGCTTAGGCTTTTCCCTAAGTTGGTCTAGGGCCACCACTGGCCCGGATGATATCCGAAATCATGGTTGGGGTTGTACTATGCTGCAGCAGCTACTTCTTGGCCAGCTTCTTCTTGAAGGCGAGCGGTCTCCGCCTCTCTGTCATATGCGTCCGCCTCCTCTATGGTTATAAAGTATCTCCCTTTTACCTGAAAGTTAAAGAAGGCAGGAGCAGGAAGAGCAATATGGATGGCACATCGTCTGTCAAAGATTAGTCGGTACTGAAGATGATGGTCATTCGTCTCAAGAAACTGATAATGTATCATGATCTTATAATCTAGAAAAGCAGGTGGCAACTCAACATCATATCCTCTTATGGGTACACCTAAGTAATTAGCTAAACAAGTTTCATAAATCCCTCCAAATAAATCTCCATCTTTAGCATTATGATGTAACCTCTTTGCAATAATTGCCCCTAAATTATATTTCTTATCACCCGACACCGCATATTAAAGATACTTAGATCTGGAACACAAAGGTGGCTATGATCATGTTTACCATTAATGCATATTCCTATAAAGAGGGCAAAATAATGTATAGTAGGAAAATGAATGCTCCCTATGGTGGCTTGTGTAATGTTTCTAGTTTCCGCCACGTTGATGCTATCAAGGAAATCACGGTACTCAGATTTGTGAGGATCATTGGGACTACCCCACTACGCGATTTTACATACTTCACAAAAAATCTTCTAGGTCCATGGTATAAGATTCGCCATAAAGATCAAATAGGATAGTATCAATATTGTTCTTAGATGAAAACTCAAACCTCCGCACAAAGGGATCGGTGAGGTAATAGTGTTGTCGGAACTTATCTGACACGAAGTCCTCAAGGCAGGCATTTTTTTACGTATGCATCAAACTCATCCTTGAAACTTACGCGAATCATTAATTCATCCGACGGCCATTCACAAGGCCGTACTTCAGCATCTCTTGGTGGTTCAAGGTCCGGTTCTGGTATCGCGAGCCTCAGTGCTTGCTTTCTTGCAGGGCCACGTTGGTATATTCTCCTAAAAATTTTGTCTCTCTGAAAAAATTCTGAAATTTTCAATGACTCAAAATAAAAGTGAACCAAACTCAACACAATTGATAGCGACTACTCCTACAATTGTCTAGAGGATATATCGTGCATCAAAACTACTTTGGACCATATGAATTTGACATGCAAGCTCAACAACAAGGTCACCACAGCAGCAAAGATTTGCAATAAATAAAGAACTAGAACAAAAACTAATTGGACCATTGGAGGAGTCACATATTGAAGAAAATCCACCAAAATAGTTTTGCAAATGGTGATTCGAGCATGGAGATTGAAAATGACAGCAAGATGAGCTAGAACACGGGTTTGAGCTGGTGTATGATTTTTTTGTGGAGGAAGAAGGAGCTCGTGGTTGCTGCAATAAGTGGAGGGGGGCACATGGGGCCCATAAGGACAGGGGGCGCACCCTCCATCATTGTTGCCCACTAGTGCAGCCCCCTGTTGCATACTCACGGCCAGAAATCTTTAAATATTCTAGAAAAAATCATATTAAATTTTCAGGGCATTTGGAGAACTTTTATTTTCAAGACATTTTTTATTGCACGGATAATTTAAAAGACAGATGGATAAAACTATTTTTTCTTTATTTAATCTAAACAACAGAAAGTAAAAGTTGCGTACAGAAGGTGGTGCTCTCTAAATTCATCCATCTCATGTTGATTAAAAGGAATCCATCAACGAAGTTGATCAACTCTTCGAAGCACAAGTCTGAAACATTTGGAAAAGTTCGAAGACTTGCATAGTGAAGTAGAGAATCATCATAACAAGACAATAAAGTTTCTACGATCTGATCGCGGAGGCAAATATTTGAGTTACGAGTTTGTCCTTCATTTAAAATAATGTGGAATGGTCTCACAACTCATGCCACCTGGAAAACCATAGCGTAATGGTGTGTTCGAACGTCGTAACCATACTCTTTTGGATATGGTGCGTTCTATGATGTCTCTTATCGATATGCCTTTGTCGTTTTGGGGTTAAGCATTACAGACAGTTGCATTCACGTTAAATAGGGCACTATCCAAATCCGCTGATATGACACCCTATGAACTACGGTTTGGCAAGAAACAAAAGCTGTCATTTCTTAAAGTTTGGGGTCGGGGCACTTATGTCAAAAGGATTCAACCTAATAAGTTCGAACCCAAATCAGAGAAGTGTGTCTTCATAAGATACCCTAAATAAACAATTGGGTACACCTTCTACCACAGATTATACGACAAGATCTTTGTTGCTAAGAATGGGTCCTTTCTAGAGAAGGAGTTTCTATCGAAAGAAGTGAGTGGGAGGAAAGTAGAACTTGATGAGGTAATTGTACCTTCTCTCGAATTGGAAAGTAGCACATTAGATAAAATCTTTCCCGTGATGCTTATACCAACTAGAGAATAAGCTAATGATGATGATCATGAAACTTTGGATCAAATTACTACTGAACCTCGAAGGTCAGCTAGAACACGTACCGCACCAGACTGGTATGGTAATCATATCCTGGAATTGATGTTGTTATACAACGGAAAACCTTCGAACTATGAAGAAACTATGATGAGCCCAGATTCCGAAAAATGGCTTGAGGCCATGAAATGTGAGATAGGATCCATGTATGAGAACAAAGTATAGACTTTGGTGGACTGGCCCGATGATCGGCAAGCCATAGAGAATAAATGGATCTTCAAGAAGAAGACTGACATTGATGCTAATGTTACTGTCTACAAAGCTCGACTTGTCGCAAAAGGTTTTCGACAAAATCAAGGAGTTGACTATGATAAGACTTTCTCACCCATAGTGATGCTTAAGTCTTTCTGAATCATGTTGGAATTGTCGCATTTTATGAAAATCTGGAGAATGGATGTCAAAACTGCATTCCTTAAAGCATTTCTTGAATAAGAGTTGTATATGATGCAACCAAAAGTTTTTGTCCATCCTAAAGGTGTTATCAAAATGTGCAAGCTCCAGCGATCCCTCTATGGATTGGTGCAAGCATCTCAGAGTTGGAATATATACTGTGATGAGGTGACTAAAGCATATGGTTTTATATAGACTTACGGTGAAGCCAGTATTTACAAGAAACTGAGTGGGAGCACTACAAAATTTCTTATAAGTATAAGTGGATGACATATTGTTGATCGGAAATGATGTAGAATTTTCTGGAAACCATAAAGGGTTGTTTGAAAGGAGGTTTACAAAGAAAGACCTCGGTGAAGCTTCTTACATATTGGGCATCACAATATATAAAGATAGATCAAGACGCTTAATAGGACTTTCACGAAACACATGCCTTGATAAAGATTTGAGAAGGTTCAAAATTGATCAGTCAAAGGAGTTCTTGCCTGAGTTGTAAGGTAGGAAGTTAAGAAAGACCGAAAGCCCGATCACGACAGAAAAATAGAGAGAGAATGAAAGTCATTCCCTATGCCTCAGCTAGAGGTTCTATAAACTATGCCATGTTGTGTACCAGACATAATGTGTGCCTTGCCACGTGTCTGGAAAGGGGGGTACAAGAGTGATCCCGGAGTAGATCACTTGACAGCTATGAAAATTATGCCTAGAGGAATAAGGAAATGTTTTCTTGGTTATGGAGGTGATAAAGAGTTCGTCATAAAGGGTTACGCTGATGCAAGCTTTGACACTAATCCAGATGACTTTGAGTATCAATCTGGATGTGTATTGAACATAGGGGCAATTAGCTGAAGTAGCTCTATGCAGAGCATTGTAGACATAGAAATTTGGAAAGTACACAAGGATCTGAATGATGCAGGCCCGTTGACTAAAAGCCACTCTCACAAGAAAAACATGATAATACCTTAGAACTCTTTGAGTGTTAATTACATGAAGATTTGAACTAGATTATTGACTCTAGCAAACTCTTTGGGTATTAATCACATGGTGATGTGAACTATGGGTGTTAAGCAAATGGCGATGTGATCTAGATTATTAACTTTAGTGCAAGTGGGAGACTGATGGAAATATGCCCTAGAAGCAATAATAAATTAGTTATTATTATATTTTGTTAATTATGATAAATGTTTGTTATTCATGGTATAATTGTATTGCCGGGAAACATAAATACATGTGTGGATAAATAAGCGAAATACCGTGTCCCTAGTAAGCCTCTACTAGACTAGCTCATTGATTTAAGATGGCTAAGGTTTCCTAACCATAGACATGTGCTGTCATATGATAACAGTGTCACATCATTAGGAGAATGATGTGATGGACAAGACCCATCCATTAGCATAGCATTTGAGCGTTCAGTTTATAGCTACCACTTTCTTGATGTCAAATACATGTTCTTTCGACGATGAGATCATGCAACGCCCGGATACTGGAGGAATGCCTTGTGTGCTATCAAACGTCACAATGTAACTTGGTGATCATGAAGATGCTCTATAGGTATCTGTGAAGGTGTCTGTTGAGTTGGCATGGATCGAGATTGGGATTCGTCACTCCGTGTTTCGGAGAGGTATCTCTAGGCCCTCTCGGTAATACACATCATAAGAAGCCTTGAAAGCATATGATTAATGACTTAGTTATGAGATGATGTATTACAGAACGAGTAAAGAGACTTGCCGGTAATGAGATTGAACTAGGTATAGAGATACCGATGATCGAATCTTGGGCAAGTACCATACCGTTGGACAAAGATAATTACGTATGTTGTCGGCATAAAGATCATTGTATAAAATGTCGGAACCAGTATGGACATCCAGGTTTCGCTATTGGTTATTGACCGGAGAGGTGTCTCGGTCATTTCTACATAGTTCTCGAACCCGTAGGGTCCACACGCTTAATGTTCATTAACGATATAGTGTTATATGAGTTATATGATTTGGTGACTGAATGTTGTTCGGAGTCCGGATGAGATCACGGATATGATGTGGAGTATCGAAATGGTCGAGAGGCAAAGATTGATATATAGGACGATGGTAGTCGGACATCGGAATGGTTTCGGAGTGCATCGGTTAATCATCGGGGTCACCGGAAAGGGTTCCGGGAACTCCCGGCAAGTGTATGGGCCTTATGGCCCAATGGAGGGTACATAGACACCCCCCCCCGTTGATAGCAATCTCCATGGATAGATTATTGCGTGTGTGTAGATTTTTTTTGTTTTCCATGCAACGTTTCCCAACACTTCTTGCCTCGAAGGATCCAGGATATTCACTTTACGCGGTTCGTGTGCCTCAAGGGAAGTGCTATGTCGACACACTGACCATGGAGGTGTTTTTCCTGTGGTTTGATCACATCATTCAGATGTTTCTCATGAGGCGTCTCGAATTTACAATCGTCTGCCTTTTTGCGCTGCATGTGAGCTTTAGCATCAAGAGAGTACTAGTGAACCAAATCTTTGTGGTAGATCCTTACTAGATGCATGAGGAGTTCTTGTGTCTCGGCAAGTTTGAGCATAAAGCTGCTAGGGAATACATTCAAAACTTCTTGGTAATGAATAAGGACAAGGAAACATTTCTCTTGCCTTATCATTCAATGTAAGTCATTGCTGGATAACCCTTTCATACATTTCATTCATTCCGCCTAGATCATATGAAGAATCATTTGAGGTCTTTTACCCCGCAGCAACAACCACACCATCCTTATCATTCTTTACCCGAGAGTCACCCATGTTGTGTATTTCGACTTGTCTAAAAACTTCGAGAAGAAGAACTACAACCACAGGAGATGGTTTACCAACTATGTGTGCCGTAATGACCTGGAGAGCGTAATTTCCCCGTAATTTAATTGCTGCAATTTCAAATTGTACCGTATTTGAATTTGAATTTGAATGTATGCTATAGCTTAATTCATATCCATCAGGTTCAAACAACAAATGCATTATTCGATTCATAGGTACATATGTTCAAAAATTACATAAGAACCAAATAAAGAATGATGAACTAGAGTTGTATACTTATACTAGTAAATACTGTAAAGAAAGAGGTGAAATACATTCTGGCTGCTGAACAAGGTGAAGGGGAATGCCCATATTTTGCCCTCCTCCATGCAGAAGGCACGCACGACTCTAGTCCAGCCCCTTGTGATGGCCGACCGCCCATCCTTCCAGGTCTTCATGAGAACATCTAGATAACCGTTGTGTTCTGGTGGAAATACTTTAACCTTGGCATGCCCACCAATCAAGTAGTTTGAGAGGTAATCTTGAGTACACTTCTTCGGGAACCACTGCAAAGGAAAAAGATTCAAAATTGTCATCTAACACAACTCATTATGGGCAGTAAAAAGAAGGCTGTAGAGTTCTTACATACCATCCTGCAGCTCGCGATTGTCTTGGATAAAGTGTAAACAAATTGTTTAATTGACATATTGTCACACCCTGATTTTCATGCCACATTGCTTAAACTCATAATCATGGTAAAAATGTGGATTGACAAAAACTTTTGAGTGTTTTTGATCTTGCTTGATTGGTTCTATGTTTGCTGTTTGCTAGTGCTCTAAAAATCAAATAAATCCTCCAACTCTTCTACTTCATCTCCTTGATCCAAGACCTTTTCCCAATGATCATGCCATGTGTATAGACCAGTATAGTATTTTGTTATAAAAATATTTTGGCCAAATAGTATTTTCAAAAAATAGTTTTCCAAAAACCCCTGAATTGAGGTTTGCACTACAAGTACCTTATTTAGGGTGTGAAAAATCTTTCAAAAAGTATATTTCAATCCTATTAGGTATAGGACTCCCATAAAACACAAAATTATAATTTTAAAAGTTATTTTTATATTTTATTTAAAAGCTTTTTCTTAAGGCCAGAAATGGTCTTTAATAGGGAAAAATTATTTAATTATTTCAAAAATATTTGCCAAAATTCAGGGAAACTCATAGGACATATATTGTCCATACATAAGAGTTTCAACACATGGTCATGTTCAAAATATTGGACAAATCCTTCCAAAACCCTTTCCGGATATTTCAAGCTTTTGAAATACTTACAAAGGAAATGTTCTCCAAAAATTCCAGGAAAATTCTATCATGTCAAATGTGACATATCTGATGATCTTACAAAGCCTCATGCCTTGAAGATCAAGAAAACATCATCAAAACCCCTTAAAACCAGTATGTCCATATCTGAAGTTTGAGCAACTTTACATTGCCAAACTTATCCAAATGCCCTCAAAATTGGTGCACATGCTAGAATGGTCTAATAAGGCATCCAGACCAAATGGCACAAGCTTTGGAGAAGGGTAACTTGATCAGAATACCCCAAAACCATTTCTGTTCAAATTCAAATTTGAACAACTTTACATTACCAACTTTTTACCTGGGCCTTCAAACTTTGTGGGCATGATCATAACCCCAAATGATGACACTACACCAAGTGGTGCATCAAGGGGAGATGGTTAGCTTAACTCAAACATGGTGAAACCATTTCTGATGATTTCTAGGGTTCACCAAAGTTACATTGGCAAGTTTCTTCAAACAAGCCCAAATTTGGTGAAACACCCTATTTCCATATGCCATTTAATCCTGTTAAGTGTCATAGCCAGTGGAGATCATTTGCTTGCCCAGAACATAATCAAACACCTTCTGCCATTTTACCAAAACCATCATTTTGACCTCTCTTACTATTTACTTTTGCTTCAACATTCTACCACAGCCTCACCTAGTCACCTTCTACCTCCAGTAACTTCCCCATGACCAGAGTTGAATAATTGAAGGGTGAAAACCCCAATTTACCTTGCTGGACAGCCCAGTCCTTATCTTCTCTCAGCTTCCCTCCTCTCTCACTGGACAACCAAGGCATCCAAGGCCACAGCAAAATTGTTTACTTCACGTTTGACCCTCCAGACAAGATGGACGCGCCCAGCTAGCCAACGACATGCCGTGGCATGCAGAAGGCACGCTCCAGAGCACGCTACAGTGCACGCCCGCACTGTAGCCTAGCCCAATCAGCCAGCCCCGACCACCTCGTGCTTCCCCCTCGCGCCGTTCAATGCGCCTCGGTGTCCGCAACGTTCCCCGGCGCTGTCCCCCTCCTCCTTCTCCCTCCAGTGGACGCCCTCACACGCGCGCCGGCCGCCCGCAAGCTCCAGTCGTCGGCCTCGCATGCGCGCAGCTCCAAAAGCTTCCCCCTCTCCCTCTCTTCCTCTCCTCTGCCCTGGACCTCGTCCAGCAACCCCGCAGACACTTCCCCAACGCCTCCCGTGCACTGTGGCAACGAGCAGAGGCTCGCCGGTGCACAGGTCCACGGCACCTCGCCGTCCGCCTATAAATAGGCCTCCTGAGCCCCTCCTCTCCTCACCAGTCGAACTCTCCCTCTCTCAATCTCCCCCCAGAGCCACTTGCCCCACTCCAGACCAGCCCGAGCTCGAGATCGAGCTCGAGCTCCGCCGCGGCGGCTCCCCGTTGCCTGCTCTGTACGGGCCACCCCAGCCTCTCCTCTCACCTGATCTAGCACCACAACACGTCACTGACTCGATTCCCCCTCTTTCCCCTCTCTGCAGCTGCCGGAATCGACCGAAGCAGCATTCACCCGAAGCTCCTCCGCCGCGTGACCTCACCGCCGGCGAACCAGGCCCCTCCGGAGACCCGCACCACCACCACCAGAACGGCGACATCTTGCTGAGTCCATCCCTGCCCTTAGCTCGCCCCGCCGTGCCCAGAAACTTCACCGATGAGCTCGCCGGCTCTTTGTCGGAGGGTTAGGGATGATAGGCGGGCCCCGCCTGTCAGCCTCCCCTCGCCCTCGCTCCTCTCTCCTCTCACTGACGCCGGGCCCCGCCCGTCAGGTTTGAAAAACCCTGGCCCGCGCTGGCGCCGTGCGGTGGGCTATTTTCGCCCTGGGCCGTTGCACTGTGGCCGTTCTGGCCAAGTGGCACAGAGCCCTTTTTCCTTTTTCTTTTCTGTGGATTTTCAAATAATTCCACAGAATTAAATATATATCCAAATGAATTAATTCCAGTTCCAAAAAACTTGTAAAAATCCAACCTATTTAATGATGTCACTTTCACACATGTCCATGGACCTTTTCTGTTCTGTTCAAATTTAAATTCATATATGAACATTAAAACTTCAGTTCAAATATTCATGTACCCCATTCTGCCACTCAAAAACTCAAACTAAGAATTTTTGCCATCTTAGTTTTCCCTCTGGTATTTAATAAAAATAAGTTGACATTTTTCTGAGCACTTTGATTTTTCTGTTTTTATTGTGGTCTTATTTTCCCGTTGTTTATTGTGACGATTAGATACCGCATTTGACGAGGTTGCTGAAGAAGAAGGAGGGGAAGGATTTGAAGACTTTGAAGACCAAGCCAATCCAGGCAAGTAGCCCTTTGACCATGATACCCTTGTGTTCTTCGGAACCCATTTATTTCCGAATGCATGATGATAAGAGTGACGGTGGTGACCTAGTTGAGAACCACCACATGATGCATGATTTATTCATGATCTTGCTAAATGCTTAGATGCAATGCTAATGATTAGTAGTGATGCTTAGTGATGCATGTGTGTGCCATGAAACCTTCGTGGTTGCATTCTTTCAAAAAACCCATCGGGTGCCCCTAATGCCCGAGGGTGATGTTGAGTTAGGTCATCACTTGAGGAAGAAGTGATGTGCCGATAAAGATCTTGTGCATTGGGTGAAATGATGGATTAGATTTATGTGTGACTACCGTCCCAACCAAACATGTGAAACCACTCTACCCCTGATGGGACGGGGCATTATTGATTACTTGGGCCGATACTAGCATGGTGCCCACATTACTAGTGACGGGAAGACTTGAGGTCTTTCCCGTGACGGGGTTGTGCTTGGATAGGCGACCATGACTGTTTTCACAGGGCACCGGACACACCGTTGGTCCCTTCATGTACGCGTGACATTGAATATAGGGCAAGTCCCATGCTCTATTGTTTGTACTCGAGGGCTGTGCACTAACGAGTGGACCCTATGTTAGTGTCGTCTAGGCAAAGGTAATGACCGGGTGCTTACCCCGGGTACTTGAGGTATCGCGGGTCGTGGATGACACGGAAGTTCCCCGGATCTAGTGGGTAAACTGCGCAACCTCTGTAGAGTGTAAAACTATTCGAATAGCTGTGTCCATGGTCATGGACAGTTGGGTGGTGCTACTTAAACTATGCCCAGAATTTTACTATATCGGTGAAAGTATGTTTGTGTGATGAGTCAAGGTGGTGACTTGACTCGTTGAGCTGAATCCTATTCATGTTGATATCAGTAACCTGTCCTCGAGGTTACGTGAATTTATTGATGCATATACTTGATGGTAGAATATATGTTCTAGCTTGTAGCTAGATTGCTCATTGGTGTACAATTGCATTGTTACTTTGAACCAAATCATGGGTTGCTTGCAAGTACATTCAAAGTACCCATTGGCTTGCCACTGGTTATTTAATTGGCCAGGCATGGAAGAGCAGGAATATGAAGAGGAATTCTATGGAGACGAACATGCGAACTAGGACGCTATCCCAGTCAGTATGCCTGTAGGGTTAAGGCGGATGGCATGGGTCCAAGTTGTTATTGAAGATTTCCGCTGCGATGATATACTCAAGACTTGACCATAATGGTCCTATTTGTGTAATACAGTATGTATGGATGTAAGACTCTTGTTATTTAGCTTCTGTGTGTTCAGTGAGCATTTATCTCTGGGATCACTGTACACGTGCATTCGGTGATCTCGACTCCTAAGTCGGGGTACCCACAGAGCTGGTACCAGAGCCATCCTGACTGTAGGAAGCCTTAGTTAGCATGGACGTTAGTTAGGACAATGATTAGACCCGAGACCACCAAATCACTTGCCAGACTTAATCCACTCCTCTCCCTTTCTGAACTAATCAGCAATAACAACCTTTCTCGCTTGACATAGTCTCTCTTGTCATATTGACCTCCCCCTCTAACCTCCTTGTAGATGGCCGTCGCCCCCACAAGACTCCTCCTGACCGGATTTCCACCACTCTTAAGGGACTGCCTCCAGCAATGCCACTATACATCAGAGCCGATGTATACCCTGCACGAACTAGACAATGGAGAATTCAAAACAGAATTCTATGCCAAAGTGGTTGTACCTGCCAAGACGTCACCTCAAGGCTGGTTCTTTATCGGACCACCTATGCCAACACAGGACCTGGCCGTTCAGCAAGTAGCCTACGAAGCCCTTCTCCGCCTTCAAGACCTCCTCCCGGAGATGAGGGAAGGTCGAGCTACATGTTACCTACCCAGCAAAAGTGGAATAGGAACCACATCTCAAGCAATGATTTCCATAGAATATGAAGACCCAACCCTCAAGCTTCAGATCCGCTTCGCCCACACAGTTAATTATCTTCTGCATAACCTCACTAAAGAATTCCTCAAGTCCCGCGAGGATTTTCCTTCACTTCTACATCTCCACTGCCTCGAGAAGAAGAAGGTGATCGAACAAGAACAACAAATTACTGCCCTGCAAGTCTACGTTGCTAATCAGAAGCAACAGATCAAAGAGCTTCAAGGAGCTCGCAATCGGGCCCCGCAAAGAAGGCATAGATTTCCATACCCACCTCATGGAGGACCATCGTCAGGCCACCGACAATATGACCCAAGACTGGATAACAACCTCTTTGCCTCCATCACATGTTTTGGATGTGGTGAACTCGGGCATATCAAAAGGCTGTGTCCCAACCAGTAGCCAACTATTGCACCACCGGAGGACCCACAAGCTGAAGACTGAAGGCCTTCCTCCTCAAGAAAAGAAGCAGACACGACTGTCAAATCCGTGAACCCCTAGGGTAGGATGAGTCGTGTACCCCTTATGCGAAGTTGAGTCTATGTAATGGTTCATATGAAACCATGTCTTGTGTTGCTTGTCCTTATCTGTTTGTGTTTCAATATAAGTCGCACTTTTGCCTTGGGCAGCATGTACGCGACTATATCACCTATCTTATCTTAACAAATGTGTGTGGCCTTTACGGCACCTGTTTGTTTGCACTTGCACGATAGGACCCCCATTTAGGCATTCCCCTCCTCTATGCTACTTTTTCCCTCTCTTCTCTCTCCCCAACTGAAGATCCGCAAGACAAAATGCACCAAGGATTCTACCTCGGCAACCAACCGGCACTGAAGACTCCTGCTACAACCTCCACGACCAAGTGCAACCCCGTAGAATTACGTTTAACCCTCCAGACTAGTAACCCATTCCTAGACCCTTTAAGACTTCACGAGATACTCCAGCACCAACCCTTAACCATGCGCTTAACCCATAGAATTACAAGAGAACCAGATAAGCCTCTAAACCCATGCACAACACTGGGTTCGTAAAGGAGCTAGTGGACGCAGTGAACGAGCACATTTTCATCCTAATATAGCACAAGAACTGACGATGCCATAGATAGACCAATTTGAGGATAAAAGACAGATGACGTGGTGGCTTTATGTCAGTGACTTCGAGGAACTATCTGAGACCTTGATGGATTGTGAGGTTTTCATGTTGGTGGGATCATGATTAATAGAGTAGCGTAACTTTCATCACCCTGGAGCAACTTGGATTAGCTGGGCTATTATGATCGCAAATTGAAATTCTTGGAGGTATAAGGATTTGACCTAGCCAGGGGATATTGATAGCAGATAGTTGACATTTTGAGGATGACTTGGGGAAAATGTAGGAATTCTCGTCGGTCATGATGTTTGGATGTAAGTAGGTGATTCTGGTTGGGTATAGATGCTAGATATGTTTGCATGGTTCGGAGTAAATTGGATTTAGACTGATGATCCTGATCATGATACCATGCTTCTCGGTGGGCAATGAACTAGGAGATTGGATTATTTGTCGGAGTTGATTTAGGGATCTATATAATCATGAACTTGGATTTTACTTGACCCGGATGTTGGGAATTTGGTGGACTTACTATCATAATGCATAGTCCTTCCAAGTATTTGGGTATTATAGGACTTGAGATCTTGTGGAACACCGTAGACATCGGATTTGTAGAATTGTTGGATTATGTGGTGATTGATGGAAATTACCGGGCTATTGGAGTTGATCTATAGGAACGAAACAAAATCTTGGAGTGGCATATGACGTGTTTCCTTAGAATAGAGATGCCTTATCGTGAGCCTTGCAACTTAAGCTTAGCAGCCGGTATGATCTACCCATAGATTTTAGGGGTAGACATACATATGGATTTGGGGATCGTAGACATGTATAATTTTGTTAGACCGCCTCTTGAGAGTCATGAGGTTGTGTGTGGCATGAGTGGTGATTGAAGTTGGTCTATACGAGAGGATGCGTTTAGTGGTATAAGGTTATTCGTTTGGAATACTAGATAGAGCTATTGGCATCTCAGAAACTGTGCTTAAGGATAAGATAATAAATGTTCACTCACTCACTAGAATCCTTGAAACCCTTAATCCCCACCAAGCCACCACATGGTCAGATTCCGACCACGGGCCTTGACTCCAAGTCAAGTAGACCTCTACCAATACTCAACGGAGACCACCACCAATACCACAACCTACCTTGCGTACCCCATAGACCTCATGGAGTAATTGGACAAGTTGGGTAACATCATTATTTGACGGCCTACTTGTCTGCCCGAAGACAAAAGAAGAGACGGACAGCTGGATAGAATACATTTGGAGACCGCCCTGTCAAGAAGGAAGAACTACACCGACCATCGTCATCAAGAAGTAAACTCCTGCGTCCAAGACCGGGCGTATCTGCAAACCACTCCTCTCGAAGGGACCAAGCATTTCCGTGTCGAAGGGACGCTCACACCAAGATTTATCGACTTTCTTCAAGACCACTGCAAGTCAAATGGTAGACGGCTACCAGCTACCACCTGAGATACCCACCGTGCACCAAATACTCCACGAGTCACCATTCAGGAAGTACTTCCTACTTCCTAACTAGCCCGGTCCCTGCAAGGACATCGATCACCGAGCCTTTGACAACTAACCCAACCTAGCCTATGCAAGATACCCCTCAGCAACCTGCATCAAAGGCAGCAAGCAAGAAGCCACACCACCAAGTACTTCAAGATTCCATGGAGCACCACTCGGAAGCAGAACCAACAAGAAGAAGTGAAGACTACCCCATATCCATGTTTCCGTTTTCCTTTCCACGCCTAGTCTGGGAATCTCGGGGACGAGATTCTTGTAAGGGGGGTAGGTCTGTCACACCCTGATTTTCATGCCACATTGCTTAAACTCATAATCATGCTAAAAATGTGGATTGACAAAAACTTTTGAGTGTTTTTGATCTTGCTTGATTGGTTCTATGTTCGCTGTTTGCTAGTGCTCTAAAAATCAAATAAATCATCCAACTCTTCTACTTCATCTCCTTGATCCAAGACCTTTTCCCAATGATCATGCCATGTGTATAGACCAGTATAGTATTTTCTTATAAAAATATTTTGGCCAAATAGTATTTTCAAAAAATAGTTTTCCAAAAACCCCTGAATTGAGGTTTGCACTACAAGTACCTTATTTAGGGTGTGAAAAATCTTTCAAAAAGTATATTTGAATCCTATTAGGTATAGAACTCCCATAAACCACAAAATTATAATTTTAAAAGTTATTTTTATATTTTATTTAAAAGCTTTTTCTTAAGGCCAGAAATGGTCTTTAATAGGGAAAAATTATTTAATTATTTCAAAAATATTTGCCAAAATTCAGGGAAATTCGTAGGACATATATTGTCCATATATAAGAGTTTCAACACATGGTCATGTTCAAAATATTGGACAAATCCTTCCAAAACCCTTTCTGGATATTTCAAGCTTTTGAAATATTTACAAAGGAAATGTTCTCCAAAAATTCCAGGAAAATTCTATCATGTCAAATGTGACATATATGATGATCTTACAAAGCCTCATGCCTTGAAGATCAAGAAAACATCATCAAAACCCCTCAAAACCATTCTGTTCATTTCTGAATTTGAGCAACTTTACATTGCCAAACTTATCCAAATGCCCTCAAAATTGGTGCACATGCTAGAATGGTCTAATAAGGCATCCATACCAAATGGCACAAGCTTTGGAGAAGGGTAACTTGATCAGAATACCCCAAAACCATTTCTGTTCAAATTCAAATTTGAACAACTTTACATTACCAACTTTTTACCTGGGGCTTCAAACTTTGTGGCCATGATCATAACCCCAAATGATGACACTACACCAAGTGGTGCATCAAGGGGAGATGGTTAGCTTAACTCAAACATGGTGAAACCATTTCTGATGATTTCTAGGGTTCACCAAAGTTACATTGGCAAGTTTCTTCAAACAAGCCCAAATTTGGTGAAACACCCTATTTCCATATGCCATTTAATCCTGTTAAGTGTCATAGCCAGTGGAGATCATTTGCTTGCCCAGAACATAAACAGACACCTTCTGCCATTTTACCAAAACCATCATTTTGACCTCTTTTACTATTTACTTTTGCTTCAATTTTCTACCACAGCCTCACCAAGTCACCTTCTACATCCAGTAACTTACCCATGACCAGAGTTCAATAATTGAAGGGTGAAAACCCCAATTTACCTTGCTGGACAACCCAGTTCTTATCTTCTCTTAGCTTCCCTCCTCTCTCACTGGACAGCCAAGGCATGCAAGGCCACGGCCAGATTGTTTACTTCACGTTTGACCCCCCAGACACAGTGGACGCGCCCAGCTAGCCAATGACATGCCGTGGCATGCAGAAGGCACGCTCCAGAGCGCGCTACATCGCACGCCCGCACTGTAGCCTCGCCCAATCAGCCAGCCCCGACCACCTCGTGCTTCCCCCTCGCGCCGTTCAATGCGTCTCGGCATCCGGAACGTTCCCCGGTGCTATCCCCGCCTCCTTCTCCCTCCAGTGGACGCCCTCACACGCGCGCAGGCCGCCCGTGAGCTCCTGTCGTCAGCCTCGCACGCGCGCAGCTCCAGAAGCTTCCCCTGCTCCCTCTCTTTCTCTCCTCTGCCCCGGACCTCGTCCAGCAACCCCGCAGACACTTCCCCAGCGCCTCCCGTGCACTGTGGCAATGAGCAGAGGCTCGCCGGCGCACAGGTCCACGGCACCTCACCGTCCGCCTATAAATAGCCCCCCCGATCCCCTCCTCTCCTCACTAGTCGCACTCTCCCTCTCTCAATTTCCCCCAGAGCCACTCGCCCCACTCCAGACCAGCCCGAGCTCGAGATCGAGCTCGAGCTCCGCCGCGGCGGCTCCCCGTCGCCTTCTCGGTACAGGCCGCCCCAGCCTCTCCTCTCACTTGATCTAGCACCACAGCACGTCACTAACTCGATTCCCCCTCTTTCCCCTCTCTGCAGCTGCCGGAATCGACCGGAGCAGCATCCACCCAAAGCTCCTCCGTCGCGTGACATCACCGCCGGCGAACCAGGCCCCTCCGACGACCCGCACCACCACCACCAGAACGGCGACATCTTGCTGAGTCCATCCCTGCCCTTAGCTCGCCCCGCCGTGCCCGGAAATGTCGCCGGTGAGCTCGCCGGCTCTTTGCCGGAGGGTGAGGGATGACAGGCGGGCCCCGCCTGTCAGCCTCCCCTCGCCCTCGCTCCTCTCTCCTGTCACTGACGTCGGGCCCTGCCCGTCAGGTTGAAAAACCCTGGCGCGCGCTGGCGCCGTGCGGTGGGCTGTTTTCGCCCTGGGCCGTTGCATTGTGGCCGTTCTGGCCCAGTGGCAAAGAGCCCTTTTTCCTTTTTCTTTTCTGTGGATTTTCAAATAATTCCACAGAATTAAATATATATCCAAATGAATTAATTCCAGTTCCTAAAAACTTGTAAAAATCCAACCTGTTTAATGATGTCACTTTCACACATGTCCATGGACCTTTTCTGTTCTGTTCAAATTTAAATTCGTATTTGAACATTAAAACTTCTGTTCAAATATTCATGTACCCCATTCTGCCACTCCAAAACTCAAACTAAGAATTTTTGCCATCTTAGTTTTCCCTCTAGTATTTTATAAAAATAAGTGGACATTTTTCTGAGCACTTTGGTTTTTCTGTTTTTATTGTGGTCTTATTTTCCCGTTGTTTATTGCGACGATTAGATACCGTATTTGACGAGGTTGCTGAAGAAGAAGGAGGGGAAGGATTTGAAGCCTTTGAAGACCAAGCCAATCCAGGCAAGCAGCCCTTTGACCATGATACCCTTGTGTTCTTCGGAACCCATTTATTTCCGAATGCATGATGATAAGAGTGACGGTGGTGACCTAGTTGAGAACCACCACATGATGCATGATTTATTCATGATCTTGCTAAATGCTTAGATGCAATGCTAATGATTAGTAGTGATGCTTAGTGATGCATGTGTGTGCCATGAAACCTTCGTGGTTGCATTCTTTCAAAAAACCCATCGGGTGCCCCTAATGCCCGAGGGTGATGTTGAGTTAGGTCATCACTTGAGGAAGAAGTGATGTGCCGATAAAGATCTTGTGCATTGGGTGAAATGATGGATTAGATTTATGTGTGACTACCGTCCCAACCAAACATGTGCAACCACTCTACCCCTTATGGGACGGGGCATTATTGATTACTTAGGCCGATACTAGCATGGTGCCCACAGTACTAGTGATGGGAAGACTTGAGGTCTTTCCCGGGATGGGGTCGTGCTTGGATAGGCGACCATGACTGTTTTCACTGGGCACCGGACACACCATTGGTCCCTTCGTGTACGCGTGACATTGAATATAGGGCAAGTCCCATGATCTATTGTTTGTACTCGAGGGCTGTGCACCAACGAGTGGACCCTATGTTAGTGTCGTCTAGGGAAAGGTAATGACCGGGTGCTTACCCCGGGTACTTGAGGTACCGCGGGTCGTGGATGACACGGAAGTTCCCCAGATCTTTTGGGTAAAGTGCGCAACCTCTGCAGAGTGTAAAACTATTCGAATAGCCGTGTCCACGGTCATGGACAGTTGGGTGGTGCTACTTAAACTATGTCCAGAATTTTACTATATCGGTGAAAGTATGTGTGTGTGATGAGTCAAGGTGGTGACTTGACTCATTGAGCTGAATCCTATTCATGTTGATATCAGTAACCTGTCCTCGAGGTTATGTGAATTTATTGATGCATATACTTGATGGTAGAATATATGTTCTAGCTTGTAGCTAGATTGCTCATTGCTGTACAATTGCATTGTTACTTTGAACCAAATCATGGGTTGCTTGCGAGTACATTCAAAGTACGCATTGGCTTGCCACTGGTTATTTAATTGGCCAGGCATGGAAGAGCAAGAATATGAAGAAGAATTCTATGGAGACGAACATGCGAAATAGGACACTATCCCAGTCAGAATGCCTGTAGGGTTAAGGCAGATGGCATGGGTCCAAGTTGTTATTGAAGATTTCCCCTGCGATGATATACTCAAGACTTGACCATAATGGTCCTATTTGTGTAATACGGTATGTATGGATGTAAGACTCTTGTTATTCAACTTCTGTGTGTTCAGTGAGCATTGATCTCTGGGATCACTGTACACGTGCATTCGGTGATCTCGACTACTAAGTCGGGGTCCCCACACATATTTTGACCCATTTTACTAACAATCTTTATCAGCTTCCTCACTTGATGTTGGTTCATCGATATCTCATTTCCCCATACGCAGAAAGGGTCAAAGCATGGATCTTTACCAATGACATATGTACCTAAAAACACCAAGTTAATATTACAAGCTACAAAGAAATTGCACAATGATGTAGTACCACCCTCTTTTATAATATCTTATAACATCCAATATACTCACATATTAGATGAATTAACATCTTATATTACGAGACCAAAGGAGTTTATTGCATTCTTACAAATTATCGGCTGATTAACGGTTGTCGTATCCATGGGTTAGAGTTAGTTTGAGCTTGTTCGGGCTCAAATAGCCCTAAAGTTTATCCAAACATCAGGGCTAGTTTGAGATAGTTGCATCTAACCCACCCAAAAATATCCTACCCAAGAGGTGCTAATTGGAGCAAGTTCTCCTAGTGCATTCACTGGTATGCATTGGTGCTATACAACGGTTTTTAATCCCTTTTCGCAACGGCATTTGGAACCGTCGCCAAGTGATTGTGGGCGATAGGGGGGTCCTTCCCACACAACCCGGAGATCGTCGAGGATAGGCCCTCCTGCCACACAGGCTGGGGCAAAATGAGCTCGTATGCGATCGGGCGAGGCATCAAAACCCAATCGTTTCCGTTTCTATGTACATCCCACACGGTGAATCCCAGAAAAACATTTCCATTCGTATGTATATCACACATAGTCGATCCAAGGAATACATTTTCGTTCTTATGTACATCCCACATGGTCAATCCAGGGAAAACATTTCTGTATGTTTGTACATACCACACAGTCAATCCAGGGAAAATGTTTCCGTTCGAATGTGCATCCCACACAGTCAATCCAGGGAAAACATTTCCGTTCGTATGTACATCCCACACAGGTTTATGTATAGGACTGTGTTTGATAGGTGTAACTATCACACACGCTCTGCCTTGGTTAACCGTTTGCTTTTGTCAACTAAATCACACACGGTTTAATGAAGAAAACTGTGTGGCATTGGGCTATCCATCACAAGCGATTTACTGCTAGAACCGTTTTTAAAGTTCCTTGACACATTAGCAGGTTTATTAGTATACAATTAATAATTCCAGTATTACGCAAATTCACATTTCATATTGAATAGTTGTTTGACAATTTCATATCAGGCACATAAATATATTTTAACATCACAGTTCGATAGCTACCTGAAAACAGCACAGTACATCATATAGCTAGTTCAACTTCATAAGATAAATATTAGAACAATATATTCATTTCCGTAATCGAGATCATCCAGGGTCGTCTTATCCACCTCTGCTTTCATTTCAGTAAGAACCTGTTTTGCACTGGCCAGTAGGGAAAGTGCCTCCTCCTTCGCCAACACCATCTTAGCAAAGTCTGATTTAAAAATCTGAGCTCATTCTCCACCTTCCTCTTTTTATCTCGCATCTTCAAATATTCTTCAGCGTTGACAACACTTTCTCTAAGCCTACCTCTATTCTCTTCCTCATACATGTTCCAGAGTTTGCTAGGCACATCTTCAAAGACTGTGGCCACTCTTGATCAACCCATTCCAAGTAAGAACACTTTCGTTCATCCTATAATATTTAGAACATGATCAGTAAAAATTGTAGGGGAAATGGGTTTATAGCAACATAGAAAATCACCAATACTTATTTTGAAAAACAGAAGAAACATGTTAATTATGACATATCTTCTCAAAAAGATCAATGGGAAAATGAATTAATTGCTACTGAGACAACATCCAAATTCTGAAACATCAGAAGCTATAATTAATTACAACAACGCTATAAGTTCTTACTCATGTACTATAAATAACAAATTGAACATTTTATAATGAAGGTAAATATAACTTCAACAACATAGCGACAGTGTTTCGATGACAGCAAATTTATACTAACAGGTCTGTACATGCACAAATTTAGTAACATAGAACTAATAGCACTAAGGTTGTCCACTATGTATTCCCGAACCGGTGTAAAGACTATTGTGGCTACATCTCGCACTGGTGCCCTACACTAGCGAGCCGATGGAGCGGAAAAAATAGGGACCCGGACTCCAGAGCACCTAGATGCTCTGATGCCCAGTCCCTTCGTGCCATAAAGATTTAGTATTTTACTACTTGGTTGCTTGGATGCGTGGACCAAAGTTGGCTGCACAAACTGCTGAAGCGGTGCCAAATAATTTTGTAATGGCACCGCTGATGAGACGACAACAATTTTAGATACCAAGTACAAACTGTGACACTGTCTTAGGATGCGTTTGGTTGAAGGTGTGGTATGAATGGGTTGGGACCGTGATAGTGTCTGAATCACATATAAAAAATGATTTGTGACAACTAAAAAGGATCTAACCTTCTCTACACATGCCAGAAACTTCCTACTACTTTCCATATATTCAAACACAACTAGCTTCACGCATGGTGACAATGAGCGGACAGATCTTCAGCAACCCCACTCCATTCATTGCAACTGATGTTCCTAGGGAGCTACAAGAGGTATAAATGACTCAAATTGACTGCCTGGTAAAATTCCTTCATTCCAGGTCATCGCACGAGAGAGAGAGAAGAGATGCATGCCCAGGTGGTGTAGGACTCATCGGAGGAGGAGGAATCGCTGGAGAGGTCTTTGAAGAAGACCATGGCGACCCCAGCGGAAGGATGCAAGATGTCAAGAGCGAGGAAGGAAGCAAGGAAGCGGTCGTAGATTAGGAAGGATGGTAGGAATGAGGAAACAAGGGAAATGTGACTTGTGGTCGGGGAGAAAGGGGGTGGGGAAGGGGGGGGTGTAGATATTTCACTTTGAACGATTGTGTTCATGGCAAACGATTTTTTTGCTTTACGCACATGGGATGAGTTTGATAATTCAAATTTTGGTGGAAATTTCCCTGGGTACGTCATTGCATAATTTAAAATCGCTTGATAATTTGGGCACACAAAAGTGTGTACAGCACACTCACCAGACTTACTGAATCGAGCAATTTTAGTAATGAAACATAGCCAGTTGACCTAAACATTGCTCTAACAAAAGACTAGCATTGAAAACAAAGCCTAAGTATTGCCGGTGTGAGATGAGACGTCGATGACTTGTACTAGCGACATGGCGCCGTTGGTGGACTCTGCGTCCCCCTACTGAAGTCAACCGTGACCTCGTCCTCGTCCTCGGCGCCGCCCTCAAGGTTGTAGTACTCGTAGTAGTGGCCGCGCCAGAGCTTGCATTGATACTCCACCGCTGATTCCTCGACGGACAGACTCTTCTCTACCTTGACCTCGGCCACGCGCAACTCCTCCTCCCGGCGTTCCTTGAGCTCCGTCGCCTCCTGCATCTCCAACTCCTGCTCGACGATCTCATGAGGAAGCAGGTGCTCCATGGACACCGCCGACCTTTCAAACATGGGTTGCATGCTGGATTCCAAGGTGTCCTGGAATATCTTTGCGTGTGCGTCCTCGATCTTGGCATGGATGGCCTCGACCCAAGCCAGGGCCACATCGGCGGCACAGACGGCAGCTTGAGCACTCTTGGCGTTTGCAGCCACCATTGCAGCAATAGCTGCAGCCGTCTCGGGTACTGTAGCTGCCCTGTCGGCTGCCGCAGACGCCCTCTCGGTGGATGCGGCCGTGCTAAATGCGGAAGGGGCGGCACTCTCGGCGTAGGCGGCGGCGCTCGGGAAGGACGCGACCATCGTACGAGCTTTCACGAAACGTTTCCACGACGTCATATTTGCAGGAAGGTGGTGCAAGAATGTGGATACGGATTCGGGGATTCGGGGGTTGCCAGCACTAGAGCAGGCGACCAAGCGAAGCTTAAGGTGGAAGACTTAAATAGACCTAGTAATTTTAATCGCAAACGGTTCCAACTAAAAACTGTGTGCGATGTTGTGGATATTTTTTGTTAGCTGTGAAAGACGAATTTGGAGTAAAGTGGCAACGGATGATGTTGTAAGTGTATGAGATTTTTTTAGTACTAATACAACTGTCATGTCAAATTTTGGAAAATTTCAGGGGTCATTTGAGCTTTTAATATATTTAAATAATTTTCTAGCCATTTAATGACCATAATTCAAATTTTAACTACATGTACATGCAACAACTACCATAACGGTTTGAAAAGTCATATTTTGTGTACTGGTGTGCGATTTAATTCCATGTGCAGTAAATTGGAAGGAATTTTGAGACATATTGGTCTTACGGCTATGACACAATTAAGTATGGAGTGCCATGGCATTTAAATAACAAAAAAAAATATCAAAAAACATAAAACCTTGCTTGACGTAATGTCATGGCACAAAGAAGATGTGGTAAAAAAATTGGCCTGTTTGACGAAATTTTGGACACACACCCCTCACAAACCAGATCAACTCACTAGAAGGCTCGTGGTTCCAAGAGGGAGCAATGCATGTTTGATGATGAACGGGAGAAAACTTCCCCTTATGGCCTTCAAACTTTTCTATGTTTAACATGCACTAATACAACAACCATGTGAAAATTTGGAAAATTTCACGGGTCATTTGACCTTTTAAAGACATTTAAGTGATTTTCTAGCCATTTAATGACCGTAATTTAAATTTCAACTACATCTACATGTAACGGCAAACCATAACGGATTGAAAAATCATATTTGTGTACTTGTGTGCGATTGAATTCCATGTGCAGTAAATAAGAAGGAATTTTCAAACATATTGGTCTCTCGGCATGGACACATGTACATGCATCGAGTGCCATGACGTTTAAATTCCAAAAATAATAATTAAAAATGATCAGAAAAAATGAAACCTTGCCAGATGTAATGTCATGCCAGCAAGATGATGCGGTAAAATAAGTGGCCTATTTGACGAAAGTTCGGACACACACCCCTCAGAAACCGGAGCAATTCACTAGAAGGCTCGTGGTTCCGAGAGGGAACCATGCATTTTGATGATGAACGGGAGATAGCTTCCCCTTACGGCCTTCAAATTTGTTTCTATGTTTAACATGCACTAATACAACTGTCACGTGAAAATTTGGAAAATTTCACGGGTCATTTGACCTTTTAAAGAGACTAAAGTGATTCTATAGCCATTTAATGACCGTAATTTAAATTTGAGCTACATCTACGTGCAACGGCTAACCATAACGGTTTGAAAATCATATTTGTGTACTTGTGTGCGATTTAATTCCATGCGCAGTAAATAAGAAGGGATTTTCAAACATATTGGTCTCTCGGCATGGACACATGTACATGCATGGAGTGCCATGGCATTTAAATTCCAAAAAATTTAAAAATAATCAGAAAAACATGAAACCTTGCTTGATGTAATGTCATGCAACCAAGATGATGTGGTAAAATAATTGGCCTGTTTGACGGACGTTTGGACACCCCCCCCCACAAACCGAAGCAATTCACTAGAGGCTTATGGATCCGAGAGGGAACAATGCATGTTTGATGACAAACGAGAGATAGCTTCCCCTTACGGCCTTCAAATGTTTTCCACGTTTAACATGCACTATTACAACTATCATGTGAAAATTCGGAAAATTTCAGGGGTCATTTGACCTTTTAAAGACATTTAAGTGATTTTCTAGCCATTTAATGACCGCACTTTAAATTTGAACGACATCTGCATGCAACGGCTAACCGCACTTTAAATTTGAACGACATCTGCATGCAACGGCTAACCATTACATTTTGAAAAATCATATTTGTGTACTTGTGTGCGATTTAGTTCCATGTGCAGTAAATAAGAAGGAATTTTCAAAGATATTGGTCTCTTGGCATGGACACATGTACATGCATGGAGTGCCATATCATTTAAATTCCAAAAAAATTATAAATGATCAGAAAAACATGCTTGCGTGATGTAATGGCATGCCACGAAGATGATGTTGTAAAATAATGGGCCTGTTTGATGATAGTTTGGAAATACACCCCTCACAAACTGGAGCAACTCACTAGATGGCTCGTGGTTCCGAGAGGGAATAATGCATGTTTGATGACGAAAGGGAGATAGCTTCCCCTTATGACCTTAAAATAATTTCTACGTTTAACATGCACAAATACAAATGTCATTTGAAATTTTGAAAAATTTCATGGGTCATTTGACCATATAAAGACATTTCAGTGATTTTCTAGCCATTTAATGACCGTAATTTAAAATTGAACTACATTTACATGCAACGGCTAACCATAACGGTTTGAAAGATCATATTTGTGTCCTTGCGTGCGATTTAATTCTGTGTGCAGTTAATAAGAAGGAATTTTCAAACATATTGGTCTCTCGGCATGGACACATGTACATGCATGGAGTGCCATGGCATTTTTATTCCAAATAATTAAAAAATGATCAGAAAAGTATGAAACCTTGCTTGATGTAATTTCATGCCACCAAGATGATGTGGTAAAAATTTGGCCTATTTGACAAAAGTTTGGACACACACCCCTCACAAACCGGAGCAACTCACTATAAGGCTCATGGTTCCGAGAGGGAACAATGCATGTTTGATGACAAACGGGAGATAGTTTCCCCTTACGTCCTTCAAAAAAATTCTACGTTTAACATGCAGTAATACAACTCTCATTTGAAATTTGGAAACTTTCATGGGTCATTTGACCTTTTAAAGACATTTAAGTAATTTTCTAGCATTTAATGACCGTAATTTAATTTGAACTACATCTACTTGCAACGGCTAACCATAACGGTTTGAAAAATCATATTTTTGTGTACTTGTGTGCGACTTAAAAAATCATCAGACGATGTAATTATCTGGTGTTCAAAAAAGAAAATGTAAAGATCTGGCAAGACAACCAGCCCCCAAACCATTGGCACTCTATTTCACGCCTCGAGGTATTGAAGGTGAATGGCGGGTGTTATTAATCAGACACGGTTCTGTATTGGAAACCGTCAGCCATTATGTTCACACATGGATGTTAATGCGGGTATCATGTGTAACTCAAACTGCAGTACTCGTAAATTCCGGCGACCGGCGAGTGTACTGTTCTCGTCGATCTAGATTCCCTCGGCCAATAAATACTACCTTGCTCATGTCGTCCCGCCTGCATTCTCATCTACATCGTCCTCTCGCTTGCCCTCTCTCTCTCTCCCTCAAATCTCTACCATGGCTGTAATGCCCAGGATGGGATTATATACCTCCTACGTGTCGAGGCACGACTTAAAGGTATAAGCCCATACTAGAATGATCTCAAGTATGGTATCTTTGCACGACTCATGTAAAAATAGGGATGAAATTGCAAAAGGATAGTTGGCTTACACTCGCCATGTCACAAGACATTACATAAGCAAATCATCATCCAAAACAACATCACAACCCGACTACGGGTGAAGATCCAAATGAAAGATACCAAATACATTAAGCCACAAGGTCCGAATCGCCCCTAGTAGAAACCACTACTGATCATCGGGATAGTGCACATAGTATCGACTAAGTTCTTCATCGAACTCCCAGTATAGCTCGGTGCCGTCACCTGTGTAGTCCACCATAGTACCTGCATCTGGTGTGGTGTAGAATCTGTGAGCCACGGAGGACTTAGCAATCCCGTTCCCGGGTATCAAAACAAACAAAGCCTTTAGGTGAGGGAAGGCTTTAAAAGTGTTTGCAGCAAGCACTAAGCAACTAACTTACGAGATCAGAGCGAGAAGAGAGTAAGAGCCAACGATTGACAAGGTGATCAATAAGTGATCCTAGCTACTCACGTCAGACATAACCCCACCGTGTTCTTCTTCTCGAAACCCCTTCGAGAAGAGACAATCACGGAACTCACACATGTAGTGTATTCTTAAGGATAGAGTGTCATGTTTTCTACAACCGGATATTAACAAATTCCCATCTGCCACATAACCGCGGGCACAGCTTTCGAAAGATCAAAACCCTGTAGGGGTGCCCCAACTTAGCCCATCACAAGCTCACGATCCGCGGAGTCGCAACTCCAAGGTGGGAAGACCCGAGCATTCTCGGAATCCCGTGCTCAAGATATACTGACATAGGTAAAACTAATCCAGCAAGACCTCCCGGCGTGCCGACACCCTGATAGTAGCCGTGCATATCTCGTCTCAGGCCACGACCGGATGTGCGATTCTACAGGTTTTTACCAGCCCTTGAGTTTCCTCGAGGTTGCCCCGTAGACTCCCCAGTTTGGACCAACACTCATGTGGAGCACTGGCCCGGGTTGTTGATTAAGAAAAGGGTTAATTACTCCCTATGCAAGTTTTAGTTGTTAGGCAACTATAGAACCAAAGTTGGGCCTTGCTGGAAAAGCTTTAGCGCTAAGCGGGTTATCGAGGGGGGCCCATAAACCCCAACCGTGTTAGGAACGCAAAATCCGGGAACATAACACTGGTTTATCGGGTCCTAAGGTGGCTTGAGTGGAACAAAACACCGAGCAAAAGGCCAAGCCTTCCACCCATTGCCAAGTATATATGTGTGTTAATATATTTAAGAGATATTGTGATATTCCCACAACAAGTTCCAACATGGATCAATCTTCATCTTCACCTGCAACTAACAACGCTATAAGAGGGGCTGAGCAAGCGGGTAACATAGCCAAACAACGGTTTGCTGGGAAGGTGTCAAAGGTTAGAGGTTTCATGGCAACAATAGGGGGCTGACAAACAGACATAGGCATCGAGGCAATATCTAAAGAGTGCAACATCTAGCATAGGCAAAGATAGTAGTGAGATCTGGGAATGGTCATCTTGCCTGGGATTCCGCAAGGAAGAAGAACAAGTCGATGAAGTAGTTGAACGAAACCTCACAACTCCGGAACGAACCCGAAGCTAACGAGAGAAGCATACCGGAAAGAAGCAAACAACACGGTGAACACACAAGCATAAACATGGCATATATGCACATCCAAGTATGATGCATGTCCGGTTTAATTATGCATGGCATGGCAAAGTGCACAAACAACACTACAATTTAAGTGGAGCTCAATATGCAACGAGTTGCATATTGACGAAACACCACATTATATTTATTTAGTTGACTCCCGTTTATTCACAAGACAAGGTTAATTTTTTTATTAAACATGGCAAGAGGTGAAGCTTAAACAAACTACACTATCCAGACATTTTAAATGAGGCCGGAAATAACAACAACAATTCCGGAAAAACCCTATGAGAATATTTAGCAATTTTTAAAGCAAACAACAATTCTAACCATTTAAAAGTTGTTATCATGATGCTGATGACATTTTCAAGTTTTATGCAAATTTTATTAAAAGTTAACATGAAACCGTTGGAAGCAATTTGTCACCGTGGTGGAAAGAGAAGGTGCCGCGGCGACGAATCCGAAAATGATGCCACACAACATATCGGTTCCGTTAACTCGTTGAGAGACCGGTGCAAAAGATGAAGGGCGGCATGAACGTGCCATGCAAGAAGATGGGGGTGATCCCATTCCCGGGTTCCCACGGTTCGGCGACAAGGCAACGAGGGGTACTTCAAACACGGTGCAACAAAGGAACATCTCATACACCACACATTCACATACATCATCCACGAGGTCAACGGCTCGACAGTTATACCTTCGAAGCGTTCGTTTTCGAAGCGGTTCGAGATCATAGAGGAAGTAGTGGAAGTAGACGTTCTCGAGGCGTTCGTCGTCGAAGTTGTCGTTCACGTTGCCAAAAGGAAGTAGACGTTAACGTTCGGAGAGGTACACGCTATCTTCGGCGACGGTAGTGGTACTCGTTCACGGCGCTTGTTACCCACGGTTCCTCGTACGCGTCCGTAGATGTACAAGTCGTCGTAGCCGTTCGTAGACGATGTGGTTGAACTTGACGAACCCGAAGGTGTACTAGGCGGTATTGGGGTCCCTCGTACGATGAACTTGGCATCATGGCAGCAAGTGGCTGGACGAAGGCAAGGTCGACGGTGCACGGAAGCAAGCAAAGAGGCGCAGGCGTCATGGCAACGCCATGGCCGACAGGAGCAGTAGCGACCTCGGCGGGGCCTGGGCGTGCTGGACGTAGAGGCTGGTCGCGGTCAACGCGTCGTGGGCGCGGCCCGGGATAAGGCGAGGCGGAGGAGGGACGGCAGGGGAAGAAGTGGCCGGCACGGAGGAGGCCATCGGCCGAGGTTGCTGGACGGTGAAGGCGGCGGGCGAGGTTGGCGCTCCGGGAGGAGGCATGGGAGGCCGGAGGCGCGACGCTGGAGGCTGCTCGAGGGGCTCCTCCCCTCGGCGAGCTCGCGCGGGGTGACGATGGAGGGACGGCGCGGCGAGCCAGGCGCCGGTGGCGGGCGTGCTGGAGGGGCGGCGCGGCGATGGGGCGCTGGAGGGTGATAGGAGGGAGGAGTGGGAGATCGAGAATGAGGCTGGGGATCGGGCTGTGAGAAGCGACGGCGCTGTGGAAGGACGAGACGGGGTTGGTCAAGGGGTGAGGGAGAGGCTTGGTCGGGCCTAGGGTTAGGTAGGGAGAGAGAGGCTGGCTGGGCTTTAGGCCCTATGGCCCAGGAAGGCCGCGGCTGGCCTGGTGGCTTGGGCTAGAAGGCCAGAAAGGTTGGGCTCTCTAATTCTATTAACCAATTACAGAAAAAAAAACAAGGAAGAAAGAGAGAAAAAAAAATGAAGGGTGAGGAACAGAATTTTTGGCAGGAGGCCAATATTCTTGGACTCATAAAAATATGAGGAATTTTAACAAAATGGTCTAAGGTTTATAGAGGAAGTAAAATCCAAACAAGTTGAAAGTAACTCGACATGTTTGAATTTTTAAAACCATTCAAATGAACTCCAAAGGAGTTGAAATTATAGGAGGTGACCCTACACACTAGATGTGATTTATGGGCAGATTTCGAACATTTATGGAGAAAGTAAAATTGCGACCCAATTTTACTAAAATGCTTCAAAGGAAGAAATGAAGTTGAGTTGGACAAAAAGAAATTGAAGAACGGTGCAAATGTGTTATAGGTGATTCCAAGGAATGGAATATTTATATAGCTCCATATTTATCAGGAGGATATATTATAAAGAGAAGTCACTCTTCCCTCGATTTAAATGGACCGAAGGTCCACACGATTTATTTATTTGAGTTACAAAAATAAAGACATGATGGCATGAAGACATGATGCAGTGCAAAATAAATAAAACAAGCACAAATGAAACACACGAGAAAACCCGGAACATTTGGAATCTTCTGGAGCGTTGGTCTTCGGGCGTCACAACTCTCCCACACTAACAGAGGATCTCGACCCGAGACCCTGGAGATGGCACCGGATAGAAACGAAAAGAAGAGGTAAAACAAAGTTGCTTCTTCGACAAACGAGTGAAACCACGAACTTGAGAGGTTGACCAGATTGAAAGAAGAATACGACGGAGATGAACGAATATGAAAACTCTGTTAGAAAAGAGGAACAAGGAACATTATGAGAACCTTGTAGGTTGAAAGACTTGAAACAAGAGCTTACGAACCAAAAGAATATGAAACTGCAATGGTATAGCCAAGGAATAAGAATGACATAATTTGGACAGCACTCCGTCTGAAAATGGAAGGAATTAACATGAACTTGAGAAGATGGGATGATAGTTGATGAAATCAACAACACACTACCTCCGAAACAATTGAAAGAATGGCACGAGGGGTAAGAAAGATTTCAGACATCACTCCGGTTAAAAAGAGTGGCAAAACTTGATAATATGAGAGAATTAGAATGAAGGTCACGACACTCCTGTTAAATGGACGAGAAAAGACAAAAACATGATCTTGATATGACAAGATGGGGGTTCGAAGAGAGCAATATCACAATGTCTCCGGAATGAAAAAATATATGCTAGATCGTTGGAAAGAAAAGAACGGAGAAGAAAATGAAAACTTCTCCCACGAATGAATTAGAAAAAATCCTCCTTACGAAGAAAGGTAGAACGGAGTTGTTGGAAAAAATCAACAACAAAAGAATAAGCTTGTTGTGGGCTTATGGAAAACATCTCAAGTTATGAGGTGACAACCAGCCACTAATGGAAAACAATTGATTGGATAGAGGTAAGCAAGGAGACGAAAGAGTTATTTCACCGAGAGGATAATTGAAGAACTTGGGTCATTTAGAAGAATCACACATAGAAACAATCCCAATGGAAGGCTTTAGGTGAAATCTATACCAAGATAACTCCAGCGAAGAAATTGACGGGTTTAATTATCTCATTCCCGACAACTTGTGAATCATGAAACATGAAGAGAAATTGGCAAAAATGACATACCACCATCTCAAACGATAAGGTAGAAAGAATTTCACTTCAGAATGCAAGAAGAAGAATACTTGAGCTCATTGATCAAGAATCTTGAAGAACACTACGAGGATGAATTAAATCATGATGAACCACCAAGAAGAACTCCGGTAACAAAAGGATGAGAAGTGAAGGATGAAAATAATAAGATTGAGCCTTGCAATGATTAGATGGATCTTCGCGATGAGAAAATTGAGAGAGCTTAGAACACCGGGAAACAAGACAAACAACTTGAAACCAAGAATTTATTCCTCCTGAACAAACTCCAAAGGAAGGGATTAACCTCTTGGAAGAAACTAGACTAAGATTTATGTTTTGCATATCCTTCACCAATTAAATTGATGACAAGCAATGGAGTGGCATACTACTTATTCTCATTGCAAAGAATTAAAGAGAGATCTCGCACAATCTTGGGAAAGTATTCAACGAATCACCGGTAGGATTTCAGAAAGAATGAATGAATTGATACGATCACATTGGAAGAGTAATCTTGAATGAACCACCGTAAAAATTGAAACCGGGTGATGAAAAAGAATAATCCACCGGGAAGAATAAGCACTTGAGGAAATTTAGATACAAGAGAACGAAGAGATCGCAGACTGATTAAAGAATACTTGAACAAAGCACCGGAAGAATATGGAGACGAACGAAGAGGCATCAATAAAGAATAGTTGGAGGGCGAAGTTGAAAACTGAGAACGAAGAATCTTCTGAAATGATGGCCTTCGGAGGATCACAATGGAAAGGATTTATGAAAAGCTTCGGGTGGGTCTAAAAAAAGAATTCTCACAATCGAAAACAATTATGAGGATGGTATGACACTAGAACCACGAATGTTCGTGAGAACGGACAAGATTTAAGAGAAGCTCTTCTCGGTCTTCACATGTTGAGAAGAACGACGAGAATAACATGAAGAATTGTTTAGGCACTTCATAATGAAGAATTAAAAGGTTGAACCAAAGGTGAAAAGAATTTGAAAGCGATCTTGGAGGATACATTTGACCGATGAGAAAACCATTCTTACATCAAACTTGAAAAGAATTTTTGAATAACTCCGGAAAAAATAGAAGAGTCAGGTAAGATCCTGTGAAAAGACATGTGGGTTAGGGCCCACTCAAAAGAAACACCGTTGGAATGATTACTTGAAAGATATTGCACCGGTTGAATTAAATGGCATGGATGAGATATCAATCTCAAAATATAATGAACATGTTGAAAATGGAAACACGAGTCCTCTGAGATCTCTTCTACACTCCGGATAAGAATTAGGGAGAGTTGAATAATCAAGAGAGACTTTGGAAAAGAAATTCCCACATTGGAAAACATGTGAAACCAGAGGCACTGATATGATCAATACGGAAGCTTGGATTTAGTCCACCGGAGAAGAATATTGGGATTCAGAATGATGAACTTGAAACTCTTGAGCATCTTCACGATAGCTCACCGGATAAGAACATTGAAGGAAAAGAATGAAGAAACATCACATGAATAAAATGGATATTTCATTTGAGAATTTCTGGCTCCGAGAAGAAGAAGGGTGGGAGGGTGGGGAAAACAAGGACAACTTGGGATGAATGAAACATACACCATTGAGAAAAGACTGAGAGTTGATCTTGGAGATGATGAAAAGATCGGATTAACTTGAAGCGAAGCACGCCGGTTGAAAAGGATTACCATGAAAATCTCGATGGTCAAGATGAATTTGTACTCCCATAGAATTATGAGAACACCGATTAGGAAAGGTATGGAATCAACACTTGGCATCGAAGCAACTCGAATACCCGAATCAAAACAAAAACAAAGGATAGATACATTGTAACATAATCTTCACAATATCATTCGAACGGAGTGTCGGTGTATTTGGATCGACACCTATGGGATCACAAGAATCCCTACTACGGTTGCGGGGCGCGGGGTTGAGAGAAGAGCGGGTCTAATAGTCGGGACACGGTTCCTTTACCCAGGTTCGGGCCGCAAAGATGCGTAAAACCCTACTCCTGCTTTGGTGTGGATTATATGTTTGTGTTCTTCAGCTAGTGAAGAACTCCAAAAGAGTCGTGAGGAGTTCAAAAGAGCCGAATCCCTCTCCTGGTCGCCTCGGGCCTCCTTTTATAGGAAAAGGGGTTGCCACAATGGCACACAGGAGGTGGAAAAGGTACAGTGATGCGAGGTTATCCCTCACATTACAGGACAAGGCGCATTTAATGCGCTTAGCTTAGGTGTCCTCGCTTTATCGGGGATGAGGGGGAGACATCCGTCTTGTCCGTCGCCGCTTCTCCTCGTGTTGACACGCGCCCTGGCCAACGGTGCCTGAGGTGCCATGTAGGCAGGCAGGCAGCTGAGGTGGCGCAACGGCGGGTCTCTATGAAGATCTACAGGTTGCCACGCAGGAGCCTGTCCAACTGGTTGGGTTGGCAGCCGCGTGGGGCGGCGGAAACTCAGTTGGTGCGGGTCTGATGGTGGCCCTGTGGGTGTCCTCAGCAAGGGCCTTGCCGGGGCGCCTGCTGTCATCCCCGGCAGGGTGCTTGCCGGAGGCCTTGTGGTCCTCCTTGGCTGGGATCCTGCCAAGGGTCATCATCTTCTTAGCTTGTATCTGATCTTGGATGTCTTCACAAAGATTTGCATGCCACCACGGGGATATCTCCCGAATCCTCGCCCCATGGGGGCGGTGGACTCAAGGGTGATCCGCTCCGTAGGCGCGGGGCAAGCTGTCGCGGCAAGGGCCTTGCCGGAGTTGCCAGAGTCGGCCCCGGCAAGGGTCTTGCTAGGGCTGCTGAAACCGGCTCCCGACAAGGACCTTGCCGGGGGAAGCCGCTTTGTCCCTTTGCTCTTTGTGGTCTTATTCTTGGCGTTGCTCCAATTCCGTCGAGCTTCGGTCTTACCTTGGCACACCTCCCCGGCCATGCTTGGTGTGGTGGTGGCCGTGGCTCAGACTGCCCATGCACGGTCACAGAGGTACAAAAAGTGTGCCCCTCTTTTTGTACAACGACACGGAGAATTGAACGAATGAATTCTATAGGTACATCAACTTGTCGAGAAGCCACTTGGGAGAACAAAAGGCAAATAAAAACAACAAGGAGCAGATAGAACAAATACAAGATAGAAGTTTCGTTTCACATATTCGTGTTGAAAGCTTATGGAACGTGTTACAAAATGGTTTTGCAATCCCCGGATCAGCATAGCCAAGGACCCTTTAAGATGCAACTCTCGATCGGAACAAACGTCCATAAAACTGCTTCACTCAATGTAGAACCACGAACTCCATATCATGCATTCATTGGAAGAATGCCTACGAGCTACTAGATGAACCCACCTATTAATTTCCGAAAGTTTCCAGTTATGCAATCAGGTGTTGGGGATACAGGGGAAGCATCGCGCACTCAACTCTAATCCTACATCCAGCTGTATCCATCCTTCAACACATAACCAGTTATTTCCGAAAACCATTTACCTCGGACTTTCGAAACGCATCTGCTATACAAGCTATGGAAATACCCCCGAACTATCTCCCCAGTACTGGGTGATGTCGGGGTTATCTTGCCACTAACCGCATATGAGAGTTTTCGATGTCGGCCGTCTTAAGTATTCCAGAACTGATGCGATATATTTGTGATGACAACACCTCGGAGCTCAACTCCCCGGGACACTGCCACAACCCCTAAATGACAGGAGGCATCGAGTACAATGTTCTCGTCACAAAGACATCGGAACAATCCAAACAATACTCGCATGATCCTACAAAAAAATTATGGTGAATTTTTGAGAGTAGAAGAGACTTGTAATCGTCAGGAGTCCTCACCAGAGTGAATAGAGATGAGGAGCAAAAGAAATCCTACTCTCTGATATATATATATATATATATATATATATATATATATATATATATATATATATATATATATATATATATATATATATATATATAGGACTCAAAACATTTCAAGTGTGTGCCTAGACTCAACCGTCAATGATTCGATCAATCAGTGGGGGCTTCTAGGTCGGAGAAGGCTCTGATACCAACTTGTAATGCCCAAGATGGGATTATACCACCTACGTGTCGAGGCACGACTTAAAGGTATAAGCTCATACTAGAATGATCTCAAGTATGGTATCTTTGCACGACTCATGTAAAAATAGGGATGAAATTGCAAAAGGATAGTTGGCTTACACTCGCCATGTCACACAAGACATTACATAAGCAAATCATCATCCAAAACAACATCACAACCCGACTACGGGCGAAGATCCAAATTAAAGATACCAAATACATTAAGCCACAAGGTCCGAATCGCCCCTAGTAGAAACCACTATTGGTCATCGGGATAGTGCACATAGTATCGACTACGTTCTTCATCGAACTCCCAGTACAGCTCGGTGCCGTCACCTGTGTAGTCCACCATAGTACCTGCATCTGGTGTGGTGTAGAATCTGTGAGCCACGGAGGACTCAGCAATCCCGTTCCCGGGTATCAAAACTAACAAAGCCTTTAGGTGAGGGAAGGCTTTAAAATTGTTTGCAGCACACTAAGCAACTATTTACGAGATCACAGCGAGAAGAGAGTAAGAGCCAACGATCGACAAGGTGATCAATAAGTGATCCTAGCTACTCACGTCAGACATAACCCCACCATGTTCTTCTTCTCGAAACCCCTTCGAGAAGAGACAATCACGGAACTCACACAGGTAGTGTATTCTTAAGGATAGAGTGTCATGTTTTCTACAACCGGATATTAACAAATTCCCATCTGCCACATAACCGCGGGCACGACTTTCGAAAGATCAAAACCCTGCAGGGGTGTCCCAACTTAGCCCATCACAAGCTCACGATCCGCGGAGTCACAACTCCAAGGTGGGAAGACCCGAGTATTCTCGGAATCCTGTGCTCAAGATATACCGACATAGGTAAAACTAATCTAGCAAGACCTCCCGGTGTGCCGACACCCTGATAGTAGCCGTGCGTATCTCGTCTCAGGCCACGACCGGATGGGCGATTCTACAGGTTTTTACCAGCCCTTGAGTTTCCTCGAGGTGGCCCCGCAGACTCCCCAGTTTGGACCAACACTCATGTGGAGCACTGGCCCGGGTTTTTGATTAAGAAAATGGTTAATTACTCCCTATGCAAGGTTTAGTTGTTAGGCAAATGTAGAGCCAAAGTTGGGCCTTGCTGGAAAAGCTTTAGTGCTAAGCGGGTTACCGAGGGGGGCCCATAAACCCCAACCGTGTTAGGAATGCAAAATCCGGGAACATAACACCGGTTTCTCGGGTCCTAAGGTGGCATGAGTGGAACAAAACACCGAGCAAAAGGCCAAGCCTTCCACCCATTGCCAAGTATATATGTGTGTTAATATATTTAAGAGATATTGTGATATTCCCACAACAAGTTCCAACATGGAGCAATCTTCATCTTCACCTGCAACTAACAACGCTATAAGAGGGGCTGAGCAAGCGGGTAACATAGCCAAACAACGGTTTGCTAGGAAGGTGTCAAAGGTTAGAGGTTTCATGGCAACAATAGGGGCTGACAAATAGACATAGGCATCGAGGCAATATCTAAAGAGCGCAACATCTAGCATAGGCAAAGACAGTAGTGAGATCTGGGAATGGTCATCTTGCCTGGGATTCCGCAAGGAAGAAGAACAAGTCCATGAAGTAGTTGAACGAAACCTCACAACTCCGGAACGAACCCGAAGCTAACGCGATAAGCATTCCGAAAAGAAGCAAACAACACGGTAAACACACAATCATAAACATGGCATACGATGCACATCCAAGTATGATGCATGTCCGGTTTAATTATGCATGGCATGGCAAAGTGCACAAACAACACTACAATTGAAGTGGAGCTCAATATGCAACGAGTTGCATACTGACGAAACACCACATTATATTTATTTAGTTGACTCCCGTTTATTCACAAGACAAGGTTAAATGTTTTTATTAAACATGGCAAGAGGTGAAGCTTAAACAAACTACACTATCCAGACATTTTAAATGAGGCCGAAAATAACAACAACAATTCCTGAAAAACCCCATGAGCATATTTAGCAATTTCTAAAGCAAACAACAATTCTAACAATTTAAAAGTTGTTATCATGATGCGGATGACATTTTCAAGTTGTTATCATGGCGTGGAGGAGGCCATCGGCGGAGGTTGCTGGACGGTGAAGGCGGCGAGCGAGGTTGGCGCTCCGGGAGGAGGCATGGGAGGCCGGAGGCGCGGCGCTGGAGGCTGCTCAAGGGGCTCCTCCCCTCGGCGAGCTCGTGTAGGGAGACGATGGAGGGACGGCGCGGCGAGCCAGGCACCGGTGGCGGGCGTGCTGGAGGGGCGGCGCGGCGAGCCAGGCGCGGGCGCGGCGATGTGGCGCTGGAGGGTGATAGGAGGGAGGAGTGGGAGATCGAGAAGGAGGCTGGGGATCGGGCTGCGGGAAACGACGGCGCTGTGGAAGGACGAGAGGGAGTTGGTCGAGGGGTGAGGGAGAGGCTCGGTCGGGCCTAGGGTTAGGTAGGGAGAGAGAGGCTAGCTGGGCTTTAGGCCCTATGGCCCAGGAAGTCCGCGGCTGGCCTGGTGGCTTGGGCTAGAAGGCCAGATAGGTTGGGCTCTCTAATTCTATTAACCAATTACAGAAAAAAACAAAGAAGAAAGAGAGAGAAAAAATGAAGGGTTAGGAACAGAATTTTTGGCTGGAGGCCAATATTCTTGGAAACATAAAAATATGAGGAATTTTAACAAAATGGCCTGAGGTTTATAGAGGAAGTAAAATCCAAACAAGTTGAAAGTAACTCGACATGTTTGAATTTTTAAACCCATTCAAATGAACTCCAAACGAGTTGAATTATAGGAGGTGACCCTACACACTTGATGTGATTTATGGGCAGATTTCGAATATTTATGGAGAAAGTAAAATTGCGACCCAATTTTACTAAAATGCTTCAAAGGAAGAAATGAAGTTGAGTTGGACAAAAAGAAATTGAAGAATGGTGCAAATGTGTTATAGGTGATTCCAAGGAATGGAATATTTATATAGCTCCATATTTATTAGGAGGATATGTTATAAAGAGAAGTCACTCTTCCCTCGATTTAAATGGACCGAAGGTCCACACGATTTATTTATTTGAGTTAAAAAAATAAAGACATGATGGCATGATGACATGATGCAATGCAAAATAAATAAAACAAGCACAAATGAAACACACGGGAAAACCCAGAACATCTGGAATCTTCTGGAGCATCGGTCTTCGGGCGTCACAATTGCGCCGTCGGTCTGCCCACGCGCCAACGAGGAGTTGCCCCCCACTCGGAGAGCAGCGACGAGGACCCCTACGCCCGCCGAACGTGGTTGCGCTGGACCCCCCAACTTTGGATTGGTTTTGGGGCCAGTACAATCTTTGTCTATGGAAGTCACTGCCACCGGCTAAGAAAGGCTGGCAAGTGGCATTCAATAAGGAGATGGCAGAGGAGGAAGCCAGGTACCAGGCGGCCTGTGAAGCCTGTGATGTCTCCTGGAAAAAAGGAGGCGGTGGAGCTTTGGGAGCGGGCGCATCATCGTGCGGAGGAGGTGTACGAACACGGGTACTCCGCGAGAAAGGTCACATGCGCTAGGTGCCTCATCACTCCATTGAGGTGGGCCAATAAGCTCCACTGGGCCACGAACGAGGAACTCCGGTGGGTGCCCAACGAAATGGCAAGATCGTTCGCATTTATCCGCCAGCAAGAGGCAGATCAGTACGTCAAGCGCTGCGAGACGGAGGAGGCGGAGTACTCCCTCCGCACTGGGAAGACGCCGTGCACCAGGGAGCTGCTGGCGAGGGGCTGCCGGAATACTGCCCCCATGAAGGATTATTAATTTTAGTATTGCTCGTTTTCAATTTTATGCATTGTACTTAGTAGTTAAGTATCATCATGTATATGTGATGATATTATATATATTGTGTGATGAACTAATGAACAATTAATATATATATATATATATACATATTTATTTATTGTGAATTCCATTTTCTATCTGTTTTTGTATACTAATTTGAATCTAGTTGTTATCATCCACATATAAAGAATGGAAAGCGTATAGACACACATTGAAACATAACATATAAGAACGGAAAATAGAGTACACACATTGAAACCGAGCAATTAACAGAGAAATACTATGATTGATATGAATACATAACTATCCACGTCGAAACGACTCAAGAAAATAAAACGTGTCCATGAGACCATGACCAGCAACCCTTGCCTACGGTAGCTCTTGGCTTTGCCTGAACTCCTGCAAGCGTTCGACCAAGCGGTCGACACACTCGTGGTACATCCGGAGCACGATCTCGAGCTCCAAGTTGGCTATTTCATCGGAGATCACCAGCTCGAGGATGCGACAGCCATGTTCCTCTACTGCTCCCAGGTGGACACATGGGCAAAGGAGGCGGTCGAGCCTACCGACTAGCACGCTGGCATCAAGCGGGCGGCGGACAAGGCGCACGACGCAACCCATGCGAACGGCGCGGGGGGCGTCCGGTGCAAGTACGGCACAAAGGGACTCTGCCCACTCCTAGCGAGGAACCGGGGTTCTGACGGGACGTGTACCCAGCTGTGACGCCCTGTCCACAGAACGCAAGTGCCGATGGATCCTCTCTTGTTGTGCGGTGCGCCGTGTTTCTTGCTGTGCGGCACTGCAACGGTCTCACCATGAGGCGAGCCGCAGCCTATAAGCGCCAACGCCCCTACCTTGCTCTACGGCACGCCATCGATCATGTTGTGTGGCGAGCTGCAGCCTCTCGGTGCTCACATGCCTATCTTGATGTGCGGCGCTGAAGCACCATGCGCCAAGGGTCTGCTCAACCCTTTCTATGACGCGCATCACAGTGTCGTCCATCGCGTTGCCGGGGAGCTCCTCGGCCTCTACGGGCCGTGGCACCTTCTCGTTTTCCTCGTCGACGAGGTTGTTGGCAGAGGCGACACTTTGGTGGGTTGGCATGCTTGCAAAAGGTTGATGTGCTACACACTATGCTTGTTGCCTCCGTGTGTCGCGCGCCGCCTAGGTTTATGCACAATATCACTCGGTGGCAGGAAACATGTGAGGAAATGGCGGAAAATAGTGGTGTGTTCATAAAACGCCACCAATTAATGGAAACTTAGCATATAAGGAACATCGAGCTAGCACAAGAAGTAGATGATGATCTGATGAACACAGACCACACTAGGGAACCCACCAGTGATGAATTCATCAATCACAAATAGTTGTATACTAGCAAGTGTTTGCCCACAACACACCCGGCTTATTCCATCACAAACAGGTCGGATGGATCAACTTTATGCCACGTATCGCACACTGTCAAAAAGTAATGCGGTAGACCTTCTTTAACATGTGTTAAAAAATAAAAATAAAAATAAAAACAAGGACCTCGAGGTTAATTTAACTGTTGGGGTGGATTATGGAGGTAATTTAATTTGACAACAATGATCCATCCCATCAGTTAATTTAACATCAAGACAACTTCTCATCTAGTAACCCTTCTGATGGCTGCTCCATCCTGAGCACATTTAACTTGAGAGTTCTCTTAGATGAGCTATTGGTGGAACAGCTAGTCCTTGCTGATATAGGATGACTCTTCGCATCCTTATGGCGTACCCGATGACCGCCCGTCGCCCAATGGCGAATAGATGTTGTGTAGACAGAGCATATCATATACGTCTTATTAGAAGCAATCGTCTGTGTTATTATCGATCTTCGCACACATTTATGATTACAGACTTGTTTGTTGCGTGTCAAACATGTCTTGTTATATTCAACCATTTGTGTTATCTTGGCTCAATGCAAACAGTTCATCCGAGTGAACCATTTTCCATCTATCGCACACACCTTGATCTGGCTGACCGTTTCTTTTGTTCCGCCTAATCACAAATAGTACATCCGAGTGAACCGTATGTTGTATATCACACACACCTTCATCTGGCTTCCCGTTTCTGTTCTTCTTCCTCATCGCAAACAGTTAAATGAACTGAACCGTATGCCCAACATCGCACACGCAACTAATATCTGAACCATGTTTGATGCATCCGTCATCGCAAATGTTTTGCGCCTTTTTTGACGGTTTTTTACATCACCTCTTGAGATTATTGCATTGCACTTAGTTTCGTCCAAGGGTCTCTGATCGTACTGTCGTGTTAGCAGCATCCTGCAGTAGTAATTTATTTTCAATCTAACCCTGTCATCCAAACACCTCTTTGGATGGAGTTAGTTCAGGGTTAGTCATCAACTAGAAACTAACTCTAACCTCTGGCTAAGTTGAGTATCAAAACAAGGCTATGTTGTTGTTGTTGCTACTGCTACTATTCTACATATATCTAGACATCATCAGAACATTAAGGTAACACTCTTCCTTGTTGCTATGTAGCCTAGGATAGCATATTTAGACAATAAGTACATTGCATGTTGCTATGTAGCCTCAGATATATTACATATGGCCCTAGTTAACCTAATGATAAATGGGTTACATATATATTTAGTTAAAAGTCTGATTCACCAATTTGTCCCTTATCAACCCTCGGCCTATATGGTACCAGCTACCGATATCCCGAACATTGAGTATATATAAGCCATGGGATGAAACAAACCTCGATGGAAAACAACAGTCATTCCCAAAATTGTCCTGTGTAGGTACATCGAGAGGCATGTTAAGCACAACAGGCTAAACATCAACCAAAATTATCCATGGCAGACAAAATAATCTCCAAAAGATAACTTCAATGTGAAGGTTTAAGCATGCTAGTAAAGCAAAACAAGTGGAAAGGTGTGTTAACTGCAACATGCCTAACATTTAACAATAAGCAATCATAGTCATTCAAACAAGCAATCAAAGGTGTGTTAATTACAAGATGCAGCAACCAAATGTAGTCATTCATAGTGGTATTGTTGAAACTGGTATTGATGAAATTGAACTGCACCGTTCATACTTGCACATATAGAACATCACGTTGTGAATAACTAGAATAATCAAGGCATACTACGAATAACCAAAGATAGCATTTGAAACAGAAACCATCGGGGATATGCCCTCTAGGCACACATGCTCAAAAAAATGAGGTCGTGTTTGACCGGCAAGCGCTCAAATACAGAAATACGTACAGTAGAGCTAAAAAACAATTATACAGGAGAAATTGTTTCTGGTCGTAAGTACATCCCACAGCAGTCCCCGATAAGCGTTTCCATTCGTATGTACATCCCACACAGTCATTCCAAGGAAAACGTTTCCGTTCACAGGTAAATCATACACATTTTTTCCCCATTAAATCATTTGTGATAGCATTGCCATTGCACATGATATGAAAAAAATATCGTTTGTGTTATTGAATGCATCACACATTGTGTGTAGAAGAAACTGTGTGGCAAAGGCTGTCCATCACACATAGATTTTATGAGGATGTCGTGTGTGCAGTGGAGATTGATCGCACACGTAGTGAATTCCAGAAACATTTCTGATCTCCATGTTGATCGCAAACGTTTCGCTTTCGCAAACCTTGTGCAGTGTAATCCCTAATTAATTTGTAATTAAGCCCCATTTAATCCCTAATTTAAAAATCACATGTTCTGAATTTGGAAGTAGGCAATCACTTATTTCTTATCCAACCATGTATATTACAAATATAGGCTCAACCACGAATGCATAATTCGATGCGCAGGTACATATACTAAAGAACTATAGAAGCACCAAGTAAATAATGATGAACCACAATTGTACTAAAGATTGTAAAGAGAGAGGCGAAAGACATTCTGGTTGCTGGAGAAGGTGAAGTGGAATGCCCATATTATGCCCTCCTCCATGCGTAATGCGCGCACGACTCTATGCCAACCCCTTGTGATAGCTTCCCATCCATCCTTCATTGTCTTCATTACGACTTCTCAATGGTCATTGTAGTCTGGATGAAATTCGTTAACCTTCATTGTGTGTCCATGATGTCCACTATGCAACCTTCTTCTTGTAGATGTTGTTGGGCCTCCAAGTGGAGAGGTTTGTAGGACAGTAGCAAATTTCCCTCAAGTGGGTGACCTAAGATTTATCAATCCATGGGAGGCGTAGGGTGAAGATGCTCTCTCTCAAACAACCCTGCAACCAAATAACAAAAAGTATCTTGTGTCCCCAACACACCCAATACAATGGTAAATCGTATAGGTGCACTAGTTCGGCGAAGAGATGGTGATACAAGTGCAATATGGATGGTAGATATAGGTTGTTGTAATAGGAAAATATAAAAACATCAAGGTAGCAAGTGGTAAACGTGAGCATAAACGGTGTTGCAATGATAGGAAACAAGGCCTAGGGTTCATAATTTCACTAGTGCAAGTTCTCTCAACAACGATAACATAATTGGATCATATTACTAGCCCTCAACACGCAACAAAGATTCACTCCAAAGTAACTAATAGCGGAGAACAAACAAAGATATTATGGTAGGGTATGAAACCACCTCAAAGTTATCCTTTCTGATCGATCTATTCAAGAGTCCGTAGTAACGTTCAATCTATCATAGAGTTCGTACTAGAATAAAACCTTAAGACACAAATCAACCAAAACCCTAATGTCACCTAGATACTCCATTGTCACCTCAAGTATCTATGGGCATGATTATACGATATGCATCACACAATCTCAGATTGATCTATTCAACCAACACAAAGAACTTCAAAGAGTGCCCCAAAGTTTCTACCGGAGAGTCAAGACGAAAACGTGTGCCAACCCCTATGCATAGATTCCCAAGGTCACGGAACCCGCAAGTTGATCACTAAAACATACATCAAGTGAGTCACGTGATATCCCATTGTCACCACAGATAAACACATGCAAGACATACATCAAGTGTTCTCAAATCCTTAAAGACTCAATCCGATAAGATAACTTCAAAGGGAAAACTCAATCCATTACAAGAGACTAGAGGGGGAGAAACATCATAAGATCCACAATAATAGCAAAGCTCGCGATACATCAAGATCGTCCCATCTCAACAACACGAGAGAGAGAGAGAGAGAGAGAGAGAGAGAGATCAAACACATAGCTACTAGTACATACCCTTATCCCCGAGGGTGGACTACTCCCTCCTCGTTATGGAGAGCGCCGGGATGATGAAGATGGCCACCGGTGAGGGTTTCCCCCTCCGACAGGATGCCGGAATGAGGTCTAGATTGGTTTTCGGTGGCTACAGAGGCTTTCGGCGGCGGAACTCTCGATCTAGGTTATTTTCCAGAGGATTCTGTATATATAGGAGGTCTTGGAGTTGGGGCCAAGCAGACGGCGGCTACGGGTTGTCCACGAGGCAGCGGGCGTGCCCAGTAGGGGGGGGGCACCCCCCACCCTCGTGGGCAGCCCGTGGGTCCTCTCGTCCCCCTCCGGCACTTCGTGGGCTTCTTTTGGTCCAAAAATGTTCTCCATTGATTTTCAGGTCAATTGGGCTCCGTTTGATATTCCTTTTCTGCGAACCCCTAAAACAGGAGAAAAACAGAAACTGGCACTGGGCTCCGGGTTAATAGGTTAGTCCCAAAAATAATACTCCCTCTGTTCACTTTTGTAAGTCCTTTAGGACAGCTAAAATTGAACTGTTTTAGATGTTGTCTTAAATGTCTAAAAGGTCTTACAAAAGTGAATGGAGGGAGTATAAAAGTGTATAACAAAGCCCATTAAACATCCAAAACATCATAAATAATAGCATGGAATAATAAAAAATTATAGATACGTTGGAGACGTATCAGCATCCCCAAGCTTAATTCCTGCTCGTCCTCCAGTAGGTAAATGATAAAAACAGATATTTTTGATGTGGAATGCTAACCAACATAAATTTCAATGTAGTTCCCTTAATTGTGGCATGAATGTTCAGATCTGAAAGATTCAAGACAAAAGTCTATATTGGCATAAGAAATAATAATACTTCAAGCATACTAACAAAGCAATCATGTTTTCTCAAAATACTATGGCTAAAGAAAGTTATACCTACAAAATCATATAGTCTGGCTATGCTCCCTCTTTATCACACAAAATATGCATATCATGCACAACCCCGGTTTCAGCCAAGCACTTGTTTTCATACTCTATTCTTTCAAACCTTTCAACTTTCATGCAATACATGAGCGTGAGCCATGGACATAGCACTATGTGGAATCGAGTGGTGGTTGTGGAGAAGACAAAAAGGAGGGAGATAGTCTCACATCAACTAGGCATATCAACGGGCTATGGAGATGCCCATCAATAGATATCAATGCCATTCAGTAGGGATTGCCATGCAACGGATGTACTAGAGCTAAGAATGTATGAAAGCTCAACAAAAGAAACTAAGTGGGTGTGCATCCAAGTTGCTTGCTCATGAAGAACTAGGGCATTTGAGGAAGCCCATCGTTGGAATATACAAGCCAAGTTCTATAATGAAAATTCCGACTAGTATATGAAAGTGACTAAACATGAGACTCTCTATCATGAAGAACATGGTGCTACTTTGAAGCACAAGTGTGGAAAAGGATAGTAGCAATTGTCCCTTCTCTCTTTTCTCTTTTTTTTGGAGGGGCTCTCTCTTTTTTTAGCCCCTCTCTATTTTATATTTTTTTGGGTCATCTTTTTTTATTGGCCTTTCCTCCCATGGGACAATGCTCTAATAATGATGATCATCACACTTTTATTGATTTACAACTCGATACTAGAACAAAGTATGACTCTATATGAATGCCTTCGGCGGTGTACCGGGATATGCAATGAAACAAGAGTGTCATGTATGAAAAATTATGCATGGTGGCTTTGCCACAAATACGATGTCAACTACATGATCATGTATGGCACTATGACAATATGAAGCGTGTCATATGAACGCAACGGTGGAAAGTTGCATGGCAATATATCTCGGAATGGCTATGGAAATGCCATGATAGGTAGGTATGGTGGCTGTTTTGAGGAAGATATATGATGGCTGTTTTGAGGAAGGATATATAGTGGGTGTATGGTACCGGCGAAAGTTGCGCGGTACAAGAGAGGACAACAATGGTGGAAGGGTGAGAGTGCGTAATATCCATGGACTCAACATTAGTCATAAGAACTCATATACTTATTGAAAAAATTTATGAGTCATCAAAACAAAGCAATCAACGCATTCTCCTAGGGGGGAGGTTGGTAGGAGTTAACCATCGCGTGCCCCAGACCTCCACACAAAGGATGAAACTCTACAAATACCTCATGCTCTAACTTCGTCACATAGCGGTTCACCATATGTGCATGCTGCGGTAATCACTAACTTTAACACAAGTATTTCTCAATTTCATAATAACTCCACTAGCATGACTCTATTATCACTATCCTCATATCTCAAAACAATTATCAATCATCCAACTTCTCATCATATTCAATGCACTTAGTATGAAACTTTTTACTACATTGATCTTGGATGCCTATCATGTGAAGGCTAGTTTTATAGCCAAAGCACATTACCATGCTGTTATAATATACTCTCAAAATGATATAAGTGAATCATGAGAGTTCATCTATTTCTACAAAATATAATTACCACCGTGCTCTAAAAGATATAAGTGAAGCACTAGAGCAAAAACTATTCAACTCAAAAGATATAGAGTGTTCTATCAATTCCTAGGCCATATTTATCTCTCTCAAAAAGGTGTGTCCAACAAGGATAATTGTGGCAAACTAACAAGAAAAGACTCAAATAACACATGACGCTCCAAGTAAAACACATATCATGTGGTGAATAAAAAAATAGCTCCGAGTATAGTTACCGATAGAGGAAGAAGAAAGAGGGGATGCCTTCCTGGGGCATCCCCAAGCTTAGGCTTTAAGTTGTCCTTGAATTTTACCTTGGGGTTCCTTGGGCATCCCCAAGCTTAGGCTCTTGCCACTCTTTGTTTCATAGTCCATCAAAGCAATACTCAAAACTTGAAAACTTCACAACACAAAACTTAGACAAAAATCTCGTGAGCTCTGTTAGTATAAGAAAACAAACCAGTACTCAAAGGTACTGTAATGAACTCATTCTTTGTTTATATTGGTGTTAAAACTACTGTATTCCAGCTTCTCTATGATTCATACTTCCCAATACTACTCATAGATGCATTGAAATAAGAAAACAACACACGAAAAACAGAATCTGTCAAAAATAGAACAGTCTGTAGTAATATGTAAGTTTCGCATACTTCTGTAACTCCAAAAAATTTGAAATAAATTGGTAAACGTGAGGAATTTGTCTATTTATCATCTGCAAAAAGAATCAACTAAATAGAACACTCCAGAAAAATCTGGTGACCATTCTAGCCAGCGCTAAATAGAACACCCCAGTACTCTCAGGAGCATTAATTGAGGTTAAGCAGTTTGGTATCTCAGTTCAGTTTACTTCCAGGCACAATAATGAACAATGGACTTTAGTAAATGTTTATGGACCTTGCCGTGGCCCAGCTCGCGATGAGTTTGTTAGTTGGCTCTATCACCTGTCCATCCCTGACTTGGAAAACTAGCTCATTATTGGAGACTTTAACTTCCTTAGATCAACTGAAAACATAAATCTTCCTGGTGGTGACGCCAACGACATATTCATTTTTAATGAAATTATCGGGCACCTCGGATTAGTGGAGCTACCAATTAAGGGAAGGTCTTTCACTTGGTCGAACATGCAGAACAATCCACTTCTTGAGCAGCTCGATTGGTTTTTCACCTCTGCTAATTGGATTACATACTATCCACCCACTCAGGTGTTACCCCTTGCTCGGTCTGCCTCGGATCATGTGCCTTGTGTGGTGTCTATTAACACTTCGATCCCCAAGTGCAACATTTTTCGGTTTGAGAACTATTGGGTGGAGTTGCAGGGCTTTTTGGACTGTGTGTCTACTTCTTGGGCTTCTGTTTCGAGCAAAGACAGTATTACAGGGCAAATTGCTGCCAAGTTTAAAGCTTTAAGGAGGGATCTTAAAAGTTGGCACACAAACATCTCCAAAATGAAATCTCTGATTGCTAAATGTAACAGGGTAATGCTAATCTTGGATTGCTTGAGGGAGCTGAGGCCTCTTTACAGGCTTGAGTTCAACTTCCGTAATGTAGTTAAGCTACATCTAGAGCATCTTCTACACCTTCAGTTCTTGTATTGGAAGAAGAGATGCACTGTTCGTTCCATCAAAGTGGGTGAGGAGAACACTAAGTTTTTTCATGCTCTGGCAACTGAGAGATTCAGGCATAATTCTATAGCTTCTCTGCGCTTGGATGATGGCTCCATTATTTCTGATCATGATGCAATGGCTTCTGTTATCTGGCAAACTTTTAAGTGCAGAATGGGAACTAGTGAAGGTATTCAAATAGCTTTTGATCTCTCTTCTATTTTGAGCAAGGTGGAGGGTCTTGGCTCCCTGACAAAAATGTTCACCAAGGAGGAGATGGATAACACTGTCAAGAGCATGCCTATTGACAAGTCCCCTAGGCCAGATGGATTTAATGGTCTCTTTTTCAAGAAGTGTTGGCCCATTATGAGTCAAGATTTCTATGATTTAGCTTGTGCTTTTCATGACGGGACAGCTAACTTGGAGAACATCAACTACTCATAAATCACCCTGGTCCCTAAGAAAAGATCTCCTGAAACTGTTAATGATTATAGGCCTATTTCTCTCACTGGTATGGGGGTGAAATTTCTCTCAAAGATGGCTGCTAATAGATTACAGTTGCATATTATGAGGTGTCTGCATAAAAACCAATATGGGTTCATTAAATCCAAGACTATTCAGGACTGTGTCGTTTGGACTTTGGAGTACCTACATCAGTGCCATCAGTCTAAAAGGCCTATTATCATTCTTAAGCTAGATTTTGGGAAGGCTTTTGATTCCATTGAGCATGAGGCTATTTTTTGAAATTTTGAGGCACAAAGGTTTTAATGAGAAATGGATTTCCTGGGTTAAGCAATTTTTGGCATCGGGAACATCTTCTGTCCTCCTAAATGGGGTTCCAGGAAAGCAGTTTAGATGTATGAAGGGGGTTAGGCAGGGTGACCCTCTTTCACCTCTCCTTTTTGCCATTGCTGCAGATTTACTTCAGTCAGTTGTCAATGATATGCTTCATAAAGGTCTTCTTGAGCTCCCTATACCCTGCCATGATAGGGATTATCCTATCATTCAGTATGCTGATGACACCCTTATTATTTTGCCTGCTGAAGAATCACAATTGATGTCCTTAAAGAAAATGTTGATTCTATTTTCAAAATCCACTGGGTTGTATGTCAACTATCATAAGTCATCCATGCTGCCTATTAATGTGGGCCCAGTGGAGGTTGCTAGGCTGGCCTCAGTCTTTGGTTGTGTGGTGGGCACACTTCCTTTTACCTATCTTGGGCTTCCTGTGGGCATTACTAAACCTAAGATCATGGATTTAATGCCTCTGGTTGACTGCATGGAGAGGAAACTTTCTGTCAGCTCCTCTTTTCTTGCTCATGGAGGAAGACTACAGTGTCTTCTCTCTGCACTCTCTTCCGTGCCAATCTTCTTCTTGTGTAGTCTGGACCTACCATCTGGTATTCTCAAGCAATTGGAGCGGATTCCAAGGCAATGTCTCTGGAGGAAGTATGGGCAAGATTCTGGTCAGTCCCTGGTTGCTTGGGGATTGGTCTGCACACCAAAGAATAAAGGGGGACTAGGTATTTTAAATCTGAAGCTGCAGAATGAAGCCCTGCTTCTCAAACATGTCAGGAAATTCTACAATAAGGCTGATGTGCCTTGGGTCCACCTCATTTGGAACACTTACTACCATGGTAGAGTTCCTCATGCTACAGTCATTTGTGGCTCTTTTTGGTGGAGAGATTTATGTAAGTTAATGGATAAATTCAGAATGGTCAGTGCTGTGGAGGTTAATAAGGGGGACACAGTTTTATTTTAGCCTGATGCTTGGCCCTTGGGGGGCTCCTCTACCCCTCTTAAGCAAAGGTTTGCAAGGTTATTCTTTTGCCATGGATCCTGCCATCTCTGCTGCTGAGATCTTTGAGATGACTGAGCTCTCCTCTCTCTTTCTTTTACCACTCTCTGAGAGAGCTTATGGTGAGCTTCTGTCTCTGCAAAACCTCCTTCAGCACTCCAAGCAAAACCCTCAGCTCAATGATATTTGGGTATGGAAGGAAGATGGCAAGGGCTACACTGCTAAGAAATATTACTCCTTCTTGCACAAGCATATTGTTGTCAACCAAATTTTATCATGGGTTTGGGCTAGTTGCTGCACTATGAGAATCAAGTTCTTTGCTTGGATGTTGGTCATGGATAGGTTGAACACTCAGGATATGCTTGAGCAACGACATTGGAATGTATCTGATTCCAACATCTGTGTTCTCTGTCCATCAAGCACTAAAGAGACCAGAGACCACCTCTTCTTTTATTGTAATTTCAGTTGTAGGGTCTGGAATTATCTTCAAATTAATTGGATGGCTGGAGATGACATGATTGCCACTGCATACCAAACCAGAGGAGATTTTGGCAAGCCTTTCTTCTCAGAAGTGGTCTTCATGGAATGCTGGAACATTTGGAATATCAGAAATGATAAAGTCTTTAGAAATATTTCTCCTTCTTTTCGTAGGTGGAGAGCTAATTTTATTATGGACATTTCCCTTTTGTCTCATAGAATTAAGCCTAAATTCAAAGAGGACCTGCTTAAATGGATTTCCTTTTTGCCTCCTTGAGGTTAGTTAGCTTGTCTCCTTTTTTCTTTTTCTTTGGGTCTCTTTGACCTTGTACATCTTGCAAATCTGTACAATTTTTGGTTGCAATAAAATTGATGTGGGGTCTTAGCCCTACAGTTTCTGGTCAAAAAAATATCATCTTCATCAAGCGTAGCATCCCCAAGCTTGGGACTAACATTAATTACAGAAAATGAATTCTCAAATATATCACTCTCATCAAACATAGCATCCCCAAGCTTGGGCCTTTTCATATCATAAGAATAATCACTCTCATCATTAATAGTATGGATAGCACCGATAGTATAGCAATTATCATCATCACAGTGAGTAATAGAAGCAACATCATTTGGAAGAGATACCTTTTTATCTTTGCTTCTCCGTCTTTTATTTTTCTTCTTCACATTAGGTATGGGTTTAATCTTCTTTTTGGAGCTCCTTATTAATGAGATTGGTTGAATAAAAGGCTCCTCCTCGTTACCTAATTCATCATAAGAAAGAATAGGAAGATATTGGGAAGTCTCTTCCCTTTCATTAGTATTCTCTTCATCTCCTATTTGTTTTCTTGACTTTATGTAATTGGCAATATAAGGATTTTCAATGCAATTCATAGCACAATACATATAAATTTCCTCCAGATCAAAATCAAGAACTTTATCAAGAACAAATTATGGAAGATCCTTAGTTAAACGTTTCATTTCTTCATAACCCACAAGAAAACTATGTTCATTATGATGTGCGAGAGAAATTAAGTCATCACAATTTTTGGACACGATTCGATCATGAAACAATTCACATTGGGGATTTAAGTGATCACGTTCATTGCAAAGTTCACAAGGATGGCAAAGAAATTTTAAATTTTCAGCACAATCATCTAGCCTCTGTAGCAACCATTTAGTTTCTAAATACTTATGCCTCTTGCAAAATCTATCTTCCCTATCTGGTATGTACTTGCAGACTCTACGCACTCCACCAAAATCAACATGCTTATATGAGATATTTTCATCATGACTAGTGCAATCATCATTAGTACTATGGATATTCAAAGAATTCACACTAACAATATTGCAAGCATGCTCATCATTCAAGTCTTTAGTCCAAAGCATTCTATGTAATTCTTCTTCTAGTACTTGAGCACAATTTTCATTCCCATCATTTTCACGAAAGATATTAAAAAGGTGAAGCATATGAGGTAACCTTAATTCCATTTTTTTGTAGTTTTCCATTATAAACTAAACTAGTGATAAAGATCTAAAGATATACCTTCAAGCACTAACCTCCCCGGCAACGGCGCCAGAAAAGAGCTTGATGTCTACTATGCAACCTTCTTCTTGTAGAAGTTGTTGGGCCTCCAAGTACAGTGGTTTGTAGGATAGTAGCAAATTTCCCTCAAGTGGGTGACCTAAGGTTTATCAATCCGTGGGAGGCGTAGGATGAAGATGGTCTCTCTCAAACAACCCTGCAACCAAATAACAAAGAGTCTCTTGTGTCCCCAACACACCCAATACAATGGTAAATTTTATAGGTGCACTAGTTCGGCAAAGAGATGGTGATACAAGTGCCATATGGATGGTAGATATAGGTTTTTGCAATAGCAAAATATAAAAACAGCAAGGTAGCAAGTGGTAGACGTGAGCATAAACGGTGTTGCAATGATAGGAAACAAGGCCTAGGGTTCATACTTTCACTAGTGCAAGTTTTCTCAACAAGGATAACATAATTGGATCATATTACTAGCCCTCAACATGCAACAAAGAGTCACTCCAAAGTAACTAATAGCGGAGAACAAACGAAGTGATTATGGTAGGGTACGAAACCACCTTAAAGTTATTCTTTCTGATCGATCTATTCAAGAGTCAGTAGTAACGTTCAATCTATCTTAGAGTTCTTACTAGAATAACACCTTAAGACACAAATCAACCAAAACCCTAATGTCACCTAGATACTCCATTATTACCTGAAGTATCCGTGGGCGTGATTATACGATATGCATCCCACAATCTCAGATTGATCTATTCAACCAACACAAAGAATTTCAAAGAGTGCCCCAAAGTTTCTACCGGAGAGTCAAGACGAAAACGTGTGCCAACCCCTATGCATAGATTCCCAAGGTCACGGAACCCACAAGTTGATCACCAAAACATACATCAAGTGAATCACATGATATCCCATTGTCACCACAGATAAACACATGCAAGACATACATCAAGTGTTCTCAAATCCTTAAAGACTACATCCGATAAGATAACTTTAAAGGGAAGACTCAATCCATTAAAAGAGAATAGAGGGGGAGAAGCATCATAAGATCGAATTATAATAGCAAAGCTCGCGATACAACAAGATCTTGCCATCTCGAGAACACGAGAGAGAGAGAGAGAGAGATTAAACACATAGCTACTGGTACATACCCTCAACCCCGAGGGTGGACTACTCCCTCCTCGTCATGGAGAGCGCCGGGATGATGAAGATGGCCACCTGTGTGGGTTCCCCCCTCCGGCAGGTTGCCGGAACGGGTTCTAGATTGGATTTTAGTGGCTACAGAGGCTTTCGGCGGCGGAACTCCCGATCTAGGTTATTGTCCGGAGGTTTGTGTATATATATAGGAGGTGTTGGAGTCGGCGCCAAGCAAAGGCGGGCTACGGACTGTCCACGAGGTAGGGGGCGCCCCCCACCCTCGTGGGCAGCTTGTGGGTCCTCTCGTCCCCCTACGTCACTCCATGGGCTTCTTCTAGTCCAAAAATGATCTCCGTTGATTTTAAGGTCAACTGGGCTCCGTTTGATATTCCTTTTCTGCGAAACCCAAAAACAGGAGAAAAACAGAAACTGGTATTTGGCTCTGGGTTAATAGGTTAGTCCCAAAAATAATATAAAAGTATATAACATAGCCCATTAAACATCCAAAACATCATAATTAATGGCATGGAATAATCAAAAATTATAGATACGTTGGAGACGTATCAGTCCACTAATCATGTACTTTGCGAGGTAATCTTGCGTGAACTGCTTCGGGAACCACTGGGAACGAAAAAGATTTAGAAATTGTTGTCTAACAACTCATTATGGGCAGAAAAAGAGAAGGTTACAAAGTTTGTAGTTACCATCCTACAGCTCACTGTTGTGTTGTATAGAGCATACACAAATAATTTGGTTGCCACGTTTCGCATCTTTTTGCTAAAAATCCTTATCAGTTTCCTCACTTGATGCTTGTTCATGAATATCTCATTGCCCCATACGCAAAAAGAGTCGATGCGTGGATCCTTCCCAAGGGCATATGTACCTACGAGCAACAAGTCAATATTAGAAGCTAACAAGCACTACTAGGAAAGGCCTCTTAGTGGCGCCCCTGTCTTGGCCATTAATGGCGCACTACAGGTGCACCACTATCATCACGCCACTAGTAATAAGTACTAATGGCGCACCCCTGGTGCGCCATTAGTATACCAGAAAATAGTGGCGCACCTGGTAGTGCGCCATTACTATGTCCCTTGGTGCACCATTACTATGCCTCCTAAGGGGGCCATATTTACCTTCACGTATGCCCCCAAGTGCGCCATTATTATCCCCCACAATGCGCCACTGGTATTTAGCCCTGGTGCGCCACTAATGCTCAACAAGGTGCGCCATTACTATGAATATTAGGATTTCTTTTTTTTGTTTTTCTGATATTTGCACAGGTTACAAAATACATTACATCACAGAATATAAACATCACAACATATAAACAACAGATTTATCGAATACATTAGAAGATTACTCTCCGAATACAATTCATCATATTAGTCTCCGAATTCAAAATACCGAACAAAGTTAGAACATTACAAGTCTCGAGACCGCGAGCAGCGAGTTTGTCTTTACATTACAAGTCGATATCTAAACTACCATCGCATAGAAGAGAGCTGCGGTCACGAAGAGCATCATCGCGATGAAACTAGTCTTCATCTGGTTCCTCCTCCGCTCCCTCCTCTCTCCCGCTAGATAGCGCACGTATCTAGCTTCTGCCTCCGCCCTAGTGGTGTACCCCTTGTAACCGTTACCGCTGAAACGGTGAACCTGTCTCGGACACTCCTCCCAGTCGTCGTAGACTCTGGGAACCTTACCCTTGTACACGACATACGACGGCATATCTATGCACTAGACAAACAAAACGTTAGTAGGAATTCACAAACAATACAAAAACAATATATAAGTATGCAACAAAAGGATCGGATGAGTAAAGAAACACATTAATAGCACGATTCATGGTCCTACTAATAAATAGCATCGATTACATATAAGTTGAATGACTGTCCAAACCAAAGAGACATACTAGTTCATTAAAAAGTTTAATTACAACATGATCTAATCAATATTTCAGAACTACATAGCATCACTACTACTTTCGACTCGACTCTGGGACCGGAGCATGGATCAAGCCGCTGTCTTTCGTGATGGTCATGAATGTGCGGTAGTTGTCAGCCTGCATTTGTAGCGTTGTTTCTATTTCACTGTTGGACAGTTGATATTTGAGGTAGAACTGCCCCGAGGTACAAAGGACATCTTGATGGATGATTTCCGCAAACTCCGAATGGATGCGAAAGAATTCTTGTCTGAGGTCCGCGTCCTGGATTGCCGACAAGCGTGCGGCCCAATCTTTGAGACTATTTGGTAGCAGAAGGTGATGATGGTTCCATACGATCGCCCGCATGTGATGGAGGGAATAGTAGGCATCCTTCTAACTGCCAGGCGGCTACTTGACGCAGGGGAACGTCGTTACGTGGGTGAACACGTGCTTGCCGTACCTACAAATTGGCCTCCTGAAGGTGCCTCCAAATTTGGCGTAGCCGGGGAGAACATCATCAAGAACTTTCTTCACATTTGAGTAGTCTTCCTTCGACTGACGGTCCGAGTCGAAATACATGGCCATGGAATATTGCAGGCTTAAGAGGATGAGTGTGAAATGTGTGTCACTGCACAAAACACGGAAATTTTAGAAAAAAACTATCAAAATCTAAGAAATCTTATGTTACGGGGCGGTGAGGGGATGACTTACTCGGAAAAGTAAGGCACGAGGAAGTTATCCTTATCTGCGTTCGACAGAATGACGCCTTCGAGGTATGAACTCATGACTTGCCGGTCCCCAGCGCTGCCCAAGATCTTGGCACGCATGTAGAAGGGGTCGACTATCACTATGTCCGGGGTCTTGTCTCTAATGATCCGCATCTCCATACTCAGCGAAAATAGCCGAACGAAGGTGTAGTGTAGCGGATGAAGGTTAAACATAGCGAAGATGTCATCAAACCGTAGGATGATCATACCCCCGATGGCGCTATCCACAAAGCCCTTGCCCTCTGGCACCTTGGCCACGAAAACCGGGTATGCCACATCATTTCAGAGAGACGCCGCTTCTCCAAAGAAAGAACACTGTCATGCAGACTCCGCATAGCATCGGTTGCAGCATTGAGCAGATTAGTCGGTAGCATCGCCCTACCCACCACATGCACCCTCCTCAAGATATCCTTAGGTGAAGGGGGACCGTCCTGAGCACAGATCATACTCGGTGCCGGCTGGCTCGCACCCTTGTTATTCTTTCTTTTCCGTCCCTTCTGCTTCTTCTGCTATAATGGGATCGAGTTCTGCTTAGAGACCACCTTCTTGAGTGTGTTGGGGCTGATAATATTTCGTACCTCGGCTATCTGCTTGGTGAAGGCGGCAGCTGGAGGCATCTCCTGAGAACTGAACGCCAGACGACGCTTGTTGCAATTGGGTTTCTCCGCGGTACCAGCTAGATCGCGATCGTCTTTTGCACGGTTGGGTTCTTGATAAGGAGGCCCCAATAATTCATCATCGTACCCATGTTCATTGAAGTACTTATCAACGTTGGTAAATGTACCGTCATCGTCGTCCGGATCCTGTGCCATTTGCATGTCCGGATCAGCTGACGGCGGTAGCGTTACGGCGGTCTTGCCATGGCTTGGCACCGGCACGACTGGCGGTGTTGTCTGTGGGGTGGGGTCCCCCACCCCAAACGAATCTGGCTCTTCGGCCAAAGAATGGGCCAGCTTATGCAGGCGCTAAGGGTCATCGCATCATCTTCGTCGGCCCCAGGGGGTCGATATGGAGGTAACAAGTCATCGAAGCCCCGCAGCACCCGAACCAGCTGAACGCTATACACGGTGGGTGGCATCGCATTACCGTGGAACACGCGGCTGCCCGGTTGAACGATTCTGGCCTTGGCGACATTGATCAACTTGCCATCCACGAAGTGCAGGAGAGTGCATGGAACGTCGGCGGTGCCCTACGAAAACATGTAGGGCGTCAAGGATGCCCAGTCAAAGGCAAGGAGATGAAGTCATCGGCCGAGAGAGGCTTAATTAGTTACCGTGATGGCGTCGAGCTCGGCTAATGTCGAGGCACCACCAACGGCGGGCGTCCAAGTGACGAAGGGGCTGCTTGCTATCGAGGTGCCTGCCGGCGTATTCTTCCTGTAGCCTTCTGAGTTGCCTCACGCCAACCGACTTCCGAGAGATGACGTCGAAAAAGTTGCATAGGCCAAATAGCGTTTCACGGACATGCGCGTCCATGATCCCACGGATTGCAACTGGAAGTATCTGCATCATTAGCACGCGATAGTCGTGAGACTTCAGCCTGCTAAACTTCTGCTTCGCTGAGTATAGGTATCTTCTTATCTTCCCCGTGTAACCATAAGGAAGTTTTACTCCTACGAGGCAGGTGAAAAACGGCTCGATCTCCTCCTGACTTAGAGTGAAGCACGTGGGAGGGTAGTCATTTCCGATCTTCTTGGCCTTTTTGCCTTTGCGACGACTTTCCGTGTCCTGCTTCGCCTCATCATCATCATCATCATCATCATCATCATCATTAGCGTGAAGCTCCTCACTGATGCCCATTTATTTCAAGTCTGCCCTTGCTTTCAGGCCATCTTTGGTCCTCTCTGGCATGTTGGGCAGGGTACCAAGTAGACTCTCCCACACGTTCTTTGTGATATGCATGACATCAAGGCTGTGAGGCACACGGAGGATCTTCCAGTACGGCAAGTCCCAGAAAACAGACCTCGTTTTCCATACCTTCAGCAGCGGCTCTGGCAACTTTCGCTTCTTTCCCGGCTCTGGCACCTTTCCCGGCGGTGGGCACTCTTTCCAATTTTTCAACAACTCGTCTATTTCCTCGCCGCTCCTCGTACACGGGCGTCTTCGGGGTTCGGTTTCACCATCGAACATATCCTTGCATTTTCTCCATGAGTCATCGTCGCGAAGCCACCTTCGATGTCCCATGAACACGGTTTTCGAAGACCCGGGATCTCTATCTAGCTGGCGATACGTTGTGTCATCCATGCACCTGACGCATCCAGAAAATCCGTGGACCACCTGCCCCGCGACATATCCGTAACCGAGATAGTCGTGCACCGTCGTGAGCAGTGCGGCTCTCATAGGGAAATATTCTTTCTCTGCGGCATCCCACGTATTGGCTGGCGTTTTCCACAGCGTGTCTAGCTCCTCTTTCAGCAGCCATATATACAGATTGATGTCGTTCCCTGGTTGTTTCGGCCCTTCAATTAGGATACTCATGTGAATGTACTTCCTCTTCATGCACAACTAGTGGGAAGGTTGTACATCCACACAAACACATGCCAGGTGCTATGTGTGCTTCTCTGGCTGCTAAACGGATTGACTCCATCGGTGCTCGCGCCTAGCACAATGTTCCTTGGATCGTCCCCAAATTCTGCATCTTCGAAGTTCAACGCTTGCCACTGGCTCGCATCCTTAGGGTGACTCAGCATCTTGTCTTTTTTATTTATCTCCGGATCATTTCCGTCATCTTCTCGCTTCTTTTCCTCCCTATCCGCGTGCCAACGTAGGAGCTTTGCTAGCTTAGGGTTCGCGGAATACCACTACAGACGAGGAGTGATCGGAAAGTACCACACCACTTTTCGAGGAGCTTTTTTCATCTTCTTGTATCGAGTGACACCGCACACCAAACATATGGTAGACTCCGCGTGCTTGTCCCGATAAATGATGCAATTGTTCATGCACATATGGTATTTCACGTGTGGTAAATCCAGAGGACACATGATTTTCTTCGCCTCCTCGAAACTGTCGGGCACTTGTTCCCCTTGGGAAGACGTTCGTGCCAGAATGACATGTTCTCGTCGAAGCATGCGTCGGTCATTTTGTGTTTTACCTTCATCTCCAGAGCCATGAGCGTTACTTTCAGGCGGGTATCCTCGGGCCTGCATCCTTCATACAATGGAGTAACCGTGTCTATCTCCAGTTGATCCAGCTTGGCTTTTTCTCGGGCGGCAGCTCTTGCATTATCCATCTGCTTGAGAAGCAGCTCTTGAATATGAGGGTCCTGCACACAGCCCATCGATGGTCCATCATCGTCTGCTCTGGCATCTTCATCTTCATGATCATGCCCTTTATCTTGATCTTCCTCATCATCATGTCCGACATCTTCTACATGATGACTGTGTACTGCATCACCGTCGTGATCATGTCCTGGAGATTCTTCGTCTTCTCGCCCGCCCTCGCCACGGTTGTCTTGCTGCCCTTCCTCATTTCTTGCCAGGCCCCCATGGATGACTTCGTAGAAATCTTCAGCACCTTGCCACCAATAGCCATCCATGAAACGACGCAAGAGCAGGTGGTCCCGCACCTGTACGGAATCCGGGTCCTAATAAGGCTCTTCAGCTTGCATCTTCGACACGGACATCTTATCTCCGTCTCGTTCTTTTCAAGCATCTCGGCCTTCGCAGAGCTCAAAAATCTATTCACGATGCATTCGGTCATCGTGCAGACCATGGTCGCCTGCGGGGTAGAGCCAAATGATATTTTAGAACCAAAAAAAATGTTGCATGACTTTGCCTAAAAATAGGACCAAAAAGAATGCATAGTGCCGAATTCTCGCCGAAACGGAAATGAATCAACATTCTGGCAAAATATTTGCAACTATCGCATTTCAAATACCGGTACCTGCAAACACGAACATATGCAACACCACAAACATATGCAACGCCACAAACATACGTAGATCTAGGCCATAAAAAGTGTGTATGTTGTCGGAGGGAGAAAAATGTAGATCTAGAACATAAAGAAAGCTTTCCCCTTACTTACCTATCAGAAAAAGGAAATTTAACCACTTAATTTGGGTGAATCTATGGTGCAAATGAGGTGAGGAGGAGGAGGCAGCCGAGACCAAGCTTGGATAGAGGTGGAGACAATGAAGTGGGGAAAGTGAGTGTGGTAGGTGGCTGTCCAAAATTTCTAGCTGCTCCCAGGCTACCAATGACGCACCACCTAAGAATGCGCCACTAGTAACCAGGGTTACTAATGGCGCACCTGGTAGTGGTGCGCCGTTACTAGTTTTGAAAAAAATAAATAAAAAAACATGTTAGTAGTGGCGCACCAGTGGGCAGTGCACCATTACTCGTCAGAACTAGTAATGGCACACTATCCCCTGGTGTGCCACTTCTAACAATTTTTTTAATCTTTTTTTCAGAACTAGTAATGGCGCACCGCCCACCAGATGCGCCATTAGTAATGAGGACATTAATGGCGCACCTGTATCTTATCTGGTGCGCCGCTGCTATATAGCAGTGGCACACCACATACATGGTGCGCCATTAATGTCCATATTAGCTATAGCCCTTTTCCTAGTAGTGAAGTGTCCGGGCCTGGATCTATATGCACTACATTATGGAATGACGGGGGGAGTACAAGCTGAGGGATGAAGCTAACCTCGGCAAAAAATGGTGGCCACTCTCGTTGTTGTGCTGCATAAGTAGTGGAAAGGCATGATAAGTTCAACAACCATAACATCAAACAAATATAGCAAAGGTAAACAACATCATCTCCAAATGATAGCTTGAATGTGTTGGTTTCAGCATGTTGTTAAAGCAGATATAAAATGGAAGGCAATGTTACCGACAGTAGGCTTAACAGCCATCAAATATTGCAATTCAAACTGGTATTGTTGAAATGAATATAACGTAGGTAATGCTTAAACATCACACTAGATACATGTCTAAAACTTAAATAAAGGGCATGTGTTAACTACACCAGGAATAATTGGAACCAAATATAGTCGTTCAAACTTTTATTGATGTAGTCGAGCGACACAGTTCCGACTTGCACATAATGAAAAACACATTGTGCATGACTGAAATAAACAAGGCATAAATGACCAGTATAACAACCAAATATAGCCATTGAAAACTGGACAGAGTCTCACTTCAACCAACCTAACAAGCAAATACAGATAAACATGGCATAAGTTTGAAAACTGGACAAATGCTCACTTCAACCAACCTAACAAGCACATAAGGATAAACAAGGCATCTCCTTGATAACTGGACAAATGCAAAAAAAGCAACCTAACAAGCAAATACCGATAAACAAGGCATCTGCTTGATAACTGGACTACTTCTAAAAAACCAACCTAACAACCAAATATAGATAAACAAGGCATCTGCTTGATACCTGGACAAATGCTCACTTCAACCAAACGAAGAACCAAATACATATAAACAAGGCATCTACTCGATAACTTAAAAAATGCTCACTCCAACCAACCTAACAAGTCAAATATTGATAAACAAGGCATCTACTCACTATAAAAAACCAAATATAGCCATTCGTGTAACCGAAGTGGACAATTCATACTTAAACATCACATAGCTCTATTGAACAATACATTTTTGCATAACGGAAATAATTAAACACGGCACAGTTAAAGCTGATAGAATGTTGCCTCACATTTCATGGACGGGATCCTCCCAGTTGGAAAAGCACAGACCCATGGTGCACTCCTTGATGTCACAGATGGGTTGTTTCACCTTGGAAGAACCTTCATGGGTGCCCTCCTCGTGGTCGTGGTCAATGAGATCTTACTTGGAAATTGAGGATCCCGAGACGCCATCGTAGAATGTGTCCTTCAGAATTGACAAAATGGGCTCGATGGTGTATACAGCTCGCAAATTCTTGACCGCTGATACATCTCTAACGTATCTATAATTTTTTATTGTTCCATGCTATTATTTATGATGTTTTGGATGTTTAATGGGCTTTGTCATACACTTTTATATCATTTATGGGACTAACCTACTAACCGAAAGGCCCAGTCCAGATTGCTATTTTTTTTGCCTATTTTAGGGTTTTACAGAAAAGGAATATCAAACGGAGTCCAAACGGAATGAAACCTTCGGGAGAGATATTTTTGGAGTGATATCTTCAAGGGAGACTTGATAACCACGGAATAGGGCACACGTGGCGTCCATGAGGATGGGGGGCGCGCCCCCCTGCCTCGTGGGCCCCACGTTGGTCCCCCGATGCCCTCCTTCCTCCTATATATATCCATGTACCCCGAAAACATCAGAAGAGGATAAAAAACCATAATTCCACTGCCGCAACCTTCTGTTCCCGTGAGATCCCATCTTGGGGCCTGTTCCGGAGCTCCGCCGGAGGAGGGATCTACCACGGAGTGGTTCTACATCAACACCATCGCCTCACCATGAGTTGTGAGTAGTTTACCACAGACCATCGGGTCCATAGTTAGTACCTAGATGGCTTCTTCTCTCTCTTCGGATCTCAATACCAAGTTCTCCTCGGTCTTCGAGGAGATCTATTTGATGTAATCTCTTTTTGTGGTGTGTTTGTCGAGATCCGATGAATTGTGGGTTTATGGTCAAGATTATCTATGAGAAATATTTGGTTCTTTTCAGATTTCTTTTATGTATGATTATAATATCCTTGCAAGTCTCTTTGAATTATTGGTTTGGTTTGGCCTACTAGATCTATAGTTCTTGCAATGGGAGAAGTGCTTGGCATTGGGTTCAATCTTGCGGTGTCCTTTCCTAGTGACAGTAGGGGCAGCAAGGCACGTATTGTATTGTTGCCATCGAGGATAAAAAGATGAGGTTTATATCATATTGCTTGAGTTTATCCCTCTACATCATGTCATCTTGCTTAAGGCGTTACTCTGTTCTTATGAACTTAATACTCTAGATGCATGCTGGATAGCGGTCGATGTGTGGAGTAATAGTAGTAGATGCAGAATCGTTTCGGTCTACTTGTCACGAACGTGATGCCTATATATAATGATCATGCCTAGATATTCTCATAAGTATTCGCTTTTCTATCAATTGCTCGACAGTAATTCGTTCACCCACCGTAGAATTCTGCTATCATGAGAGAAGCCACTAGTGAATTCTATGGCCCCCGGTTCTATTCTCAACATATCAATCTACAATCTACTTTACTTTACTGTTTTTACTTTCTATTCTTATAACCAAAAATACGAAAAATATCAAACTATCATATCTATCAGATCTCACTTTCATAAGTGACTGTAAAGGGATTGACAACCCCTTCTCGCGTTGGCTGCGAAGTTCTTATTTGTTTCTGCAGGTGCGAGGGACTCGCACGTGGTCTCCTACTGGATTGATACCTTGGTTCTCAAAAACTAAGGGAAATACTTACGCTACTGTGCTGCATCACCCTTTCCTCTTCGAGGGAATACAACACAAGCTCGAGAAGTAGCAAGAAGAATTTCTGGCACCGTTGCCGGGGAGGCTTACGCAAAAGTCATATACTGAGTACCTATCAGAAACCCTTCGCATTACATTTATTGCCTCTCGTTTTCCTCTCTCCCACTTCACCCTTGCCGTTTTATCACCCTTATTTTTGTCGTGTGTTTACCGTTCGCTTGCCCTCATGTCTGAGATGGGGGAAGATTTTATCGAGAAGGGTAGTAATATTGAGGGCAACGTCTATGTTGACCCTCCGGATGAAACTACCACATTACATATTAAGAAGTTCCGTGTTGGCAGTGGAAATATCACTGGAAAAGGAGTTCTTCAAGACTTCTTTACTTGTGCCGGTTGTTTGCCTACTTTGGGTGGTTCTATTCTTCATAGAACTAGTAGCCTTGCGGATGCCATATCTATGCTTGTAGTTGTAATTGAAAGGAAATTTATCCATATGCATCCCTGTATTCAGAGAATCTTTCTGGAATTTTCCAATATAGAGAATTCTTCTGTTAAGCGTGCCGCTACTATCTTTTTGGCTCATGAATTCAGATTTATCATGAAAGAGGCCAAAGGAATCTTTTCTCATTACGGGGTAGATGCTGGTCGACCTCCCATAGAGGCTATCTTATTTAATCAAGAAGACATAATGCGGTTGCGATCTCCTAATCATGTTGCTTTTAATGAAAACCTTAGAAAAAAGGTTCCTACCGATGTCTTTGTTGATAGAATTTCTGAGTTGAATGATAATTTTGCTGTTCAAAACAACGGGTTAGGTTTTTCCCTCAAGCGAAGGCTTATGACCTTCCGCCAAAAGAATGCCTATAATGATGAATTGGTTGTACATTATAAAGGGCCAAAAGAGGAACGTATACCTCCTGAGCTTGATGTGGGGGACTTTTGTCCCATTAAATTTAGCCCTTTTGATTACTTTTGCTTGCCACAAAGAAAACTTGCTGCTGAATGTATGGAATATGAGATGAGTTTACGCGATATATCTTATCATTATGGCAATACCTAGATCTATCCTTGTATCGTGCCTAGCTAGGGGCGTTAAACGATAGCGCTTGTTGGGAGGCAACCCAATTTTATATTTTTTGTTTTTGCTTCTGTTTAGGAATAAATATTGCATCTAGCTTCTGTTTAGATGTGGTTTTGTGTTTTAATTAGTGTTTGTGCCAAGAAGAACCTTTCGGAAGACTTGTGTGAAGTTTATATGATCTTGCTGTAAAAAACAGAATCGTTAGCGCTCACTAGAATAGTCACCAGATTTTACTGGAGTGTGCTATTTAGTTGATTCTTTTTGCAGATGATTAATAGAAAAATTCCCCACGTTTACCAATTTATTTCAATATTTTCGGAGTTACAGAAGTATGCGAAAGTTACAGATTACTACAGACTGTTATGAGTTTGATAGATTCTGTTTTTCGTGTGTTGTTTGCTTATTTTGATGAATCTATGAGTAGTATTAGAGGATATGAATCATAGAGAAGTTGTAATACAATAGGTTTAACACCAATATAAACAAAGAATGAGTTCATTACAATACCTTTGAGTGGTGGTTTGTTTTCTTATACTAACGGAGCTCACGAGATTTTGGTTAAGTTTTGTGTTGTGAAGTTTTCAAGTTTTGAGTATTGCTTTGATGGACTATGGAACAAAGAGTGGCAAGAGCCTAAGATTAGGGATGACCAAGGCACCCCAAGGTAAAATTCAATGACAACCAAAAGCCTAAGCTTGGGGATGCCCCGGGAAGGCATCCCCTCTTTCGTCTTCATCTATTGGTAACTATACTCGGGACTATATTTTTATTCACCACATGATATGTGTTTTACTTGGAGCGTCATGTTAGTTTGCCACAATTATCCTTGCTGGACACACCTTTTGGGAGAGATAAATATGGCCTAGGGATTGTTAGAACACTCGATGTGCTTCATTTATATCTTTTGAGCTAAATAGTTTGCTCTAGTGCTTCACTTATATCTTTTTTTAGCACGGTGGTAATTTTATTTCGTAGAAATTGTTGATATCTCATGCTTCAGTTATATCCTTTTGAGAGTGTATTAGAACAGCATGGTAATGTGCTTTGGCTATAAAACTAGCCTTAACATGATAGGCATCCAAGATGAATGTAGTAAAAACTTCCATAGAAAGTGCATTGAATATGATGAGAAGTTTGATACTTGATAATTGTTTTGAGATAAGAGGATAGTGATATTAGAGTCATGCTAGTGGAGTTATTATGAAATTGATAAATACTTGTGTTAAAGTTTGTGATTCCCGTAGCATGCACGTATGGAGAACCGCTATGTGACGAAGTTAGAGCATGAGGTATTTGTAGAGTGTCATCCTTTGTGTGGAGGTCCGGGGGCGCGCAATGGTTAACACCTACCAACCTCCCCCCTAGGAGCATGCGTTGATTTCTTTGTTTTGATGACTCGTAAATTTTTGCAATAAGTATATGAGTTCTTTATGACTAATGTTGAGTCCATTGATTATGCGCACTCTCACCCTTCCACCATTGCTAGCCTCTCTTGTACCGCGCAACTTTCGCCGGTACCATACACCCACCATATACCTACCTCAAAACAGCCACCATATCTACCTATCATGGCATTTCCATAGCCATTCCGAGATATATTGCCATGCAACTTTCCACCGTTCCGTTCATATGACACGCTTCATATTGTCATACTGCCATGCATGATCATGTAGTTGACATAGTATTTGTGGGAAAGCTACCATGCATAATTTTTCATACATGTCACTCTTGATTCATTGCACATCCCGGTACCGCCGGAGGCATTCATATAGAGTCATACTTTGTTCTAGTATCAAGTTGTAATAACGAGTTGTAAATCAAGATAAGTGTGATGATCATCATTATTAGAGCATTGTCCCAAAGAAAAAAAAGGCCAAGAAAAAGAAAGGCCCAAAAAAAAGAAAAAAAAAGAAACGAAAAAGGGACAATTGCTACTATCTTTTTCCACACTTGTGCTTCAAAGTAGCACCATGTTCTTCATGATAGAGAGTCTCATGCTTAGTCACTTTCATATGCTAGTTGGAATTTTCATTATAGAACTTGGCTTGTATATTCCAACGATGGGCTTCCTCAAATGCCCTAGGTCTTCGTGAGAAAGCAAGTTGGATGCACACCCACTTAGTTTCTTTTGTTGAACTTTCATACATTTTTAGCTCTAGTGCATCCGTTGCATGTCAATCCCTACTCACTCACATTGATATCTATTGATGGGCATCTCCATAGCCCATTGATACGCCTAGTCAATGTGAGACTATCTCCCTCCTTTTTGTCTTCTCCACAACCACCACTCTATTCCACCCATAGTGCTATATCCATGGCTCACGCTCATGTATTATTATTTCTTATGTAAGTATAGACTTTTGTCTTGAATCTTTCAGATCTGAACATTCATGCCACAATAAAAATAATTACATTGAAAATTATGTTGGTTAGCATTCCACATCAAAAATTCTGTCTTTATCATTTACCTACTCGAGGACGAGCACGAATTAAGCATGGGGATGCTTGACTGGTCTCCAACGTATCTATATTTTTTTATTGTTCCATGCTATTATTTATGATGTTGTGGATGTTTAATGGGCTTTGTTATCCACATTTATATTGTTTTGGGGACTAACCTATTAACCCAAAGGCCCAGTTCAGATTGCTGTTTTTTTCCTATTTCAGGGTTTTACAGAAAAGGAATATCAAACGGAGTCCAAATGGAATGAAACCTTCGGGAGAGATATTTTTGGAGCGATATCTTCATGGGAGACTTGAGAACCACGGAATAGGGCACACGTGTCGTCCACGAGTGTGGGGGGCGCGGGGGCGCGCCCCCTGCCTCGTGGGCCCCACGTTGGTCCCCCGATGCCCTCCTTCCTCCTATATATATCCATGTACCCCAAAAACATCAGAAGAGGAGAAAAACCCCTAATTCCACCGCCGCAACCTTCTATTCTCGTGAGATCCTATCTTGGGGCCTGTTCCGGAGCTCCGCCGGAGGAGGGATCTACCACGCAGTGCTTCTACATCAACACCATCGCCTCACCATGAGTTGTGAGTAGTTTACCATAGACCTTCGGGTCCATCGTTAGTACCTAGATGGCTTCTTCTCTCTCTTTGGATCTCAATACCAAGTTCTCCTCGGTCTTTGAGGAGATCTATTCGATGTAATCTCTTTTTGCGGTGTGTTTGTCGAGATGAGATTTACTCGATATAATCTCTTTTTGCGGTGTGTTTGTCGAGATGCGATGAATTGTGGGTTTATGATCAAGATTATCTATGAGAAATATTTGGTTCTTTTTTGAATTCTTTTATGTATGACTATAATATCCTTGTAAGTCTTTTCGAATTATTGGTTTGGTTTGGCCTACTAGATCTATAGTTCTTGCAATGGGAGAAGTGCTTGGCTTTGGGTTTAATCTTGCGGTGTCCTTTCCTAGTGACAGTAGGGGCAGCAAGGCACGTATTGTATTGTTTCCATCGAGGATAAAAAGATGGGGTTTATATCATATTGCTTGAGTTTATCCCTCTACATCATGTCATCTTGCTTAAGGCGTTACTCTGTTCTTATGAACTTAATACTCTAGATGCATGTTGGATAGCGGTCGATGTGTGGAGTAATAGTAGTAGATGCAGAATCGTTTCGGTCTACTTGTCACGGACGTGATGCCTATATATATAATGATCATGCCTAGATATTCTCATAAGTATTCGCTTTTCTATCAGTTGCTCGATAGTAATTCGTTCACCCATCATAGAATTCTGCTATCATGAGAGAAGCCACTAGTGAAACCTATGGCCCCCGGGTCTATTCTCAACATATCAATCTACAATCTACTTTACTTTACCGTTTTTACTTTCTGTTCTTATAACCAGAAATACCAAAAATATCAAACTATCATATCTAACAGATCTCACTTTCGTAAGTGACCATAAAGGGATTGACAACCCCTTATTGCGTTGGCTGCAAAGTTCTTATTTGTTTGTGCAGGTGCGAGGGACTCGCGCGTGGTCTCCTACTGGATTGATACCTTGGTTCTCAAAAACTGAGGGAAATACTGATGCTACTGTGCTGCATCACCCTTTCCTCTTCGAGGGAACAGAACGCAAGCTTGAGAAGTAGCAACCACTTGGCGGAGGAGATCAGCGGCAGGGCCGTCCAAGAGATCGACGGCGGTTGAACCAGAGGGGTTCGGGACGGACCACTTAACTTGTGACATGGCCCGCGTGAAGCAATCGTTGTGGACGAGCTTGATGTCGTAGCCAGCTTTCCCTAGATACAGTAATACGCTAGCCCGCAGACTCGAACTTCGGCATGGCATCATAGTCAATGTCTTCGGCGGCTTCCGCGGTGACGCGTTGCTCCGGGATCGATAGGTCGTGCCGAACGGCGACCACCGCACCAACATCCTCCAGAGAGGCCATGATAAACCACTTCTTGGCCGAACGTCGTCGGGCTCCCCGAGATACGTGGTCGAGCTTAGGTTGTGACATTCTGGAGCAGGGGATGTGGATCTGGCAGGGAGGGAAACCACAGGACTCATCTAAAAACTCAGGGGAGTGGGCGACGGTATGGGAATCGCTGGTAACCTGATATTTATTATCTAAGCTAGGAGGAATGGGCAGACCGGCAGGGGTTGGCGACGGCACCGGTGGCGGCCGTGAGCTAGGGTTCGAGGGGGTGGTGGGGGCGGGTGGGGGACTGTCAAGGGGGGTCGGTATTTGAGGATACGTCGCGGCTATCGAAAATTTTAGAAATGGTGGGTGGAGATGGTGGTGGACGAGGAAGGGCAATGGTTTAAATGCCTCGACTACTACAATCTTACTAGAAGGTCGGTGTTGGGGGAGTGTGGGCGATGGTTGAAGTACGACGGGTAGATTCTTTTTATATTTCTAGCTAGCAAGTCAATCGCACATGGTTCGTCCTAATTTGCAAATAAACTTACCCGCCTTTAGCTTGCATAGGTGGTGGTTTTACACTGCACTTGCATCGCACACGGTTAAGACAGTACTTCCACCCTTTGCTCGCGCTAGTGCGGTCGTGGTGATTTTACAGCGGACTTGCATCGCACACAGTTGAGCCAGTACCTCCACCTTTGCTCGCGCTTGCGCAGGCATGGTGATTCATGTTGGTCACCCAATGGGACCTACTCCCTCCTATCACACACATCTGTGCTTTTAGAAACTATGTGGGATATTTTACATGGCCGGTGTGTTGCCGCTAGCCTTCAATGAGCACTGACACTGGTAGCGGAAAATGATGGGAGAAGAGGCGGAAAACCGATGAGAGGATTGGCGAGAAACTGTAGCCTGTTTTGAAAACCTAGTAGAGAAGGAAGCTCTGCAAGTGCTGTCGAAAGGGCTCAGGGTTGCCGTTCGATCTGGGAGCATCCAAAGATGCACACGTACGATCATTGGGGTTTGGGTTCTGGCCAATCGGATCGAACGACTCAGATCGCGCATGCAACAGGGGGGATAATATCATATGGAAACCAACATTCGGTGGAAACTGGTGAAAACCACGAGATAAGGATGTTTTGAAGTTTAAAAAAAATTGAAAAAAATGCGGGAAGTTAAGAGGATGATGATTTATTGCCACACAAAATTTCGAGTTGAAATACATTACGAGATGTGAGCTATGAAAAAGACAAAATCATCGTTGAATAGTGCCGACTAGTAATGTCACTATTCAGGGCTGAATTTGTCTTTTTCATAGCTCATATCTTGTAATGTTTTTCAACTTGAAATTTTGTGTCGCAATAAAACATCACATTCTTAACATCCCACATCTTTTCATATTTTATGAAACTTTAAAATATAGTTTCCACGAAGTTTTCATTGAATATCAGCTTTCGTGAGTGAACCATATGCTATTTGAAAACATTGCGTGTGAAGAATCACGGTTTTTTAATCCCCGTAAATCCAAAACTAAGCCGAAAATCATGAAACCTGGCATGGTGTCACGACATGGCACTTATATGTCGAGGAATTTTTTTCGTCCATTATGGCGCAAGTTTTATTACAAGCCTCTTATAAACCGGAGCTTCACTCAAAGAAGCCTCATGGTTCCGATAGGGAAACATGTCCCCCTTGTGGGCGAAACATAATCACTGCCTCTTTTCGCCTTGTATTTTCTTCTATGGGCAACATGGAACGACAGGATATCCGTGCTGAAATTTAAACTTATTAATGGTTCGTTTGGCCTTTCTATACACTAATTGAGTTTCCTATGCATTTAGTGTCCATAATTCAAATCTGAACTACAAATACATGCTCCAGTTCACCAAAAGGGCTAGAAAAATTATACATGTGTCCTAGGGTGCATGTTTAGGTCCCATGCCAGGAATGGGAACGAATTACAACCGTACCCACGTGCTGGCTCGTCCTCAAACATTCCGAATCTCTGTTTTTAAGTCCACATAAATCCAAAACTCACCAAAAAGACATCAAAGGCGGCACGGTGTCACCTCATGGCACATATATGTTGTGGTAAAAGCATTGTCCAATTTGGGCCAAGCTTTATTACAAACCTCTTACAAAAACCGGAGCTTCTCTCAAAGAAGCCTCGTGGTTCCGATAGGGAAACGTGTTCCCCTTGTGGGCAAAACGTAATCACTATCTCTTTTTGCCTTGTATTTTCTACCACGGGCCACATGGAATGACATGATATCCGTCTTGTAATTTAAACTTATTCAGGGTTCGTTTGGCCTTTTGTACACTAATTGAGTTTCCTAGACATTTAATGTCCATAATTCAAATCTGAACAACAAATACATGCTCCAGTTCACCAAAATGGCTAGAAAAATTATACAGGTGTCCTTTGGTGCATGTTTAGGTCCCATGTCAGGAATGGGAACGAATTAGAACCATACCAGTGTCCTGGCTCGTCGTCAAACATTTTGAATCTTGTATTTGAGACCCCATAAATCCAAAACTCACTAGAAAGTCATCAAAGGTGGCATGGTGTCACGTCATGGCACATATATGTCGCGGTAAAAACATTGCCAATTTGGGCCAAGTTTTGTTAAAAACCTCTTACAACCGGAGCATGTCACAACAACCCTCGTGGTTTCGATAGGGAACGTGTCCCCTCGTGGGCCAAACGATAATCACTCCCTCTTCTAGCCTTGTATTTCCTTGTACACGCGACACAGAACAACAAGTGATTCCCGCTGAACTTTGAAATTATTCAGAGTTCGTTTGACCTTTTTTATTCATTAATTGAGTTTTCTAGGCATTTAATGTCCATAATTCAAATCCGAACTACAAATACATGCTCCTGTGCACTAAAATGGCTAGAGAAAACATACATGTTTCGTTGGGGTGCATGTTTAGGCCCCATGGAACGAATGTGAATGATTTCAACCATCTTGTCGTCCTGCCTTGGCCACAAACATTGTGGATCTCGGTTTTTAAATCTCTTTAAATCCAAAATTCATCAGGAAATCATGAAACTTGGCATGGTGTCACTACATGGTACATATAATTGTCCAATTTGGGCGAAGCTATATTACAAGCCTCTTACAAACCGGAGCATGTCACAACCCTCGTGGTTCCGGTAGGGAAACATGCCCCTCTTGTTGGAGAAATGATAATCGCCGCCTCTTCTCGCCTTGAACTTTGTTTTCTATAGGCAACATAGAATAGCAGGAGTGCCTGGCTGAAATTTGAAACTATTTAGGGTTCATTTGGCCATTGTATATATGTTACTAATTACTAATTTTTCAACGCATTTAATGTAGTCCACAATTGAAATTTGAACTACAAGCACACGCTCAAGTGAAGCAAAATGGGTGGGAAATCATACATGTGTCATTGGGTGCATGTTTAGGTATGTCATTGGGTTCATGTTTAGGTCTCATTTAAGGAATGAGAATGAATTACAATCTTGTCGTCGTCCTGAAACATTGAGAATCTCGGTTTTTAAATCAATGTAAAGCAAAAACTCACCCAAAAACATGAGAGTTGGCATGGTTTCATGACATGGCACATATATGTCGTGGTAAAAAAATATCCAGTTTGAGAAGAGGCGCACACATTAGTAGCCAACGAAGTCCTTTTTGAAACAAAAAGCTGACACATTAATATCGCAAACGATTGTATTATATTAACTGTGTCGAAATTTAACCATACTCGGTGGCGTGCGTGCAACTATTTGAATAGATGGGACAAGCGCAAGAAGTCCGTCGTGTAGGATCTACGAGACGCGTGCGAGCGGTTCGCCGTGCAGGCTAGACGGGACGCGTGCATCCTGTCCACCTCACGGGCTAGACGGGACACATGCGAGCAGCAAGGCCGTGCATGCTCACCGGGAAGCGAGCTCTTTGACCTCCAAGCACCAGCCGCCCCCCGCCACGCTCACAACTTCTCCATTAATGGGTTAATTAAAGCACCTAGGCGGAGGGTGTTTGCTTGTGCTCCCATGGTAGCATTTGCTTTGTTTGTCTTTTCAACTCATATTGCGGCCTAATTTAAATTGCCACATAGGGCAACGGATAATACGACTGCAATTAAATGGCAACTGATTATATGACGACAAATTTACAATGGCGAAGATAATAATTGTCTTACATATTCCAGATAATTTAAAATGCCACATGTAACAAAGCCCGAAAGACATGGGGGCAAGAGAAGAAGGAAATTGCAGCCAACGATCTCGGTTGCTACTGTCTCTACTCGTCGATGGATCGCCGGGTGGAGACATCCTCCAGCTCCTTCTTCTGTTCCTCACGACTTTGCTTGAAAGCAGCCACAGATTCCTCCACCTCCTGCTCGTGCTCGATCCGGAGCTTCCTCAAGTCACCCATCAGTTCCTCGACGACCGCTGTCAGCGTCATCCCCGAGGCACTGCTCCGCTCATGCAACATCTTCCAGTTGGCGGCCTCCTCCTCCTTCTCGGTGAGCGCCTTAAGGAGTTTTGTATTTTCACCCATGAGTTGCTCGACAAGGCCGGTCGCCTTGTCAACCGAGACATCGCCAATATCGAGCATCTTCATCAAGCCGTCGACCAGCACCTGCTGCGTAGTTACGCCAGCGAGAATGTCGTCGTCGCCGACGAAGGACTTCAGGAATGCCCGATGGTCACAATGGCCGACATCGCGAATGCGCTTGTGAGAGCCCTCGCGTGCCCGTGAGAGCTTGTTCGAGGGCTCCGCACCACGTCGGGACATCTCTACTGCGACTGCGGCTTCGCGGCGGGACCTCTCTAGTGCATCCGTGGCCTTGGTCTATGCTGCCTGGTTATATGTCCACCCTAAACTCCTCCTACCGGTCATGACGGAATGACTTGACAAGAAAGACCTAGTTTTGTGGGTGATGAGGAGAGGAACTGTGAAGTAATATTCGAGTGTGTGGTTTTTATAGTACGGTACTAAGTGTGAACACATATTAGTTTGATAGGTTTGAACATAATTGCAATTACTTATTGCGTTGTAATCTGCAATGTGATGACAAACAAGGTCAAAATTTATTGATGGCACAAGGTTGACCACGTGGTTGCTCGCTGTTGAGTCGGCTGTTTGCAACGTATCACACACATCTTCATAAGTTGATCTGTTTATGTTGTGTTCGCTAATCAAAAACAGTTCGTCCAAGTGAACCATATGCCCTATATCACACACACCTTGATCTGGCTCACCGTTTTTGTTGCACTCCCTAATAGCAAATAGTTCATCGGAGCAAACAGTATGCCGTATATCACAAACACATTGATCTGGCTGCCTGTTTCTGTTGTTCTGCCTCATTGCAAACAGTTCGAACGGCTCAACCGTGTGCCTTGGATCGCACACACAACTACAATCTGAACCATGTTTGATGTATCATTCATCGCAAACGTTTTGCACCTTTTTTGACGGTTTTTTTACATCCCCATTTGTGAGTAATGCATCGCACACATTTTCGTCAATGGGTCTACGATCGTAGTGTCGCGTTAGCAGCAACCTGCACTAGTGATATGCTCACTACAAACAATCGAACAATCAAAAAAACTTTAAAAGAGGCATATGCTTTGGATAACAGGCTTAACAGCAAGCAAATATATGCATTCCTATCGGTATGTTTAAAACTGGATTGATGAAATGTACTGCACAATAAACATTGTGAACAACTGAAATAAACAAGGCATACTGCAAACAACAAAATATAGCAATTAAAATTAAAAACTGGACATATTCTCACTACACTACAAAAGCGACTCGACAAAACAAATCATGGGTTTCCGCCTATGAAGAGGCACGGAAAAACGAATCATGGGTTTCCTCACTTGTCACAGATGGGCTCGTTCCTGTGGGAAGAGCACGGACCCTGGATACGCTCCATGTTGTCGTAGATGGGCTCCTTCCCCTTGGAAGAGCACGGCTGTAAGGTGCCCTCCATGATGTCGCAGACAAGATCTTTCCCCTTGGAAGAGTAGATGGGCTCTTTCCCCTTGGAAGAACAGGAGAGGGTGCCTTCCTCGTGGTCGTCGTCAATGAGGTCTGACTTGGAAACTGTGGATCCCAAGCCAGCGCCGCAGAACGTGTCCTTCATAAATGACAAAAAGGGGCTCGATGGCGATCTAGGATGGCAAATTCTTGACAATGATCTAGAGGAGATCAGCGGCGGGGCCATGGATGAGATCAACGGTAGTTGAACCCGAGGTGTTGAGGGTTGGCCACTTAACCTATGACATATCCCGCCTCAGGTCATCACTGTCAACGACCACGATGTCGTAGCCGGCGTCTGTGACATACCTGCATACTCTAGTCCGCTGATTGAGTGCCTGTGACCAGTAATGGTCGTCAGCTTCCTCAGCATCTTCTTGCAAAGAGACCGCGGTACACCTCTTTTGGGCCAGTTGCTCCTCGAGCTCCATGGAAAGTGTAGCCGGGCTTAGGCCGCAACGCTCTGTAGTGGGTAATGGGGATGGGGATATGTGGGAAAGGGGGCGTTTGGCAGACGTCATCTAAGAAACCCAGGGCGGCCTCGGTATGGAGATCGTCGGTAAGCTGCATGGGTAAACCGGCAGACATTGGCAATGGAGGCCTTGCGTCAGCGGTGGGGACCTTGCTAGGGTTTCGGGCGAGGGAGGGTGTGTGTGTGCGCGTGCCCGAGGAGGTTTTGGTGTGTGTGTGGACGGGGTTGTGTTTGAGGAAATGACGCGGGTATTGAAAATTTTACTACATGGGAGTCAAACGCGAGAGTGAAATGGCGGGGCTATTGAAATTTTTGATGATGATGCATCACACACGGTCCGGAGATAACAACCGTGTGTTATGAAATAGAAAAATCCTTGAGGCGGGCAGATATTTTCGAGGGATGCAGGCGGGATTTGGAACAAGAAACATCAAAAACGGTCAAAACACAATAACTGTGTTATCAAACCGAAAAAAGCTGCAGGTGGGTAGATATTTTTTAGAGGGGAAGCCTCGTGGAGCCCAATGTACTATGCGGATGTGTGCGTGACAGGGGCACCGACTTGGCACACGGTTAATTTGAGTGAACCGTGTCTGTTGCGTCTTCTGACTTGTCTAATATTCATAAATTTGGTGAAAAATAATGCGGGAGATGATCAGAACACGAACACGCTTGCATGTGGACCAAATTTATGTATGAAAAGGGCGGTTTGATGTTCAAATACCAAATGCAACTTCGATATGGCACCTATCTCGCAAAGCGAATAGTATTGCTTGCCCCCCTCATGTCTGCA
>LR738710.1:310494330-310559881 GCA_902687465.1 Secale cereale
CCACACACACACTTTCAGTCAGTGGGCCAGAGAGGCATCTCACCAAGATGGATCGTAAAATGGACCAAGAATAATCCACCTTGGTCGTACAACCTCTCTCTTGTTGTTGGTCAAAGTGATGGCCGTCCATGCTATCCCGGAGATGGGCTTGCTCGTCAATAATCACGCAAGTAGCTAGTCCCCGAAGACAGCCATTGCATGCGTGTGGCCCAAACATATGTATGGAGAGGTGTGTTTTTTAATACACAATGGAACAACTTTGATGTGGCACCGTGATTACGAACTAGAAATCCCCACACTGAGTGAGGGTTATGTTGACAAAGCATATGTATGTTACACCACACTTCAATCCGACGACATGGATTCATGCATGCATGCATGCATAGTATATGCGCTCAAAGTTAATTAGGTCTGAATCCCACCATGGCCTATACTACGATAACACGAAGCACATGAATAATCCGCCATAGTAACCTATCTCGTTGTCGGTCATGGTGATCATGGATGTCCATGCGGGCCAACAAATATATAGGCTTGTCACCCATAACCATGTGGGTAGTGTACCGTTTGAAAACAACCACTACATGCTTGTTTGAATAGCATTTCATAACATTGATGTGGTGCTTGCGTAAAAAATCATAAAGTCCCCACACTGAGCGAGATTGGTTCATGATGTGTCATTGTACTAGCCACTTCGACTCAATGGGAGGGATTCATGCGTACACATGCATGTGTGTGTGCTCAAACTGTATCATGTCATCCCAGAGCATGACCTATATATATACCGTATTAAAAGCAAAAAATAATCCCCTCCTAAGTCAAATAAACCTCTCTCGTTGTCAGGGAAAAAGTAGTGATGGACCAAGCAGGCCCACAGATGGAAAGCATTGATATCACTGATAACCGCTGAAGTGGGTGTGAGAGGACAACCACCACCGCTTTGCATATGGTCCAAACATATGCTGAATACCCAAAATGCACAACTTTGATGTGTCACATGCCTCAAAAACCGTAAACCCCCCACACAGAGCGAGGTTCATGAAACATACTACATATGATGGTCCCCTTCCCCCTCTTCGACGCATAATATATGCTCCTACTGTAATACAACCCAAAAAAGAATCCTCCTCGATAGTGAAATTATTTAACCTCTCCCGATGTAGGTTAAAGTGATGCATGCATTGACAATGGCCTCGTGAGCCCACAGATGGAAGCGTCACACATGAGTGTCCTAGCTAGGATAACCACCGCATGCATGCATGTGTCACAAAGAGGTGTTGTGTGATGTTTGAATAGCCCATTTTACAACTTTGATGTGGCATGTGTCTTGGAAACTGAAAAGTCCCGACACTGAGTGAGGTGTACTTGTTCACGGACGCGTACGTATAGTATATATGCTAGTACCCTCCCACCTCTTCGACGCGTACTATATATATACTCCCACCATAACACAAACAAAAAATATTCTACCTTGCTGGTCAAATTAACCTCACTGCCGGTTGTTGGCCAAAGTGATGGATAACGACCTCACGAGCCCACAGAAAGCGTCACACGCAAGTATCGAGTGTCGTGTAGGACAACCACTAGCTGCATGTGGCCAAAACATGTATCGATGAAAGGGTTGTGTAATGTTTTAAATAACGAATTCATGACTCTGATGTGGCGCCTGCCTACCAAAACGACCAACCCACATGGTGGCTCACAACTCATAGTCTACTGCGAGCCACCAGCGACTCCCAGACACCCACACCGACACACACACCGCAAATCCACCGCAACTACGATGCATGTTAAATTATCCCTTGGTGAACATATGTTACCATCAGAGGGACATTTTAATTTCAAAAAAAATAACAGAGATCATTAAGACGTTCTAGTACATTAATTGATTGATTTTCTACGGGTATAATGTGCAAAAATAAATTTGAGCTACATGCACACGTGACAGTGCACCTAAATGGATTGCAAAAACATATGTGTCTCACTGGGTGCATGTTTACTCCCCGTGCATGAAATTTCAAACATTGAGAATCTTGATTTTTAAATTCTAGTATATCCAAAACTTATTTGAAGTTCATGAAACTTATTGCGTTGTCATATGGACACCAATACAAAGTGGCATTGAACTTTGTTAGGTAAAATTTGAGACCAGTTTTGATGTAATCTTTATGTAATTACAAATGGGAGATTATTAATAGTTGGGAACCAATATCCCAAACTGATTATTTATCCGAAATGTGAGCTTTAGACCAACAATGGATACGTGCCATGCTTCGGTTGAGCAATAAAGCGGCAACATTAATCTTTCAAATAGAAAAACAATATACGTGCCGCCACGCGACCCGTGTGCGGTGCGAGCAGGCATGAGTTGACGCGACGCATATGCAAATGTACCATTGATTACATACAACAAGTCATGAACACACAAGGATGACAAGGATACATGTCGGATAATATATTATTTCCAAAAAAACATTCTAGTCAATACTAAAGTTTTTATCACACAACAAATAACAAGCAATGAAATGAACTTCAGCTCAACCAATCGTCGGAGTTGCAAACGCTTGCTTTGAACCATAAGTAAGCCTCTGGGGAGGGCCAACTTTTGCCAATATCAAGACCAACTCACGACTCATCTTCCAGGCTGAAGTGGCCGATACCAGGATGGATATTGTGATAACCAGGGTAGGGAACCATAGCATTGTCCAAGGTATAGATACAGTTGCTTCTCATAAATGGTAGTAATGTTGTGCCAACAATATCTGGATTGCCTTTCAACATCATTGGATAGTTTTTTCCAAGGAAGAGAAAGTTTTCTCCAAGACTATCAATACAGAACCATTCAGAAGGTGCTGGAGCTAGCACACTAGTATCCATCCCGCATTCCCACCAACGGATGATGGAATAGGTACGAAGAGTGCGACCATGGGAGACAAAACCTACTTCCTTAGTAACATGAACATTGCCATGTATACATACAAGAAGAGGTGATCCATTGGAATAAGTTGCCAGGCGCCACTAAGTATATAGGTCCTGCTGGTCCTCATGCTCGTGATCATCACCATCGTCATCTCCCCCTTGGTTATAATTTTTTTCAAGTATAGGTGGTGGAATGTTCACAGGACCTTGGAAACACAAGAAGGTTAATTAGTACGTGGATACTAACTCGCATGGACGTGGATGAAACAATTCTAATTACGGTGGAAGACAAACATATCGAAACAATCAGGATTCCATGCAAAAACAGTGCCACGAGGGATGGCAGGAAACACAAGACGCTCGTATTGAATTGCATCACAATACTCATCTGTGTACATAAATTTATTTTTGAGTAATATCCATCAAGGCGGGGAAGTAATGATGGCAACAAGCTTGTTGAAGATAGCAACAACATGATAGTTTGTGTAATCTCGAGAGCGGTTGGGAACTCAATAAATTGCTATCTTCTGTAGACGATAGTCACCATGATGGTATTTGAACGTACGTAGATCATCTATTTGCTCAACCTCATGGCAGTCTGTGATTTTTGGGAGTGGAACCCGGTCATGAGTGTGCACATTCACAAGTTCCAACTCGCAGTTATACCCAATATAAACAACCCAATATCCATTTGCACCTACCCAAGACTTACCCTCAAGCAATGGCATCTTAACATCACACGTATCATTATTAAGCGGCATCGACTTGCAGAAGGCAAGGCTTCCATCATCTCCACGCCGTCCACGAGCGTCATGGAGAAAATGATAGGGAAGTACCTGCATGCTAGCCAAGGTGATTATGTCGCACAGATTAATGAGTTCCTCCACCACGTCATCTTTCAGATCGGGGCATGAATAACAGGTTTGTTTTCAGCATATTCGCTCCATGGATAAGACGATCGAACAATGGCTGAAGGAAGGGTGAAGGCAAATGGAGGGAGGAAGAGCGTGCGACAGCAATTCCAAATCGAGAGGGAAAGGTGAAGAGGCGGTGGATGGTTGCCACGGTAAACGAAGAGGCTAGTAGGGAGCGGACGGTTACCATAGAGGTCACACACTAACGGCAATGCCATCATCTTAGACCTAGCGCCTGCATGGGATGGCCCCCATCCCCCACCCGAGCGAAGCCACTTCTCTCCCCACACAGTTAGTCCGCCATGCCACAAAGAGCAAGTACTACAATAATGGGCTTATAGCCTGCTTATATTGCAATTTTGCCTATGTGAAGGAGAGAGACATGAAGGATTCTTGCAACAAGGACAAGCGTGCCTGGCACTCGACCTAGATAGAGAGACTCGACAAAGCTCACGTCGTGTACGCGGCCAAGGAGGCGTACATGAGCTACGACATGTACATGCGGATTGTTGACACGAGGAAGTGCCTCCTTCCCCAAAATGGCCCGGGATCTAGCTGGAAGCAGAGCAATGGCAAGCGTCAACGCAACAATAAGTAGATGATTAGATCCTCGTTTCTCCTAGTTTAGTATGCATGTAATTGCTTATTTGGTGTGCGAAAATTTTATGTGTGTAGTCACTTGTGTAAATGTATGCTTAATTTGGTTTTGTAATGCTATATTTTTAAGTATATACTGGGAACAATGACCGTATGTTGCAATGGGAGAATAAATACTTCTGCCACCAATCATTTTAGTCCCTAAAAATTGCAAAATCGTGTCTGCTAATTGAAAATACAAACTATTGCGGCCAACTTTGTGCAATTTAGTGCGGAGCTTAAAAGAATCATTGTTGAGGCCGGCGTCAATATTAAATCAATCCAACCATGGTGAATCATTATCAAAGCATACGAAAACACCATGAGCATGTATTGTTTTTACCGAACAATCCAGAATGTTTACAAATGAGAAATACCAAAAGAATAATGAACTTGGCTAAAATGCTAACCATGCTAGGATCCCTCAGATATTGGGTAAAAGAGAGGTTTTGAACATTCCCTCAGGCATGGTTTTGTTTACCAAATCATACATAACTAATAAAGAAAATGCAAAGGTGCTCTAATCATTTTCGAATCATATCCATAGAGATGGACTGGAGCGCTGAATCTGAATAATAAAAGGTAGCTAATCTCACCAGCCGAAAAGATTCATTCCCATCATAGCAACAAGAAACAAATAAAAGAGTCTACATAAAAGTAATGAATTAAAATCAACATCTAGGGGATGCTGAAATATATGTACTTTTGTGTCTACTAAACTGAGCCACAAACACTACAAATGGATGCAATTGTTAATCTCACCTTCAATGTTCGAACACATTAAAATAGCTGGTTTATTTCGGATCAGGACTACATTTGTAAGGAGACTATTGGATTTTATCAAGAAAAGTGGTCGCTAGAAGATCCCGTGATAATATGATTGTTTGATTTTTTTTATTTGTTTATAGAAAATAAAGAAACTAAGAAGTGGGAGCAGTAGATAGAGATGTTAGAACATAGGCTAGAGCTTCATCCACTTCAAAGAGAAGTTCAACTCTATTCTTGTAGGAAAAAAGTGTAATCTGGCATACAAATTTGTATGGAGAAACTGGTAGCCACTGTCAAATAAATATTCAGCCAATCATAAAAAGGCAACCTTCCCAGTGGCATGAGTACAACGCGGGGCCACTTCTCAATAGAACACCTAGTGGCATGAAAATATTGAATGAAGGGTAGCATGATAGGTGTACCGGTTACACCATAGATAACAGACACACCTTATAAACCAAATATGTGGTAGATAAGTTTTTGACAGCGACTAGCACAAAGTGGAGCGACAACATATACAGTGTTATAGAAGCCATAGTACACAAGGCCCAATTCGTCAATAATAGGTTTGCAACAGATATATCCTGAAGGAATATGTTAATAGAAAGTAGAGCTTTGTTTTCGCACATGCAGCAATAGCAGAAAGAAACAACCTCATTGTAGTAGTTGACGACCAAGATGCAAACACATGCAGTAGCATAATGTTCAATTCCACAACATCCAAAAGAATTTGTATTTGCATACTAGGTACATAATGCAAGTTAATTCGTGTTCCAATTGAAGCGTAGAGAAGTTTTTAATGTGGACTTAATATTATTTCTCATGTTCCACAACCTTTGAGTGACCACCCACAAAGCGAGCTACATGATGTTGTCCACTTAGTGGAGGAGGTAGAAGTAGTCGAGCTTCTTGCATCCGGCGACTGCCCCGCCTTGTTCGTGACCTCCCGCACTGCAAGCTGCAGGAGAGAGAGCCGGTAGTAGAGGTGCTTCTAGTGCATATATGCGCTGGTGCGGACCACTGGCTCTCTGCCTCTCTTAAGATAAAGTTTGACTCTATTCCTATATAAAACATTTGGTGTTGTTTACGCATTGTTTCTTTCCCTGACATTTTCCCTACTCTTAATGCAAAGACACTAATAATAAGATTAACTCCACACATCTTCTCTGACATTTTCCCATGAACGTCAACCTTTTGAATGCAAACAAATGCAAAGGTCCTTTGCGTTTTCTTGGAAACATGCATACGAAAGTGCATATTTTATACCATCACTTTTTTTCTTTGGGGTCAATCTTATTTGTTTGCATCATTGATATCAAAATTACATCTTCCGTACACCATGAAGTCATTAGTTTAAAGTGCAAAACTTATTATGGAATTGGCAATGGGTCAGGGTGGACACGGTCCGGGCCGGTCCGGTCCCGGTCCGAGCCGTCCTTTGGACCGGCCGCCGGCGGTCCGGGCCGGACCGGACCGAGCATCATGACGGTCCTGATTTCAAGGACCGGACCGGCGACGACGAAGCTCGGGCCGGACCGAGCGGACCGGCCGATGACCACTGGCGGCGACTTGCACGGGGTGCAGCGGCGAGGTGAGCGACATGCGCGGTTGCTGTGGCGAGGTGGGTGACATGCGCGAGCGCCGGCGACAAGGTGGGCACTGTGTGCGCTGGGCGCCGCCGCTGTTATTCATGAACCGCGACCGCCATCGTCGTTTCCAACCTTGAACCTGCAACACTCAGGCCATGCACGCACGGGATGTGCCCGATCTAAACGGCATGCACGTATGGGAGGTGCACGATCTAAACGGCATGCCCGCACAGGACGTGCGCAATTGGCGTGCGGTTTCCAGTTTTCGCTCTCTTTATTCCTTGCGTAACAGCCGTTCCTGATGACCTGATCTAAACGCCATCCTCGCACAGGACGTCCCCGATGATCCCCCGATCTAAATGGCCTGCGCATGTTCCTTATAGCAGTTTATATAGTACATGAAAGTAGTGTAGCGCGTGCACGAGCCCACGATTTTGTCTCAGCGGGTCTTGGCTTGGTTAGTGGATCAATTTGATGTGGATCTAGTCGTGGGATAATGCCATGATTATCGGATCGTACACCACCCTTTCCTTCTTTCTTGTTTTCTGCTCGACAGAATAAAAGGAAAGTTAAGTGGATCGAGGAGGGGCGCGGGCCGCGCGGCTGTGACGGAGGAGGCGTGGCGTCGTGGATCTCACCGGCTCCACAGCAGGGCGTCGCCGGTGCGGCGGCTGGGCGGAAGAAGCGCGTCGCCTTCGGTCCAACCGAGCCGGACCGGGCCAAAGCAGGACCGGACCGATCAATTTTCGATCCTCTTTTCACGGACCGGACTGGCCAGTTTTTTTGTCGGTCCGGGCTCTTGCGGTCCGGTCCATTTCGGTCCACGAGCGGGCCCAAAAGACCGCTCGTCCCGTCCACCCTGAGCAATGGGTTACCTTGGATGGAGCATGTGAAGATGATGTTTCGGCAGACTCGACGGAACTACAAGATTAAAAGCTTCGAGGGTGGATGCAAATGATGTTTGACGGCATACATGAGAAGTTTTTGGTAGTCGGTTTCTTGTCCCCTCCCTGTAATAAAACCAAGATGTGCACTTAAACTCGTTTTGAGTTGCAAAATTATACAGATTACATGTTTAAGAGTCCCACATATCCCATATGACGTGAATACAGTAGAGGTTAAGCTATACCTTTTCTAACACGAAGTGCAAGCCAATGTTCTGGTTTCTGAACATAAGTAGCGAGTTACTAAAGTATCATCATACCAAATACTTTTAGGGTTTTTATTGTGGCTTCAGTGATGTGGATAAAAAGACTGGAATTTTTACTTGGAGATGCCTCTCGTAAACTTGCTCATGCAACCAAACGCTAGATGTGTGGTTCCAACCTAACATCTTCCCTGCTCACTGTAGTTGCTCCCGCCGTCAATCTTGCATTGGTCCTGTTTACATTGTGCAAATTAGAGGTCACATCCACGGGCTTCATAGTGGAGGCAACAATAGCAAGGTCGATGAGGAGCAAGATCGCCCATGGCGAGTTCACCCCCTGCTGCTCCTCCTTGATGGGGCCGGTGGGATCGTGTAACGCCCCGAGACCGATGCACTAGATGTCTTTCGTTTATTTTTGTTGTTGCCATGTGTTTATTTTGTTTTTGCATTATCATAATTATTTTGCATATTTCATTCCTCTCTGTTGATGCCATGATCATGTTGAGTGCCTTGTCATATATTTGCTTCTTGCACAATGCTCATCTCACTTGTTAGGTTGCATTGTGCTCGTGTCATTTCATTGCATTTTATCATGACCACCATGTGGGTTGCATTCTTCATGTTGATGTATGGTTGGTGTGCTATCCATATTCAACCTTTCCATCAACATTTTCTCTCAGTGCACAACCTATCCACTTCCTCCTTTCTTTCAAAATTTGGCTTTCATGTCAAGTGACATTTCTCCTGCCTCCATTAATGTTCATTTATTCCCTGTTAATCTTACACCTTGCCTTTAGCCTCTCTGTCTAATTTTAGCTCATTTGGATTTTTTTGGGAAGATTCATAAATGGTTCAATTTTGAATTAAATTCAACCTTGGATTATTTTTCTGTCGTTAAAAATTGTCGGAGCAATTTATTCAAATGATGCATAATTCCAGGAGTCCAGAAGTATTGGTACTTCTTTCAAATTCATACCGTAAGCCCCTGGCCATTTATGTCTTATATTTTGTGGATTGTTTATTTTTGGAAAGAATTTAAAACGGGAAAAGGCCTTACCTGGGCGCTGCACTTGGGCCTCCTCCTTCCTGGAGCCTAGCCAGCGCCAGCGTGCCCCTTCTCTCCCTCTCACTAGTAAATTCTTCATGGATCACCTAGGCGACCCCACCTATCACCCCCTCACTCTTCACCTTTTCTTCCTCCTCCCCCAGCTCTTTCTCACATAGAAAAAGGACGGGTTACATGGCCACCATGGTGCCCTCATGGCCGAGCCCTCCAACCGTTCATCTATAAAGCCGCAGCCCGAACCCCTAGGGATTCTCCATCTCCACCATCGCCAAGGGCCTCTCCCCTACGCTCCTTCTCCTTCCCGATGAGAGACCGAGAGAACACAGGAGCATGTGCCCGTCGTCGACGTGCCCTTCGCCTAGCCCAGCCGAAGCCGAGTTGACCAGGAGAACCCCGATGTCGACTACTTCCTCTATGCCATGAATCAGACCCTGTCTCGCCTTCACGCCGTCGTCCATGTCGTCTACTTCCTCTGTTTTTTTTCTCGGAGCCAGAAACGCTTCCGCTGATCAGGGCCTCACCTCGTCCTCTTTAGCGCCTTCCCTGCTTCCTCTCCATGTCCTACGGGACCTCGGTGAGCTACTGCTTCCCCTAGATATATAGCTGCATCGTCTCCACTGTCATATCCATCGATTCGTTTGTGCCGAAGCCATGATCGCATGTTCTCATCATGGAAATTTCGTGAAGCTCTTGTGTTAAAATTTTGGGCGCAATCGAGGAGATCCTACGCCTGCTCGCACGCGACCTCCGCAGATAGCCCAGCAACACACCGCCCTTGCAAGACCCACACATGCACCGCCTCCTCTATAGCTTGCCCTACTTCTCACCCATGCTCGCCAAGATGCTGTCGTCGCCGCCGTGACGTGCCTGAGTCGAGCGCGAGCTCGAGGTCGAGCCACTGTACGCGCGCATCCGGTAGCTGCGCCCTCATCGTCTTCCGCACCCCTGCCGGCCCTTTTGCAGCCGCGGTTTCCACTGCTGCTGCATCGCCGGCACCATCATGAGCATCCACGGCTCCAAGCTCGGGCATTTCTGAAGCTTTTTAAGTGGCTCTAGTAGCAATTTAGTTTAACTAACGCAACTGCAGCGTAGTGGATAGCAGACAATGCACACACAAGAGGTCCTCGGATCAAATCCCAGGGTCTTTTGCCCTTGTTTTTCTTTGTTTCTTTTAGTTTAGCACACACACTCAGTCGCATTGGGCCGGATGTGCTACCAGGCTTGCACAGTACATTGAATCCGGCCCGTGCATATATTTTTTCACAGTCCGTGTATTTTAGCATTTTCCAATGCATTCTTATTTACTGAAATGCCCATATTTTGCATTGTTAATAACTGAATATGCATGCATCCAAATTGCCCAAACTATATATCCGAAATGTTTACAGTTTGGTATAGTTTCACAATATGCAACTTTCATCCATGTTAAAATGTCTAAAATTGTTGTTTGCATTTATTTTCATTAATGACATATTAAAATGGTTTATTTCATAACTTAATAACCGTATCTACGAATTTAATAAACTTTATATGTAACTTGTCTAGAAAAACGCATAGTTTAACATGGTGCACTTTATTTTGCAGTTTAACAACAATAAAATATGGTTTAGGGAAGAACAGTAGCAAATTCGAAATATGCATATGGGGATTTCTCAGAATTGTTGTTTGTTGTTTCCGGCCCCATTTAAATTGCTTAGATAATGTAGTTTAATTATGTTGCACCTCTTGCCATGTAAACCAACATTTAAACATGTCATGTACATAAACGAGAGCGAACGAAATAATTGAATGTGGTGTTTCGTCAATATGCAATCCATTGCATATTGAGCTCCACTTGACTTGTAGTATTGTTTGTGAACTCTACCATGCCATGTATATTTAAACCGGACCTGCATCATATTTGTTTGTGCATCATGCCATGGTTATGATATGTGTGTTTATCATGTTGTTTCTTTCTTTCGGGTATTGCTTCTTAGTTCCGGTAACGTTGTGATGAGAGGATTCGTTCGACTACGCTTGGTTCGTCCACGCCCGTTCATCTTCTTCATGGACTTGTTCTTCTTCCTAGCGGGATCTCAGGCAAGATGACCGTCACCTTGGATCTCACTACTATCATTGCTATGCTAGTTGTTTCGATGCTACCGCTATATCTCGCGCTACCCACCACTTATTTATCAAGTCTCCCATTATGCCATGAAACAACCTCTAACCTCTCCACCATCCCGGTTAACCATTGTTTGGCTATGTTATCGCTTGCTCAGCCCCTCATATAGCATTGTTAGTTGCAGATGAAGATGAAGTTTGCTCCATGTCAGAATTGGATGTTGGAATATATCACAATATCTATTACTATAATTAATGCACCTATATACTTGGCAATGGGTGGAAGGCTTGGCCTTTTGCTCGGTGTTTTGTTCCACTCATGCCACCTTAAGAACTGATAAACTGGTGTTATGTTCCTTGTTTTTGCGTTCCTAACGTGGTGGGGATTATGCCCCCCCCCTTGACAGTTCGCATTGAATAAAACTCCTCCAGCAAGGCCCAACTTTGGTTTTAATTTGCCAACATAATAAAACTATTAATAATTTAGTTAATTTTCCAGAGGGGGTCGCGTCCCTGGGGATTCTTAATTCCGCATAATACAGGGGTGCCAATGCTGATGGTGCTGGTCCAACCTAGAGCACTGTGCGGGCTACCCGGGGCAACCCAAGAACTTCTGTATTGTACGCGTAGCTCATCTGGACGTGGCCTGAGATGAGATACGCACGGCTACTATCAGGGTGTCGGCACACCGGGATGTCTTGCTAGGCTTGTTTTACCATTGTCGAAATGTCTTCTGCACCGGGATTCTGAGTCTGATCGGTTTGTGAGGGATTCCTATATTCGGGGGTCCTCAGGCGTCCGAGCCATTGAAGCTGGGCCGGATTGATAGGCCGTGAAGATAGAAGCAGAAGGCCCTCCCCCGTATTCGGTCAGGATTCCAATGTGTGTAGTAAGGCAAGAAAGATGTCCGGATGTAACAATTCCTTCCACCCCAAGTTATCTTTGTAACCCTAGGCTCCCTCCGGTGTGTATATAAGCCGAGGGGTTTAGCCTGTAGAGGAGAGGGGTATCATAGCAATCACATCGGCTAGAATTTTAGGGTTTAGCCATTACGATCTCGAGTTAGATCAACTCTTGTAATCATATTCGTCAATATCAATCAAGCAGGAAGTAGGGTATTACCTCGATAGAGAGGGCCTGAACCTGGGTAAAACATCGTGTCCCATGTCTCCTATTACCATCGATCCTAAGAGTACTGCTTGGGACCCCTACGCGAGATCTGCCGGTTTTGACACCGATAATGGTGCTTTCATTGAGAGCTCTGTTGTATGCTCACAAAAAGCGATCGATGGCTCATCTCGTCATCAGCGATGAGATCACCCTTGGAAATAACCTGGCCATGGGCCAGTTCCTCCAGCTTGGCGCGTTTGCTATATGCGCCCGCGTGGCATCCGGGCCGGCCGCACTTCCTATGGCCATCGAGCACCACTCCTACATCAGCTCCGACCTCCCCGATGAGATGACCTCAGCGGATTCCTTGTCTTTAAACGAGCTGCTGCATCGCATCGCCGCTCTGGGGCTTCCATCATCAGATGAACAGATCGGACATAAATCCGGTCAGGAAGTCAATTCCACCCCGAGCACTCACTTGGTGGCAACAATCGAGGATCGAGCTGATGATACATCACCTCTTAAAATGGAGACCGGCATTATACGGATCTCCGAACCCATCAAGCCGAAGACACCTCTGACAGGTGGCGCATCGCGCCCTTCGACCTGTGGGACAGATGTCGGGCCCGCGGAATCTCTAGACCCTACCCCAGATCGTTCGCACCGGAGGTTGTGCAAACCCCGAACATTACATTAGGTCGGGACTTCAATTTATCCACACCGACTCACCATAGTACGCGCTCTCCAAGCAAATCTGGACTACCGGACATATATGACCTCATGTATATACGGAAGCGGTCCCAGGAAATAGTTCATCACTTCTAGCCCACATTCCTACTTGTTAAAAAAGATTGAGGACTGTTGTGACGATGATACGATGCTTATATTTCACCTCAATTGTACAGACGAGGGAGTCTTGAACGCCCTGAACCGCCGTCAAATATTAAGCTTTGCAGAACAGTCGCACTTAGTATGAAAATATTGTGCCATGGAAAACACTTGGAAAGCCAAGAGTATACCTCTAGAACAATCTGTCTTCGGACAATAGGCCGACAAGGCGAAACGGCCATACCCTGGCAGAGCGTTCGAAAACACACACAATGGCAAGAAAAACAGACATTTCACAAGGCACAGATCCGTTCTGGACGAACAGTTACATAAACCTTGTCAAATACATACCGCCCCAGACAATACCCCTACCCACTGCCTTAGAGCATGGTGGGTACTCCGGCAGGTAGCAAAGAGCGGTGAACCAATCCTCACCACCGCAACACCGGGGGAGAAAGGCCTCGATGTCTTCACCATCTTTGAGATGTTCTCATCAAATAACCGGCACAAGAGAGCGAAACTAAAACTTGCAGAAGTCAATCAAATCAACATTCTAAGCCCATGCAACGACACGACAATCATCTTCTCTGCCGAAGACAAACCATGAGTCTGGCCAGTCCGAGCCACAGTCGCTCTCGTATTGAACCCCATAGTAAATGGTTTTCGCCTCACTAAAGTTCTCATGGACGGAGGCAGTGGACTCAACCTCATATACGAGGACGCGCTTGCAAAAATGCAGGTTCAAAAATCCTGCATTGAACAGAGTAATACAACCTTTCGAGGTATCATCCCCAGCCGGGAAGCCCGGTGTTCGGGAAGCATTAAGTTCGACGTAGTATTCATTACACCCGAGAACTATAGGTCGGAGGAACTTCTCTTCCACATTGTCCCCTTCAACAGTGGATACCACACCCTTCAAGGGCAGGACGCTTTCTCACGCTTTCAGGCTATACCCCATTACGGGTACATGAAGCTTAAGAGGCCAGGGCCCAATGGAATAATCATAGTTACAAGTGATCCGGATAGAGCGCTCCATGCCGAGAAGAAAACTGCATCTGTCAGATCATAGGTTCCAGCAAAACCCTTAAGGTTCGAACTCTGGGGTGCACGCGAAGATCTCTCCTTCTGCCCTAGCTTGTCTACTCAACAGCCCTAAGCCTAGCTTGTTAGATCCGATGAACAAGAGACACAAGATTTATACTGGTTCGGGCCACCGTTGTAGTGTAATACCCTAATCTAGTGTGGTGTGCTGGATTTCCTTTTAGGCTGAGGAAGAACTAGTACATGGATGAACTGCCTCCTGAGGAGAGGTGTTCTTGTGCTCAGGTGAGCTTGTGGTGTGTGGGAGTACTCGATGATCCGATCCTTTTCAAAGGTGGTGGCTAGGTCCTATTTATAGCGGCCCGGGTCCTCTTCCCAAATATTGAGCGGGAAGGGATCCTAGAACGGCCAAATTTGAAAGGGGATAGCTAGTACAAGCTATCCTGACAAAAGGTGGTCTTCGCCTGCCAAAGCCTCTGGTGGTGACGCCGTCGTGGGCTCCGCGATGACCTCCGTCATGCCGTCCTGCTGGTCTTGGTCTCGTTGCACCGATATGGAAACCTTTGTGTGATGCCTCGGGGCTCTTCGTCTGCACCTCCTCCTTTAGCACCAAAGGGGAAACTGGCACTCTGCACCCACTGGCGCCCGTCTGGCCTTGGTCATCACTGCTCTCTTCATGAGGACCACGCGAAGAGTCCCTCGGCTCGATATCTCCGATCCTCCCGAGCCGTCCTGGTGAGGCCGCCCCAGGAGGATACCTTGTGTCATCCGCCTCGCATGGCTTGGGCCCTTGTGAGGGTCTTGAGTTGTTGATGAAGATGATGGGTCATACCAGGCCGCCTGATGAGCCACGCCCTGGGCCGCAGGAAGGCAATTTTGGGTACCCCCGTTCCCAGAACGCTGATAGTAGCCCGCGGCCTAGGGCTAAGTGTGGAGCGCCTCGGGCCATGAAAGCCCACGGCCTTGTTTGACACATGGCGATTGACGGGACGTGGGCGTCTCCACTTCCCCATGCAGTCTCGGCAACTGCGCGACTTGACAAGTCCTTGCATGCACAGCGGACCATCATTACCTGCGTTTATGGGGCCGACGGTTGTCCTTCCTCTGGCTATAAATAGGGCGGTAGGCGGAGTCCTTGCCGCCCATCTTCTTACTTCGTTCCTCGTGCTCCTTCTTCCCTCTCGTCCTTCGCTTGGCCGAACCGTCCATGGCACCGCCCAGGAAGTATTCGTCCATGGAGAAGGGGAAGGCTTAGCAGGAGGGGCTTGGCTCACCACCAGCTAAGAGGGGACGAGACCGTCCTCGTAAGTCTGCCGCGACCCCCGTCGGGGTTGCGAGCGGACGTGGGCGGACTCCCACAACGCCCGCAGCCTCCCTTGGTAGCTGGGACAGCGGCTTTTTAGGTGGCGGGAGCCGTCGTGGCGCTGGCGGTCCGATGAATAGAGGGAGGCGCTCTGGGGTTGTTAGACCTCCCCAGCCGCGCTCTCACTTGGCAGAGGCGGCGCTGGAGTTCTTGGTGTGCTCGGAGAGCCCAGCCGGCACCATGCTCCAGCTCCCACGCTCCCTGGGCAGTGAACTCCTTGCTGCGAGCTCCAGCGGCTTTTGGCTGCAGGCGGATGGTTGTTGCCGTAGGGCTTCATTGGTCGTGGCGGAGGTCTCTGCCTCGGGCGCTGTAACTCTGGCCCGAGGCTGGCAGACGTTCGCCCGAGCACGTGGCTTGGGCAGCCGGTGCATCCTTCACTTCAAGTACGGTGATGACTCGACCCTCTTCGTGAGGGTGTTTGGACAAGATGGGCGCCGCGCCGAGTGCTGCCCCATGGACAACGGCGGCGGCGAGGCACTTGGCCTGGGCGATGGCCGCAGCTTGTCCAGCTACGGCGGCTCCTCCTTTAGCAGCAGCTCCAGCAGCGGTGGTTATGACCAGCCGCCTCGCCTCCGCGCCCGCCTGGAAGGTGACTCTGGGTCATCTCGTCGTCACGCTCGGGTGAAGCGTGAGGAGGGCTCTGGCAGAGCGTGAGGTGTAGGTCCTCGCGAGCAATCGCGCCCCGAGGGTTGCTGTCAGCCTTTCCTAGTCTTTCTTTTTCATTTTCCTGCATCATTTGGTCAAACAAGTATAGAGTCATAGGAGGGCATGTAATGAACTATGGTTTCATCACAGTTAGCACCATGCATAGTGTTCATGTCTGTTGCTATGCGACCCGTGTATTACACGTCCTTTGGGTGAGGAGACTTATCTTGGTACCCAGGATTGCCTTCATCTCGTTGCATTCGGTCCTTCGTGAGGCTGCAAAACTCGTTAGGTTGTTATTATCTTTTACTGCCCGAGGCCTTTGACGCGGGTCGAGCGTGATCGGTCGCCCCTTTTCGCGGTAGCCGTTGGGCACGGACATAAGGATGGGGGGCGTGTCAGTTACGAGCCCTGTTTTGGGCGCCTTGTGAAGCCTAAATAAGAGGGAACGCCGGGGAGAGCGCCGTGCAATTGCTGCTCTCCCTGAGCTAGCCCGAAAACTGGGTGAAGAACCACGGAGAATCTGAGAGAAGAACCACAGAGGGAGATCAAAACCAAGCAACCGAGGAACGCCAGAACCTTCATCATCCATAAAAAAGAGAAGATAGGAATAAGCCAACTCCAAAAATCAAATGAATGGCCGCGTCCGGCACCTAATCTAGTCTTCTCACCAGCGCGGAGCTAAATGCTGCCACTAGGACATGGGAAGGAGCCCCCGAGGCCCGAGGGCGGCTCTCCGGAGACTCCGGGGCATGTACAGCCCCACTCATTATTACGTGAGAGTGTCACGAGCAGAGATCTTCATAGGCCGGAGCCTTGCTTCACAGGCACCAGGCTTGGGCTTCTGAGGCGCGAGGGCCTTGTTCCTCGCAGGCTCGGGGCCTAGTATTCTCAGGCGCAAGGTCCATGTTCCTCGCAGGCACGGAGCCTAGACTTGTAAAGCACAAGGGCCTTGTTCCTCGTAGGCACGGAGCCCTGGAACAAGGGCCTTGTTCCTTGCAGGCACGAAGCCTAGTCTTCTTAGGCGCAAGGGCCTTGTTCCTTGCACGCACGGAGCCTAGTATTCTCAGGCGCAAGGGCCTTGTGTCATGGGTAGAATCTCCGGAGGTGCCGGATATTCCATGCGTTAGGGACAAGGATGTCGTCCCGTGTTTCCAGGCGCACGGCTCCGGGTCTGGAGACGTGGGTGATCTTGAATGGCCCTTCCCACATGGGTGAGAGCTTGAGCAGTCCCTCTCTGGAGAGGACTCTCCTTAGAACGAGGTCACCTACATCAAGCGGCCTGGGTAGGATGCTGAGGCAATGGTACCGCCGCAGCGCCTGCTGGTATCTTGCTCCTCGGAGTGAAGCATCGCACCGGCGCTCCTCCTCCAGCACGTGGTCTATCCCCTACACGGCGCCTTGTTGCACCTCGTTGAATGCTAAGACCCACGGCGCGGTGCCTGACCTCATGGGGGAGGACCGCCTCAGCTCCGTAGACGAGGATGAATGGGGTCTTGCCCGTCGACGTGGTGGCAGTGGTGCGGATGGACCATAGCACAAACGGGAGCTCGTCATGCCAAACCCTCCCACAAGCTTCGAGCTTCTTCTTGAAGGTCCTAGTCTTGAGGCCCGATAGGACCTTCGCGTTGGCGCGCTCGGCATGGCCATTGCTCCTGGGATGCGCTACGGGGGCGTAGCAAATCTGCGTTCCAAGGTTAGCACAGTATGTCTTGAAAAGGTTACTGGTGAACTGCAAGCCGTTGTCGGTGATGATGTTGTTAGGGACCCTGAACCGGTTTACGAGGCCCTTGATGAACTTGACTGTAGAGCCGGCTGGGATGGTTCGGACTGCTTCCACCTCAGCCCACTTGGTAAACTTGTCAACGGCGACGTAAAGGTATCGATAGCCCCCGGGCGCTCGTGGGAAAGGGCCCGGGATGTCCAGCCCCCAGAATGTGAACGACCAGGAGAGCGGGATGGTTTTAGGCCCTGGGCCAGTTGGTGGATCTGCTTGGCATGGAACTGGCAAGCCTCCCAAGACTTTGCCAGCTCGGCAGTGTCATTAAGTGTCGTGGGCCAGTAAAAACCACTGTGGAACGCCTTGCCGACCAAGGTGCGCTATGATGAGTGATGCCCGCAGTCCCCGGCGTGGATGTCAGCTAGCAGCTCACCTCCCTGCTTCCTGGAGATGCATCGCAAAGAAACATCATTTGGTCGTCTCCTGTAAAGCTCACCGTCTTGGATGCAGTACGCCATAGCCCGTCGGGCTACGCCCTTGGCATCTTCCTCCTTTTCTGGCAGCACTCCTCGCACCAGGTATGACTTGAATTCCTCGGCCCAGCATCCCTCTTGAGGCTCGAGCACCAGGAGCAAGCGAGCTCCTGAGGCCGGCCCGCAGGCGGGGGCTTACGAAGTCGGCGGCTCGGGGAGTTCTTCCTGAAGCTTAGCCGACCCTTCCCGCGGGGGTGACACTGAGGGCCTGAGGAGCCTTTCCTCGAAGACGGCGGGTGCCTAGGGCAAACGCCTGGATGCTTTCTTGGTGATGTCGTTGGCCTCCTTATTGGTGCTGCGGGGCACGTGCTCCAGCTCCAGGCCCAAGAACTGCTTATCGATCTTGCGTACCTCCGCGAGGTATGCCTCCATATGTTTGCCCCTCGGCTCGTACACCTTGTTGGAGAAGTTGAAAAAGAGCTAGGAGTCACCCCTGATGACAAGGTGTTTCACCCCTAGGGCCATTGCCGCCTTGAGGCCGGCCATGAGGCCCTCGTATTCCGCGATGTTGTTGGAGACCTTAGCACCTGGCTGAAAGCAGAGTTGCATGGTGTAGTAGAGCTTGTCTTGAGTGGGCAAGATGAGCACAACCCCTGCCCCAGCACCCTAGCGGGCGAACGCGCCATCAAAGTACATGACCCAGCTATCAGGTGCTTCGCTCCCTGGTAAGAGGGACTGGTTCAGGCTCGCCTCGGGCCATGGGGCGTCAGTCCATTCTCCCACGAATTCAGCAAGCGCGCCCCCCTTGATGACTCTAGTGTTTCTGAAATCTAGCTGGACTGCCTGCAGCACTATATTCCATTCCGCGACCCTTCCTACCGCGTTTGGGCTCCAGAGTACCCTTTCTAGGGGTAAGCTGAGACGACCTTGATGGGGTGGCCTTGGAAGTAGTGGCGCAGCTTACGTGAAGCGACGATGAGTGCAAGCAAGAGCTTCTGCGGCATGGGGTAGCGTACTCGGGTATCACGGAGCACCGTGTTGACGAAGTATACCGGGTGCTCGACGAGGGTGAAGTCCGGACTCTCCTGCGGCTGCGCGGTCTGATAAGATGCCCCAGGGGCGTGTCATAAGTTGGGGCAGCCGCGTTCTCAGGAAGGTCGGCTTGTATGTCGCGGCCGTCTTCCAGCCCTGATGGGGCCTCGGGGGTGCCACCTTTGGGTTGCAAGGTCTTGTCCCGTCGCTCCCCCCGAACAGCCACCAGCGCCGCACTAGCTTAATGTGGTGTTGCGGCCAGGTAAAGCACCAACGGCTCTTGAGGCTTGGGTGCCACCATCGATGGTGGGGTGGTGAGGTATCTCTTGAGGTCTTCGAACGCTGCATCAACCTCATGGGTCCATTCGAACGGGCGCTTCCTTTTCATCAGCTTAAAGAAGGGGAGGGCTCTCTCCCCCAGCATGGAGATGAAACGCCCCAGTGACGTTACACTGCCGGCCAGCTTCTGCATCTCCTTGAGGTTCTTGGGCGGACTCATCTTTTCTATGGCTTTGACCTTCTCGGGGTTTTCCTCGATTCCTCGATGCGACACGAGGAAGCCCAAGAGCTTGCCCGAAGGGACTCCGAACACGCACTTCTCCGGGTTGAGCCGCAGGTCTACCTTGCGTAGGTTGGCGAAAGTTTCTTCCAGATCTGTGATAAGGGTTGAGGCCTCCTGAGATTTTACCACTATGTCATCCACATACGCCTCAACGTTTCTCCCGAGCTATTCTCCCTATGCGATGTGCATTAACCGCTGAAATACTGCTCCCACGTTCCGTAACCCAAACGACATGCAGGTGTGGTAGTACACCCCGCACGGGGTGAGGAAGGCAGTCTTCTCGACGTCTTGCAGCGCCATCTTGATCTGGAGGTAACCTGAGAAGGCGTCCAGGAAACACAACAAGTCGCACTCAACAGTGGAGTCACCGATTTGATCGATGCGTGGCAGAGGGAACGGATCTAGTGGGCAATCTTTGTTGAGGTTGGTGAAGTCAACACACATGCAATCTTTTCCTCCCTTCTTGTGCACGACGACGGGATTCGCAAACCACTCCGAGTACCGGACTTCGAGGATGACACCCGCCGCCTCCAGCTTACGAGTCTCCAGCACGATGAAGGACTGCTTCTCCATGGAATGGCGCCTAGCCTTCTGCTTCACGGGGCCCATGTTAGGGCATACGTTTAGGTGATGCTCGATCACTTCTCTTGGGACTCCCGCCAGATCCTTGGGTTCCCATGCGAACACGTCCCTGTTCGCATGTAGGAACCCAACCAATGCCTCTTCCCTATGGTGAAGGCGACACTTGACGACTCATCTTCATCCACCGGCACCTGCTTTGTCTCGGCTTGGTATTGGGAGAAAAGTTGCTTCTTCTTGGCAGGGGCAGCCCCCTTGTTCCCAGGGGTGGCTTCCCAGGTGGGGCGCGCCACCGCAGCGGTCCGGAAGACGCGCGTGAGGGCCGCTAGGGATTCTTTGGTGTCCCCTATCACGGTAAGGACTCCGCCGCTCCCCGACATTTTCATGTGGTTATAGTCCGGATGGGTTGCGGCCATGAACTGAGCCAGCGCTGGGTACCCGAGGATGGCGTTGTACGGGAGACTGATCTGGGTAATGTCGAAGTCGATCAACTTGGTGCGGTAGTTATCTCGGGTGCCGAAGGTGACCGGGAGGCGGATCTGCCCTAGGGGGCTGGTGGAACCGCTGCTGACCCCAGAGAAGGGTTTGGTGGGGCGTAGTTGCTCGAGTGGCACTTGGAGCAAGCTGAAAGCTTCCACCGAGAGCATGTTGAGGCAGCCCCACCATCGATGAGGGTCTTGGTGACAGCCATGTTGCAGATGGTGGGGGTGCAAAGCACCGGGAGAGCGCCGGAGCCCACGATGGAGGCGGGGTGGTCTCCCGAGTCGAAGGTGAGGTCGGCCTTGGGCGCCACCCATCTGGGAGGAGCCCCCTTGCGTATGGAGGCGACGCCCGTCTGTCGAAAGATCTGTTTGATGTGTCGGCCGGAGGGTGGCGCCTGGGAGCCGCCAGGAAGGGCCGCGATGGCGTGGGGTGCCAGCGCCCCGAAGCACGTGACGAATAGGCCATGCAGCTCTTGCCAGGACGCCATGGAGGAATCTGGCAAGCTAAAAAACCAGGCATGCGGCACACCATTGAGTGCCATGGGGATCCAGCTAGCCATGACCTTGTCATCGCCGCCGGCCGCCGAGATGGCTTCTTCATAGGCCTGGAGGAAGACAAACGGGTCTGTAGCCCCGTTGTAGCGAGGTGGCAGATTCTGCCTGAACCTGGGTGGCCACTATACCCGCCGTAAGGCGGGGGTGAAGGCCCGGTGGTTGGGAGCGCCGCCGCGCGTGGCCACCAAGCCCGTCGGAGGAGGGACGTCCGCCATGAGAACTTGATGAGCGGAGAGCAGGACTGATGGGGAGGAAACATATGGACGTCCGCCATGAGAACTTGATGAGCGGAGAGCAGGACATCCGCCTCAACATTGTCAAAGGGTTCAAGGCAGTCAAGCAGTCATTATGACGATTTTCTGAACCCAAAAGACAAGCTATAGGGGAAGAGCTAGCCAAGCTATTAGAAGCTCGATTCATAAGGGAAATCAAACACCCAGACTGGCTCGCCGACCTGGTCATGGTACCAAAGAAGGAAAAATCCTGGCGCCTTAGAGTTGACTTCACGAACCTAAACAAAGCCTTCCCTATGGATCGCCTTCCCTCTACCCCGCATCGATCAAATTATCGATGCAACCGCAGGACATGACTCATTGTGTTTCCTCGACGCCTATGCTGGATACCATCAATTAAAAATGAAGGAATCCAATCAGGCTGCTACGGCATTCGTCACTCCGTACGGCCCCTTTTGTTTTAACATTATGACATTTGGACGCAAAAATGATGGCGCCACATATCAACGCATGATCCAAACATGCTTAGAAAAACAAATTGACAAGACAGTGGAGGCATACGTTGACGATGTAGTCGTAAATACCAAACACGTCGAAACCTTGGTGGATGATCTCCGCCTTACGTTCGATAATTTATGAGCATATGACATACGGCTTAATCCGGAAAAATGAGTCTTCGGCGTGCCAGCCCGAAAGCTATTAGGGTTCATCGTATCCCATAGACGAATCAAAGCAAACCCAACTAAAATACAGGCTATGTCACAGCTAACTACGCCAACCAATCTCAAACATGTGCAAAAGCTAGCAGGGTGCGTAGCGGTCTTGAGCCACTTTTTCTCCAGATTATAGGAGAAAGCGCTACCGCTTTATAGACTGCTGTGGCGCATAGACAACTTTGAATGGACGGATGCGGCTACGGCCGGAGTAGAGGAAATACAAACATTATTAGCGGGTAACCCAATCCTAGCCGCTCCAGACGTTGGTGAGCCAATGCTGCTTTATATCTCCGCCACTCATCAGGTAGTGAGTACAATGCTCGTTGTCAAACGAGATGAAGAGGGACATAAATTCCCAGTTCAAAAACCCGTATACTATGTATCCGAGGTTGTCACACCGTGCAAGTCATGATACCCCCATTACCAAAAAAGTTCCTATGCGGTATTCATGGCATCTCAGAAGCTTCGACACTACTTCCAAGAGTGTTCGATCAGAGTGGCATCCGAAGTACCACTTAATGATATCATAAATAATAAGTATGCCACTGGACGCATAGCCAAATGGGCCATCGAGCTCTTTCCATTTGAAATAACGTACAAACCATGCTGGACAATTAAGTCCCAGGTACGGGCCAACTTTGTCGCGGAATGGAGTGAAGCCGAGCTCCCTAAAGAGTACGGATCATACTCCCACTGGACAATGTATTTCGACGGTTCCAAAATGCTAGATAGATTGGGGCAGGCGTCATCTTGATATCCCCAACAGGAGATACAGTCTGCAACGTGTTGTAGATCATATACACGGACTCAAACAACACGGCCAAATATGAGGCACTACTGCATGGTCTCCGCATGGCTGTATCCATGGGTATACGGTGCCTTGAGGTGCGCGGAGACTCAAACCTCGCCATATTTCAGGTAAACGGAGAGTTTGATGCGACTGATTTAAAAAAGGCAGCTTATCGAAACGCCATATTAAAAACATTGGCTCGATTTGAGGGGCTAGAATTTCACCATGTGGCTCGGGACAGTAACCAGGCAGCGGATATACTTGCTCGCAAGGGCGCCATATGCGACCCAATCCCACCTAACACTTTTGTGGAAAGGTTGCTCAAGCCATTAGTAACATGGAAGGATGAGAGAAGTGACAGCAATCCGGACCCGAATACGCCACCGCCGAACTCAATACATATGCGTTAGGGACTCCGACATGGAAATCACACCGTCAGCTCACGAGATCATGGCTGTTATAGCCCCTTGGACCGGAGCCTTTCCTAGCCTACCTGAATAGGCAAGAGCTCCCCGAAGACCAAAATGAGGCCCGCCGCATAATTCGACGTTCTAAAGCTTATAAGGTTCACGAGGGTGAACTATACAAGAAAGGCACTATTGGTATTCTCAACCGATGCATCTCTGAAGAGGAGGGACGACAACTTCTAGCGGAAATACACGCTGGCATGGACGGGCATCACGCCACGGCTCGAGATTTTGTAAGCAAAGCCTTCTGGACTGGTTTCTTCTGGCCAACTGCGCATGCAGACGCACAGACCTTAGTCCAACATTGTGTTGGATGACAGCTTTTTGCAAACCAAAGTCATATGCCTCCCACAGCTCTCAGAACCATCCCCATTACCTGACCCTTTTCGATCTAGGGGCTGGATATGGTTGCACCCCTTAAAGGGGGAAGCCACAAAAAGAAATATTTACTGGTCATGGTGGATAAATTCACTAAATGGATAGAAGCCAAGCCAGTCTGGACAGTCGAGGCAGGGTCGGGGATATATTTTATATCTAGCGTAGTACACCGTTATGGGTCCCACATAGTATTATCACAGATAATGGCTCCAACTTTACAGCTGACAAGGCGAAAACTTGGTGTGCTAAGTTGGGCATTAAACTTGATTATGCCTCTATGTACCACCCTCACACAAACAGTCAGGTAGAAAGAGGCAATGGCTTGATAATGAATGGTATTAAACACCGACTGGTGCGTTCCCTTTAGGAGTCAGATAAGCACTGGGTGGAGGAGCTCGACTCCATACTCTGGGGGCTGCGAACTACACCTAACTGAACAACCGAATACACACCTTTTTTCTTGGTGTACGGCGTAGAGGTGGTCTTGCCCTGCGATATTATTCACGACTCACTTCGAGTGCGCATGTACGAAGACAAGGAAGACGAGCTCGATCGGCAGGATGACCTAGACAACCTCGAAGAGGAACCCGATATCGTGCAGGCTCATTCCGCATTTTATCAACAGCGGGCTAGGCGATACCAGAGTAGAGAAGTGCGAGCGAAGACATATAATGTTGGCAAACACATATTACGCCTCCCGGAGAAGAGAAAAGACAATCTCAAACCAAGAAAACTTCGAATCAAGGGACTGTAATGGAAATTAGGTTTGTCATCATACTAAATATGCCGCCCTTAAGCTTATTGTTCTCTTTTAAAACCTTCGATAGTTGGGGTCTTATGCCCTTTAACTCCTCGGCCAGCTTGACACTGTTATCCTACAACTTGTTTTTCTCATCTATGGTGCGTGTTAATACACGTTCACTAGCGGCGGTTTGCCCTTCGGCCTGCTCCTTCACTGCCTGAGCAGCCCTTAGCTTTTCCCCCAGTTGGTCTACTAGCCCTGTTGCTACAGATTAAAACAATGTATACTTAAAGATCAGTGATCGGTATAGGACCATACTATTCGAATACTATTGATTCTTACCATCCGAGCCATTCATGTATTTCTTTGATTTCTCCAACTCGGTGGTAAAACTAGTTAGCTAGGTTTGGCACTCTTTCAATTCCTTGGATAAAGTGTTATTCTTTTCCTTGAGTACCTACGAACACAACAATCCTAAAATCAGTTGGGCCAACTGCTTTATGTCTCAGGGGCTACTGACATATGAACATTGAATGAAACGCTCATCTGCATGTCCTTGGAAAGCTAGTGACTGGCTCTGGCAAGTCCGTCTCGAGCGGCTCGGATATACGCATCTGCAAAACTGAAGGCGTTAAATGCCTCCTCGGTGAATGCTCTGTCACGCATGGCTGCTTTGCACCGTCGATGATTCATCCCGCTCTCCACTTCGGAATTGGTAACTAATACTTCATCTGAATCCTCTTGAAGAGGACCATCCAATGTTACCCCCGCATCCGCTCTAGTCCTTATGGATGGGCTGGGGGCTGGATTGAGTGGGGCATGACTAGCAGGATCACCGGACACAGTCCGACGCATACTCTTCCTAAAAAAATAAAAGATAAAATGGAAAATTATAATCCAGCTCCGTCACCAGACATATGATAAAGAGTCATTCCTATTCGATAAAGGAGGAGGTTTGGTGGTGTCTCCAGTCCCCTTTCGTTTCCGACACCCGCCCTTGTCGGTGTACAAAAGTAGTGGTCCTTTTGCACCCCTTTACTTGTGCATAGGCAGTTGGAGCCGCGCCTACGGCCACGCTTGGCGGGGCAGGACAAGGAAAGCACGAGACTGCCAAGGCAACTCTCAAGCCAGAGACAGAAAGGACAGAGGGGCAAGGTGGACTCCTCCCCCGGCAAGAGCCTTGCAGCCTTGCCGGGGGCCGCTCACGCAAACGCCAGCAAGCCCACCACCCTTGGGTCTGAGAGCCTCGACACCATCGACAACAACAAGGACAAGATTAAAGGGATGCCTGCGTAGTGGCATGCGCATTCTTGTAGGGCCGAGGAGCCTGAAAACCCAGACAAGAGACCAGAAAACGAAGACCCCCAGCAAGAGCCTTGCCGGGGTCGACCGAAGACACCCGGCAAGATCTTTGCCGGGGATGTCCACAAGACCCCTTGCCGGGGGCGTTTGCAGGGCCATGACCAGGCCGTCGCCCGCCAATATTTCGCCACCCCGCGGCCGCTTCTTCGCGACGACCGGCTCGCCAACTGGACAAGCACATACGTGGCAGCATGCAGCACCTAAGCCAATTGCAAGCACCTGCGTGGTGGCATGCAGATCTCCGTGAAGACACTGCCACCACAGCAGCTAGCAGCCAGCGTGGTGCCGCATGCCTCATTAGCCTGGACTCGTGTCGGAGCAAGATGAGGCGGCAGTGGGCGAGACAAGCTTCCTTGCTGTCCCCAATAAAGCTAGGGGACACATAGGCGGCGCATTAACTGTGTTAGTCATATGATGTCAGGAGATAACCTTGTACACTGCAGTAACTTTACACCTCATGTGTGTCGCTGTGGCAACTGCTTGGAGATATAAAAGGAGGCCCAGGGCATACCGGGAGAGGATTCAGACTTTTGGAACAGCCACGCATAGAGGCAAGTTCAAGAGCTCAAGAACACCAAATATACACAGAAAAGTAGGACTAGGGTTTTACGCATCATCTTGCGGCCCGAACCTAGGTAAAAATTCCCACGCGTTGATCATCTAGACCTGCTTTTTGCACAACTCTACACTCCACAAGTGTAGCAATAGGGATCCCCAGGATCCCATAGGTGTTGTTTCCCCAACATCTTTGGTGCACCTGGTAGGGGGCGCTAGGTTGTGAAAATCAGGTCTATGAGTTAGCGCACCTTCTCCTCCATCGCGATGGCTCCCAAGAAGAAGGGGATCACGGCAATCGGCCCATCTGGGACCGCTCCGCCCGTGCCAGAACGGACGGGCGACAAGGCGGCTGCGGAGGCGCGACCCGTGAGCTTCCACGACACCTCGACCATCGGAGCCGGGCGAGCGGTGTCGTTCGTGCCCGAGACGATAAGCCACACGCCGCTGGGTCTAAGAGCGTCGCCGTGCTACCTACGGGTGGTGCGACGACCTCCAGTACACCTTCGCCAGTGCCCGCTCCATGATCTTCTGAGCTCGTACATGGCGAGCAACACCGCGACGTCGGTGCCTCTGGGCACCGCCGCGGGAAGAGCCCTATGTGTCACTCTCAAGACGCACCGGGCCAACATGCATGTGTGGATGCTGGCTGTAGCGGCGTGCGGCGGCGGGACCGTGGTAGAGCTCCTTCTAACGTGGTTAGAAGTCAGAGAGCGTCGGTGTCGACATAGCATTCACTGTCCCCTACGCTAGCAGAAGCGTTGGCGCGCGTGCAACTGCTCCTTGACTTTCCTCCCGCAACAGAGAAGCTTAACAAGTGGAGAGCCACTATCCGAAGCCTCTTCAGCTTCGCCAATAGAGATGAACCGCAGCCAGCGGGCCCCTCGCACCGGTGCTCTGGTGAGCGGAAGCACGCTGGTGGTGGGAGAACCGGAGCGGCTGCGACCATGGTGCACTCTCCTCCTCCATGCCAGCAACAGCAGCCACCAGCTCGTCGGGCCAACGCCCGTGACAACTTTTCCACGGCGTCGTCTGACCCGCGAGCCCGCCGCGACCAATGTCAAGTACTTCGGGAGAGTGCCCAGGAAGACGCCCGGACCACTATCGAGCGAAGGCGAGAAGCATGCCATCAATTAGATAGGCGTGCAAGGCCTACTATGGATCACCCAGCACCGGGGGCCCCTGGCGACTTACCCTACGAGGTGGGTTGCCCGGCCTTTACCCATGAGCTATGGCAGTTCCAGTGGCCCTCACACCGCACATTCAAGCTTGGGATTGGAGAAAAGTACAACAGCAAGATCCACCTGTCGGAGTTCCTCAACATCTACACCATCGCGATGCAGGCTACTGGGGCTCGCGACGACAAGGTGCTTGCCAACTACTTCCCGTTGGTGCTCAAGCCCAACGTTATGTCGTGGTTCATGCACCTACGCGTGGGTTCCATTTCCTCCTGATCGGACTTGTGCAACGAATTTGGTGGCGCCTTCACCAGGGGCCACCAAGCTCCTGGCGATGGAGAAACCCTGTGCAGGTACATACAAAGGTTCTGCCGTGTGCAGTACAACATCCAGGACGTTCATCCCACCACCGTCATTAGTACATTCCATCAGAATGTACACAACCGCGAGATGTGTGAGGAGCTGGCAATTAACAAGCCTAAAGATGTGGCCGAGCTCTATGTTCTGGTTGATAGATGTGCTAGGGATGAAAGGGAAGGAAGTACCCCGGTGAAGATGCCGGTGTGGAAACCAACTCTTCGGACGGATACGCCGTTGCCCTGGCAAAGAAGGGCCGACGCTGCAACCGGAAACAAAAGGGCAAGGTTGTGCTTGCCATGGAGGGGTCCGATGACCCCGGCGCCTCCAAAAGGGACAAGGCTGACGACCCCGACAAGCAGGGTGCCGGGTGCACCGCCTGCCGGGCCTTGGTAGCTGCCGACAAGCCAGGAGGCTTTGGCAAGTAGTACTGCAAGATTCATCGCACCAAGGGCCATGACCTCCAGAATTGCCGGCAGGTCGAGCTACTCGCAAAGAAACAGAAGGCCGAGTATGAGAGGCGTGACAAGGAGAAGGGCCCGGGCGGTGCCGAGGCACCCATCAAGAAGCATGGTGGCCAAGGTGGTCGCCGCGGCCAAGGCAACCAACCAGAAAGGCCCACCCGGGGCCGTGACAAGAGGGAGGAAGATGATGATCACGGCGAAGACGATGAGTCCAGCGAGCATGAATTCCTGAAAGCTACGGAGGCTATGTGCGTCGACGGTGGCGTCTCACTGCATACCTCTCACCGCCACCTAAAATAGTGGGCGCGTGATGTCACTACGGCAAAACCATTGTTTGACACCCAGAGGCCACTAAAGTGGTCCAACATGCCTATCATTTTTGACGCCGAGGATCACCCTGACCATACAACTGCGGTCAGGTGTTTGCCGTTGTTGGTTTCACCAATGATACGCAACCTCAAGGTGACAAAAGTGTTAGTTGACGGTAGGGCCGGTCTGAACCTAATCTCGCCCGCTGTGATCAAGAGGCTACAAATCCCCGATGGAGACCTCGAAGAGACATGCATGTTTCAAGGGCTCAAGCCGGGGAGGATTCAGCCGAAAGGAAAGATCACTCTACCCGTTACATTCGGGGGCGAGCTAAATTATAGGACGGAGAGCATTGTCTTCAACATCGCCGAGATCCCCTTTCCCTATAATGGGATCCTTGGCCGCCCAGCGCTGGCCAAGTTTATGGCGGCCTCGCACTACGCCTACAACACATTCATGATGCTCGGCCCAATGAGCATCATCAGCGTTCCCTCCGACAAGAAAGGCGCACTCATCTGTGCCGACCAGCTCTACTGAGAGGCAGTTGTCGCAGACACCGCCAAGGTGGTGGCTCCTACCACTAAGATTCTGGGGGAGAGAAAAACCAGCAAGACCTTTGCCTCTGCCGGCAAGGCCCCTCCCGAGAAGGTCTCGGACCCCCAGCAAGAGCTCATGTACCCCCTCTACCGGACACGCCTCTTCGGAGTGCCGCATTCCCGTTGGGGATGTGCTAGAGAGCTCCACCAATGGGAGCAAGAGGTCCAAGGCGGCCCCACCAGACACTAAGAAGGACCCCATCAGGGAGGACGACACAGGTGGGGCTTTTACCATAAGCTCCACACTCGACAACAAATAGGAAGACGCGCTCGTCACCTTCCTGCGGGAGAATGTCGACGTGTTTGCATGGAAAGCGTCCGACACTGCCGCCGTTCCTAGGGAGGTGATTGAGAACCACCTTTATGTCTGTCCTCATGCACGGCCCATCAAGCAGAAAGTCAGGAAGCAAGTGTTGGAGCGCCGAGAGTTCATCATCGAGGAGATCAGGAAGTTGGAGGCGGCAGGCCTAGTCAGGGGAGTCCTCCACCCCACGTGGTTGGCCAATCCAGTAGTAGTGCGTAAGGGAAACGAGAAATGGAGGCTACGTATTGACTATACGGATATCAATAAAGCCTATCTAAAGGACCCTTTCCCTTTGCCGCGCATTGACCAGATAGTGGACTGCACTGCCGGGTGCGACCTGCTGTCGTTCCACGATGCCTACGTTCATCACCCCATGTTGCACATACTGCTTTGTACGGATGCCTTTCTGGTTGAAGAGCGCTAGTTCGACGTTTGCCAGGGCGGTCCAAATTGGTTTTGAGCCCCAACTACATAGAAACATGGAAGCCTATATGGATGATATAGTGGTCAAAACAAAGGACAAGGCAATGCTCGTGCAAGACCTAGAGGAGACATTTGAAAGTTGAGCAAGATAAACCTCATGCTCAACCCAGAGAAGTGTGTGTTCGGGGACCCGTCCGGCAAACTCCTCGGGTTCTTTGTATCTCAACGCGGAATGGAAGTAAAACCCGACAAGATCAAAGTGATTGAGCAGGTTGAGGCACCAAAATAAGTCAAGGACGTCCGTAAGCTCTCCGGCTATGTTGCTGCACTAAGGAGGTTCATCTCCAAATCTGTTGAGCGCCCTCCCCTTTTTCAATATTTTGAAAAAGGCGGGTCCAATGAAATGGACTCCGGAGGCAGAGGCAGCGCTGCAAGATTTGAAGAGATACCTCTCCTCCACGCCAACACTAGTCGCGCCTAAACCGCAAGAGCCGTTGCTGATATACCTAGCGGCGACGAATCAAGTGGTCAGTGCTGTGCTCATGGCGCAAAGAGAATTTGAGGAAGAGGCAGCAATGGCGGCGGATTCATCGAAAGATGGACCAGAGCCCTCCCCGGTAGGGCCCAACATCGGCAAGGCGGGGCCCCCGGCAAGGCTTGGTCCCGGCAAGACAGAGTGTGCGTAAGAAGGCGAGGTCGCCCAGAAGAAGAAGAAGAAGATGGTGCAGCACACGGTCTATTTTGTCAATTCCCTCTTGCATGGGGCTATATCAAGGTATTACGATATGGAGAAGCTACTTTTCGACCTCCTTATGGCCTCAAGGAAGCTGCTCCACTATTTCCAAACACATGAGATCACAGTCATCACTCGCCTCCCTTTCAACGAGTCTTGCACAACCCAGATGCAACTGGGAGGATTGTGGAATGGACGTTGGAGCTGTCAAGCTTTGGGCTCAAGTTTGAATGTACCTCAACCATCAAGAGCCAAGCCTTGGTTGAGTTCATCACAGAATGGACCTCAACGCCCGACGAAGAGACCCAAGAGATCACCCTTCCCAGCAAAGTGCTGGTGCTGGCGTGCTACTCATCGCACCCACAGGAGAGCGCCTCAACTACGTAGTCCAAATGCGCTTTCCCCGGGAACAATCAACAAACACCACTGCAGTGTACGAGGGACTGCTTGCTGGTCCCAGGATCGCGATAGACCTCGGAATCAAAAACTTATCGTCAGGGGTGATTCACTGCTTGTCGTTAGGAAAGTTAACAAAGATTACCAGAGCCCATTGATGGAGGCCTATGTGGATGTGGTGAGGAAGTTGGAGGAGCGCTTCGATGGTTTGCAGGCAGAACATGTTCCCCGAGCAGAGAATTGCCGATGACTTGCGTAAACGCGCTACCTTGAAGCTACCTGTCGAACCAGGTACCTTTGTGCTTCAATTAACCCAACCATCCGTTGATCCATCTACGGGGTAGAACAAATGAAGGAAGGTGGGCTCGGACAAGTACTTTCCCACTGAGCTCCTAGCAACCGTCGGCAAGGATGTTGCCGGGTACCCCAACCTTCGGCAGGGGCCCAAGCCCCGACCGTAGAGGCAGCCGCCCCCATGGCCTAAGATGAGCCTTTGGTCCTTGCCTTCAAGTCCGAGGCTCCAGCATGGGCACAACACACCATCTATTTCGTCCAAATAGGAGAACTCCCTGAGGAACAAGAAGAGGCTGAAAAAGTAGCCAGTCGGTCCAGCATGTACCAGTTTGTGGATAATACCCTGTACATAAGGAGACCGAATGGCGTGAAATTGAGGTGCATTCCACGGGAGGACGGACAGGAGTTGTTGCCAGAGATACACGGAGGCATGTGTGGCTCCCACATAGGGTCAAGAGCCCTAGCCGGCAAGGCATTTCGGCAAGGCTTTTTCTGGCCCACCGCCCTGTAGGATGCAACTACATTAGTAACCAGGTGTGAAGCGTGCCAGTTCCATTCAAAGAAGCTTCATCAACCAGCTCAAGCTCTTCATACGATCCCTCTTTCCTAGCCATTTTTGGTGTGGGGGATTGACACACTGGGCCCCTTTCCCAGCGTCGTCGGGGGCTTTGAGTACTTGTACGTCGCGATCGACAAGTTCACAAAGTGCCGAAAGTGGAGCCAGTGAGGAAGGTGACCGCGCAATTAGCCATCAAGTTCTTCAGGGGACTAGCCTGCCGTTTTTGTGTGCCAAAGAGAGTCATCACCGACAACGGCACACAGTTCACGAGCCACATTTTCATGCAGTACGTCTAGGATCTCGGCAGAAAGGTTTGCTTTGCTTCTGTTGCTCATCACAGAAGTAACGGCCAAGCTGATAGGGTGAATGCAGAAGTGTTGCAAGGTCTCAAAACCAGGACTTTTGACAGGCTGCACAAGTGCGTAAGACACAGGGTTGATGAGTTTCCAACGGCCAGACACCAAATCGAGCCACTGGCCAGACGCCCTTTGCCCTGGTATATAGGGGTGAAGCAGTTCTCCCCACGAAACTCATATATGGGTCAGCTCGAGTGTTCACTTACGATGAGCTTGAGAAAGAGCAGCTGCGCAAAGAAGACGCAACGCTAGTTGAGGAAGACTGTCTTCAAGCTGCTGTACGAGTCGCAAGCTACCAGCAAGTCCTAGGCCGCTATCATAGCCGCAAGGTTCATGCCAGAAGCCTTGAGGAAGGCGACCTTGTTCTTCGGCGGATCCAATCCTCCAAGAATTCACACAAGCTCACGCCGAAGTGGGAAGGCCCTTATCGGGTGATACGAGTCACCAGGCCCGGCGCAGTCCGCCTGGAGACCGAAGATGCGTTCCGATGAGCAATTCATGGAATATAGAACATCTTTGCAAGTTTTACTCCTAAGGCACGGTTGCCGGGAGCCCCAGCAACCCCTTCTTTGTACTGGCCTTGCCGGCAAGGCATGTGACCCTATGTACAAAGCCAGGCGCAGACCCGGTGCGCAGTCAGGGAAAAGGAACCCTTTAGTATGTACAATTTCCCGTTGATTTCCATGTTTATATATATGTGTATATACATGCTTTTCATGGGTATTGTACTACTTTTTGATTCCATCAAGTATTAATGGACCGCCAAGGTTCCATGCTCATGTCCTCTCTTCTCCACAACCACGGCAAGGATCCTCGATCCAGCCAAGGACCCAGCTCCAGCAAGAAGTTGGAAGGACTGCCCGGCACAGCGCCTCCCGGCAAAACAAACAGATAAAGTTCACCTCTTGCTCGTTCATGTTTGTGACTTGTGGCTTGTGTATTAGAAAAACCCTGTCGCTCTCTTTCAAACTCGGGTTCTCCCGTCCCGGACTAGAACGCTGCTTCGGTTAGGGCAGTCGTAGTGCCCATTACTAAAAGAAGGTTGGTGGGGGCCTGGACCCTCTGTGTGCAACCCGACAGATGTAATGCTCCGGTAGGCACAGAGGGCGCTGGCAGGGCAGCTTGACGACGAAACTCGTTTTTCTGCGTTAAGGAGGCATTTCGCCTCTGCATGGACGTATAGATGCACGAGTCCCCTGCAAGGCTTGTCTTTTTCATTAACATGCTGATACGAGTACAGATGTTACGAAACACATGCATGGGCTCAGGAGATTACATTTTCTAGAAATTAAGATTCGGCAAGTGCCTACATGCTGAAAGAAAGGTAACCACCTTGCGATCTCCGTTCTTGTCCCTTTTCTCCCATGTGTCGCGGGTGAAGGCAAGGGAAGTGCGACGGGACGCACCCATGGAGAGCATGGCGGAGGCGACCCTCGGCGAGACGCGTGGCCGAGGGAGGAGGGCGTTGCAGATGATGGTGCTCTCCATGCAGCACCCTAAGCAGATTCCCGAACACCCAATAACTTTGAGAGAGAGGGGAGTCGACGTCAACCCACGTGCTGCCGTTCCCACAGCCCCTGATGTGCAACCTCAAGTCTTGCGGCGGGTCGAGCTCCATCTCCCGAGCAAACAAGATGGGGAGGCAGATATGACCACACAATGGCTTGTGCAGCCTGATGAAGTACTCGCAAGGCTAGTCCCCGACATGGACCTCCAGCGGGGGAAGAGGAGCTGGCGAGAGCATGGCCGGTGCGCCGCCCCATCCTCCTCTCCTCCAAGCGCCACAGCGACCTCGGCCTCGCCCTCTGCCTCTTCCTCTCACAGCGGGCTCCGCTGCTATGAGTTCTGGAGGTGGGGGAATGCGCTGTCGAGCAGAAACCCTCGTCGCCGCCATTGGAGCGCCGGCGTGCCCTCTAACCATGGCGACTGGGAGAGAAGAATAGAGCGATAAGGAGATGAATGAAGGAAGACGCTGCCCCTCTCCCCTTTTATAGAGGGGCGGGCCGAGGCTCGGCCACCCCAACCTGAGAGTGGCCGCCCCACTCGGCCAATCCATCCTTGAGAGGCACAGGGAATCAAGACTGACCCGTTACTCCAATCAGCGACGCCCGGTTTCCCGCCTCCGCGTTAATGCCCACGCCCCCATATCCGCTGCTTACCCTCCCTAGCGCATGGGAGACACGTGGCGGGCGAACCAGAGTTGAGGAGATAGGTGGGGCGACCGTAAATGAGCAGCGCCCCCGCGTCTTCCTCTTTGTGGGGAAGACACGGGCCGCCTCTTTACTATTCACCGTGACGTGACGCAAGCGTGCTGCAGCCGCCCCACGCACGACCCCCACGTCACGCACTAACGCGAGTCGTGGGGAAGCGCAACCGGCGAAGGAATCCCCACAGTTAAAACCCTACCACGCGTGCCCGCGCACCGTTCTGGGACTGGCCAAACAACGCTCCGCGCTTATGTGTGGACTAGGCCCGAGGGCTCCTATCGGTGTACAAAAGTAAGGGTCCTTTTGCACCACTTTACTTGTATACGGGCAGTTGGAGCCGTACCTACGGCCGCGCTTGGCGGGGCAGGAAAAGGAAAGCACAAGGCTTCCAAGGCAACTCTCAAGCCAGAGACATGAAGGACAGAGGGGCAAGGTGGACTCCTCCCCTGGCAACACCCTTGCCGGGGCGGCCTACGTGACCCCGGCAAGAGCCTTGTAGCCTTGCCGGGGGCCGCTCGCCCAAACACCAGCAAGCCCACCACCCTGGCATGCAGATTCTTGTAGGGCCGAGGAGCCTGAAACCCAGACAAGAAACCAAAAAACGAAGACCCCCGCCAAGAGCCTTGTCGGGGACGATCGAAGACCCTCGGCAAGATCTTTGCCGGGGACGAACACAAGACCCCGGCAAGACCCCTTGCTAGGGGCGTTTGCGGGGCCATTACAAGGCCCGCGCCAGCCAAGATTTCGCCGCCCCGCGGCCACTCCTACGCAACGACCGGCTCTCGAACTAGACAAACACATAAGTATTAGCATGCGGCCCCTAAGCCAACTGCAAGCATCTGCGTGGTGGCATGCAGATCTTTGTGAACACCCTGCCACCACAGCAGCTAGCAGCCAGCGTAGCGCCGCATGCCTCGTTAGCCTGGACACGTGTCGGAGCAAGATGAGGCGGCAGTGGGCGAGACAACCTTCCTTGCCATCCCCAGTAAAGCTAGGGGACACATAAGTGGCGCATTAAATGCGTTTGTCCTAAGATATCAGGAGATAACCTTGTACACTGTAGTAACTTTACAACTCCTGTGTGTCGCTGTGGCAACCCCTTGGACATATAAAAGGAGGCCCAAGGCATACCGGGAGAGGATTCAGACTTTTGGAACAGCCACGCATAGAGGCCAATTCAAGAGCTCAAGAACACCAAATATACACAGACAAGCAGGACTAGGGTTTTACGCATCATCTTGCGGCCCGAACCTGGGTAAAAATTTCCACGCATTGATTGTCTAGACCTGCTCTTTGCACAACTCTACGCGCCGCAACCGTAGCAAAAGGGATCCCTAGGATCCCATAGGTGTCCTTTCCCTGACAGCCCTGCGTAGGTGTCGCCCCCTGGGAAGACACTCTTGTTGCAGTTCGGCGGGAGGAGCGCCGCCACTTTTGATAATGCGATGGGTGAGGCGCGCTGGGAATATTCTCTTCGAAGAGGAATTTCCTGGGCATTTACCTGAGAGGAAGGAAGAAGACTAGGATATTCAGCTATAATAGCCACTTCGATACCATCGTGGCTGGTTTGGTGAAAGAATACGTCTTTAAGATCTATACCAATATCTGGATCCTCCTCGAATGCGGGATCCAGGTATCGAATATGGTCCTCTGGCTGTGGGAAAGGATAGATAATCTTTCCGACCACCTTCCTCCACTCCTGTTGAGAACAGTCGAACTCAGTCCGTTTGATTAAATAAAACCATAGTAAAGCTAGTGATCAGGGAAAGGCCTACCCAATCGATGGGGTTGTACATGGGGAAACCCTCCCGGCATTCCAAGCGAAGAAAGTCCTCCTTCTCTCCTTTGTAGAGTTCGGCTCGAATAGCAGCTAGAGCGGCGGGGTTGTCTGGGCCTTGGCGTAGGCAGCGTGAGGCATCATCCTGGCCATTATAGTGCCACATAGGAAATCCTCTGGCCTGGAGCGGTTGCATGCGTCGCATTATCAAAATGGCCATCACCTCTATTATCGTCAGCTTGAGGTGGGCATGTAGTCTGATCTTGCTGGCCAGTCTTTTTACCTCTGCACTGTCTAATTATTTGAAGCTGCGGGGACACCAGTTGAGGCGCTTCTTTAGAAGAGCACTAGCGTATTCGGGGTGCCCCTGCTGGATTGAATCCAGTAAGACCACGTCTTCGATATAAACCATTCCGAGGGCCATTCCTTGGATGTCTTCTTCATAGTGCCGGGCAAGTAACCTGTCCCGGCTATGCGCCACACTTCAGCGCCGCCTACCTAGAATATGGATCCCTTCTGGGAGCGAGGAACAAGGCAGAAGAACTTCCGCCATAGCCCGAAATGAGCCTCGTAGCCCAGAAAGAGCTCGCACAGAGCAACAAAGCCCGCAATGTGCAGGAAATACCCCGGCGTAAGGTCGTGCAGTTGGAGGCCATAGAACTCCAGAAATGCCATGAGAAAAGGGTGAATAGGAAATCCAACAGCTCTTAGGAGGAAGGAGACAAAGCACACCCATTCTTATTTGGAAGGATTGGGCAAACTTTCTGCCAGGGCTTGACCATCGAGAGAAGTTAGTCCAGCCCGGACGGGAACTAGATCCTCGGGCGGGAGATATCCCTGCGCTTGGAGTTTTCTCACATGCGCATGAGATACAAAGCAACTCTCCAAGTCTCCCGCTTGAGGGCCGTGAGGGCGCGAGGAAGAACTAGGGATGCTGGCCATGTTTGGGGATGTGTTGTGGCTGGCTCTAAGGATCTTTCGCGTGGATGGAATGGCATTTGAGATCTAGCCTCTTTAAATAAGAGCCTTCCTTATGCGGTCAAGGGGTTAATTATAAAAATACCCAGAAGGTTCGCATTCGACTGACACGTGGGAGCTAAAGCAACGGCGATAGGGGATCGATAGGATATGACATTAAATATGGAGCCGAACTATCATCTGTTTCGACAGAGGACTCACCTTGCAAGACCGAAGACATGAAGCCGAATACAACCTCGTCCTTGAAGGATAGTCTGGGGGCTACAAAGGGACTCCTGTATTCGGGGGTCCTTAGGCATCCTGGCCATTGAAGCTGGTCCGGATTGATGGTCCATGAAGATAGAAGCACAAGGCCCTCCCCCGTATTCGGTTAGGACTCCAATGTGTGTAGTAAGGCAAGAAAGATGTCCTTATGTAACGGTTCCTTCCTCCCCAAGTTACCTTTGTAACCCTATGCTACCTCCGGCGTGTATATAAGCCGAGGGGTTTAGCACGTAGAGGAGAGGGATATCATAGCAATCACATAGGGTAGACTTTTAGGGTTTAGCCACTACGATCTCGAGGTAGATCAACTCTTGTAATCATATTCATTGAGATCAATCAAGCAGGAAGTAGGGTATTACCTCGATCGAGAGGACCTGAACCTGGGTTAAACATCATGTTCGCTGTCTCCTGTTACCATCGATCCTAAGAAGTACCGCTTGGCCCCCCTACCCGAGATCTGCCGGTTTTGACACCGAAGGGTTGTCCCTAAGATAAAAGGTTTTACCTCTTATGATCGTGAGAGCTTGTGATGGGCTATGTTGGGACACCCCTGTAGGTTTATGATCTTTTGAAAGTCGTGGCCGCAGTTATGTGGAAGATTGGAATTTGTTAATGTCCGGTTGTAGATAACTTGATAGAGGATCCCAAATAAAATACACCAACCGTGTGAGTAACCTTGATCATCTCTTTTCTAGTAAGTACGGGAAGAGAACACGGTGCGGTTATGTTTGACTCGTAGGTAGTTCAGGATCACTTAGTGATCATTAGTAGTTGCGACCGTTGGCGTAGATGCTCATCTTATTATTCTACTAATAAGCTAGCCACCATACATTGCTTCGCCGCTGCTCCAACCTCACCACTATCCTTTCCATACCCATTAAGTTTAGCTAGTCTTGATACCCATGGTTATGGGATTGCTGAGTCCTCGTGGCTCACAGATACTACAACAACAATTGTAGGTACAGGTTTCCGATGACTTGATGTGAGAGCGTTGTTTACTTGTGTTGGAGTTCTTTCTTCTTCTTCCTCGTCAGTCTTGGGATAGGTTCCTGGTCGGTAGCCTGGGATAGCAGGATGGATGTCGTTGTGTTTTTCATGTGTTTCATCCGTAGGCGGATGTCTTGTGTATGATTCTTCGTATTCATGTGTAAATTGTATGACTTGTATGTATCCCCACTTATTTATGTAATGGTACGATGTAATGATATCCATCTTGCTAAGCGCCCGAAATGCGGTTGTGCCCCAATCATGAGTTCATCACGTGATCGAGATAGAATCACATCTTGGGCGTGGCAAGTTGGTATCAGAGCCTCGACCGACCATAGAAGCCCTCTTGATTGATCATAGTTTGGCCATTGTCGAGTCTAGCAGAAAAATTATTTTGGTGTAGGAATTCTTTTTACTCCTCAGCCCCTTCGTCGCTCTCGTGAGGAATCTTGACACAGGTGTTTTGAATTACTCCTCTTCCCCTTCAATTTTTTTGGATCACGCATTAGTATTCCGGTGCATTTCTCGTCCAGTTGATTCAATCCTCTCTGCCTTCTGCAAGATCAATCCTCAGTTCTTTCTTGTCCAAAGTGGTCTTTCTTTTCCCACCTGCCCACCTGTTTTCTTCTCAGAGCCGGAGTCCGTAATCGAGTATCCATGCTACTCGTGCGAAGCCTTGTTTTCTTTCCTCAATTATTTCAACTGGCGAATTCTCCGGTGTATTCAATTCAAGTTTTCGGTATTCTTTCCATCGGCTCACATGTTTCCCCTTGCTCGTTCACCTCTTGCCATTTAATTGTTCTGGAGTTCTGAAGACATCTGAGGAGATTTGTTTGTTTTCCAATTAGTTCGAGGTTGTTACCTCATTTATGTATTTCAATCATCCCGGTGCATCATTTCTCATTCGAATAATCCTTGCCAGCAACGTCTTCTCTTCGATGGGCTCATAACCTACACGTCTTTTCCAAGGATCTTACCCGACTCTTCCGATTTTCAGGAGCTATTCCCAAAAATTATTTTGAAGTGTGGCAGAAGTATGTATTCCATTAGTCATATTCCTTCTCCAAGATCGCTTTCGAATTCTTTTCATGTTTGGTTCAACCTTTTCATCTTTTCATTCTTTGGAGTATCTCAATAATTTTCGTGGCATTTTGCTACTTCTCGAGCTGGGTGATGCAGCATAGTAACATAAGTATTTCCCTCAGTTTTTGAGAACCAAGGTATCAATCCAGTAGGAGACCTCGCGCGAGTCCCTCGCACCTGCACAAACAAATAAGAACTTCGCAGCCAACACGATAAGGGGTTGTCAATCCCTTTACGGTCACTTACGAAAGTGATTTCTGATAGAGATGATAGTTTGATGTTTGTGGTATTTTTGGATATAAGAACAGAAAGTAAAAGCGGAAAAGTAAAGTAGATTGTAGATTGATATGTTGAGAATGGACCCGGGGGCCATAGTTCTCTCTAGTGGCTCCTCTCATGATAGCAATGTTCTACGGCGGGTAAACAAATTACTGTCAAGCAATTGATAGAAAAGTGAATAATTATGAGACTATATAGGCATGATCATTATATATAGGCATCACGTCCGAGACAAGTAGACCGAAACAATTCTGCATCTACTACTATTACTCCACACATCGACTGCTATCCAGCATGCATCTAGAGTATTAAGTTCATAAGAACAGAGTAACGCCTTAGGCAAGATGACATGATGTAGAGGGATAAACTCAAACATAGTGATATAAACCGCATATTTTATCCTCGATGGCAACAATACAATACGTGCCTTGCTGCCCCTACTGTCACTGGGAAAGGACACCGCAAGATTGAACCCAAAGCCAAGCACTCCTCCCATTGCAAGAACTATAGATATAGTATGCCAAACCAAACCAATAATTCGAATAGACTTGCAAGGATATTATAATCATACATAAAGGGTTCGGAAAAGAACCAAATATTTCTCATAGATAATCTTGATCATAAACCCACAATTCATCGGATCTCGACAAACACACCACAAAAAGAGATTACATCGAATAGATCTCCTCGAAGACCGAGGAGAACTTGGTATTGAGATCCAAAGAGAGAGAAGAAGCCATCTAGATACTAGTTATGGACCTGAAGGTCTGTGGTAAACTACTCACAACTCATGGTGAGGCGATGAAGATGATGTAGAAGCAATCCGTGGTAGACCCCCCCCTCCGACGGAGCTCCAGAACAGGCCCCAAGATGGGATCTCACGGGAACAGAAGGTTGCGGCGGTGGAACTAGGGTTTTCTCTGTTGTTCTGATGGTTTCGGGGTAGGCAGCTATATATAAGAGGAAGGAGGGCACCGGTGGCCAGACGTGGGGCCCACGAGGCAGGAGAGCGCGCCCTGTAGGGGGGAGGCGCCCCCACCCTCGTGGACGCCACCTCAGCCCTATTCCGTGGTTATCAAGTCCCCCGTGCATATTTTGCTCCAAAAATATCTCTCCCGAAGTTTCATTCCGTTTGGACTCCATTTGATAATCCTTTTCTGTAAAACCCTGAAATAGGCAAAAAATAGCAATCTGGACTAGGCCTTTGGGTTAATTGGTTAGTTCCAAAAATAAAATAAAAGTGTATAACAAAGCCCATTAAACATCCAAAACATCATAAATAATAGCATGGAACAATTAAAAATTCTAAATACGTTGGAGACGTATCAAGCATCCCCAAGGTTAATTCCTGCTCGTCCTTGACTAGGTAAATGATAAAAACAGAATTTTGGATGTGGAATGCTAAGCAACATAGTTTTCAATGTAATTCTCTTAATTGTGGCATGAATGTTCAGATCTGAAAGATTCAAGACAAAAGTCTATATTGACATAAGAAATAATAATACTTCAAGCTTACTAACAAAGCAATCATGTCTTCTCAAAATACTATGGCTAAATAAAGTTATCCCAACAAAATCATATAGTCTGGCTATGCTCCCTCTTCATCACACAAAATATTCATATCATGCACAACCCCGGTTGCAGCCAAGCACTTGTTTTCATACTCTATTCTTTCAAACCCTTCAACTTTCACGCAATACATGAGCATGAGCCATGGATATATCACTATTGGTGGAATTAAGAGGTGGTTGTGGAGAAGACAAAAAGTAGGGAGATAGTCTCACATCGACTAGGTGTATCAAGAGGCTATGGAGATGCCCGTCAATAGATATTAATGTGAGTGAGTAGGGATTGCCATGCAACGGATGCACTAGAGCTAAAAATGTATGAAAGCTCAGCAAAAGAAACTAAGTGGGTGTGCATCCAACTTGCTTGCTCATGAAGACCTTGGGCATTTGAGGAAGCCCATCGTTGGAATATACAAGCCAAGTTCTATAATAAAAATTCCCACTAGTATATGAAAGTGACTAAACATGAGACTCTCTATCATGAAGAACATGGTGCTACTTTTAAGCACAAGTGTGGAAAAAGATAGTAGCAATTGTCCCTTTTTTCTTTCCCTTTTTTTGGAGGGGCTTTTTTAATTTATCCTTTCTCACATGGGACAATGCTCTAATAATGATGATCATCACACTTTCATTGAATTACAACTCGATATTACAACTCGATACTAGAACAAAGTATGACCCTATATGAATGCCTTCGGCGGTGTACTGGGATGTGCAATGAATCAAGAGTGACATGTATGAAAAATTATGCATGGTGGCTTTGCCACAAATATGATGTCAACTACATGGTCATGCATGACAATATGACAATATGAAATGTGTCATATGAACAGATGGGTGGAAAGTTGCATGACAATATATCTCGGAATGGCTATGGAAATGCCATGATAGGTAGGTATGTTGGCTGTTTTGAGGAACATATATGGTGGTTGTTTTGAGGAAGGTATATGGCGGGTGTATGGTACCGGCGGAAGTTGCGCGGTACAAGAGAGGCTAGCAATGGTGGAAAGGTGAGAGTGCGTATAATCCATGGACTCAACATTAGTCATAAGAACTCATATACTTATTGCAAAAATTTACGAGTCATCAAAACAAAGCAATCAACGCATGCTCCTAGGGGGGGAGGTTTGTAGGAGTTAACCATCGCGCGCCCCTGACCTCCACACAAAGGATGACACTCTCCAAATACCTCATGCTCTACCTTCGTCACATAGCGGTTCACCATACGTGCATGCTACGGGAATCACTAACTTTAACACAAGTATTTCTCAATTTCATAATAACTCCACTAGCATGACTCTAATATCACTATCCTCATATCTCAAAACAATTATCAAGCATCCAACTTCTCATCATATTCAATGCACTTAGTGTGAAAGTTTTTACTACATTGATCTTGGATGTCTATCATGTGAAGGCTAGTTTTATAGGCAACACACATTACCATGCTATTTTAATAGACTCTCAAAAGGATATAAGTGAAGCATGAGAGATCAAAAATTTCTACAAAATATAATTACCATCGTGCTCTAAAAGATGTAAGTAAAGCACTAGAGCAAAAACTATTCAACTCAAAAGATATAAGTGAAAGCACATAGAGTGTTCTATCAATTCCTAGGCCATATTTATCTCTCTCAAAAAGGTGTGTCCAGCCAGGATAATTGTGGCAAACTAACAAGAAAAGACTCAAATTATACATGACGCTCCAAGTAAAACACATATCATGTGGTGAATAAAAATATAACTCTGAGTATAGTTACCGATAGATGAAGACGAAAGAGGGGATGCCTTCCCGGGGCATACCCAAGCTTAGGCTTTTGGTTGTCCTTGAATTTTACCTTGGGGTGCCTTGGGAATACCCAATCTTAGGCTCTTTCCACTCTTTGTTGCATAGTCCATGAAAGCAATACTGAAAACTTGAAAACTTCACAACACAAAACTTAGACAAAAATCTCGTGAGCTCCGTTAGTATAAGAAAACAAACCACTACTCAAAGGTACTGTAATGAATTCATTCTTTGTTTATACTGGTGTTAAACCTACTGTATTGAAACTTCTCTATGGTTCATACTCCCCAATACTACTCATAAATGCATTGAAACAAGCAAACAACACACGAAAAACAGAATCTGTCAAAAACAGAACAGTCTATATTAATCTGTAACTTTCGCATACTTCTGTAACTCCAAAAAATTGAAATAAATTGGTAAACGTGAGTAATTTGTCTATTACTCATCTGCAAAAAGAATCAACGAAATAGCACACTCCAGCAAAATCTGGTGACCATTCTAGCGAGCGCTAATGATTCTGTTTTTTACAGCAAGATCATATAAACTTCACACAAGTCTTCCCAAACGTTCTACTTGGCACAAACACTAATTAAAACATAAAAACCACATCTAAACAGAAGCTATATGCGATATTTATTCCTAAACAGAAGCAAAAACAAAAAATATAAAATTGGGTTGCCTCCCAACAAGCGCTATCGTTTTACGCCCCTAGCTAGGCACGCTACATGGATAGATCTAGGTATTTCTATCTTTGGAAGGCAATTCTTTAATTAAGCACTTGTGATTCTTAGGATCTTCTTTATCCCTATTGATAATCAAACATTTGGTCAAGAAATCAAGAAATTCAATCGTGTCAAAAGGTTCTCTTGCAAAAGTAAGAAAATTAGGATGAACACTTATAGATTTAAGATCCGTGATTCCTTTACTAGATGGTTCACCCTTGTTTTTAGGAGCATACATGAACTTAGACAATTTAGTGGTAGAAGGATTTGCGGTAGTTTTCTTAGCAGAAAGAGCAGAACCCACATTAGTGATAATATCTTCAAGTTTATCGATTCTAGTAGAATCTTGATCTAATTTTTCTTTCACTATGGGTTCCTTTTCTTTATAAAAAATCAGAATAACTCCTACCTTGGATCCATATTGGGTAATTTCATTGTGGATCTTTCCATCCAAATTCTCAACCAATTCTACCATAGCAACTTTGTTTTCAATGAGTTCTAGCCTTTGCATAACATGCTCCAAAGTTAAAACAGTCCCATTAACCATAAGAGGTGGGGAGCCAAATAATTTAGTCATAGCATTATAAGAATCAAAAGTATGGCTACCCAAGAAATTCCCTCCGGTAATAGTATCCAAAATATATCTATTCCAAGGAGTTATGCCAACATAAAAATTGCGAAGAAGCACGGAAGTGGAAAGCTTCCTCCTAGATCTATTTTGAGCATTGCAAATTTCTACCAGGCATCTTTTAAGTTTTCTTCCTCCCTTTGTTTAAAATTAAGAACCTCACTCTCGGGAGTATTGATAATGATAGGTGTGCTAGACATGAAGCAAACAAGAAGCAAGCGAACGGTAAACACACGGCAGAAGAAGGGCAAATAAAACGGCAAGGGTGAAGTGGGGGAGAGGAAAACGAGAGGCAAAAAATGTAATGCGAAGGATAAAGGTTTGTGATAGGTACTTGGTATATAACTTTTGTGTAAGCCTCCCCGGCAACGGTGCCATAAATTCTTCTTGCTACTTCTCGATCTTGCGTTGTATTCCCTCGAAGAGGAAAGGGTGATGCAGCACAGTAGCATAAGTATTTCCCTCAGTTTTTGAGAACCAAGGTATCAATCCAGTAGGAGACCACACGCGAGTCCCTCGCACCTGCACAAACAAATATGAACTTCGCAGCCAACGCGATAAGGGGTTGTCAATCCCTTTACAGTCACTTACGAAAGTGAGATCCGATAGAGATGATAGTTTGATATTTTTGGTATTTTTGGATATAACAACAGAAAGTAAAAGCGGAAAAGTAATGTAGATTTTAGATTGATATGTTGAGAATAGACCCGGGGGCCATAGTTTTCTCTAGTGGCTTGTCTCATCATAGCGATATTCTATGGCGGGCAAACAAATTATTGTCGAGCAATTGATAGAAAAGTGAAAAATTATGAGACTATCTAGGCATGATCATAATTATAGGCATCACGTCTGAGACAAGTAGACCGAAACAATTCTGCATCTATTATATTACTCCACACATCGACCGCTATCCAGCATGCATCTAGAGTATTAAGTTCATAAGAACAGAGTAATGCCTTAAGCAATATGATATGATGTAGAGGGATAAGTTCAAACATAGTGATATAAACCCCATCTTTTTATCCTCGATGGCAACAATACAATACGTGGCTTGCTGCCCCTACTGTCACTTGGAAAGGACACCGCAACATTGAACCCAAAGCCAAGCACTTCTCCCATTGCAAGAACTATAGATCTAGTAGGCGAAACCAAACCAATAATTCAAAGAGACTTGCAATGATATTATAATCATACATAAAGAGTTCAGAAAAGAACCAAATATTTCTCATAGATAATCTTGATCATAAACCCACAATTCATCAGATCTCGACAAACACACCGCAAAAAGAGATTACATCGAATAGATCTCCTCGAAGACCAAGGAGAACTTGGTATTGACATCCACACAGAGAGAAGAAGCCATCTAGATACTAGCTATGGACCCGAAGGTCTATGGTAAACTACTCACAACTCATGGTGAGGCGATGATGATGATGTAGATGCACTCCATGGTAGACCCCTCTCCAGCGGAGCTCCGGAACAGGCCCCAAGATGGGATCTCATGGGAACAGAAGGTTGCGGTGGTGGAACTAGGGTTTTCTCTATTGTTCTGATGGTTTCGGGGTACATAGGCATATAGAGGAGGAAGGAGGGCACCGGGGGCCATACGTGGGGCCCACGAGGCAGGGGGCGCGCCCTGTAGGGGGGCCCACCCTCATGGATGCCACCTCAGCCCTATTCCGTGGTTCTCAAGTCTCCCGTTTGTATTTTGCTCCAAAAATATCCCGAAGTTTCATTCCGTTTGACTCCGTTTGATATTCCTTTTTTCTAAAACCCTGAAATAGGCAAAAAAAACAGCAATCTGGACTGGGCCTTTGGGTTAATAGGTTAGTCCCAAAAATAATATAAAAGTATATAACAAATCCAATTAAACATCCAAAACATCATAAATAATAGCATGGAATAATAAAAAATTATAGATACGGTGGAGACGTATCACATTTCTTGTCGTCATTATCAACATTTGAAGACCAAAGAAGAGTTCCTCCGTATCTTGACCATTTTCTTGACTATTCGTCGTTCAAGCTTAATGCCATCCCCTCAAATTGTTCGGATCATGATAAATTCTATTGATACACATGCAAAGTATTTCATGAATTCTTTCCATTGTGATCCTTCGAAGCCCATCATTTCAGAAGACTACTTCGTTCTCAGTTTTCAACTTCGTCCTCCAACTATTCTCAATTGGCGCATCTTCATTCGTCTCCATATTCTTTCGGTGCGTCGTTCACGTATTCTCCAGTCAGTTCGCGGTCTCTTCGTTCTCTTGTATCTAAATTTCCTCAAGTTCTCTATTTTTTTCTAATTCTTTCCCGGTGGTTCATTCATTTTCTTCACTCGGTTTTAATTCTTACGGTGGTTCGCTCAAGATTTCTTTTCCTTTGTTACCATATCAATTCCTTCGTTCTTTCCAATCCTACCGGTGGTCCAGGAAGACCTTCCCAAGTTTTGCGCTATATCTCCCCTTAATATTTTCCAACGTGAAAAAGTAGTATGCCAAATCCGTTAATTGTCATCAATTTAAATTGGTGAAGGACACGCATAACGTAATGCTTATTAGTGTTTCATCTAAGTGATCTAATTCCTTCTTCCGGAGTTTGTTCACGATATCAATTTCTCGGTTCTAAGTTGTTCATCTTTTCTTTTCCGGAGTTCCAAGTTTTCCTCGGTTATCTCATCATGAAGATCCATGTAATCATTGCAACTCTTCAATTCTTCTACTTTTTAACCTTCACTTCCTACATACCAATTTTTTTTCTTACCGGAGTTCTTCATGGACGTTCTAGATGGTGGTTCATCAAGATGTCTTTCATTCTTGAAGTGTTGTTGGAGGATCTCAACTATTCTTCTTCTTGCATTTCTAAGTGCAACTAATTCTCCATTGTCTTTGGACGTGTTCTTTTGCATCTTTTTAATCCTCTCAAGCAATTAATCAATTCTGTTTGTGGCCGGTTATCACCGCATAATTTTGTGATGTTATCCAAAAGCCTACAACATGCTGATTGTTTTCGTTGTTGAATTTCTATCAACTTTGTTCAATCCTTTCTTGCAAGGATGCTTCCCAATTCCTTTTCTATCTCATTTTAACTGGAGTGGTTTCAGAGTTTATCTTGTTCCTTGAGCTTTTGATTATTGTCATAATCATCATTCCTCGTTTCTACTCGAGTGCTCTCGATCTTGCTCATCTTCTCTCTTGTGCTCTTGTTTTACCTAATTCTCTTTTTCTTGTCTCATTCCTATGATCTCGGGACGAAATCTTCTGTTAGTGGAGGAGAGTTGTAACGCCCCGAGAATGATGCGCTATATATCTTCCGTTTATTTTCGTTGTTGCCATGTGTTTATTTTGTTTGTTGCATTATCATAATTATTTTGCATATTTCGTTCCTCTATGCTGACGCCATGATCATGTTGAGTGCCTTGTCATATATTTGCTTCTTGCACCATCCTCATCACACTCGTTATGTTGCATTGTCGTCGTGTCATTTCATTGCATTTTATCATGTGGGTTGCATTCTTCATGTTGATGTATTGTTGGTGTGCTATCCATCTTTAACTTTTTCGTCAACATTTTCCCTCAGTGCACAACCTATCCACTTCCTCCTTCCTTTCAAAATTTGGCTTTCATGTCAAGTGACATTTCTCCTGCCTCCATTAATGTTCATTTGTCTGTCTAATTTTAGCTCGTTTGGATTTCCTTTGGCAAGATTCAAAAATGGTTAAATTTTGAATTAAATTCAATCTTGGATTATTTTTCTGTCGTTAAAAGTTGCCGGAGCAATTTATTCAAATGCTGCATAATTCCAGGAGTCCAGAAGTATTGTTACTTATTTCAAATTCATCCCGTAAACCCCTGGCCATTTCCATCTAATATTCTGTGCATTGTTTATTTGCAGAAATAATTTAAAATGGGAAAAGGCCTTACACTAAAGGAAACAACTAATTTGCCGTTAGGAGGCGTCTTTGCCGTCTGCTTTTCGTCGGGCAGACGGCAAGGAAAGGGTTAGCCCTCATCAACAGACGGAAAAATAGACTTTCTCGTCTGCAAAAAAACATAGACAGCAAAGAGCTCACTTTGCCGGCTGCAAAAAAACACAAATGGCAAAGATCTTTGCTCTCTGCGTTTTTTATTACACACAGCAAAGTATGCTCTTTGACGTCTGCAATATAAAATACAGACAACAAATATCTTTGCCTTATGTGTTTTATATTACAGATGGCATAGTACGCACTTTGCCGTCTGTAATATAAAATGCAGACGGCAGAGAAGAAACACATCTCGCGGATCGATCTCCTGGATCGATGAGGTGTCATGATCTGAACCAAATGTTGTATCCCAGATCTCTCTCTCTCTCTCTCCCATGCACTCACGTTCTCTCTCTCCAAACCGAACGGCACGGCCCCACCCATACCTGGCCAAATGGGCTGTGCCTGGCGGGCCGGCCCGTTAGCACGCGTGCCTGGCCCGTGGCCCGCCTAGGGCCGTGCCTGGGCATAGAGGCTGGGCACGCGTGCCGGCCCGGCACGGCCCATTTAGGTTTATTAATTTATTTTTATTTATTTTTAATTTTTTATAGGGGAAATAGGCTAAAAATTAGGTGGGCTGATGGCTAAACGTGCCGATGGGCTGGCCCGTTCAATAGTAGTGCCGTGCCTGGGCCTTGAAGGTCAGCACGCGTGCCGGCCCGGCACGGCCCGTGTACTAAGCGTGCCTGGTCGGGCCGTGCCGTGCCTGGCCCGTTTAACTCAGGGCGGGCCGTGCCGGGCCGGGCCGGCCCATCTGGCCAGGTGTGGCCCCACCTACCACACCCATGCTCTCACCATACCTGGCCAAATGGGCTGTGCTTGGCGGGCCGGCCCGTTAGCACGCGTGCTTGGCCCGTGGTGGGCCGGCCCGGCACGTGATTAATCGGGCCGTGCCCGGCACGTGGCCCGCCTAGGGCCGTGCCTGGGCCTAGAGGCGGGGCACGCGTGCCGGCTCGGCACGGCCCATTTAGGTTTATTAATTTATTCTTATTTATTTTTAATTTTTTATAGGGGAAATAGGCTAAAAATTAGGTGGGCTGATGGCTAAACGTGCCGATGGGCTGGCCCGTTTAATAGTAGTGCCGTGCCTGGGCCTTGAAGGTCAGCACGCGTGCCAGCCCTGCACGGCCCGTGTACTAAGCATGCCTGGTCGGGTCGTGTCGTGCCTGGCCCGTTTAACTCAGGGCGGGCCGTGCCGGGCCGGGCCAGCCCATCTGGCCAGGTATGGCTCTCACCAACTAGGCAAAGTCAGAAACCACTTCACGCCCATGTGATTCCCCCCGAGATGCCCGCGTTTCCCGCAGCATCGACGGTGCATTGCCGTCGCGCGCCTCTGCCGTCTCTCGCGCACCCCATCGCCTAGGCTGTCTTCCGCCCGAGCTCGCACCTCCTCCCCCGATGCTCCTTGTCTAGGAGGACTCCAGCACCGATGGGCACCAAGCGCCGGCCAGGCGGACTCCAGCGCCGGTGGGCACCATGCGCCGGCCAGGCGACCACCATCGACCTCCGCCGCTAGAGAAGGGCTCCTCCCCATGCGCGTGCGGCCTCGTCCCTGTCCCAAGTGCTTGTTTCTAGCCCCCCTCTCTTCTCCGGACTCCTCACCGGACTCCGCCGCGGCCACTCCTCACCATTCCTGCCATGGCCTCCCCTCGCCCGACCCCGTCGCGGCCGAGCCTCCCCAACCTCCTCCTTGTCGGACTACGCCGCGGCCGACACTCACCAAGACCCGCTGCACCCATCCCTCGCCGGACCCGGATGTGGCTGCACCTCGACGGACCCCGCCGCACCTGAGCCACCCCTCGCCGAAACCCGCCGCACCATATCCTCCCCAACATCCTTCTCTCGGCCTCGACCACCAGAGTTCCCCTAGCAGTGGTAGTGATTGCCAGAGTTGGCTACTCTGGTGACCATCGAAGCAGCAGATGTCGTCCTCTCTGCTTCCCTTCTTCCCTAGCTCACCAGAGGAGCAGCGGCCGTCCTCTGAACCCTTTGACTGACGTTATTTTTTTAATAAAAAACAAGCTTTTCCGTCTATAGTTTAGTATTGCTGACGACAAAGAAAACTTTTTGATTGACAGCAAAGACCGTATGATTTTCCGTCTATTATTTATATGGTTGACGCTGAAGCAGATTTGGCCGATGGCAAAGTCTTTGCCATCTTCCTGATGAAAAGCTGACGTCAAAGTATTCTTTGCCGACTTATCTTTGCCATCTAAGTTTGTCGTCTGCTTCCTGACGGCAAAATATTTGCCATCTGGATTTAGGTCTTTGTCGTCTATGATCCACAGATGGCAAATTAAATGTTTCCTATAGTGTTATCTGGGCACTGCACTTGGTCCTCCTCCTTCCTGGAGGCCAGCCAGCGCCAGCGTGCCCCTTCTCTCCCTCTCACTCGTAAATTCTTCATGGATCACCTAGGCGACCCCACCTGTCATCCCCTCACTCTTCACCTTATCTTCCTCCTCCCGTAACACTCTCTCTCTCATATGAAAAGGACGGGGTACATGGCCACCGCGGGGCCCCCGTGGCCGAGTCCTCCATCTATGCATCTATAAAGCCGCAACCCCAACCCCTATGGTTTCCCCATCTCCACCACCACCAAGGGCCTCTCCCCTGCCCTCCTTCTACATTCCAATGAGAGACCGAGAGAACACAGGAGCATGTGCCCGTCATCAGCGTGCTCTCCGCCTAGCACAGCCGCAGCCGAGGTGACCAGGAGAACCCCGACGTTGACTACTTCCTCTACGTCACGGATCGGACCCCATCTTGCCTTCACGCCGTCATCCACATCGTCTACTTCCTCTGTGTCTTCTTTTCGGAGCCAGAAACGCCTCCGCCGATCAGTGCCTCGCCTCAACCTCTTCAGCGCCTTCCCTGCTTCCTCTCCATGTCCTACGGGACCTCTGTGAGCTCTTGCTTCCCCTAGATATTTACCTGCATCGTCTCCGCTGTCATAGCCATCGATCCGTTTGTGCCGAAGCCATGATCGCCTGTTGTCATCATGGAATTTTTGTGAAGCTCTTGTTCTGTTAAAATTTCGGGCGCAATCGAGGAGACCCTACACCTGCTCGCGCGCGACCTCCGCAGATAGCCCAGCACCACGACGCCCTTGCAACACCCACAAATGCACTGCCACCTCTGCAGCTTGGCCTGCTTCTCACCCATGCTCGCCAAGGTGCTGTCATCGCCGCCGTGCCGTGCCCAAATCACGTCCCTCCTTCAGGCCGCAGTGGAAGAGCGGGTGATGGCCACGATGGCCGACAGTGGGTTGGAGGCCACAACGGCCACCTCCCGCCTTCAGGACGCGGCGGTGGAGCGGGTGATTGCTACTTCTCGAGCTTGCGTTGTATTCCCTCGAAGAGGAATGGGAGATGCAGCATAGTAGTGTAAGTATTTCCCTCAGTTTTTGAGAACCAAGGTATCAATCCAGTAGGAGAACACGCGCGAGTCCCTCGCACCTGCACAAACAAATAAGAACTTCGTAGCCAATGTGATAAAGGGTTGTCAATCCCTTTACGGTCACTTTCGAAAGTGAGATCTGATAGAGACGATAGTTTATGTTTCTGGTATTTTTGTTTATAAGAACAGAAAGTAAAAGCGGAAAAAGTAAAGTAGATGTAGATTGATATGTTGATAATAGACCTAGGGGCCATAGTGTTCTCTAGTGGCTTCTCTCATGATAGCGATATTCTACGGCGGGTAAACAAATTACTGTCGAGCAACTGATAGAAAAGCGAATAATGATGAGACTATCTACGCATGATCATTGTATATAGACATCACGTCTGAGACAAGAAGACCGACTCCTGCCTGCATCCACTACTATTACTCCACACATCGACCGCTATCCAGCATGCATCTAGTGTATTGAGTTCATAAGAACAAAGTAACGCCTTAAGCAAGATGACATGATGTAGAGAGATAAACTCAAGCAATATGATATAAACCCCATCTTTTTAACCTCGATGGAAAAAATAAAATACGTGCCTTGCTGCCCCTACTGTCAATGGGAAAGGACACCGCAAGATTGAACCCAAAGCAAAGCACTTATCCCATTGCAGGAACTATAGATCTAGTAGGCCAAACCAAACCAATAATTCGAAGAGACTTGCAAGGATATTATGAGCACACATAAAGAGTTCAGAAAAGAACCAAATATTTCTCATAGATAATCTTGATCATAAACCCACAATTCATCGGATCTCGACAAACACACCGCAAAAAGAGATTACATCGAATAGATCTCCTCGAAGACCGAGGAGAACTTTGTATTGAGATCCAGATAGAGAGAAGAAGCCATCTAGATACTAGCTATGGACCCGAAGGTCTGTGGTAAAGTACTCACAACTCATGGTGAGGGCGAGATGATGACGTAGAAGCACTCCGTGATGGATCCCCCCTCCGGGGAGGTCCGGAACAGGCTCGAAGATGGGATCTCACAGGAACAGAAGGTTACGGCGGTGGAATTATGGTTTTCTCTCTGTTGCCGATGGTTTTGGGGTACGTAGACTTATATAGGAGGAAGAAGGACACCGGGGGACACTCGAGGGGCCCGCGAGGCAGGGGGCGCGCCCCCCACCCTCGTGGGCACCTCATGGTTCCCCTGACGTGGTTCTCAAGTCTCTCGTGCGTGATTTTCTCCAAAAATATCTCTCCCGTAGGTTTAATTCCATTTGGACTCCGTTTGATATTTATTTTCTGCAAAACCCTGAAACAGGCAAAAAACAACAATCTGGACTGGGCCTTTGCGTTAGTAGGTTAGTCCCAAAAATGATATAAAAGTGCATGACAAAGCCCATTAAACATCCAAGACATCATAAATAATAGCATGGAACAATCAAAAATTATAGATACGTTGGAGACGTATCAAGCATCCCCAAGCTTAATTCCTGCTCGTCCTCGAGTAGGTAAATGATAAAAACATAATTTTTGATGTGGAATGCTAACCAACATAATTTTTCTAAGTAATTCTTTTATTTGTGGCATGAATGTTCAGATCTGAAAGATTCAAGATAAAAGTCTATATTGACATAAGAATTAATAATATTTCAAGCATACTAACAAAGCAATCATGTCTTCTCCAAATACTATGGCTAAAGAAAGTTATCCCTACAAAATCATATAGTCTGGCTATGCTCCCTCTTCATCACACAAAATATTCATATCATGCACAACCCCGATTTCAGCCAAGCACTTGTTTTCATACTCTATTCTTTCAAACCTTTCAACTTTCACGCAATACATGAGCGTGAGCCATGGACATAGCACTATGTGGAATAGAGAGGTGGTTGTGGAGAAGACAAAAAGGAGGGAGATAGACTCACATCAACTAGGTGTATCAACGGGCTATGGAGATGCCCGTTGATAGATATTAATGTGAGTGAGTAGGGATTGCCATGCAACGGATGCACTAGAGCTAAATATGTATGAAAGCTCAACAAAAGAAACTAGTGGGTGTGCATCCAACTTGCTTGCTCGCGAAGACCTAGGGCATTTGGGGAAGCCCATCGTTGGAATATACAAGCCAAGTTCTATAATGAAAATTCCCACTAGTATATGAAAGTGACTAAACATGAGCCTCTCTATCATGAAGAACATGGTGCTACTTTGAAGCACAAGTGTGGTAAAAAAGATAGTAGCAATTGACCCTTTTTCTTTTCTTTCCCCTTTTTTTTGGGCCTTTCTTTTTTCTTTGGCCTTTCTTTTTTTTGCGGAGGGGCTTTATTGATTTAGCCTTTCCTCCCATGGGACAATGCTCTAATAATGATGATCATCACACTTTCATTACAACTCGATATTACAACTCGATACTACAACAAAGTATGACTCTATATGTATGCCTCCGGTGGTGTACCGGGATGTGCAATGAAACAAGAGTGACATGTATGAAAAATTATGCATGGTGGCCTTGCCACAAATACTATGTCAACTACATGATCATGCAATGGCAATATGACAATATGATGCGTGTCATATGAATGGAATGGTGGAAAGTTGCATGGCAATATATATCGGAATGGCTATGGAAATGCCATTATAGGTAGGTATGGTGGCTGTTTTGAGGAATAATATGGTGGCTGTTTTGAGGAAGGATATATAGTGGGTGTATGGCACCGACGAAAGTTATGCGGTACAAGAGAGGCTAGCAATGGTGGAAGGGTGAGAGTGCGTATAATCCATGGACTCAACATTAGTCATAAAGAACTCATATACGTATTGCAAAAATCTACGAATCATCAAAACAAAGCAATCAACGCATGCTCTTAGGGGGAGGTTGGTAGGAGTTAACCATAGCGCGCCCCGAACCTCCACACAAAGGTTGGCACTTTACAAATACCTCATGCTCTAACTTCGTCACATAGCGGTTCACCATATGTGCATGCTACGGGTATCACTAACCTTAAGACAAGTATTTCTCAATTTCATAATAAATCCACTAGCATTACTCTAATATCACTATCCTCATATCTCAAAACAATTATCAAGCATCCAACATCTTGTCATATTCAATGCACTTAATGTGGAAGTTTTTACTACATTGATCTTGAATGTCTATCATGTGAAGACTAGTTTTATAGCCTTAACACGTTACCATGCTGTTTTAATAAACTCTCAAAAGGATATAAGTGAAGCATGAGAGTTCAACAATTTCTTCAAAATATTATCACCACCGTGCTCTAAAAGATATAAGTGAAGTACTAGAGCAAAATCTATTCAACTCAAAAGATATAAGTGAAGCACATAGAGTGTTCTATCAATCCCTAGGCTATATTTAACTCTCTCAAATAGGTGTGTCAAACAAGGATGATTGTGGCAAACTAAAAGCAAAGACTCAAATTATACAAGATGCTCCAAGCAAAACACATATCATGAGGTGAATAAAAATATAGCTCCAAGTTGTGATGGCCTGGCTTATTAGGGATGATAGACTACTCATATCAATAAGGAATTCCTTCTTTTCCGGGAGCCCATTCGGATAGAACTCCAAAGTTAAGCGTGCTCAGCTTGGAGTAGTTTCAGGATGGGTGACCGACTGGGAAGTTGCTCCCGGGTGCACACGAGTGAGGACAAAGTGCGCAGAAAAGACTAGTATTGATATGTGAGGCCAGTCTAGATCCCGCCAGGAGTAACGACCACCGGCGGGTGTGTCCGGGGCGTTACACAAGTATAGTTACCGATGGATGAAGACGAAAGAGGTGATGCCATCCCGGGGCATCCCCTAGCTTAGGCTTTTGATTGTCCTTGAATTTTACTTGGGGTGCCATGGACATCCCCAAGCTTAGGCCCTTGCTACTCTTTGTTCCATAGTCCATCAAAGCAATACTCAAAACTTAAAAACTTCACTACACAAAATTGGTATATGACTTTTGCGTAAGCCTCCCCGGCAACGGCGCCATAAATTCTTCTTGCTAATTCTCGAGCTTGCGTTGTATTCCCTCGAAGAGGAAAGGGAGATGCAGCACAGTAGCGTCAATATTTCCCTCAGTTTTTGAGAACCAAGGTATCAATCCTGTAGGAGACCACGCGCGAGTCCCTCGCACCTGCACAAACAAATAAGAACTTCGCAGCCAATGCGATAAGGGGTTGTCAATCTCTTTACGGTCACTTATGAAAGTGATATCTGATAGAGATGATAGTTTATATTTTTGGTATTTTTGTTTATAAGAACAGAAAGTAAAAGTGGAAAGAGTAAAGTAGATGTAGATTGATGTATTGAGCATGGACCCGGGGTCATAGTGTTCTATAGTGGCTTCTCTAATGATAGTGATATTCTACGACGGGTAAACAAATTACTGTCGAGCAATTGATAGAAATGCGAATAACTATGAGACTATCTAGGCATGATCATTGTATATAGGCATCACGTCCGAGACAAGTACACCGACTCCTGCCTGCATCCACTACTATTACTCCACACATCGACCACTATCCAGCAAGCATCTAGTGTATTGAGTTCATAAGAACAGAGTAACGCCTTAAGCAAGATGACATGATGTAGAGGGATAAACTCAATCAATATGATATAAACCCCATCTTTTTATCCTCGATGGCAACAATACAATACGTGCCTTGCTGCCCGTACTAGCACTAGGAAAGTACACGCAAGATTAAACCCAAAGCCAAGAACTTCTCCCATTGCAAGAACTATAGATCTAGTAGGCCAAACCAAACCAATAATTCGAAGAGACTTGCAAGGATATTATGAGAACACATAAAGAGTTCAGAAAATAACCAAATATTTCTCATAGATAATCTTGATCATAAACCCACAATTTATCGGATCTCGACAAGCACACCGCAAAAAGAGATTACATCGAATAGATCTCCTCGAAGACCGAGGAGAACTTTGTATTGAGATCCAGAGAGAGAGAATAAGCCATCTAGATACTAGCTATGGACCCGAAGGTCTATGATAAACAACTCACAACTTATGGTGAGGGCGATGATGATGATGTAGAAGCACTCCGTGATGGATTCCCCCTCTGGCGGAGCTCCAGAACAGGCTCCAAGATGGGATCTCACGGGAATAGAAGGTTACAGCGGTGGAATTAGGGTTTTCTCTTTGTTGCCGATAGTTTTGGGTTACGTAGACTTATATAGGCGGAAGGAGGACACCGGGGGACACTCGAGGGGCCCACGAGGCAGGGGCGCGCCCCCCACCCTTGTGGGCACCTCGTGGCTCCCCCGACGTGGTTCTCAAGTCTCCTGTGCGTGATTTTCTCCAAAAATATCTCTCCCAAAGGTTTCATTCCATTTGGACTTCGTTTGATATTTATTTTCTGCAAAACCCTGAAACAGGCAAAAAACAGCAATCTGGACTATGCCTTTGGGTTAGTAGGTTAATCCCAAAAATGATATAAAAGTGTATGGCAAAGCCCGTTAAACATCCAAGATATCATAAATAATAGCATGGAACAATAAAAAATTATAGATACATTGGAGACGTATCAGCGATCGCCCTGGCTTTCGATGGTGGTGTGGCGGCAACGGCGGCCGGCAATAGCTGCCGACGGGTAACGGTAACGGAGCGTGTGGTGGGTGTTCCGCGCACACCCAACAATGACGCCACGCGCACTATAATACGCCGGGTACTGTACCGCCGCCGCGGTGTAGCCTCCCAGCTGGAGCTGTCCTCTGATGACGGCGGAGTGGCTCAGTTACGACGACTGACCGGTGCCATTGCAAATTGTGTAAGAAGCAGACAAGATAAGCTACAGGGAGGGAGGGGAAATTGGGACACATGACTCGTCGGCCGTGAGGGTTTATATAGCAGGCGGATAAGCTTTGGGATTTTGGGGGATTTTCACCGAGTCGGGTGGGAAGCTTGCACGGGATCCTGCGAGGTTGCGTGGAATGGGTTCACCGATGATTCATTGGCGCCACCGTTTGGCCAAAAGAACGCCCATGCGCGCAGTGCATGCTTGCACTGTAAGCCGTCTGTGGCAGCGGGGTGACAAGATGTGCGAGAGGATGAAAGGCCACATACACATATAGTTAATAAAAAAACATTTACAATTTAATTACCTACTATACCCCCGTCCTGGTATATTAGTAGGATTTAATTAATAAAATATGAATGCATGTCACCAAAGGTTATAAAGTTGGATTCGTATTTGAACATAGTTTCCAATTATATAATTTTTATAACATGCATTAACATTTTGTTGCTTAAATTTGAGGGCAAAGTATGGCACCGAATATAAAGGGGACTATAGACCAAGACGGAGGTAGTAGCATACGGCCGCTCTCTACGCAGCGACGCAACTTTCGGCCGGCTTGTAGGCGACCATTTCCTGCATGTTCAACTGCTCTATCGTGTGGTTGCTTGCGGTTGAGGATGCGCGGCACGCTCTGCTCGTGTCCCTCCGGGTGCTCTGCCCTCGTCGCTCCATGCGCGCTGCTGGTGGTTGGGGCCGGTGCACGATCACGCATGTTCGTGTGCATGCGGTTACACCGGGCATGATGCGACAATGCATTTACCCGCTGCAAAAACTGTCATGCGGACGCGCCGAGAATCAACTATGCCCGGCCCCCATTTATTCCTGCGGCCATTTACCTTCATCTCTCGTGTCACATGACACAATAAGCACACCCACGACGACACATATAGACAGGACATCCAGCATTTCCAATGGTGATCCCCGTGGCTCCAATGAAACTCCCAGCGGTCGGTGACGACAACGGCGGTCAGTTCACCATGCATCACGTAGTGGACAACCACGTGAGGGAGAAGGCCCTCTTAGTGGTGTACATGAACGATCCGTTCTCGGTGGAGAGCTCCATCCAAACTATGGAGCATTTCCTTGTCGAGGACAAGTACCAAGTGGTCGGCTTCGACCTCGAGTACACCATCAGTCATGTCGGGCACGATCAGAAGGTTGCGCTCGCCCAGTTGTGCATGCGACTTGACGCCCTCATCTACCACTAACACCTGGCCAGAAGTCCTTGCGAGCGTTTCTCCACTTTCATCAACAGCTTCGACTACAATTTCTCTACCATGGACACCACCAACGATCTAAAAGCGCTCAAGTTTTCGGGCTTGAAATGCCAGAATCTTGTCAATATTCGGGACCACTACAAGGTCTGAGGCTGCGACAACAACAAAAAGAACTCCTGGTTGACCTTCCACCGGCCATCATTGAACCCTACTTAATGAAGATGAAGGTTGAGACCAAGAAGGACAAGAACGCCTAGCACAGTGTCTGGCATGAGAGACTGGATGAACATCATGTCACGTACGCGGCCAAGGACGCGTACACAAGATACGAGATGTACAAGCGGATCCTTGACATGAGGGAGTGTCTTCGTCCAGCCCCAGACGAGGGATCGAGCCACATAGCAGTGGAAGGAGCATCACAAGAAGTAGATGACTAGACGATCATTTCTCCAAGTTTAGAATGCATACAATTTTTTATTGAGGTGTGTGTGAATTATCTGTATAGTCACTTATGTAATTCTTCTGTTGACAGAGAAAATCACATGACTTATTGGCAGCAATCGTCTGTGTTATTATTTGTCTTTGCACACATTTCTTACTACGGACCTGTGTGCCACGTATCACACATATCTTGTTCAGTTGAACCATTTCTATTATGTTGCCTAATCACACACAGTTCATCCTAGTGTACTGTATGTCGTATATCACACAACCCCTCATCTGGCTGCCCGTTTCTGTTCTTGTGCATCATCGCAAACAGTTCTTCTGAATTAATCATTTGCCACTCATCGCACACGTAACTCCAATATGAACCGTGTTTGATTCCACTGCCATCGCAAATGTTATACATCTTTTTTGATAGTTTTATTACATGACTATTTGTGATTGATGCATTGCACACAGTTTCGTCGAAGGGTCTCTGATTCGACTGTCGCGTTTGGACCATCCTGTAGTAGTGTACAAGCAAAGTTCTATAACGAATATTTCCCACTAGTAATATATGGAAGTTTCAAAATAGGAGACTCTCTATCATGAAGAACATGGTGCTACTTTCAAGCACAAGTGTGGAAAAGGATAGTAACATTGTCCCTTCTCTCTTATTTCTCTCATTTGGTTTGGAGGCTCCCCTTTTTTAGACTCTTTCTCTCTTTTTTGGAGACTCTTTGTGCCTCTCTCTTTTCTCTCTTTTTACTCACATGGGACAATGTTCTAATAATGATGATCATCACACTTTTATTTACTTACAACTGAAAATTACAACTCAAGGTAAACTCAATCTCATAATGACAGAACGGTGGAGTTACATGGCAATATATCTCGGAATGCCTATGAAAATGCCATAATAGGTAGGCATGATGGCTCTTTTGAGGAAGGGTATAAGGTGGGTTTAATGCACCGATGAAAGTTGTGCGGAACTAGAGTGCCTAGCAAAGGTGGAGCGGTGAGAGTGTGTATAATCCATGGACTCAACATTAGTCATAAAGAACTCACATACTTATTGCAAAAAGTTTATTAAACCTCAAATTAAAGTATTACTACGCATTCTCCTAGGGGAGAGGTTAGTAGGAGTTAACCATCGTGCTCTCCCGAGTTTCACAGAAACGAAGACAATCAAGAATAACTTGCGCTCCAACTTTATCACATAACTAGAAGACCATACATCCATGCTACCAGAATCACAAACCTTAACACAAGTATTTATTTAACTCCATAATTCACTTCTAGCATGACTCTAATATCACCATCTTCATATCTCAAAACAATTACAAGGAATCAAACTTTTCATATATTCAATGCTCTTTATGAAAGTTTTTATTATATCCCCCTTGGATGTCTATTATATTAGGACTAAATTCACAACCCAAGCAAATTACCATGTTGTTATTAGAATCTAAAAATAATATAAGTGAAGCATGAGAGTTCATCAACTTCTTCAAAATAACATCACAGACGTGCTCAGAAAGATATAAGTGAAGCACTAGAAAACTACCCTAGCTCAAAAGATATAAGTGAAGCACAATGAGTATTCTAATAAATTCACAATTAATGTGTGTCCCTTTCAAAATGTGTTTATACCAAGGATGATTGTGGCAAACTAAAAATCAAAAACTCAAATAATACAAGACGCTCCAAGTGTAATGCATATCAGGTGGTGAATAAAAATATAGCCTCAAGTAAATTTACCGATGGATTGAAGATAAAAGAGGGGATGCCATGTGGGGCATCCCCAAGATTAGATGCATAGTTGTCCTTGAATATTACCTTGGGTGCCTTGGGAGTCCCTAAGCTTAGGCTCTTACCACTTCTTATTCCGTAGTCCATGAAATCTTTGCCCAAAGCTTGAAGACATCACAACACAAAACTCAACAGAAAACTCATGACATCCGTTAGCGTAATAAATCAAATAACCACTTTAGGTATTGTTGTGAACTCATTCTAGTTTTATATTGGTGTTATATCTACTATATTATTACTTCTCCATGGTTCATATCCCCCGGTACTACCCATAGATTCATCAAAATAAGCAAACAACACGATGAAAATAGAATCTGGCAAAAACATAATAGTCTATAGTAATCAGAAAATTTGCATAATTTTGCAACTCTAAAATTTTTGAAAATTAGGAAAATGTGTGCAATTTATACATCAATCTTGTGTAAAAGTTTCATAAAATTATCACGTTCCAACAAATTATAGATTTTTCTGTACTGGACGCAAAAGTTTCAGTTTTTTAGCAAAATCAAATCAGAAATCTTCCAACCCACCCCAAAGGTCTTACTTGGCACAACCACTAAATTAAAACATGAAAACACATCTAACCAGAGGCTACAAGGTATATCTATTAAAAAATAGAAGAAGAAAGGTTTAAACAAAAATAAAATTGGCTTGCCTCCCAACAAGCGCTATTGTTTAACGCCCTTAGCTAGGCATAAAGCAACGGTCTAGGTATTGGCGTCTTAGGTATTCATATCTTTTTAATCAAATCTCTCGAAATCTCTCTTAACAATTCCTTTTTCTCCTTTCCTTTTATTCTAATGGGAGAAATCAATTCATGAAAAGCACTTTGATTACTAATTTTAACATTCATAATTTCATGCTCAGGATCATCACCATAAATATCTTCATAAAGAATTCATATCTCGTTTTTTATAGGTTCTTTAGAAATCACTTCCATCCACTCCTCATCAAATCCTACTTAAATCCCTTTAGTAACCCAATCAAATTTCTCATAAGTGTCAAGGTAAAGGGCTTGGGTAATTTCTGTGTAAGGAACTCTTCTCCTAAGATTGCTACTGTAAGCTTGATAATCTCTAGATTCCAAACTACGCAATGTTTCTTTATCATGGAGTATTTCTTCAATGGGAGGATGCTCAATATTTTTATTATAGAAGGAGAAAATTTCCCTAGCTTCCTGCATTATGAAATCAAACTCATGCATAAGGATGATTGTGCAAAAAAATTAGCCTTAGGACAAAGTATTTGGGAAGTTCATAAAATATCTTTTGTAAAGCAAGATGAATATGCACAAATTTTCTTTCTAACTTAACAATAACATGGCAATAACATCCAGATGAAAATTTGTTTCAAGAAAAATAGATCCCTTAATTGGCAAAGCCCCAGTACAATCAAAGAACTCCTGAATAATACTCTTACCAATAATATTACCACCCCCCACATATAAGGTCTTTGCATTACAATTAGGACGGGTTTCATTTTCATGATCTAAATCACAACGTGCAAGTTTTTCCTCCAGGTTTCCAACAGACAAGCAAACAAAAAGACGAACGGAAAAAGGGTGAATAAAAAGACAAATATTTTTGTGTTTTTCTCAAAACAATTTTAGAAGTTGGGGATATGAAAACGAGAGGCAAATAGAAAATAATGTAAGTGAAAGAGATGAGAGTTTATGACAAGTAATTGGTTGGCTTGATGCAATGGCGCCAGAAATTCTTCCTACTACTTCTTGAGATTGCGTTGATTTTTTCCTTGAAAAGGAAAGGTTGATGCGGCAAAGTAGAGATAAGAATTTTCCCTTAGTTGAGAACCAAGGTATCAATCCAATATGAGGAACAAGCAAGTCTCCAATCTATGCACCTGCACAAACTAATAAACACTTACACACAATTCGGAAAATGGGTTATCAATCCCTTCACGGTCAGTTGCAAGAATGAGATCTGATAGAGATAGATTTAAAATAAAAGTAAAAGGCAAAACAAAGTAAACACCAAATAATTGGAGCAAGGTATTTTTTAGTTTTTGGTTTTATAGATCTGAAAATATATGATGCAAAATAGACCCGGTGGCCATATGTTTCACTAGAGGCATCTCTCTCGAAGAAAGCATACGGTGGGCAAACAAATTACTGTTGAGAAACTAATAGAAAAACCAAAGTTATGAAGATATCCAATGCAATGATCATGAATATAGGCATCACACCCATGATAAGTAGACCGACTCCTGCCTGCATCTACTACTATTACTCCACTCATCGACCGCTATCCAGCATGCATCTAGAGTATTAAGTTATAAAAAAAGAGCAACACCTTAAGCGAGAATACATGATGTAGAGGGATATAATCAGGAAATATGATATAAACCCCATCTTTTTATCCTTAATGGCAACAATACAATACATGCCTTGCTACCCCTTCACCACTGGAATCAGACTATTTGCCATCAGGCGTTTCTTTGCCAACAGCTAGCGGACGAAAAAGACGTTCTTTACCGTTAGCGTACAGAAAGCGGACGACAACGAACTGGTTGACGACAAAGATAGTATTTGCTATCAGCGAGATGTTTGTCATCAGTTACCGGACGACAATGATACTATGTCGTCAGCTAGCGGACGACAAAGATGGGGAGGGGTGGGCCGTTGCGTTAAGCTGCCTCCACTGGACGTCACCCACCTCTTTGCCATCTGCTAGCTGACAGCAAAGTCACTTTGCCGTATGCTAGCGGACGACAAAGGTGATCTATCCAACGACCCTAATAGCCGACCCCTCCTCCTCTGTCACTTATGTTTCTCTTACATCTCTCTCTCTCAACCTAAGGTTTCTCCCTGACCGCACCCCACCATCGCCCTGATCTAGGGTTTCTCCCTGTCCGCCCCGACCACACCCGGCTTTCCACCCTGACTGCACCCCGCCGCTGCCCCTAACCCTACGCCGTCCCCAGACGCGCAGCCCACCGCTCTGGTGATCCCCCACCACCCGATACAAAATTACGACAAACAGACAAATGATTTATATATACTACATACGATTCATATGTATTACATTTCATTCATCCTAATCTAGCTACTCGTCGTCGGAGTCGGCGAGGTTCACGACCTCGCTCGCACAGCTGTTGTTGTTGTTGCTCTTGACGACGGCCTCCCAGTCGACGTCGTCGTCGTTCTCCACCACAGGCGGCTTCATAGCCGTCGCCGTCTCCATAGCCACCGCCACGTCTAATGCCGCCTACAGATCCAGGGCCTCCCTCTCCGTGGCGGCCGCGGCGGCTACCGCCGCCTCTGCCTGCGATGCCAGCAAGGCGAGGAGGTAGCCAGGGCTTCTGTCGAGGCCCCCATCCTCGCACAGTGCGACTAGATCCGGCGGGATCTCGACGGTTGGAGGGGCGGACGGTGCCGCGACTATGGGTGCTAGACGGCTGACTGATGTGACGGTCGGAGGGCGACATCGGGAGTGGCTGTTGCGACGCGGGGCAGTTGAGGAGGCGCCCACCTCCTGCTGGCGCTCGTCAACGACTACCCAATAATCCTTGCCGTCCCAAAATCCATGGCAGCCGTCGATGTTCCAAGGGCCGCTGCGGTGGCGGTGGAGCTCATCCGGCGTCGCGCCGGGCCCCTCGACGGGTAGCCATCGGCGGTGATGTGGAACTCACGTGGCAGATCGCGGCCTGGTGGCACAATTAGCCCCACGCCGATGAGCTCGTTGGTCTCCGGTGTCCCGAGGCTCGACGGCCACGAGCCTGCCCGCGGAGGACCGCCGCTGCCGCCGGACGCCATGGTTGTCACCGAGAGAGGGAAGGCCGTCGGGGTGGAGGAGGGCGACAAGAGAGGGAA
>LR738710.1:310560002-310593846 GCA_902687465.1 Secale cereale
TCAGTGTGGAGGAGGGAGACCGACGGGGGCCTATATAGGCGGACGAGCGGCAGGGTAGGTGGGTGGGGACCCATCGGACTAACAACAGCCTTAATGGTGCGTCGGGAGACATACAGGCGGGGCGCACAACGCCATGCGGGGCGCACGACGTGTGTGCTGACGTCCGGGAGCTGACGTATGTGGTGACGGCCCAGTTCTTTGTCATCCGTGGCAGACGGCAAAGCCTCCCGTTAGCCACCTAATGGGGGCTAACGCATGGTTTTGCCGTCTGCCACCGACAACAATGGGCATTTGTCGTCTGCTTTGGGGAAGCAGATGTCAAAGAACATGTTTACTATCACTCTCTTTGTCGGACATGTTTGCCGTCGATAGTGTATGGCAAAGAGCTTTGTCATCCGATTTTGGTGCCTTTGCCGTCCGCCATGGCGGACATTAAATAAGCTAATTCCTGTAATGCTTCTGCCACTGGGTGAGGACACCGCAAGATGAACCCATCACAAAGCACCTCTCCCATTGCGAGAAACACCAATCTAGTCGGCCAGACCTAATCGATAGATCGAAGAGAAATACAAAGCTATCTTAATCATGCATAAAAAAGTTCAGAGAAGACTCAAATAATATTCATAGGTGATCTGGTAATAAATCCACAATTAATCGTACCTCAACAAACACATTGCAAAACAAGATTACAACAAATAGATCTCCAAGAACATCGATGAGAACATTGTATTGAAGATCAAAGAGAGAGAAGAAGCCATCTAGCTACTAGCTATGGACCCGTAGGTTTGTGGTAAACTATTGACACATCATCGGAGGGGCAGCAAGGTTGATGTAGATGCCCGCCGAGATTGAAACCCCCTCCGGCAAAGTACCCAAAAAGACCCGAAGATGGGATCTCACGGGAACAGAGACCTGCGGCGGTGGAAAAGTACTTTGTGCGACACACGCTTAACGTTTACTTTACCTAGAACAAGTATGAAACTAGAAGTACTTTGTAGGTGTTGCGGGATAGGTTTGAAAGAATATAAAGAGCACGTAAATAAATGTGACGCCCCTGATTTGACAGTACACTAATCATGCACGCAAATGTGTACGACCAAGATCAGGGACTCACTGGAAGATATCACAACACAACTCTAGACACAAATTAAGATAATACAAGCTTTATATTACAAGCCAGGGGCCTCGAGGGCTCGAATACATAAGCTCGAATACACAAGAGTCAGCGGAAGCAATAATATCTGAGTACAGACATAACTTAAACAAGTTTGCCTTAAGAAGGCTAGCACAAATATAGCAACGATCGAAAAGGCAAGGCCTCCTGCCTGGGACCTCCTAACTACTCCTCGAAGCCGAACTCCATGTAGAAACATCCTCGGGATCCTCTGGCTCCTGGACTCCACCATCTGGTTGCGTCATCCGAGAAGAAGGGAGAAAAGGGGAAAAGGGGGAGAAAAGCAACCGTGAGTACTCATCCAAAGTACTCGCAAGCAAGGATCTACACTACATATGCAATGATATCTGTGTAAAGGGGTAATATATGTGGACTAAACTGCAGAATGCAGAATAAGAGGGGGATAGCTAATCCAATCGAAGACTACGCTTCTCGTAACCTCCATCTTGCAGCAGAAGATGAGGGTAGCTGGAAAGTAGCAAGTATCCTCGCTTCTCGCAGCCTCTGTCTTGCAGCAGTAGAAGGGAGTAGATGGTAAGTTCACCAAGTAACATCGTATAGCATAAACCTACTCGGCGATCCTCCCGCACATCACCCCGTGAGAGAGCAACCACCGAGTTGTATCTGGCACTGGTAAGGGTGTGTTTTATTAATGTCACGACCCGGATTTGACGAAATCCAAGTCTCTGTGCTTACTGTGCTATCCCTGGATCATAGCTAGCACACACAACAACAAGAATGAATACCAGTAAAACATACATCATTTTACTATAACGGTTGATCCAAAATTAAGCAAATACATACCATTGTTACAGCACAATGATGGCATATAATACAGCGGAATCATACGTAGTCTCTAGTTAGGCTCCATCAACGCCACTGGGCTCGTTGAGTGTAGACCGTAACCCTATCGTCTCTTAATCTGCTGAGATCTGCACATGATAGGTGCAGATGAGTACGTGGAATGTACTCGCAAGTTGCAAAGGAAAGTTTTAGCAGAATATGTATGTATGCAGGGTAAGTATTGGTGGAGGTTTTTTTGCGTAAAGCTAATTTTGTCCTATACTAAATTTTTGCAAACTTCTTTTGAAATAAAATAATTTTAGTATAAAAGGTAGGAGTGAGACTTTGGATAAACGCACCAAAGTTCATTCTCCGGTTTTAGTAAAACATTTATATAGTTGGAGTGAAACACAATCACTGTGCTCAATCCTCAACCAACCCTTAAAACAGATGTTTAGAAAAGAGAGGGGAGATTCTTCTTCAGTCCAAGTCTTCAGTTGCTCAGATTGCCCGTAACCGGGGGCACGGCTAATCGATTAGGTTTAACCCTCTGCAGAGGTCGTACACGTTCCCCACATGACACAACCAACCCCGTTTATCATTACACACTTGGGTGTATGACTAGGAGAAGATTGTGACAAAGCCTTTCCGTAACAGCCCCCTATACCTGACCAAGCCGCCCGCAACTTAGGCAATGAAAGCCCCTCTCCAATGGATGTCCTGAGGTAAGGGTTTGCCATTAGTACTAAGCTAAGCCAGAGCCCATAGTAGCATGTGGCTGTACTGGAAGCTACATCAAACTGTACTTGGAAGATCTCATTTTCCTGGATGGCGGTCCCCACCAAAAACCTGTGTGCAAGACCCCAGTCGGGCGCATTCACTGCAAGACCCCGATGGGCGCAATCACTTGTAGACGCTCCCGTCAATACCATTCCACCCAGAGAGTAGAAATAAAATAATATATAGTTTTGTTTTTCAAAAGATTTCACAAAATGTTGCCTCAAAAGATGGCAAGTTTATTTGTTTAAAACTGGTTTGATTTCAACCCACCCGTTTATGCAAGCGCGGCCAAGCATGGTAGTAAGTCTTGAACCTAAGGCTGTAGCTAGTAATAATATTTTGCAAAACTTTTACAAACATGCATAGTATTTAAATTCGAAGAGATATGCATAATATGAAAATATAGGTCAGGGCATGATCAATTTGCAACTTGCCTTTGGATTCTCGGTAACACAGTTCTACCTCCGCGTAGAATTCGCCGTCGCACTCGTCGCAATCTAACGCAATAAAGTTACTTAAGTAAGACACTCCACACATCAAGCACCCATATAAAAAGTGCTCAAGCAAAACCATCCAACACACAAGTCATGCCAAACAACCCTAGCAAGTATTACCATATGATTCAAGTTTATGTGATTTGATCGGTTCTTATGAAGGGCGTATAGTTCATGTTATTAAACTAATTTAATAATTTATAACTCCAAATTTTTGTGGTGGCAACATATGACCAGAGAGGTCCTCTAGGGATCTTGTAAGAAGATTTATATAAGAATAGAATTTAATCGGATCAAGTGGTTAAATTATAACTAAGGGAGGTCAAATTCATGTGTAGTGGTCAAAACAGGAACCAAACATTGTTGAAAAATTAAGAATTTAGTTCTAACAGAAGGGTATGGTTCTAGGGACCAACTTTGGTAATTGGAACATTTCCAGATGATATCTAGATTACAAGATATAGCAAAATTACATCAATTCTTATTTAAATCAGAACTAAATTTTAATTTGCTCAAAATTGAGATTTCAAAATTTTATAATAAACTAGATGTTCCAAGGAATCTGGGGATATAAAATTTGTCGAAATCGGGCATACGGTTTGGGAGATACGAATTTCCGAAGTTGGGCTATTTTTCTGAAAAAGGGTTACGGGATTTGATATGAGTTGCCACGTGTCTTGTTCTGATTGGCTGATACCTCTTCATATGAGAACACGTTTGAGAAGTTTAAGTGGCTGGGTGCTCACCGGAGGTTCGCCGGAGTTTCGCCGGAGTTGGAGATGATGGTCTCCGGCGGCAACGAGCAGCCGAACGGCGTAGAGGTCGAGGAGGCAGTCGCGATGGACATAGAGAGGTGCTAAGCCTATTCCTCTGGTGGCCGTGAGGAGCTGCCGGAGTTGCGCCAAACTTCGATTGGTCACGTACTCGTGGACACAGCGTTCCGGCTGCGAATTTGAAGGAGATAAGAGGTCAAGGAGGTCCACACATAGGTGCAACATCTAGAGAAGGAAAAGGGCCATGAGAGGCTCACCGGAATCGTGGCAAGCTTCGACGGAAGTGGTGACGGGATCAAATTCCGGCGAGGAATTCCACGGGATTGGGAGGCAGATAGGTCTCAAAAGGAGGGGGCTTTGGACGAGGAGGGGTGGGCAACTCAGGGGAGGATTTTATAGGGCAAGGGGAGGTGAGAGGCGAGCAGGGCGTCGCTGGTTTTAATGGCGTTAATGGCAGCAGTTTCATATGCTTCTAATGTCCATTGGAGGGGGAGTTAGGGCGCACTAATGGAGGGGAGGGGTCGAGGGAGGCGAGGCAGTTCCGTTCAGAGTAGTTTCAGGGTGAGGGAGAGGAGGGGAGGGAGTAGGGTGGCTTGCTGTAGGCCATGATGGTCTCTCTGTAAGTACGTACGTTCTGTAGATGCGTTGTGAGGAAGAAGATGAGTAGGGTGGGCTGGCCCAATTCGATTTGGAGGGAGCAAATAACTAGTGGGCTCTTCCCGAAAAAAAACAAATGAACAAAAGAAAGATGGACTTGGTCTAGTAGGCTTAGGACAGAATTTGGTTAGTTGGGCTTGGTCCATTTTAGAAAGATGTACGTGTACAAAAGATTACTTACAACAGAAAAAAATATCTACATTAATCTCAATATTATTTAGAGTCCACGGAAATAAAATCAGAATTCAATTTAGTAAAATACATATTTTTGTTTGTTTGTGCACAAACTATAGAAATTAATGCGTTATGGAAATATCTCAAAATCCGATTCAGAGTTCTGCAATTCCTGAAATGATATTTATGCAGTATTAAATATTTCCAAACATATTTTTGGAGAAGTCACATTATCTCCTGTCATTAAATTTAATTTGGATAATTGGAAATATTGAATGACATTGAAACTCCAAATATGATCCAATCCAAATGAAAAAAAATCAAAGAACATCACATAAAATATTCTTCCACCACATTTTGAGAAAGTCATTTTATTCTCACTCCATTTTATTTGTGGTTTCAAAATATTCATAGGAGTCCAAAACAAGGAAATTCAATTTGATTTTTTTTAACAACTCTCAATTTTTTTACTTGACAATCACAACGACTCACTCAATAATAACTTTTTATTAACATTCCAAATTTTGGAAAATTTTGGGATGTTACAAACTACCACCCTGAAAAGAAATCTCGTCCTCGAGATTTGTGGAGGCTAGCAAGAAATAGGTTATAGTTTCGGTCTCTTGGGTTACTTCCCCATGGTTGGCATAACATCATCTCGCTTGTGGTTTATCCTTCACATCTCGTCCAAGGGTGTCTTCCGCTGGTACGATTCCTTATGCGTGTGTTTCTTTGGCTTATACTTGCACACCATCACTGAGTCTTAACCATGTTGGGGCTTGTTAAGAAATATCCTTTCAGGGTGTCAGAACATACCACCCTTAAAAACAAACTTGCGGGGGATTCCACAATTTCTTCATTCCATGATGGTTCTTCATCGAGCTCTTGTGATTTAGAACTGGGCTTTTCCTCAAAATAAAAGTCTTTCACAAAATCCATAAATTCCAAAACTACCTATCGAGACTCTCATGGTGGTCGATAGCTTCTCATGGAACTCCTTGAAGATCTTCACTTTCTTCCTCACTGTTCATTCTTACGTTAGGCATGACTGCCTATCTATAAGGATAGTACGTCTTACCGTTCTATGGTTTTAGGCTTGTCGTATCGACACTCAACTAGGGTTTCAAGTCTCTCCAATTAACCAATCAGACATATGAAAGTATATAATAAGAGTCTCCAGTATGGGGGCCAATCCATCCCGTACTCAAATCATTACTTCATATGTAGATAAGTGAATCGCGTATTCTAACACTCGATCTTTCTCACTCCTCTTAAAGAGGTCTTCACCTGCAAAGCTATTAAAACGTCTTTGGGTGGCGTTAATCCTACTCAAGTCGCGGTAAAACTTGCAGCAGTAAAATTTCCTCGCATCTTCACTTGGTTTCTCAATATCCTGTATGACAATATGAGATTGAATTTGAAACTTGAATTCTTCCCAAGGAATTGCCCTTGGAATTCATCGATGGCTATTAGCCTCTTACACCATGTGTGAGTCTCTCGGATGAAATATTGGGAAGCATAATCCATCTCCTCCGTTGGATTTACTTTGATGTCTTTCATTATTCCTATATCCTGAATCCACTCTTGTACTTTTGAATGTGTCACTTGTCCCATCAAAATAATTCCGTCCATCTATGGTTTAAGGTTTGGTCGGAGAAGAGGATAGAGTTTTAGATAGCAAGGAGGAAGAATACACATACAATCAATCATTGAACAAGTCATATCTCAACTTTTTCTAACGATTATAATAGGCTTGTTTACTATGGTTTCGTCATGAAGTCTTCATTCCTTTCGTTCTTGAAAGTGTTCAATGTGTGATGCTTCACCCGTATGAACGTATCATGTTAATCATCTGTAACTTACACCTCTCAAGGTCTAATAAATAATACAACCTACGGAGGTCGTATCCTAATAACACGTGATTTTTTTTAATCACACAAGTCAAATGATAACAAAAATCAAATCATTGGCAAACAACTCAACAAAACTCCAAATTGCACTCATAGATTTCAAACAAACAATTCCTATGGTACCTTCATCCACATGATTTCTCATGGTCAGGCACACTACTCGCACTCTTTCGTTTATTTCACAACTCTCATGGTGGGCTTGTATACTATTTGAATCGTGTGAGATATTCCATGACAGTGGTAATCTTCAACTTCTTCATAGCCATCTTAGTCTTGAGTGTCTTCGGTTCTTCTTTACCAAGGTCACTGGAGTTTGGAAGGTTGGTCATCTAAGTTTTTGAAACAGAAGAGAATTTAGTAAAGAAAAGAGGAGGGTACGAGAAAGCTATTATTACTTCTGGAAATTTAAGTTGTTCCTATTTCTAAGCCATTTTCTAGGGTCACGTCCTACAGTCAACGTATGCTCTGATACCATTTTGTCATGACCCGGATTTGACGAAATCCAAGTCTCTGTGCTTACTGTGCTATCCCTGGTTCATAGCTAGCACACACAGCAACAAGAATGAATACCAGTAAAACATACATCATTTTACTATAACGGTTGATCCAAAATTAAGCAAATACATACCATTGTTACAGCTCAATGCTGGCATATAATACAGCGGAATCATACGTAGTCTCTAGTTAGGCTCCATCAACACCAATGGGCTTGTTGAGTGTAGACCGTAACCCTATCGTCTCTTAATCTGCTAAGATCTGCACATGACAGGTGCAGATGAGTACGTGGAATGTACTCGCAAGTTGCAAAGGAAAGTTTTAGCAGAATATGTATTTATGCAGGGTAAGTATTGGTGGAGGTTTTTTTTGCGTAAAGCTAATTTTGTCCTATACTAATTTTTTGCAAACTTCTTTTGAAATAAAATAATTTTAGTATAAAAGGTAGGAGTGAGACTTTGGATAAACGCACCAAAGTTCATTCTCCGGTTTTAGTAAAACATTTAAATAGTTGGAGTGAAACACAATCACTGTGCTCAATCCTCAACCAACCCTTAAAACAGATGTTTAGAAAAGAGAGGGGAGATTCTTCTTCAGTCCAAGTCTTCAGTTGCTCAGATTGCCCGTAACCGGGGGCACGGCTAATCGATTGGGTTTAACCCTCTGCAGAGGTCGTACACGTTCCCCACATAACACAACCAACCCCATTTATCATTACACACTTGGGTGTATGACTAGGAGAAGATTGTGACAAAAGCCTTTCCGTAACAGCCCCCTATACCTGACCAAGCCGCCCGCAACTTAGGCAATGAAAGCCCCTCTCCAATGGCGGTCCTGAGGTAAGGGTTTCCCGTTAGTACTAAGCTAAGACAGAGCCCATAGTAGCATGTGGCTGCACTGGAAGCTACATCAAACTGTACTTGGAAGATCTCATTTTCCTGGATGGCGGTCCCCACCAAAAACTTGTGTGCAAGACCCCAGTCGGGCGCATTCACTGCAAGACCCCGATGGGTGCAATCACTTGTAGACGCTCCCGTCAATACCATTTCGCCCAGAGAGTAGAAATAAAATAATATATAGTTTTGTTTTTCAAATGTTTTCACAAAACGTTGCCTCAAAAGATGGCAAGTATATTTGTTTAAAACTGGTTTGATTTCAACCCACCCGTTTATGCAAGCGCGGCCAAGCATGGTAGTAAGTCTTGAACCTAAGGCTGTAGCTAGTAATAATATTTTGCAAAACTTTTATAAACATGCATAGTATTTAAATTCGAAGAGATATGCATAATATGAAAATATAGGTCAGGGCATGATAAATTTGCAACTTGCCTTTGGATTCTCGGTAACACAGTTCTACCTCCGCGTAGAATTCGCCATCGCACTCGTCGCAATCTAACGCAATAAAGTTACTTAAGTAAGACAGTCCACACATCAAGCATCCATATAAAAAGTGCTCAAGCAAAACCATCCAACACACAAGTCATGCCAAACAACCCGAGCAAGTATTACCATATGATTCATGTTTATGCGATTTGATCGGTTCTTATGAAGGGCGTATAGTTCATGTTATTAAACTAATTTAATAATTTATAACTCCAAATTTTTGTGGTGGCAACATATGACCAGAGAGGTCCTCTAGGGATCTTGTAAGAAGATTTATATAAGAATAGAATTTAATTGGATCAAGTGGTTAAGTTATAACTAAGGGAGGTCAAATTCATGTGTAGTTGTCAAAACAGGAACCAAAAATTGTTGAAAAATTAAGAATTTAGTTCTAACAGAAGGGTATGGTTCTAGGGACCAACTTTGGTAATTGGAACATTTCCATATGATATCTAGATTACAAGATATAGCAAAATTACATCAATTCTTATTTAAATCAGAACTAAATTTTAATTTGCTCAAAATTGAGATTTCAAAATTTTATAATAAACTTGATGTTCCAAGGAATCTGGAGATATAAAATTTGTCGAAATCGGGCATACGGTTTGGGAGATACGAATTTCCGAAGTTGGGCTATTTTTCTGAAAAAGGGTTACGGGATTTGATATGAGTTGCCACGTGTCTTGTTCTGATTGGCTGATACCTCTTCATATGAGAACACGTTTGAGAAGTTTAAGTGGCTGGGTGCTCACCGGAGGTTCGCCGGAGCTTCGCCGGAGTTGGAGATGATGGTCTCCGGCGGCAATGAGCAGACGAACGGCGTAGAGGTCGAGGAGGCGGTCGCAATGGACATAGAGAGGTGCTCAGCCTATTCCTCTGGCGGCCGTGAGGAGCTGCCGGAGTTGCGCCAAACTTCGATTGGTCACGTACTCGTGGACACAGCGTTCCGGCTGCGAATTTGAAGGAGATAAGAGGTCAAGGAGGTCCACACATAGGTGCAGCATCTAGAGAAGGAAAAGGGCCATGAGAGGCTCACCGGAATCGTGGCAAGCTTCGACGGAATTGGTGACGGGATCAAATTCCGGCGAGGAATTCCACGGGATTGGGAGGCAGATAGGTCTCGAAAGGAGGGGGCTTTGGACGAGGAGGGGGTGGGCAACTCAGGGGAGGATTTTATAGGGCAAGGGGAGGTGAGAGGCGAGCAGGGCGTCGCTGGTTTTAATGGCGTTAATGGCAGCAGTTTCATATGCTTCTAATGTCCATTGGAGGGGGAGTTAGGGCGCACTAATGAAGGGGAGGGGTCGAGAGAGGCGAGGCAGTTCCGTTCAGTGTAGTTTCAGGGTGAGGGAGAGGGGGGGAGGGGGTGGGGTGGCTTGTTGTAGGCCATGGTGATCTCTCTGTAAGTACGTACATTTTGTAGATGCGTTGTGAGGAAGAAGATGAGTAGGGTGGGCTGGCCCAATTCGCTTTGGAGGGAGCAAATAACTAGTGGGCTCTTCCCAAAAAAAAAACAAATGAACAAAAGAAAGATGGACTTGGTCCAGTAGGCTTAGGACATAATTTGGTTAGTTGGGCTTGGTCCATTTTAGAAAGATGTACGTGTACAAAAGATTACTTACAACAGAAAAAAAATATCTACATTAATCTCAATATTATTTAGAGTCCACGGAAATAAAATCAGAATTGAATTTAGTAAAATACATATTTTTTTTTGTTTGTGCACAAACTATAGAAATTAATACGTTATGGAAATATCTCAAAATCCGATTCAGAATTCTGCAATTCCTGAAATGATATTTATGCAGTATTAAATATTTCCAAATATATTTTTGGAGAAGTCACATTATCTCCTCTCATTAAATTTTGAATAATTGGAAATATTGAATGACATTGAAACTCGAAATATGATCCAATCCAAATGAAAAAAAATCAAAGAACATCACATAAAATATTCTTCCACCACATTTTGAGAAAGTCATTTTATTCTCACTCCATTTTATTTGTGGTTTCAAAATATTTCATAGGAGTCCAAAACAAGGAAATTCAATTTGATTTTTTTTAACAACTCTCAATTTTTTTACTTGACAATCACAATGACTCACTCAATAATAACTTTTTAATAACATTCCAAAATTTGGAAAATTTTGGGATGTTACAATTAAGTATCCGGTTCTAGTTGTCATGAGGTCGGAATACAACTCCGGGTCGTCCTTTTACCGAGGGACACGGCTATTCGAATAGATTAACTTCCCTGGAGGGGTGCACCACATAACCTAGCACGCTTGATCCCATTTGGCCGGACACACTTTCCAGGGTCATGCCCGGCCTCGGAAGATCAACACGTCACAGCCCTAGCTAAGCACAGCAGAGAGGTCAGCACGCCGGTCTAAGTCCTAGGCGCGCAGGGGTCCGGGCCCATCGCCCAACGCACACCTGCACGTTGCGTACGCAGCTGGTGAGAAGACCTAGCAACCTCCATTACTAAGGAAGTTGCGTTACGCGGTCCAACCCGGCGCGCGCCGCTCAGTCGCTGACGTCAAGAAGGCTTCGGCTGATACCACGACGTCGAGTACCCATAACTATTCCCACGTAGCTGGTTAGTGCGTATAGGCCAACGGCCAGACTTAGATCAAATATCCAAACTCGTTAAGCGTGTTATTATGAAATAACCGCGAACAACGACCAGGGCCAGGCCACCTCTCCACTGGGTGTCTCAACCTGCCATGTCGCTCCGCCATAAAGATCCACTCGGGGGCCGTCAGGAACTCAGGCCCACCACTACCTGGATGGAGCCACCTGTCCTTTCAGCCCCCACATCAAATCACTTGCGGGTACTCAATGAGCCGACCCGACTTTAGTCACATCATGTGTCATGTAAAGTGTATGTAGTATATACCCGTGATCACACCCAAGTGATCACGGCCCGATAGAATAGCGGGGCAGACGGACAAGGGTGTAGGGCCACTGATGGAATACTAGCATCCTATACGAAGCATTTAGGATTGCAGGTAAAGTATCAATAGTGGTAGCAACAATGACAGGCTATGCAACAGAATAGGAGTAATCTAACAGTAACATGCTACACTACTCTAATGCAAGCAGTAGAGAGAAGAATAGGTGATATCTGGTGATCAAAGGGGGGGGGCTTGCCTGGAAGCTCTGCAGACGAAAGGAATCCTCGGAGGCGTAGCCGTAGTCGAACACCGAAGCGTCAATGGTCTCGGGGTCTATCACGGTATCGGAGTCTACCGAAAATAAGCAACGAAGGGGAAACAAATAAATAACAGAGCAAACAATAGCATCACAAAATATAACAAAGCAATACGCGGTGCCAGGCGTGAGCTAACGCAGGGATAGGTGATACCGGGGACGGGGGAAAACATCCGGGAAAGTATTCCCGGTGTGTGACGTTTCGGACAGATGAAACGGAGGGGGAAAGTTGCAGGTTTGGTATGCTTGGGACGTGTGGTTGACGAACGGTCTGCGTATTCGGATTCGTCTCCTCGTTTTGAGCAACTTTCATATATAAATTATTTTCATCCGAGTTACGGATTAATTTATATTAAATTTTTAAGATTTAAATAATTTTTAGAATTAACAGAATTAATTTAATAAGAAAATGTAATTATGACATCAGCATGATGTCAAGGTGATGTCAGCAGTCAACTAGTTAGTTGACCTAGTCAAACAGACACGTGGGTCCTACTTGTCATAGACTCATTAACCTAGTTAACAGATTAATTAGGTTGATTAGCTATTTAGGTTAATTAACCTTAATTAGTTTAATTAAGCAGAATTAATTAACTAATTAATTAATTAATATTATTATTATTATTATTAATATATATTTTTCAGTTCTTTTTTTTAAACATTCTGGCGGCGGGCCCCGGTTGTTATAGGCCCGGGGCCTTAACGGGTGTAGGGGAAGCGGGCGTTGGGCGCTGCAGTTACGGGCGCCGGGCGACGAGCGGACCCGGCGACGAGCGCCGCGGGCGGGGGAGGGGAGCCCGAGCGGCGACCAGTGCGCGGGGGCGGCACTGCGTGGCCGGACGGAGCGTGGCCGGCGGGAGCCGCCGGAGCAACTGGGCGGCGGGAGCCATAGGGGAGAGCGGGGCGGGGAGGGAAACCGTAGGGGCCGAAGCCCGCCCAGGCGCGCGGGGCGCTGGCACGGCACGACCAGAGGCGCGGCCGGCCGGAGCAACCGCGGTGGGGTGGGGTCACGGGGGGGAGGCCGTGCGGAGGGGAGTCGACGCGTGCTACGTGCGGTGCCGATGCGAGCCGCGGGAGAGGCGTTGGGCGCGCGCGGTCCACGGTGACCGCGGCAGGGAGGTGCGGGTGGCTTGGCCGGGGCGCGGCCTCGCGCAGAGGCGCCGTAGGAGCGGGGGGAAACTGGGCGGTGCGAGCCGCGGCGAGGCAGAGGCGAGAAAAGGAGGACGCGGGTCGGTGCGGGGGCATCGCTCGCAACGGTGAGGGATGGCGGTGACTGCAGCGAGCGGGCAGGACGGCCGAGGGGCGGGGGCATCGGGGCAGAGGGGGAAGAGGAGGGTCCTCACCCACGTTGATGGGGAGTGCGGCGGCGAGGTACGTGGAGGACCGTCGAGGAGGAGGGTCGAGGACGCACGCCGGCGACGGGCGAGGAAGGTGACGAGGGGGTCCGACGTCGTTGCGAGCGCAGGGCGTCTGGGGCATCGATTGCCCCTGACCGGATCCGCGCGGGAGGGAGGTTGAGGAGGCGAGCATCGGGCGACGCCGGCGACGGCGAACGGCGGCGGGGGGGGGGGCTGGTTCGATCCAGTTCGGGGCAAAGGGGATCGAAGGGAGTGGGGGTAGTGGACGTGGGGAGTTAGGGTTTCGGGGGTTAGTGGGGTTATAGGCCGCGGGGGCGGCTGGGCCGGCCAGGTGGGCCATTCGGCCCAAGGGGCCTTTCACCTTTTTTTGTTTTCTTTGTTTTGTTTTGTTTTACTTTTTCTTATTTTCTTTTCTGTTTTCTTTTAATTACCATTTAAATTTTGTTTTGTACATTACAAAGATTGTACCTAATTTAGTATTAATAATTATTCCACCGCCACAAATATTTTGGCACATCAATTAAAGTAGTTTATAATTGTTTATTATACTAAGAGCATTTAAATAATAGTTTTGCCGATGTTTTACTTACTATAGTGCATTTAAATTCTTTACAGGAGTGTGGTTTATTCACCAATATTTTGTATGGATTATTTGCCACAATCCGAACATTTTAGTTTTAATGTTTCACAACTTTTGTTGTTTGCCTTTATTTCGAATTTGAATTTCGAATCGGTTTTGAAGCAACGCGAGATTATCAACAGTAACCGAGGTGACGTGTCATCATTAGGAGAGGGTTACTGTAGCTTAACTATCTGGGCGTCACAATTCTCCTCCACTACAAGAAATCTCGTCCCGAGATTTAAGCGGTGGAGTAGGGGGGGAAGTGCCGGTACCGAAAACCTAACGAGTCTTCTCGGTCTTGGCTGCCCTTTCGAAGAGGTTGATACCTTTCGTTGATGTCTTCATTTCTCTGGTTCAAGTCATCGTGATCAAGTCGTCAACCTTTCTTCGGGATCTCCATCGTCCTACGAACGCGATAAGGGGGATAATTTTGGAAGAACGCATCTTCACAAGGTTGGGCATCCGACGGTGAACTAATTGGGAAATACACGGAGTACCCTACGAGTAGTATTGTAGTGAACTCCTTGAGAGCAATACACGATGGTACAAAAGTTTCAAATGGGTAGGCATCATTCGACGCCTAGACAGCAGCTGGAATGGGGGCTTGAACAACGAGAATAACATGGTGTTTGATACCAGGATGAAACATAGTAGAATTTAGCTCGTGAATCACATACGAAGCTAGGTGCAAAGGATACCATAGAATTCAGGTTGTAAAGAAGAGTCAGGTTTCGATCCAGTGGACCTGTGGGTTATGGACCCACCATGTGGATTGAAAGTAAGAAGGGTGGTGACATCTTGCACAGCCTCGACAGGGAGGCAAGTCAGTGGATAGCTTGTCAGCTATGTCGCCAACAATGTCGGTACCTAGGACGAGGAACGAAGAGAACCATTTTCTTGCTCGTTGAAACGAGGCGGACCGGTAGGCAAAGTTTTCTTCCATCGGTGGTTACCGGAATATTATGAACAATAGTAATAGGTTCTTAATGACAGAGTTGAACACCAAGTTGTTTACATAAGCGGAAAATTATTACTGCTTAGATTATATGTAGATCAAAGAAAGGTTAAACAAACAAATGGAAAGGAAAATTTTGATTACACAACCCAATTATTAAGAGTATATCCTTCCCATGGACAAGTAGAACACGGCATACAGGGTAGGAGAGCAAGTACCCAACCATTCAGATAAAGGGGCAGGGATTAATCAAGATGTTACCCATACAACAGTGTTTGGATAACTAACCAAGAAACATTTAGCATCGGGCTTCAAATGCTCTTGTTGAAAATCAGAGTACCACAGACATGCTTCGAGATAGCATTGACATGGTCTTGAAGTAAAGGTCGGACTTGGATACACAAAGGATTCATCAGGAACAATATAGAATAAGTCTTACAATTTCCTCCTGGAAGAACGGTTATCCTTGCAAAAGAAATTATAATGATGGGTCCTCCAGCCAGGGGTGCTAGGTATGGCATCATATTACCACGTCATCAAAGGACCAACATTATAACTACTGGAAAGTTGTCCCAACCATCATATCTGACCAAGATTCAGATCCGATTGGTGTCATGATACCTCAGACTCAGGATGTTCGAGAAGAAAAGGTGCAACACAAATCGATGAAATGGCACTGCAAGATTCTCGGGAAATGAACTATGGGAGCGGGTTACCAAAACAATAGTTCATCATTAAACCAAGGATAGGATGAGGAGGTGGCTGATGGGCTCAGGGACAATTCATCGAGAATTCCCGAACGAATGGATTTCCATAATAATGTGAACAAGAAAATGACAATTTGTCAATTCAAATGATATAATGTTGTAAGCTCGAGGAAAATATACACCATTAATCATTATGTGAAAGGTGTGCCCGAAATATGACCTTAGGCAGCAAGATCAATGTTAGAGTGACGATTCAATAACCAACAGTCCAAGAACGAACTGTCGATCATTAACTTCAAAGCAATAGGGTTGCTAGAAGTATAGAACTCAAGCAGCATCGTTAGCATATTGGTATCCCGGTTAAAACAACACGGGGACCAAAGAAGAATGATGATGGTGACAAGTATCATCATACCGAGAATTTCTAAGAGGTGAAGCAATCCCCACAACATTCTCTGTGACGCCCGAGACCGACGTCCCAGAAGATTCCAGAAGGTTCCCGAAGTTCCAGATGTTCCGGGGTTGTCCGTGTGTTCTTTTGTGCTTGTGTTTTTATTTTTGCATTGCATCATGCCATCATGCCATCATGTCATTTTTATTTTGCATCTCAACTTAAATAATCCGTGTGGGCCTTCGGTCCATTTAAATCGAGGGAAGAATGTCTTCTCTTTATAACATATAAAAGCCTCCTAATAATTATGGAGCTATATTAATAATTATTCCATTGCTTCGGAATCACCATAACACACTTGCATAATTTCCCCATGTCTTTTCACTTCGAGTTTCACCTTCAAAATCTTTCCAATAATTTCTTTTCCGTTGTTTCGAGGTTCCTCCGAGAATTCGAACATTTTTGGACACCTCGATATTCAAGTCTTAGTTCAAACCTATTTGAATTAAATTCAAATATGTTTGAATTATTTTCCGTCCTGGCCTTTTGTATTTTTCTCCGGTCGTGCTCATTTTTACGAGCCCGGGAAAAATATTCCCTTGTGCAATTCGGCTCCTAACCCCCTCTTCTTTCTTCTCCTCTCTATTGTTTTTCTGCTAAAAATCAAATAAAGAGAGAGAGGGTGAGCAGCGTCTTGGCCCAGCCGCACCTCTTCTCCTCCTTCCTCCTCCAGCCGGACCAGCCGGCCCATCTACTGCTCCCGAGGCCCAGCCTCCAGCCTCCTGGCCATCTGGCCCATCTCCAACCCTAATGCCCGACCGCAGCCTTCTCCATCTCGTCCCGCACCCCGCTCCTCCCTCGCTAACTCCCTCCGCCGCCAGGGTTCGATCTCGCGCAGTGCCCGACCCGATCCCCTCGCACTCTTGCCTCCCTCTCTCTCTCGCGAGCCCCGCAACTCCTTCCTCCCTTCTCCGGTGGCCGCGCCGCCCTCCCAGCTCCTCGAGCCGCCACCGCGTCCCAAGGCCAGAGCCTCCCGCGCCTGGTTCCTTCCCGAGCGCCCCTCTGGTTGGATCCCGCAGCAGCCGGTCGCCCCGAGCGCCTCCCTCCTGAGCTTCGACCGGGCCGGCCCTCAGGCGCCAGGGCGCCGCCTCGTCCTCTCCTCATCCAGAGATCGATCTCCCTCCGCTCACCTCGCAGGCGCCCTTCCCTCCGTTTTCCCAGGCGACCCAGCGCCAGAACTCCTCCCGCCGGCCACCTCCTGCGGCCAGGAGCCGCCGGCGTCCTTCTCCTCCAGGTGCCCGCAGCGCCGCGAGCTGCGCCCGTCCCCGACGCCGTGGCCGCGAGGATCTCCTTCGTCCAGCGCCGGCCAGGCCCTCTTCTCCGACGTGCAGCGACCACCTCTGGCGCCTCTTCCTCGCGCCCACGCGCCGCCCCAGGCCGCGGCCTCTCCTCCCGCTCCCTTCCCTCCGCTCGTCTCGGCCAGGTTCCGTCCAGGCCAGCGCCGGTGCCCTCCGTCTTCAACTCCAGCAAGGCCGAAGCCGTCGATCTCAGCACGCCCGTGCCGTGTTCCGCGGCCAGGAGCTGCGGTGCCTCGAGGCCGCGTCCTCGCCTCGTCACCCGTGCTAGACTGCTGCTGCCTGGCCTCGTCGTCCCATGACCGTGTCCCTGCTGCTGTAGTTTTGTTTGGTTTTTTTTGTTTTGTTGCTTGTGATGTTAACCTGAACAGAGTATGACTACCGCTAAAGACCGCAACGACCTGAGTACAACTACAGTTTTCGTCAAGTTCGACTACCTCACGGAACCCGTCAAGTCCGACTACTACATGCACGAGTACCACGACGAACGTTTGAAACGACCAAGTACCCCTACTCGTCGATGCGACAAGTACCCCTTCGATGCGCCGAGACCAAGTTCCACTACTTCCACGACGACCCGAACGACTACCGATGACGTGAACCACTACTTCCTCTACGAGTTGCGAGAACAACTACTTCCCTCTACGGAACGACTTCTTCCTCTACGTCTCGAACTGTCCCGAAACACACACTTCGAAGGTATACCGAAACGACCCCGTGGATGACCCGTGAGATGCATGCTTGCTTGTGTTGTATGAAATGTTTCCCGTGTGTGCTCCGTGTCCGTTTCGTCCCTTTTGTTGTCCCTCGGTTGCCTCGTCACCGACTCGTGGGAACCCGGTAACGGGATCGCCCCACCTTTCATCTTGTTTCCCTCGCTCCCGCCATCTACCTTTTGCACCGGTCTCGCAACGAGTTACCGGAACCGATATGTTGCCATGCATCATTTTCGGAATCGTTGCCGTGGCACTCTTTTCTTTCCACCACGGTGACAAATGCTTCTTATCTCTTTTAAGTCAACCTTTTAATAATTGCATAAACTTGATCATGTCATCCGCATCATGTTAACAACTTTTAATATGTTAAATTGTTGTTTGCTTATAATTATTAAAACATGCTCATGGGGATTTTTCCCGGAATTGTTGTTGTTATTTTCCGGCCCCATTTAAAATGCTTAAATAGGTAGTTTAATTATGCTTCACCTCTTGCCATGTTAAAAACATTTAATCTTGTCTTGTTAATAATGTGAGTCAACTAAATATTAAATGTGGTGTTTCGTCAATATGCAACTCGTTGCATATTGATCTCCACTTAACTTGTAGTATTTGTTTGTGCATTTTGCCATGCCATGCATAATTAAACCGGACATGCATCATACTTGTTTGCGCATCGTATGCCATGTTGATGCTTGTGAGTTTACCGTGTTGTTTGTTTCTTTCCGGTTTGCTTCTCTTGATAGCTTCGGTTTCGTTCCGGAGTTGTGAGGATCCTCTCGACTGTTGCTCCGTCTTCTTCTTGGATCCGTTCTTCTCCCTTGTGGATTCCCAGGCAAGATGACCGAACCCGGATACCATTACTATTTTTGCCTATTGCTAGAAGTCTCGATCTTTAGTTTTGCCTCGATGCCCATGTTTTCCTGTCAGCCTCCTATTGTAACCCATTGCCATGTTTAACCACCCTACCTACGCAAACCGTTGCTTGGCTAAGTACGCTTCGCTCAGCCTTCTTATAGCATTGCTAGTTGCAGGTGAAGATTGAAGATGCTTGCTTCACGTTGAAGTTTGGTTGGGTTATATCACACTATATAAATGCTTAAAATGAAATCATCTATATACTGGCAGGGTGGAAGGCTAAGCCTTTTGCTTGGTGTTTTGTTCCACTCATGCCGTTAGGAACCGTATAAACCGGTGTTATGTTCCTTGATTATGCGTTCCTAACACGGTTGGGGTGTATGGGACCCCCTTGATAAACCGCTAAGTGCTAAGTCTTTTCCAGCAAGTCCCAACATTGGTACTATTTGCTTAAAAACAAACTAATAAAACTTGAATGGGACTAGCTACCCCTTTCATCTTAATTCCACCCCCCTGGGCCAGTGCTCGATTTGAGTGTTGGTCCAAACTAGAGTCGTGTGCGGGGCCCCCCTTGGCAACTTGGGTTTCGGCCACTGTACGCTGTGCTCATCCGGTCGTGGCCTGAGACTAGATACGCGCGGCTACTATCAGGGTGTCGGCACGCCGGGAGGATTTGCTGGATTAGCCTTACCTTAGTTCGGTTTAACTTGAGCACGGGATTCCGAGAATACTCGGGTCTTCCCAACTATGGAGTTGCGACTCCGCGGATCGTGGGCTTGTGATGGGCCAAGTTGGAACACCCCTGCAGGGTTTGAACTTTCGAAAGCCGTGCCCGCGGTTATGTGGCAGATGGGAGCTTGTTAATTCCGGTTGTAGATAACTTGACACAATGCTTCTAATACACTACCAGCGTGTGTACCGTGACTGTCAATTTCCGAATAGGGATTCGGGAGTTGAACACGGTGGGGTTATGTTTGACCGGCTTTAGCTAGGATCACTTCGTGATCATCTTTCGACCGATGCTCTTCTCTTCTCGCTCTCTATTACGTAAGTTAGTGCTAGTTGCTGCTGCAGATTCTTGTTTGTTCCTTCACCTCTCGTTCTTTCTTCAGCCTTGTCCTCACCCAAGGCTTAAATAGTCGTGTTACCCGGGAACGGGATTGCTGAGTCCTCTGTGTCTCACAGTTACTTCACCACACCAGATGCAGGTTCAGCCGAGTTCGATGCAGGAGCTGGTTCAAGTACTTCATCGGGAGCTCGATGAAGCTTGTGGCCGTTTGCTTGTGACGTTTCGATGTTCAGTAGTGGTTTCTACTAGGATTCGATCCTGACCTGTGGCTTTATGTTGTTTTGGTATCTTTCTTTTGGTTCTTCACCCGTAGTCGGGCTGTGATGTTCTGAATGATGTTTGGCTTATGTAATGTATTGTGTGAAGTGGCGAGTGTATGCCAACTATCTCCTTTTGCAATTTAATCCCTCTTTTACATGAGTTGTGCAAAGATACCAAACTTGAGATCATTCTAGGATGGGCTTATACCTTTAAGTCGTGCCTCGACACGTAGGAGGTATAGTCCCATCCTGGGCATTACAAGTTGGTATTCAGAGCCTTCTCCGACCTAGAAGCCCCCACTGATTGATCGAATCGTTGACGGTTGAGTCTAGGCACACACTGAAAACTTTTTGATTCCTATATTATATCGGAGAGTAGGATTTCTTTGCTTCTCATCCCTTTTCTCTCTGGTGAGGACTCCTGACGATTACTCTTTTCTCTTCTACTTTCAAAATTGCACCAAATTTTTTTTAGGATCCCGCGAGTATTCTGGGATTGTTTCGATGTTCTTGTGACAAGGATATTGTTCTCGATGCCTCCTGTTCCCGAGGAGTTGAGCTTCGGGGTATCATTGACACAAGCATATCGCGGCAGTACTAAATACTTAAGACGGCCGACATCGAAAATCTCTCCTATACGGCCAGTGGCAAGATAACCCCGACATCACCCAGTACTGGGGAGGTAGTTCGAGAGTATTGCCATAGCTTGTTATAGTGGATGCTTTTCGAAGGTCCGAGGTAAACAGTTTCCGAGAAAGACTGGTTATGTGTTGAAGGATGGATACACCTGGATGTAGGTTTAGAGTTGATTGCGCGGTGCTTCCCGTGTATCCCCAACACCTGATTGCATAACTGGAAACTTTCGGAAATCTATAGGTGGGTTCATCTAGTAGTTCTAGGCATTCTTCCAACGGATGCTCGATATGAAGTTTGGGGTTCTACATTGAGTGAAGTGGTTTTATGGACTTGTTCTGATCGGGAGTTGCATCTTAAAGGATCCTTGGCTATGCTGATCCGGGGATTGCAAAACCCTTTTGTAACACGTTCCATGAGCTTTCAGCACAAAGATGTCGAACGAAACTTCTATCCTGTATTTGTTCTATCTGATCCTTGTTCCTTTTTATTTATCTTTTGTTCTCCAAGTGGTTTCTCGTCGAGTTGATGTACCTACGGAATTCATTCGTTCAATTCTCGGTTCGAATGATATTGTGAAGATCATGTTGCACATCTACCCCTTTGTTTCGTTTTGATTCTGGTATTCGAGTTGCTTCGATGTCGAATGTTGATTCCATACCTTTCCTAATCCGTATTCTCATATTTCTATGGGAGTGCTAATTCTTCTTGATCATCAAGATGGTCATGTTAAATTCTTTTCAACCGGTGTCCATTCTGTTCGTCTCAAGTTGTCTTTGTTTCCCCACCCTCCCACCCTTCTTCTTCTCGGAGTCAGAATTCTTAATCAAGTATCCATTTTATTAATGTGATGTTTCTTCATTCTTTTCCTTCAATGTTCTTATCCGGTGATTTATCGTCAAGATGCTCAAGAGCTTCAAGTTCATCATTCTTTTGTTTTCATAATTCTTCCGGTGGATGTAATTCAAGCTTCGGTGTTGTTCTTATCCTTTTTTCCTCTTTTCACAATGTTTTCTTATTCCGGTGCACCAATTAATCATTATCCTCTTGTTATTCATATCCGGAGTGCTGAAGATTCATAATTCCATTCTTAATCCGTTCAAATTATTTTGAGCATTGTCTTCTTATTCAAGCCATTTAATTCAACCGGTGCAATATCTCAAGCAATCTTTTCCAACGGTGATTTCTTTGAGTGGGCCCTAACCCACAGGTCTTTCTCCAGGATCTTACCTGACTCTTCTTTTTCCGGAGAATTCTTTTAAAGTGTGACGTAAGAATGATTTCCATCAGTCACATGCCTTCTCCAAGTTCGCTTTCAATTCTTGTTCATCATTGTTTCAACCTTTTTAATTCTTCATTCCGGAGTGCTCAACAATTCTTATGGCATTTCTCGTCTTCATTATTAACATTTGGAGACCGGAGAAGTGTTTCTCTTAAATCTTGGCCCGTTCTCTTGAAGATTCGTGGTTCTAGCTTCATGCCATCCTCAGTATTGTTCCGATTGTGAGGATTCTTTTCATACCCATCCGAAGCATTCTTGAATTCTTTTCTTTGTGATCCTCCGAAGGCCATCATTTCAGAATATTTCTTCGTTCTCAGTCTTCAACTTCAACCTCCAACTATTCTTCATTGATGTCTCTTCTTTCGTCTCCATATTCTTACGGTGGTTCTTTCAAGTTTACTCTTCCGTTGTTATCGTTTTAATTCACTCGTTCTTTTCATAATCCTACCGGTGCTTTGTTGAATACTTATCCAAGCTTGTGCTAGATCTCTCGTTAATCCTTTCCAACGAGAATAAGTAGTATGCCAAATCCTTTGGTTGTCATCAATTAAATTGGTGAAGGAGATGCATTACATAATTCTTATTCTTATTCCTTCAAGGTGATTTAATTCTTTTGTCTGGAGCTTGTTCATCATATCATATCCTTGGTTCTAAGTTCTTCTTCTTGTTTTCCGGAGCTCCAAGCTATTTCTATTATCATTTCAAGCTCCATCTAATTCACCGCAGGCCTTGAATCTTATTCTTTTCATCTTTCACTTCTCATCCTTTTGCTACCGGAGTTTTCATGTTGGTTCATCATGTTTTAATTCATCCACGAAGTCTTCATCAAGATTCTTGTTGGAGCTCAAGCATTCTTCTTCATGCTTTCCTTTTGCAATTCTTTCTACCTTGTCTTTTCAGGTGGTGTTATGTCATTCTTGATAATTTTCCTTCATATTTCATGATTCACAAGTTGTCAGGAACGAGATATTTAAAACCATCATTTTCTTTGTTCAAGAGATCTTTTCAACCCTTCAATTTATTCGTTGGAGATATCTTAGGTTGTATTTCACCTAAAGCTTTCCCTGAGGATTGTTGCTAATTATGGTGCTTATAAGTGACCCAAGTTCTTCATTTATCCTTCCGGCGAAATAAGTTTTTCATATCCTTGTTGATCTCAATCCAATCAATTGTTTTCCATTAGTGGCTGGTTGTCACCTCATAACTTTGAGATGTTTTCCATAAGCCCACATGAGCTTATTCTTTCGTTGTTGAATTTCCAACAACTTCGTTCAACCCTTCTTCGTAAGGATGCTCTTTCAAATTCAATTTTGAGAGAAGTTGTCTTTTTCTTCTTCGTTCAATTCTGTCTTTCATTTATATGCTATTCTTTCATTCCGGAGGCATTGTGATGTTGCTCTCTTTGACCATCATCACGTTTTTTATCAAGATCATATTCTCCCTTGCTTGTCATTTAACCGGAGTGTGGTATTCTTAATTCTAGTTCCCTCATCTTTTAATGTTTTGCCTGTCTTTTAACCGGAGTGCTGTCTGAATCTTTCTTACCCTTGTGCCATTCTTTTAATTGTTTCGGAGGCAATATGTTGTTGTTTTCATCAAGTATCATCCAATCTTCTCAAGTTCTTGTTAATTCCTTCCATTTACAGACGGAGTGCTGCCCAAATTCTGTCATTCTTATTCCTTGGCTATACCGTTATGGCTTCATATTCTTTGGTCCGTGAGCTCTTGTTTCATGTCTTTCAACCTTCAAGGTTCTCATAATGTTCCATGTTCCTCCTTTTACCGGAGTGCTCTTAACTTCGTTCATCTCTGTTCTATTCTTTCTTTCAACTTGTTCAACCTCTCAAGGTTCATGGTTTCACTCGTCTGTCAAAGAAGCAACTTTGTTTTACCTCCTCCTTTTTCGTTTTTACCCGGTGATATCTCTAGGATCTCGGGTCGAGATCCTATGTTAGTGTGGGAGAGTTGTGACGCCCGAGACCGACGTCCCAGAAGATTCCAGAAGGTTCCCGAAGTTCCAGATGTTCCGGGGTTGTCCGTGTGTTCTTTTGTGCTTGTGTTTTTATTTTTGCATTGCATCATGCCATCATGCCATCATGTCATTTTTATTTTGCATCTCAACTTAAATAATCCGTGTGGGCCTTCGGTCCATTTAAATCGAGGGAAGAATGTCTTCTCTTTATAACATATAAAAGCCTCCTAATAATTATGGAGCTATATTAATAATTATTCCATTGCTTCGGAATCACCATAACACACTTGCATAATTTCCCCATGTCTTTTCACTTCGAGTTTCACCTTCAAAATCTTTCCAATAATTTCTTTTCCGTTGTTTCGAGGTTCCTCCGAGAATTCGAACATTTTTGGACACCTCGATATTCAAGTCTTAGTTCAAACCTATTTGAATTAAATTCAAATATGTTTGAATTATTTTCCGTCCTGGCCTTTTGTATTTTTCTCCGGTCGTGCTCATTTTTACGAGCCCGGGAAAAATATTCCCTTGTGCAATTCGGCTCCTAACCCCCTCTTCTTTCTTCTCCTCTCTATTGTTTTTCTGCTAAAAATCAAATAAAGAGAGAGAGGGTGAGCAGCCTCTTGGCCCAGCCGCACCTCTTCTCCTCCTTCCTCCTCCAGCCGGACCAGCCGGCCCATCTACTGCTCCCGAGGCCCAGCCTCCAGCCTCCTGGCCATCTGGCCCATCTCCAACCCTAATGCCCGACCGCAGCCTTCTCCATCTCGTCCCGCACCCCGCTCCTCCCTCGCTAACTCCCTCCGCCGCCAGGGTTCGATCTCGCGCAGTGCCCGACCCGATCCCCTCGCACTCTTGCCTCCCTCTCTCTCTCGCGAGCCCCGCAACTCCTTCCTCCCTTCTCCGGTGGCCGCGCCGCCCTCCCAGCTCCTCGAGCCGCCACCGCGTCCCAAGGCCAGAGCCTCCCGCGCCTGGTTCCTTCCCGAGCGCCCCTCTGGTTGGATCCCGCAGCAGCCGGTCGCCCCGAGCGCCTCCCTCCTGAGCTTCGACCGGGCCGGCCCTCAGGCGCCAGGGCGCCGCCTCGTCCTCTCCTCATCCAGAGATCGATCTCCCTCCGCTCACCTCGCAGGCGCCCTTCCCTCCGTTTTCCCAGGCGACCCAGCGCCAGAACTCCTCCCGCCGGCCACCTCCAGCGGCCAGGAGCCGCCGGCGTCCTTCTCCTCCAGGTGCCCGCAACACCGCGAGCTGCGCCCGTCCCCGACGCCGTGGCCGCGAGGATCTCCTTCGTCCAGCGCCGGCCAGGCCCTCTTCTCCGACGTGCAGCGAGCACCTCTGGTGCCTCTTCCTCGCGCCCACGCGCCGCCCCAGGCCGCGGCCTCTCCTCCCGCTCCCTTCCCTCCGCTCGTCTCGGCCAGGTTCCGTCCAGGCCAGCGCCGGTGCCCTCCGTCTTCAACTCCAGCAAGGCCGAAGCCGTCGATCTCAGCACGCCCGTGCCGTGTTCCGCGGCCAGGAGCTGCCGTGCCTCGAGGCCGCATCCTCGCCTCATCACCCGTGCTAGACTGCTGCTGCCTGGCCTCGTCGTCCCGTGACCGTGTCCCTGCTGCTGTAGTTTTGTTTGGTTTTTTTGTTTTGTTGCTTGTGATGTTAACCTGAACAGAGTATGACTACCGCTAAAGACCGCAACGACCCGAGTACAACTACAGTTTTTGTCAAGTTCGACTACCTCACGGAACCCGTCAAGTCCGACTACTACATGCACGAGTACCACGACGAACGTTTGAAACGACCAAGTACCCCTACTCGTCGATGCGACAAGTACCCCTTCGATGCGCCGAGACCAACTTCCACGACGACCCGAACGACTACCGATGACGTGAACCACTACTTCCTCTACGAGTTGCGAGAACAACTACTTCCCTCTACGGAACGACTTCTTCCTCTACGTCTCGAACTGTCCCGAAACACACACTTCGAAGGTATACCGAAACGACCCCGTGGATGACCCGTGAGATGCATGCTTGCTTGTGTTGTATGAAATGTTTCCCGTGTGTGCTCCGTGTCCGTTTCGTCCCTTTTGTTGTCCCTCGGTTGCCTCGTCACCGACTCGTGGGAACCCGGTAACGGGATCGCCCCACCTTTCATCTTGTTTCCCTCGCTCCCGCCATCTACCTTTTGCACCGGTCTCGCAACGAGTTACCGGAACCGATATGTTGCCATGCATCATTTTCGGAATCGTTGCCGTGGCACTCTTTTCTTTCCACCACGGTGACAAATGCTTCTTATCTCTTTTAAGTCAACCTTTTAATAATTGCATAAAATTGATCATGTCATCCCCATCATGTTAACAACTTTTAATATGTTAAATTGTTGTTTGCTTATAATTATTAAAACATGCTCATGGGGATTTTTCCCGGAATTGTTGTTGTTATTTTCCGGCCCCATTTAAAATGCTTAAATAGGTAGTTTAATTATGCTTCACCTCTTGCCATGTTAAAAACATTTAATCTTGTCTTGTTAATAATGTGAGTCAACTAAATATTAAATGTGGTGTTTCGTCAATATGCAACTCGTTGCATATTGATCTCCACTTAACTTGTAGTATTTGTTTGTGCATTTTGCCATGCCATGCATAATTAAACCGGACATGCATCATACTTGTTTGCGCATCGTATGCCATGTTGATGCTTGTGTGTTTACCGTGTTGTTTGTTTCTTTCCGGTTTGCTTCTCTTGATAGCTTCGGTTTCGTTCCGGAGTTGTGAGGATCCTCTCGACTGTTGCTCCGTCTTCTTCTTGGATCCGTTCTTCTCCCTTGTGGATTCCCAGGCAAGATGACCGAACCCGGATACCATTACTATTTTTGCCTATTGCTAGAAGTCTCGATCTTTAGTTTTGCCTCGATGCCCATGTTTTCCTGTCAGCCTCCTATTGTAACCCATTGCCATGTTTAACCACCCTACCTACGCAAACCGTTGCTTGGCTAAGTACGCTTCGCTCAGCCTTCTTATAGCATTGCTAGTTGCAGGTGAAGATTGAAGATGCTTGCTTCACGTTGAAGTTTGGTTGGGTTATATCACACTATATAAATGCTTAAAATGAAATCATCTATATACTGGCAGGGTGGAAGGCTAAGCCTTTTGCTTGGTGTTTTGTTCCACTCATGCCGTTAGGAACCGTATAAACCGGTGTTATGTTCCTTGATTATGCGTTCCTAACACGGTTGGGGTGTATGGGACCCCCTTGATAAACCGCTAAGTGCTAAGTCTTTTCCAGCAAGTCCCAACATTGGTACTATTTGCTTAAAAACAAACTAATAAAACTTGAATGGGACTAGCTACCCCTTTCATCTTAATTCCACCCCCCTGGGCCAGTGCTCGATTTGAGTGTTGGTCCAAACTAGAGTCGTGTGCGGGGCCCCCCTTGGCAACTTGGGTTTCGGCCACTGTACGCTGTGCTCATCCGGTCGTGGCCTGAGACTAGATACGCGCGGCTACTATCAGGGTGTCGGCACGCCGGGAGGATTTGCTGGATTAGCCTTACCTTAGTTCGGTTTAACTTGAGCACGGGATTCCGAGAATACTCGGGTCTTCCCAACTATGGAGTTGCGACTCCGCGGATCGTGGGCTTGTGATGGGCCAAGTTGGAACACCCCTGCAGGGTTTGAACTTTCGAAAGCCGTGCCCGCGGTTATGTGGCAGATGGGAGCTTGTTAATTCCGGTTGTAGATAACTTGACACAATGCTTCTAATACACTACCAGCGTGTGTACCGTGACTGTCAATTTCCGAATAGGGATTCGGGAGTTGAACACGGTGGGGTTATGTTTGACCGGCTTTAGCTAGGATCACTTCGTGATCATCTTTCGACCGATGCTCTTCTCTTCTCGCTCTCTATTACGTAAGTTAGTGCTAGTTGCTGCTGAAGATTCTTGTTTGTTCCTTCACCTCTCGTTCTTTCTTCAGCCTTGTCCTCACCCAAGGCTTAAATAGTCGTGTTACCCGGGAACGGGATTGCTGAGTCCTCTATGGCTCACAGTTACTTCACCACACCAGATGCAGGTTCAGCCGAGTTCGATGCAGGAGCTGGTTCAAGTACTTCATCGGGAGCTCGATGAAGCTTGTGGCCGTTTGCTTGTGACGTTTCGATGTTCAGTAGTGGTTTCTACTAGGATTCGATCCTGACCTGTGGCTTTATGTTGTTTTGGTATCTTTCTTTTGGTTCTTCACCCGTAGTCGGGCTGTGATGTTCTGAATGATGTTTGGCTTATGTAATGTATTGTGTGAAGTGGCGAGTGTAAGCCAACTATCTCCTTTTGCAATTTAATCCCTCTTTTACATGAGTTGTGCAAAGATACCAAACTTGAGATCATTCTAGGATGGGCTTATACCTTTAAGTCGTGCCTCGACACGTAGGAGGTATAGTCCCATCCTGGGCATTACATTCTCGACATAAAAGATAGTAATACTTCAATGAAGAACTCAACACTAGCGGGAGAGCAAGTGGTATTCATAATGTGGACAAGTTCGCGATGAAAGGAAGTCAAGTGTGTTGTCGATGATAATAAAAATCATCGAGGGCAAGGAGGGTATTTCTCATCATGAACGCAGTCGACATCTCGGAAGAAGTCAAAGTGTTGAAGGTGATCCGACACATTTGCCGGGAGGTTTCAAGAGGATGCAATCAAACAACAATGGCAACAAGCAAGTGAATGACAAAGTGGCAAGTTATAAGATCAATATATCAGATGCAAGCTCGGAACCAAAGTTGCCTTTCAAGACAAGCAACATGATGTTGAAAGCTTGACGTAAGCCGTGCTCACACACTGAAGAATTCGTGCACCGGAGAAAGGACGAGGTAGCACAGTCAAAGATAGCAAGGCCAGGATGCAGCCGATAGTCTAGGAATGACATATTGAGTTCAGAATTTCCCAGTAAAAATACTAGGGGTATTTTATCTGTAGTGCAGATTAATTTCACTAGTCGGTGTCCTAGGTTGACAATAACCCAGAACCCATAGAGTGATTATGACAAGGAAAGACATTACCTCATCAAAGTTAGTAAGATGTGGTGCAATGTCAAGACATCTTCGAGATACCAGGGGGTAATACTCAAAAGTAGAACATGATAGATGTAGAACCGGGTCATTGACCTATGACAGTAGATACTTCAACCTTGTCAAAAATAGATGAGGCACTGGAATGAATTTCCGTCAGATATATTAGATGAGGACAACATGGTCGGAACCATAACTGTAAGGAAACAATTCAAGAATACCAAAAGAATCATACAGCTGGATTATCATTTGCAAGAAGCTTCCGAGACGGTCTACATCATTTTCATGGGCATGAACACAAAGTTCAAGGTCGACTCCCACTTCTTTAATGCATATTATTTCATTCACATCTCGCCTTGATAAAACTGTAGTGTTGGAATATTATCTGGTAGAACATCGGAAGAGTATGACTTGTGAAATCACCTCTCGCCTTGATAAAACTGTAGTGTTGGAATTTTATCTGGTAGAACATCGGAAGAGTATGACTTGTGAAAACTTTCGGGTTCTCAAGGATTAGGGGAAGGCATAGGTTCAACCCATCGGGCATATTAGTAACATATACCGCAAGTTTCGAAAGTAAATACTCAAGCTCAAAAGCAGAGCATACAATTTACCAAGGCATTATGTATCAGGGGAAGAACTCACAAGGTGATTGAATATGAAGGACACTGTCCGATAACAATCCAACAATGGATCGGGTGATCCACGACGGTGCTGAAGTGAGTATCGGTACTCACCCATAGGAAGAAAGAATGCAGAGGCATCAGATTCAAGAATCACCTGATTAGTCTGATGCTTAAATAGAAAGAAACTATGGTTTCCAAAATGAAGGATCGGAAGCAGACGCTCTGATCAAGGATGCATAAGTTGAAAACACTCAGTTGGACAATCAATAAAGGTTTGAATTGCCGAGAACTAACTCATGTCAGGAATGACGCCTGAGCCGGAAAGCTAATTTTAAAAAGGATAACCTGATGACTTCGTGCATACGCACACATTGAATCAATAGGCTGAAAACGGCTATGACAAAGGATGTTGATGGAGACTACTACTAGTCATATGGAATTAACCATAATGCAAGCAGACAAGAATTTCAAGACTAACCGGCTGCAGAGGATTTTCGAAAGATCGAAAAGTATTCCGAAGATTTTTGTGAGACACATGGTCAATTGAGAACAATGGATCCTCGATAAATGTGAGGAAATAACCGTAAGGGTTTTCATGTGAAATAAAACTGCAAGACTGTAAAATCAAAGGATTCTTGGGACAACGAAGAATATTTCGAGGCATCTTGTAACAACAAGAGCGACAAGGAATGATCATGAGAATGACAAGTGCATGCAGATATCCTTAGGGATATATCGGTGGCAATGAATTGCAAAGGCGATGACCACAAGGGTCTCGGGAAAATATCGAGGGATATCCTCAGAATCTTCTGACGAAGCAGGTGATCTTCCGGAATGAGGGTTCTCCGGGAGAAATAGTTGCGAGAACCTAGAGTCAGAGTTAATAAAATCTTTTAACCCGAGTAGAAGAGAGATCAGAGTCCCAGAGTATAGACGAGGAATAAAAGATCCTAATACCACCCATTGGTGCTGTGGGCCCGTATGCCACACAACAAGTTAGCAATTTTGTTTTTCAAAAACTAGACTCAACTTCGGCCAAGGAGTTGGAAAGGGGGATTCCTACAGGAAGTCGGCTCTGATACCAACTTGTGACGCCCTCGATTTGACCGTACACTAATCATGCACGCAAATATGTACGACCAAGATCAGGGACTCACTGGAAGATATCACAACACAACTCTAGACACAAATTAAGATAATACAAGCTTTATATTACAAGCCAGGGGCTCGAGGGCTCAAATACATAAGCTCGAATACACAAGAATCAGCGGAAGCAATAATATCTGAGTACAGACATAAGTTAAACAAGTTTGCCTTAAGAAGGCTAGCACAAATATAGCAACGATCGAAAGGCAAGGCCTCCTGCCTGGGACCTCCTAACTACTCCTCGAAGTCGAACTCCATGTAGAAACATCCTCGGGATCCTCTGGCTCCTGGACTCCACCATTTGGTTGCGTCATCCGAGAAGAAGGGAGAAAAGGGGAAAAGGGGGAGAAAAGCAACCGTGAGTACTCATCCAAAGTACTCGCAAGCAAGGATCTACACTACATATGCAATTATATCTGTGTAAAGGGGTAATATATGTGGACTGAACTGCAGAAAGAAGAATAAGAGGGGGATAGCTAATCCAATCGAAGACTACGCTTCTCGTAACCTCCATCTTGCAGCAGAAGATGAGGGTAGCTGGAAAGTAACAAGTATCCTCGCTTATCGCGGCCTCCGTCTTGCAGCAGTAGAAGGGATTAGATGGTAAGTTCACCAAGTAACATCGTATAGCATAAACCTACTCGGCGATCCTCCCGCACATCACCCTGTGAGAGAGCAACCACCGAGTTGTATCTGGCACTGGTAAGGGTGTGTTTTATTAAGTATCCGGTTCTAGTTGTCATGAGGTCGGAATACAACTCCGGGTCGTCCTTTTACCGAGGGACACGGCTATTCGAATAGATTAACTTCCCTGCAAGGGTGCACCACATAACCCAGCACGCTTGATCCCATTTGGCCGGACACACTTTCCAGGGTCATGCCTGGCCTCGGAAGATCAACACGTCGCAGCCCAACCTAAGCACAGCAGAGAGGTCAGCATGCCGGTCTAAGTCCTAGGCACGCAGGGGTCCGGGCCCATCGCCCAACACACACCTGCACGTTGCGTACGCGGCCGGTGAGCAAACCTAGCAACCTCCATTACTAAGGAAGTTGCGTTACGCGGTCCAACCCGGCGCGCGCCGCTCAGTCGCTGACGTCAAGAAGGCTTCGGCTGATACCACGACGTCGAGTACCCATAACTATTCCCACGTAGCTGGTTAGTGCGTATAGGCCAACGGCCAGACTCAGACCAAATATCCAAACTCGTTAAGCGTGTTATTATGAAATAACTGCGGACAACGACCAGGTCCAGGCCACCTCTCCACTGGGTGTCTCAACCTGCCCTGTCGCTCCGCCATAAAGATCCACTCGGGGGCCGTCAGGAACTCAGGCCCACCACTACCTGGATGGAGCCACCTGTCCTTTCAGCCCCCACATCAAATCACTTGCACGTACTCAATGAGCCGACCCGGCTTTAGTCACATCATGTGTCATGTAAAGTGTATGTAGTATATACCCGTGATCACACCCAAGTGATCACGGCCCGATAGAATAGCGGGGCAGACGGACAAGGGTGTAGGGGCACTGATGGAATACTGGCGTCCTATACTATGCATTTAGAATTGCAGGTAAAGTATCAACAGTGGTAGCAACAATGACAGGCTATGCAACAGAATAGGAGTAATCGAACAGTAACATGCTACACTACTCTAATGCAAGCAGTAGAGAGAAGAATAGGTGATATCTGGTGATCAAAGGGGGGGCTTGCCTGGAAGCTCTGCAGACGAAAGGAATCTTCGGAGGCGTAGCCGTAGTCGAACACCGAAGCGTCAATGGTCTCGGGGTCTATCACGGTATCGAAGTCTACCGAAAAGAAGCAACGAAGGGGAAACAAATAAATAACAGAGCAAACAATAGCATCACAAAATATAACAAAGCAATACGCGGTGCCAGGAGTGAGCTAATGCAGGGATAGGTGATACCCGGGAAGGGGGAAAACATTCGGGAAAGTTTTCCCGGTGTTTGACGTTTTCGGACAGATGAAACGGAGGGGGAAAGTTGCAGGTTTGGTATGCTAGGGACGTGTGGTTGATGAACGGGCTGCGTATTCGGATTCGTCTCCTCGTTTTGAGCAACTTTCATATATAAATTATTTTCATCCGAGTTACGGATTAATTTATATTAAATTTTTAAGATTTAAATAATTTTTAGAATTAACAGAATTAATTTAATAAGAAAATGTAATTATGACATCAGCATGATGTCAAGGTGATGTCAGCAGTCAACTAGTTAGTTGACCTAGTCAAACAGACACGTGGGTCCCACTTGTCATAGACTCATTAACCTAGTTAACAGATTAATTAGGTTGATTAGCTATTTAGGTTAATTAACCTTAATTAGTTTAATTAAGCAGAATTAATTAACTAACTAATTAATTAATTAATTAATTAATATTGTTATTATTATTAATATATATTTTTCATTTCTTTTTTTTAAAACATTCTGGCGGCGGGCCCTGGCTGTCATAGGCCCGGGGCCTTAACGGGTGCAGGGGAAGCGGGCGGCGCTGCAGTTACGGGCGCCGGGCGACGAGCGGACCCGGCGACGAGCACCACGGGCGGGGGAGGGGAGCCCGAGCGGCGACTAGTGCGCGGGGGTGGCACTGCGTGGCCGGCCGGAGCGTGGCCGGCGGGAGCCGCCGGAGTAGCCCAGGCGCGCGGGGCGCTGGCACGACGTGGCCAGAGGCGCGGCTGGCCGGAGCAACTGTGGTGGGTTGGGGTCACGGGAGGGAGGCCGTGCGGAGGGGAGTCGACGCGCGCGACGTGCGGTGCCGATGCGAGCCGCGGGAGAGGTGTTGGGTGCGCGCGGTCCACGGCTACCGCGGCCGGGAGGTGCGGGTGGCTTGGCCGGGGCGCGGCCTCGCGCAGAGGTGCCGTAGGAGCGGGGGGAAACCGGGCGATGCGTGCCGCGGCGAGGCAGAGGCGAGAAAAGGAGGACGCAGGTCGGTGCGGGGGCAGCGCTCGCAGCGGTGAGGGATGGCGGTGACTGCAGCGAGCGGGCAGGACGGCCGAGGGGGGG
>LR738710.1:310594117-310673211 GCA_902687465.1 Secale cereale
GGCTGGTTCGATCCAGTTCGGGGCAAAGGGGATCGAAGGGAGTGGGGGTAGTGGACGTGGGGAGTTAGGGTTTCGGGGGTTAGTGTGGTTATAGGCCGCGGGGGCGGCTGGGCCGGCCAGGTGGGCCATTCGGCCCAGGGGGCCTTTCACCTTTTTTTTTTGTTTTCTTTGTTTTGTTTTGTTTTACTTTTTCTTATTTTCTTTTCTGTTTTCTTTTAATTACCATTTAAATTTTGTTTTGTACATTACATAGGTTGTACCTAATTTAGTATTAGTAATTATTCCACCGTCACAAATATTTTGGCACATGAATTAAAGTAGTTTATAATTGTTTATTATACTAAGAGCATTTAAATAATAGTTTTGCCGATGTTTTACTTACTATAGTGCATTTAAATTCTTTACAGGAGTGTGGTTTATTCACCAATATTTTGTATGGGTTATTTGCCACAATCCTAACATTTTAGTTTTAATGTTTCAAAACTTTTGTTGTTTGCCTTTATTTCGAATCGGTTTTGAAGCAACGCGAGATTATCAACAGTAACTGAGGTGACGTGTCATCATTAGGAGAGGGTTACTGTAGCTTAACTATCCGGGCGTCACAATAAAAACTAGGGGCTGTTTAGATGAAGAAGCAATAAAGTTAGTATAGCAAGTGTGGAAAATTGGTGGTAGGAGTTGCGAAATTGTCCCTAAGCAATTGACTACGTTACTAGACCGATAGCAAGTTTTATGTGCGAGAGGCCACTGCTAGCATGTCATCCATGACTTCGTATTCTATGCACTTATGATTGTAACTATTAGCAAGCATCCACAATTACTAACGTTCATTAAGGTAAAACCCAACCATAGAATTAAGATATATTGGTCCCCCTTCAATCCCATATGCATCAATTTCTATGCTAGGTTGAAGCTTCTATCACTCTTGCCCTCCAATACATAGTCCTATCAACATACAACTAACCCTATGTTGTGATCCACGTGCGCGCTCATATGATGGGCACCAAAGGACAGTACATAACCACAAGCAAATAAAACCAGTCATAGAAATTTAGAAGAAGCAGAAGAAAATTGCTACTCCAAAGCCCGACTTCTCAGATAGGAGGATGACAAGAAGTGTTGCGAAACTGCAGGGTTTCAAGCCTATGTCTGCAATACCCATGAAGAAGCGCTCTCTTTGTCAACCCAAGGCCAAGAAGCCAAAGTTCGAGCCGCTGCAGGACGACCCGCAGGAGCCTCCTAGTGACGTGCCTCCACCAATGCCAATTCCTGTCATGCAGGCTCTTGGGGCATCCCTGGGGATACCAATGGAGAAGCTCTCGGAGGAACAGCTTATGGCTGCTCCTGAACAATCTAAACAAACATGCCCACCCAAATGAATAGAGTCTATTACTCTCCTATAGGGAGGCAGATCCCTTGTACTGCCGGACATGTTATTTTTATTGTTCTGATTCATGCTCTTTTGGTTGGGGATACTTTTAATATGTTATACTGTTATCCGGAGACTGGTTACTACTATCTTCAATACTATTATGTAGTATTGTTTGCTTTTTATATCTTTAAGTTTGTCAATGACATCACATCATCAACATAGAGATTGGAAGGTACTCTGTTGGAATGTCAGATGCCTGAATTCTGAAGAAAGGCAAAGAGCTGTTAAGGCAAAAATTGAGGAAAGTCAGTGTTCTGTTGTATGCCTACAAGAAACCAAATGTGATTATTTTGATCATAGAACTATCAGAAAATTTTGCCCTAGGCGCTTTGATAACTTTGCCTACTCTCCTTCAGTGGGAGCATCTGGTGGCATCTTAGTTATATGGAGCTCTTCTGCTTTTATTGGCTCTCTACTTTCCATTGAAAGTTTTGGCATTGTGGTCAATTTTACATCTGTCCATAATAATCAAAAATGAACCTTGGTTAATGTCTATGGACCTTGTCAGGGTGAGTAGAGAGATAGTTTTGTTCAGTGGCTATATCACATTAATATACCCCAAGAAGAACTATGGTTGTTCCTTGGTGACTTTAATTTCTTCAGATCTGTGGAGAATAGAAATTTGCCTGGAGGAGATGTCAATGATATGTTCATTTTTAATGAAATAATTGGGCACCTAGGGTTACTGGAATTACCCCTAAAAGGAAGACAGTTTACTTGGTCAAATATGCAGGAAAATCCACTTCTTGAGCAGCTTGATTGGTTTTTCACAACAGCAAACTGGATAAATGAATATCCAAACACCATGGTATACCCACTAGCCAAAACATGTTCAGATCATGTGCCATGTGTTGTATCAATCTCCACAACTATACCCAGGCCTAAAGTTTTTCGTTTTGAAAATTATTGGGTTGAATTACCTGGGTTTTTTGATTGTGTCCAACAATCATGGTCTGCTCCTACCACTAAAACAACCTCTACAACTATATTGACTGAAAAGTTTAAAAGGTTAAGAGGAGACCTTAAAAGATGGCACACCAGACTTTCCAGGTTAAAGTTGTTAATACAAGCCTGCAATGCTGTTATTCTAGCTTATGATAACCTGGAAGATCAAAGATCTCTGACTAGACCAGAAATTAATTTCAGAAAGCTTGTTAAATTACACCTTGAAAGGATCTTGCACTTGCAGTACATCTATTGGAAGCAGAGGTGTACAATCAGATGGATCAAAGTTGGTGAGGAAAATTCAAAGTTTTTTCAAGCCATGGCAACTGAAAGATTCAGAAGAAACACCATCTCTAGCCTAGTGAATGAGGATGGACTGGCTGTATCTACACATAATGAGATGGCTGGATTACTTTGGGGATCCTACAAAGACAGAATGGGAGTTGCACAGGGTATTGATATGCAATTTAAGTTGGAAGTCCTTATCCAACCAGTGGATGGACTTCATGATCTTTCTGGGCCTTTTACTAAGGATGAAATAAATGAGGTGCTTAAAGGATTACCAACAGATAAAGCTCCAGGGCCAGATGGTTTTACAGGGCTGTTTGTTAAGAGATGCTGGCATATTATAAAGCAAGATTTGATAAGGCTGTTTTCTGATTTCTATGAAGGCAAGGTCTCCTTGCAGAGTATCAATGGATCCTTGATCACTTTAATCCCCAAAGTCCTATCACCAGAAGGACCTAATGATTTTAGGCCTATTTCATTGACTAATACATGCCTTAAATTCCACACCAAATTGCTGGCAAACAGACTACAGAAGGTCATTTTGAGATATATCCATAAAAACCAATATGGTTTCCTCAAGTCTAGGTCAATACAAGACTGCATTGCTTGGAGCCTGGAGTATATTCATCAGTGTCAACAGTCAAAGAGACCAATTTTAATCCTCAAATTGGACTTTGCCAAAGCTTTTGACACTGTGGAACATGATCTCATTCTTTTAATGCTCAAACACAAGGGTTTTGATGCTAAATGGATTGGTTGGGTAAAAGAAATTTTGTCTTGTGGATCCTCATCTATTCTGCTTAATGGAGTCCCAGGAAAACAATTCAATTGCAAAAGAGGTGTCAGGCAGGGAGATCCTTTATCACCTTTGCTCTTTGTCATTGCTGCTGATCTGCTGCAGACTGTTGTAAACAAAATGCTACAGGATGGAATTCTCTCTTTACCTATACCTTCCAATGATCCTGACTTCCCAATTGTCCAATATGCTGATGACACACTGTTGATTGTGCAAGCTGATGAAACACAACTACTGGCACTTACAGAAATGCTCCTATCTTTCTCCAAATCAACAGGGCTAAAAGTTCATTTTCACAAATCATGCATCTTGCCCATAAATGTCAGCCCTGAAGAAACTGTCAGGCTTGCAGCTTTGTTTGGATGCCAGGTAGGCAGCTTGCCCTTCACATATCTTGGGCTACCAGTGGGCACTACTAAACCTAGAGTTGTGGATTTGGTCCCTGTTGTTGATAGAGTGGAGAGGAGACTTTCAGCTAGTTCATCTTTATTGTCACAGGGTGGAAGATTGCAACTCATCCAGTCAGTCCTCTCATCCATGCCAATGTACTTTTTATGCAGTTTAAGTCTTCCTACAACAATTATAAAGCAATTGGAGAGAATTATGAGGCAATGCTTATGGAGGGGAAACAATGACACACAAAGGCAGTCTTTAGCAGCCTGGCCCATGGTCTGTAGACCTAAGGATAAAGGAGGCATGGGAATAAAAAACCATCCATCCAAAATAAAGCTTTGCTCACCAAACACCTCCGCAAGTTCTACAACAAAGCAGACATTCCATGGGTCAAACTTATATGGGATACTTACTATAATGGAGTTGTTCCAGATGCAACAATACAATGTGGATCTTACTGGTGGAAGGATATTATGAGGATTAATGAATTCTACATAACAAGTTCCACTGTTATCATAAATACTGGTGACACATCCCTGTTCTGGCATGACTCATGGTCCTTGAATGGTTGTTTCACACCAATAAATCAAAGGTTTCCAAGGCTATTCTCATTCAGCATGGATGATAAAATCTCTGTTAAGGACTTTATTGAGGATTTGGATCTTAATACACAGTTCCAGCTTCCACTCTCTCCTGAAGCTTTGGATGAACTGCAAGATCTGCAGCATGAATTGCAAATTTTACAGAGAAATGCACATATAGCTGACTCCTGGTCATGGTTGCATGGGAAAGGTGAGTATTCTGCCAAAAGCTATTACACTTATGTGCACTCCTCATTGCCAGATGATGACCCCTGCAAATGGATTTGGAAGAGCAAGTGCACCATGAAAATTAAAGTCTTTGCCTGGCTCATGCTCAATGATAGACTTAATACAATATATATGCTGCTAAGGAGGCACTAGAGGTCAACAGATGCTGAAAATACATGTCCAATGTGTGATGCACATTTGCATGAAGATAGAGACCATCTTTTTTTCAAATGCATGTTCAGCACCAGAGTGTGGAATTATTTCCAGATACAGTGGAGGGCTGGATTGTCAACCAGAGAATGTATTCTTGCTGCCAAGAGAGGTTTTGGGAAATGTTTATTCTTAGAAGTAGCATGCCTGGCTGCTTGGAGTATATGGACTACCAGAAATGATAAAATTTTCAGAAACATCATACCAACATTTGGGGCCTAGAAAGCCAAATTTGTCCATGACATCACTCTGCACTCCCATCGCATGAAGCATCCATCAAGCCTTTACTGCTGCAATGGATTAACTCCCTACCTTAGGAACATGACCATCTAGTGTGATGACATCAGCTGCATGTACATGTTTTGTAGCTTGATTGCATTAAATAGGTAAAACCCTTCACCTCTAGATAGTTAGTATAGTTCTTTTCTTTCATGTTCTGTACATATTGTATATAGACACTACTGGTGCTGCAGTGCAATAAAGGGCTGTGGGGCTTTTGCCTCACAGTATCCAGTCAAAAAAAATCTACTCAGACATCATAGGATGGCAACAAATCATTGGATAATAATATGAAGCATAAAGCACCATGTTCAAGAAGAGGGTACAGCGGGTTGCGGGAGAGTGAACCGCTATAGATAGATGGGGAAGGTGATGAAGATGTTGGTGAAGATGACGGAGGTGTTGGTGTAGATCGTCGTCGCACGATGATGGCCCCGGTGGCACTCCGGTGCCACCGGAAGCGAGGGGGACAGAGCTCCCCTCCTTCTTCTTCTTCCTTGGCCTTCTCCCTAGGTGGGAGAAGCGTTCTCCCTCCGGTCCTTAGTCTCAATGGTATGGGAGGGGTGAGAGCCCCTCCGAGATTGGATCTGTCTCTTTGTCTCTCTCTGTTTCTGCGTCCCCAGATTCTGGCCTTTCACCGTTTCTTATATTCCCGAAGAGCCGCAACTTCGATTGGGCTGAATTTTTGACACGATTTTTATCCAGATATTAGCTTTCTTGCGGCAAAAGAAGGTCACTAACTGCCTTACGGGGTGGCCACAAGGGTCAGGGGCGCGGCCACTCCCCTAGGGCGTGCCCCCTGCCTCGTGGCCCCCTCTGGCATCGTCTCGCGTTGATTCTTCCTCCCAAAATTCATAAATATTCCTAAAAAATCTCCATCCGTTTTTATCCTGTTTGGACTCCATTTGATATGGATATTCTGCGAAACAAAAAACATGCAACAAACAGGAATTGGCACTGGGCACTGGATCAATATGTATGTCCAAAAAATAGTATAAAAATTTTCCAAAAGTATATGAAAGTTGTATAATATTGGCATGGAACAATAAAAAATTATAGATACGACGGAGACGTATCACCATCCCCAAGCGTAATTCCTACTTGTCCTCGAGTAGGTAAATGATAAAAAAGATAATTTTTTATGTGGAATGCTACCTAGCATAATCTTGATCATGTAATCTAATCATGGCATGAATATTAAGACATGAGTGATTCAAACTAATAGTTATCATTTGACATAAAATAATTTAATACTCGGGCATCCCAACAAACAATCAAGGCTTTCAAAATATCAAAGGTAAAGAACTTTATCCCTACAAAATCATATAGTCTTTTATGCTCACTTTTCTTAACACAAGGTACCCCTCATGCCCATCCCGGTGTCAGCCAAGCAATTGTTTTCATACTTTACTTTTTCGAACCTTTTCAACTCTTCATGCAATACATGAGCGTGAGCCATGGACATAGCACTATGGGTGGAATAGAATGTGGTAGTAGACAAAAGTAGGGAGAAAGTCTCACATTGACTAGGCAAATTAATGGACTATGGAGATGTCCATCAATTGATATAAATGTGAGTGAGTAGGGATTGCCATGTAACGGATGCACAAGAGCTATAAGTGTATGAAAGCTCAAAGGAAAACTAGTGGGTGTGCATCAACTTGCTTGCTCATGAAGACCTAGGGCAATTTGTGGAAGCCTATCGTTGGAACATACAAGCCAAGTTCTATAACAAAAAATTCCAACTAGTATACGGAAGTGACAACATAAGAGACACTCTATCATGAAGAACATGGTGCTACTTTGAAGCACAAGTGTGGAAAAAAGATAGTAGCATTGTCCCCTTTTTTAATTTTTTGGGCCTTCCTTTTTTATTTGGCCTTTCTCTTCTTCTTCTTCTTCTTTTATTTGGCCTTTCTTCCTTTTTTATTTGGCCTTTTTTGCAGGACAATGCTCTAATAATGATGATCATCACACTTTTATTTACATACAACTCGATATTACAACTTGATGCTAGAACAAAAATATGACTCTATATGAATGCCTCCGGCGGTGTACCAGGATGTGCAATGATCTAGCGTAGCAATGACATTAAAAAACGGACAAGCCATGGAAACATCATGCTAGCTATCTTACGATCATGCAAGGCAATATGACAATGATGATGCGTGTCATAACAAACGGAACGGTGGAGTTACATGGCAATATATCTCGGAATGGCTATGGAAGTGCCATAATAGGTAGGTATGGTGGCTTTTTTGAGGAAGGGTATAAGGTGGTTTGATGCACCAGCGCGCGGTACTAGAGTGGCTAGCAAGGTAGAAGGGTGAGAGTGAGTATAATCCATGGACTCAACATTAGTCATAAAGAACTCACATACTTATTGCGAAAAATCTATTATCCCTCGAAGCAAAATACTACGATGCATGCTCCTAGGTGAGAGGTTGGTAGGAGTTAACCATCGCGCGCCACCAACCTTCACACAAAGATAATCAATCAAAATACAATGCGCGTAAATTTGGTTACATAGTTAGGAGACCATAAGTGCATGCTTCGGGAATCACAAACCTTAACACCAATATTCTTACTAAACCACAATCATTCACTAATACCTCCCACATATTAGCATCCCTATATCCCAAAACTATTGCAAGGAATCAAACATATCATATTGAGCGATCTACAAGTTTATCTAGGATTTTATGACTAACCATGTGAATGACCAATTCCTGTCAACTCTCTAAATAGATATAAGTGAAGCAACAGAGTTTTAATTCTTTCTACAAAAGTTATGCCCACGCTCTAACAAATATAAGTGAAGCAAAAGAGCATTCTACAAATGGCGGTTTTCTATGTGAGGAGAAATAGGCAATCCAAACTTCAAATGATATAAGTGAAGTACATGAAGCATTCTATAAATCCATACTCAAAAGATATAAGTGAAGTGCAAAGAGAATTCTATAAATCAACGAAGGACTATCTCATACCAGCATGGTGCATTTATTAAAAGAAAAATAAAAAGCACATGCCGCTCCAAGAATTTATGCATATCATCTAAACGAAACGAATCCGAAAACATACCGATACTTGTTGAAGAAAGATGGGATGCCTTCCGGAGCATCCCCAAGCTTAGACGCTTGAGTCTCCTTGAATATTTACTTGGGGTGCCTTGGGCATCCCCAAGCTTGAGCTCTTGCCTCTCCTCCTTCTTCTCACATCGAGACCTCCTCGATCTTCGAACACTTCATCCTCACAAAACTTAACCGAACTTTTAGTGGGGAGGTTAGTGCATATGATCAATGAAAATCCCATCATGTACTGCTCTAACATTATTGTATAATTATGAACAAACATTACCCACTATATTCTATCACAATTCTATGGCCCCAAGTCAAGGAGGCTTAAACAGGAATTCAAACATATGCAAATAATGAAGCTTATAACAGCAATCTGCGAAAACAGGACAGCCTGTAGTAATCTGAACATTAACCGTAATTCTGTAACTCTAAAAATTCTGGAAAATTAGGAAAAATAAACAATTTGTATAGAAAGACTTTGCAAAAAGTTTCAGATCCTTTCGACGTTCCAGTAAAAAATGTACAATCGCGCACTATAGCCAAAGTTTCTGTTTTTGCACCGCACAAACCAACAAGAAGTTTAATCATCCTAAAGGAAACTCTTGGCACATTATATTTATAATACAATGGAATTGTACAAGGGGATAATTATTTTTGTTGAAAAGTTTCTGTAATCAAGGTTCACAAAGTTTCCATGGGCATGAACAAATTTCGAGGCTAGCTCCCACTTTAACAATGCTCGTATTTCTCACTTTCGCTTTTCTTTTTGAAAAGGTTTTAGGTTCCCATCTTTGTTATTTGTTTTAACTTTATAAAAGCAAACAACAGAAATAAATGACTCTCTAAAACTTCCTGGTTGTCTCCTTGCAGCGCTTTCTTTAAAGCCATTAATCTAGGAATATAGTGCACAAGTAAGGAATCCACCCGGACCCAAGGTATATCAAAGCCAATTTGAATTAACAATGATTTTTTATTTAGTAGTGAGCACAAAGTAACATATATCATGCAACAACGAAGTCTAACTCCCTTCCTATGCAGCGGCATGTCATAAAAGAACAATTCATGCACACATATTAAAGGTCAATGCATAGTATAACAAGTTTCTTACAATCTTATCATATTGGAAACATAGAGAGGTGGAGATGTAGTTCCTCTCTCATAATAATTGCATGTAGGAGCAGCAAGCACATGCATATTATATCTATCAAAATCATCATGTGTAGTAGTAAAATGCAACCTATCAATATAATCCTTAATAAGGGCAAACTTCTCCGATATAGTATAGTTGGGAGAATTCAAAAAGATAATGGGACAATCATGTGTGGATGCAATACAAACAATCTCATTCATAACATAAGGAACTATAGCAAGTTCATCTCCATAAGCATAATTTATATTGGCATCATGGCCACAAGCATAGCAAGCATCACTTCTGGCGTGTGGAAGCTTCTGGAGCGCTGATTTTTTATATATTTTTCCCGGAATTTTTCTGGCAATTTAAGTAATGGGAAAACCTGAAATACAAAAACAGCAGAAAACAGAAACTGGCACTGGGGTGCACTGAGTTAATAGGTTAGTCCAAATATGATCAAAAGTGTATGGAAGTGCATAAATATCGTTGCAATATCACACAAAAGAAGCATGGAGCAAGCAGAATTTATAGATACGTTTTGGACGTATCATCGTCTGAGTGCTCTGGACATGTCAAAGGAAGTTTGGGACTGGCTCTCAAAGGTCAATGAAGGAGTCTCTACCCAGAGAGATCAAAGGATCAGCGTCCTTCGCAATCTCTTCAATCTCTTCAAGAGACATGACAATGAGAATGTCCAGCACATTTTTGATCGTCTCACTGACATCACAAATGAGCTTCAAGCACTTGGCGCCACTGAGATCACCAAGCATGAAATCGCCAAGACTCTTCTAAGATCACTCGACAGCTCATTTGATATCCTTGCATTGATGATTCAAGAACGCCCTGACTTCGAGACTCTCGATCCGTCCAATATACTTGAGAGGCTCAACACACATGAGTTCCTGCTATCTGAGAAGCGTGACATCTATGGTCCCAACTATGGCCGATCTCGTGCCTTGAAGGCAAAAGCTGTTTCCTCATGTGAAGAAGAATCTGACTGCAGTTCTGATGATCCTGAAGACATTGGAAAGGAGCTTGCAATGCTTGTGAAGAAGTTCCAAAAATTCACTAGGTAGAAAGGCTTCAGAAAGTCTTCAAGATCCAGCTCAAGAAATGATGAAGTATCTGCTCATGACTACAAGAAAAGAAGCTGTCATAAGTGCAAGAAACCTGGTCACTACATCTCTGAGTGTCCTCAGTAGGACAACGAGAAGAAGTAGAAGAAGAGCAAAGAATATGATTCTGATGACAAGAAAAAGAAGAAATATTCAAAGTCTTCTTCAAAGTCTTCGTCAAAGTATTCATCACACAAGAAGAATTCATTGGGCAAGGCTCGCGCTTTTGTTGGCAAGGAAATGGATTCTGAGGAAGAGTCTGCTTCTGAAGAGGTGGAGGTGGAGTCGGAGGAAGAGTCTGATTCTGGTGCTGCAAGTCTGGCTTTATCCACTGCCTACGTGGCCAAGTCTATCTTGAACACTGAAGACAATGTCCCCGTCTCCAACAATGATGATGAGGACGACGACTCTGCACCCACTTTCTGCTTCATGGCACGCGGTGCCAAGGTAAAATCACGCGATGCTTACTTTCAAACATCTAGTGAAGATGACTCTGATTGTGAATCAAAACCTAGCTACAAAACACTTGCTAAAACTGCCACTGAATAGCAGAAAGCCATGGAACATATTCAAAAACTGTTAGACAAAAGCGATGACCTGTTGGACGCGGAAATGACCCGTTCTCAGTCCTTAATTGAAGACATAAAAAATCCTCATATTAAGTACAAAGAACTTGAAGAGCTTTATGAATCTCTTTCAAAAACTCATGAAAAGCTTTCCCACGATTACATTCAAAGGAAGCGAGAACTTGAGAAAGTGAAAGCGGCTCATGAAGATCTTCAAAAGGAGAATGAGTCACTCCGCGCACAACTGATCAACTCTACTCAAGAAGAGTTTGAACCACCATGTCTAAAATGCATTGAACGTGATAATGCTACATCTTTTGCTGAATGCTCTACTGCAGCCACTGTTGCAATATCTTCAACTATTGATGTGGTAACTAACCCCTCTGCTGAGGAAACCACTACTATTGCTGATGAAAATGCTAGGTTGAAGACTTTGCTTGAAACAGGGATGTACAAAAGCCTCAAAGGGCATCAGACTCTATGTGATGTCCTCAAAATGCAGATACTGAACCGAAACCCTAGGAAAGAGGGTGTTGGGTTCGACAGGAAAATGAATGTTGATGGTTCATACTGGAAGCCTCAGCAGTATCCCAAAACCACATCGGTTGCTGCAAAGGGACATTCAGTGGATCCATCTACCTTATCTGGCTTCACTTGTGCTAATCCTATTATCATTGATGAATCCTTTGATGCAAACTATAAAATGTTTAAGAATCAAAATGGTGAAGTGTTTGCTAGGTATATTGGTACTAACTGCAGGAATGGACCACCTATGAAGAAGATCTGGGTACCCAAAGGTTGTCTTGAGAAGCTTCCAGCAAATTCTATCATGACACCTCCTGGGATGAAGACAAACCCCAGACCAAAGGCTTCATATGTTCCTAAGGCTTCATACAGACAAAGGACTCACCTGAGTCACCCTAACACAGATGTTTTGCAGGGAAATCATACTCAGACCCATGAATATGAGCGTGTTTCTTCAAACCGCTATGTTCATAAATCAAACAACTTTTCTGCCTATTCTTATGAGTATTATTCTCCTCCTGCAAGACTATTTTCTAGGGCCCCAAAGCCAAAATTCTCAAATGCTGCTCTTAGACTCATTGCTTCTAAGCCACCCCTGAAGATGTGGGTGGTTAAGAAGAACTAACTTTCTCTTGCAGGGAAAGGTCTCCAGCATGTAATCAAAGGCTTCTGATGCTATTGCTGGGGACCTAAAACACTTGTAGGGCACAAGATCAAATGCCCAAAATGACTTACTGCTCATACTATCCATAAATCACCTGCTGAAGATCTTATCAGTCCTAACTTACATCTAAAGCTTTCATAATCCACTTATGCATCAATTGTTTATGTTTCATAATGGCTTTTGGTGAAGCCTATCCTCCTAACTGCATTGTAGGTAGTGACACCAAAGTCTTCAGAATGGATTATGGATAGCGGGTGCACAAATCATATGACTGGTGATCGAAATCTTCTCATGGACTCAACTTTACGTCCATCCAACAAGAGTCACATCACATTTGCTGATATTGGTAAAAGCAAGGTGTTGGGTCTAGGTAGAGTTGCAATCTCAAGAGATCAGCACATGGACAAAGTCATGCTTGTTGAATCTCTTGGTTTCAACTTAATGTTTGTCTCAATGCTTTGTGACTTAAACATGATTGTGATCTTTGGTAAATTTCGTTGCATTGTACTAATGGAATTTGACAAATCTTTAGTATTTGAAGGATACAGAAATTGTGATATGTATATGGTAGATTTCTCAGCTGGACCACAAATGGACGTATGTCTTCTAGCAAAAGCTTCAGAGTGCTGGCTCTACCATCGGAGGCTAGGACATGCTGGCATGAGGAACTTGCACACTCTCGCAAAGAAGAAGCATGTCATAGGCATCGAGGAAGTCAAGTTCAAGAAAGATCATCTATGTGGTGCCTGTGAAGCTGGGAAGATGACTAGAGCCAAGCACCCCTCGAAGACAATCATGACGACATCCAAACCCTTCGAGCTGCTTCACATGGACTTATTTGGCCCTACTCACTACTCCACATTCTCTACCACAGCCTGTCTCTATGGCTTCGTCATTGTTGATGATTACTCAAGATACACATGGGTACACATAATACTCTACAAGACTGAAGTGCAAGATGTCTACAGACGCTTCGCCAACCGTGCCATGAACAATTATGGCATCAAGATCAAACATATCAGAAGTGACAATGGCACTGAATTCAAGAACACTGGCCTCGATCTTTATCTGGATGAGATGGGAATCACTCATGAATTCTCAGGCCCATATACACCTCAGCAAAATGGGATCGTTGAGCGCAAGAACAGAACTCTAATTGAGATGGCTCGAACGAGGCTCGATGAGTACAAAACCCCAAGAAGATTCTGGCCCGAAGCTATTGATACTACATGCGATATCATCAACCGTGTTTATCTTCATAAGCTTCTGAAGAAAACATCCTATGAGCTCCTCACTGGAAAGAAGCCAAATGTAAGCTACTTCAGAGTATTTGGAGCTAAGTGTTGGATCAAGGATCCTCATCACAAGTCAAAATTTGCACCCAAAGCTCATGAAGGCTTCATGCTCAGATATGGAAAGGACTCACACTCCTACAGAGTCTTCAACATTTTTCTCTTTAAAACTGTTGAAACTGTGGATGTGAGGTTTGATGAGACAAATGGATCACAAAGAGAATCCCTACCAAATGTGCTAGATGAAACTTCACCAAATGAATCTATCAAGCTTATGGGAACTGGTGAGATCATGCCTTCTGAAGCACAACCTGACGAGGAACTCATCATCTTTGCTCCAAATCAACCTGACGACAATGCTCAGCCCGAAGACAATACCCCTGATGAAGACAATGCACAACAAGAGCAAAATCTACGTCCAGCTCATCCTCGTGTTGCAAATGAAGTACAAGTTGAGAAGATAATTGATAGCTTAAATGCTCCTGGTCCACTCACTCGCTCTAGAGCAACACAGCTTGCAAATTTCTATGGGCACTTTGCTTTTGTATCAATATCTGAACCCAAGAAAGTTGTTGAAGCTTTTATGGAGCCTGAATGGATTCAAGCAATGAAAGAAGAGCTTCAACAGTTTGAGTTGAACAATGTGTGGGAACTTGTCAAGCATCCTGATCCTCGAAAGCACAACATAATAGGCACAAAATGGATCTATCGCAACAAGCAAGATGAGCATGGTCAAGTGGTAAGAAACAAAGGTTGTCTCGTTGCTCAAGGATACACTCAAGTTGAAGGGATTGACTTCGATGAAACATTTGCTCCTGTGGCTAGACTTGAAGCCATTCGTATACAGCTAGCCTATGCAAATCATCACAACATACTTCTATATCAAATGGATGTAAAGAGTGCCTTTCTCAATGGAAGAATTGAAGAAGAAGTGTATGTTGCACAACCACCTGGCTTTGAAGACCCAAAACGTCCTGATATGGTTTACAAGCTCAACAAGGCACTATATGGCCTCAAAAAAGCGCCCCGTGCTTGGTATGACACCCTCAAAGACTTCCTGAAGAGCAAAGGCTTCAAACCTGGATCCCTAGATCCTACACTCTTCACGAAGACATATGATAATGAGCTATTTGTCTGCCAAATCTATGTGGATGACATTATCTTCGGCTGCACTGACAAGAAATACAGTGATGAGTTTGGTCACATGATGCAAGAACAATATCAAATGTCAATGATGGGCGAGCTTAAGTTCTTCCTCGGTCTTCAAATTCGTTAGCAAAGCAACGGCATCTTCATATCTCAAGAGAAATACCTCAAAGACTACCTGAAGAAGTTTGGAATGCAAGACTGCAAAGGGTACACGACGCCAATGCCTGCTAAACATCATCTGGGTCCCGACGCCAATGGTAAAGAATTTGATCAACAGGTATACCGCTCCATGATTGGTTCTTTACTTTATTTATGTGCATCTAGGCCAGATATTATGCTTAGTGTTTGCATGTGTGCTCGATATCAAGCGGCACCAAAGGAGTCGCATCACTTAGCTGTGAAGCGAATACTTCGATATTTGGCTTACACCCCAACTCTAGGATTATGGTATCCAAAGGGCTCAGAGTTTGATCTAGTAGGATTTTCAGATGTTGATTATGCTGGTGACAAAGTTGATCGCAAGTCCACATCTGGCACATGTCACTTTCTAGGACGATCACTTGTCTGTTGGTCTTCAAAGAAGCAGAACTGTGTATCACTCTCCACTGCTGAATCTGAATACATTGCTGCTGGATCTTGTTGCGCTCAGCTTCTATGGATGAAGCAAACTCTCAAGGACTATGGAGTCCATCTGAAGCATGTGCCACTCTACTGTGATAATGAAAGCGCCATCGAGATTGCCAACAACCCAGTTCAGCACTCGAAGACAAAGCACATTGAAATTCGTCATCACTTTCTCAGAGATGATGTTATGAAGGAAGATATTGATATCATACACGTCAACACTGAAGAGAAACTGGTAGATATCTTCACAAAGCCCTTGGATGAGAAAAGGTTTTGCAAGTTGCGGTGTGTGCTAAATATCTTAGAATCCTCAAATGTCTTGTGATCAGGCACACATCCTAACACTTATGCATATTGATGACTTAGATGTGCAACACACGAAGTAAAGTATATCTTCAATCAATGAAGACTTACATTCTAAGTGTGAATACATTAACATGGAATTTGACTATGGAGCGCCACGATAATTGTGTGCCGTGTCAGGGTCTAATACTTCCTATACGGTGGGTAACGCCGCCACCAAATTCTTGTTTGAAGCATTTCTTGTGGCGTTACATTTGAAAAGTCTTCGCACTTGGTTTGTCTTCGTATAGGACATATATATAGAGAGAGAGTTGTGTTCTGTCCTCAACAGCATTCACTTATAGCTTTGTCTTCTTATTTGAATCTTTTGGACTAAGTGAATGTGATCGGACCCTAACCTCTCTATGCTTTCTCATCTCACACTCTATCTGTCCAAATCATATGCATTCTGTTGAAACAGTCGAATATCTTCTCTGCATCCTTGTCAGCAGAAGATACGGAGACAAACTTTAAATCTGATTTTAATGCCCCATCTGTTATGCCTGACACCCGGAGAAGCCGGAACGACTACTCCGACAGTCGTGGTGTACGTGGGATCGTGGGACAACTCCCAATGCATTACATGACCGCCACGTGTCACTCGTACGTGAACCGTCAGGGGCACCTGAGTAATTACGCTGTGCCGTCTCCCATGCCTATAAATGCACGTCCCATCAGGGTCAAAAGTTTCTTCCACCACCTCTCCACCTCGAACAACCCTAGCGCCCCCGCTAGCTTTCGACGACGCCGGCGACGAAGTGCTTCGCTGCCGCAACTTTGTCGACGCCGTCCTCACGCCGACCGCGGACATCTTCCTCTCCGCCGTCGCCGTAGCTGTCCTCCGTCGCCAAGTTAGGGCACGGACGACCAAACTGCCGGGCATCCAACTCCTACCCCGTCTAAGCAGTTCATCGTGTGGTAAATAAACTTGCTTTTTACCATATTCTAGATCCATAAAGATTCATCTACTTTCCCACAAGAGGTTTCTGCCTACTTAGATATACAGATCTATCCTGTCTATATCTCATATCTTGCCTAGTACATTCACATATGCTTCAACCATAGTTAGATTCCTCACTTATACTTATTCGTGGATTCGTACAAATCTATAACCAAATCCCATGAGTGAATGTCTTCGCACTATGAGGTCAAAGTCTTCAAAACTATTTTAATCTTCAAAACTTCTGAGAATGCATATGACCTCTTCCCCTTCCCTCGCATCTCTAATGCTGTCACAGGTACATGTCTGTGGGAGAATCCCTTGGTTCTCATAGTCTGCATTCATTTGCAGAGTTTTTGCAGTGTCACATTCAATTTGAGGCAATTCAGGTTGAAGAAAATGACAACTGACAAGACGGTAAGAAAGGGTGACAGACAGCGCCGTGGCAACACCTCTCGTGATTTGCCTCCTGATCTCAGTGAAATATACAAGACTGATCCAGAGGAAGATTACAATAAGAGGAAGACCCGAATCCAATGGATTCAAAGATATTGGGCTGAACAATGGTTCAAATATAGGTTCGTGACCCCAGAGTATGCCGAGAAAAACGCCATCAAGCATCCGTGGGGAGATATCACTTATAAGAATCTTCCCCCCAAGACTCGTGCTGAAGCCATTGCTCAAGGCTTCTATCCTTGCATGGTTAGAGGGCCACAGCCCGCTGATGCTGATCCAAGCACTCTGCTCTTGTGTCGCGACGACAATCTTTTCAAGGAAAATCTTCAATTCGCCAAGAATGGCTGCCAAGAAGAAGAAGAAGCAGCCTGTGCCCGAAGCTGAAGCATCTGGGCAAGAAACACCTCGCATAGTCTTCCCTGCTAGCATGACTGGCACAAAGCCTAAGGCAACTCCAACCGCTTCAACGCTCAAGAAGACTAAGGTGGATGAAGCTGAAGCTCGTAAGCATAAGCAATCTACTGATGTAGCTCCACCCACCAAGAAGCGTAAGACCAAGAAGGATAAGGCTGCTTCCCAAGAGCCTATCTTTGTCGAGCCAATATCAGTTGCTCGCTCTGCTTCTGCCTAGAGAGAACGAAGACTGACTGTTCATGAGCCTGCTCCCACAGAGGCTGAAGACATTCCAGCTGTCGACCCCATCGCAGCTGAAGACATTGGTCCTCAAGACAATGTTGAAGATGATGCCGTCCTTCCTCAGATCGAGTACAACATCGATTCTTCGCCTATTCTCACAAACAACGAACGCATCAGCATTGGTCGTCCATTGACGCCAATTGCTCAGGATGACTCGTGGGCTGATCACCCATAGGAAACCCAAGACACTCCCCAGCAAACTCAAGACACCTGTATGGTGCTTGAAGACGAAGACTTTGAGGCCAACAACCTCCATCTCCTCAGGCGTCGCCCGCTTTTCATAGGCTTCACAAAGGACCAAGTCCTCAAGTCACTGCCTCAAGTGCTCCAGAAGGAGTAGAGCAACCATCTGCACATTATGCTGCTCCTACTGGAAGCCACTCAGAATCTGAAGCCAAAGTTGCTGAAGATATTCCGGCTGCATCAGCCGAAGAAGAACCACCCCAACAAGAAGAAGAACAACCCCAAGTTGCTGAAGAAAGTACTGCCGCACCCCCTGTTCTCGAGGAGAACGTGTCCGACCCTCCAGCTCCTAAAGTGGAGGTAACAAATTTAGAGGCTGCCACCGCCAACACTGAAGCCAATGACGTGGTCATGGCTGAAGCTTTTGTGGCACCTGAAGATACTGTGGCGCCTGAAGAACCAGCGCCTGAAGTTACTGCTCCTGAAGCCAGTGCTGTGCCTGAAGCCAGTACTATGCCTGAAGCTAATGTTACACCTGGCGCCAATCCGGAGCTTGAAGACAATGCCTCTGCTCCTGTTCCGCCACCACGGCCTCACACAATTGAGCAAGCATACAACAAGGATGATCAGCTTGTTACTGTCCGGTGGCCAATTCTGATTCCGCCACCTACAACTGAACCACGTGCTGCTGGTCCTCAGTTTGATCATCATATTGCGCACAGGCCCCAAGTTCAGAAGCCTAAGCCAAGACTGCCAAGGCTTCCAGGTATTGCAACATCTTCTGGGTCATTCAATGCCAATAGCTTCACTGCACACAACACCTTATTTGACAGCGCCAAGAACCCATATTCCAACCCAAGAATATCATCAGATAGGTTCTGGAGCCATCAAAAGCGCAGCTACTACTCAAGGGTACTATATAATCAAGGCCGCATTTTCCCTCATATGTGTCTTGACACTGAAGCTATTGCTGGTCTGCCCTGCTTGGAGGAAGCCCTTGACTGCTTCCGTGATGCTGGCTTACTCAATTTTGTCCTAGATAAAGAGCATTGGAATGAAGAGCTGCTTCTGCAATTCTATGCAACACTCCACATCCGAGGCTACAGCAGGGATCCGAAGACATGGGTCCTTGAGTGGATGACGGGCAATGTGCATCATGAAGCTAAAGCCTTTGATCTCATTGAGCTTACAGGCCTACACACTCCAGGAGATCTCTATGAACCTGGCTGTCAACTGCACACTGAAGCCTTGGAGAGCATCTTTTAGCAGCGTCATCCCAACATGAGCCCAATGCTCAGCATGATGAAGCCTCTGCCAAGTGATGCTGAATATCCTAAGGAATTCTTTGTTGAAGACCTTGAGTACCTACCACGCACCATCTATCACATTATAAGGCGTACTCTATGGCCAATCAAAGGACATTCTTCATCAGCCAAGCTTGAAGGCGCTATGAAGACTTTGGTATTCTATAACTTCAATGGCATCAGCTTCAATGCTCAAGATTTCTTCATCAGGCAAATGGCCACATCTGGAGCTGATCTATTCGGACTGAAATTCTATGCCCCTTGGATAATGCGCCTCATCAAGTTGCACTCAGCTATTACTTATCAACCCTCTGCTCGCAACCATCAGATTTTCTTGCCTGAGGTTGTTATATAAGCTGAAGCCATTTACCAAGAGCCTGCTAAAGAGCCAGTTAGTCTTCACAATGCTGATCATCAAAGCTTCACTCAGCAGATTGAAGGGGTTCCAGCAGTCTCTCGCGTCTATCCTCTGGCTGGCCGTACTCGTCTAGCTCGACACGCTGAAACCGAAGCCACTGAAAGCACCATCGCTCAAAGGCCTCTGAAGCGATCTCGTGTTCTGAATAACCGAGAGCTTCTGGTAGCCCTTCATCAGAAACAAGGCAAGCATCACCTCTGGTTAAAGCGTCAGATGCAGAGCCTCTTGGTGGATGTCAATCGCATTCGCAATCTTGCCACCAAGAATGCTTTTGTTGCTCATGAAACATGCAGGCGGTCTTGGAAGAGTTTGACCTTACTGAGTGCTGAAGCGGATCTTCAAGACGATGGCTTCACTGAGAGATTCAAGTTTGACAACACTCCTCCAAGGACTATTGTTATGCGTCGAACTCCATCCCTTGAAGACTCTGAGTACTCCTCCTCCGCTGCAACAATTGATGCCAGGGTGATCGATGATCAGGATGATGCTACTTCACCGCCTCCTACATCAGCGCGCATCGACACTGCACCAACCACCTCTGCACCGCCAAACGACAACACCGACCCTGCATCCTCTTCTGCTCCACCTGGGAACGAGTAGAGGCTCTATGTCTTCAAACCTTTTTGGTCCTTACTGACAAAAGGGGGAGAAGCATATGAGTTGATAGTGCTCAAGCGGGTCCATATGGGCGGGTGCTTTATAATTTGCCTAGTGTTTACAACTCTCGTTTTGCTACATTTGGTTCTTTGAGTTGTAACACTTAAACTGATGGTCATCTGCTACGTTTTTTATGCTACTCTGTAATGCGATGACAAATTCCGCATCTGCTACCTTATATTCCGCACTTAGTCATTTTTGCAGACGTCCATTTTTCATTGTGCATGTCATTATCTTCGACATATCAATTATGCATGATGAATTGTCTTCCTAAGTTGAAGAGGATCTCCACAAGTACAACCTGCCATGTGCATTTGCATTCAAAGGCAAATCAACTATATGCACATCTTCAGGGGGAGCCTTTTGCTACTTACAAAGACAATACCTTATCCTTTACAATTTCACAAATCTTTATCCCCGTTGAAAACTTCAACCAGTTTTTCATCAATCACCAAAAAGGGGGAGATTGTAAGTGCATCTAGTGCCACCCCTAGTGGTTTTGGAGTATTAACGACAAATCTGGTTGAGGGACTAATGTGTTTGTGAGAATTGCAGGATAACACAGGTAGTAGTCCCTCATTGATTCGGTTAACCTACCAGAGATGACCCCTAAAAATGTATGAAGACATTGATAACTGTGGTGGTATATGAAGATAATCATATTGAAGACTATGACATGAGAAGACATTGTGTGAAGACTATGGAAAGCGAAGACGTAGAGTTGTCGCTATTTCCTTTTCTTCTTTATTGAGTCATAGGAACCACCGCACTGTTAAGTGGGGTCCAAGTGAACTAAGTCAGAGTGACTGATGTGATGCTCAACCAAATCCTATGTCTTTGAGCGAAGACTATGAGATCAAATCTTATCCAGAGGCGGATGAGTCAGCTTTACTTGGAGCTCAAGTAAAGTTGCCGTGTGTGTTTGAAATATGACTGTTGGAACACGTGTCAGTTCCTTAGTGACCCAGGGTCACTTCGGATAAAATCAGGTCGGGTTGCCTAGTGGCTATAAATAGCCCACCCCTACACCATAAATTGGTAGCTGCTCAGAGTTATTGCACGGCTTTTGTCGTTTGAGAGCAACCCACCTCCGAAGAATTTGAGAGAGAAATCCTTGCGAGGACAAAGCCCAAACACCCAGAGCCAAAGAGTGTTAGGCATCACTGAAGTCTTTCTGTCTGTGTGACCTGAAGACTTATTACACTTGAGGACTGTGTTTCCTCCAGCCGGTTAGGCGTCGCATTCTGAGCATCCAAGAGTAATTGTGGATTGCCGGTGAACGAAGTCTATGAAGGTTTGGAACCTTGAAGACTTACCAGAGTGATTAGGCGAGGACTAGGTGTTCTTAGCTCAAGGGGAACAAGGTGAAGACGCGGTCTTCTGAGTTAAATCTCAGCCTCCCTAACCAGACGTACAGTTGTCACAGCAACTGGAACTGGTCTAACAAATCACTGTCTTCCTCGAACTACTAGTTCTATCCTTTCCTTCCATTTACTTACTGCTCTGTGTTGTGAAGACATTGCAAGCTTGCCTTATCTGATTGTCTTCACTGAGTATCTACTTGTTGTGATTGGCTTCATTCCTTCTTCCTGTATGATCACTACTGCCTAGTTGCTATTAGTCTTCATGCTTTCACTTCATTGAGTACATGACTATGGCTTATCTAGTGTAGTCCACTCTCCGCTTCATACTAATAGGCTTGAGCTTATCGTTTGTCTTTGAAACTACCATGTTTTGAAGCATTTCATAAAAATCGCCTATTCACCCCCCCCTCTAGTCGATATACTGCACTTTCAACCATTTCTTATTTTCCCGGAGATCCGTAACTCCGATTGGGCTGAATTTTTGACACGATTTTTATCCGGATATTAGTTTTCTTGCCGCGAAGGAAGGGCACCAACCGCCTTACGGGGTGGCCACGAGGGTCAGGGGCTCACCCCCCTGCCTCGTGGCCCCCTCCGGCATCGTCTCATGTTGATTCTTCTTCCCAAAATTCATAAATATTCCAAAACAAATCTCCGTCCGTTTTTATCCCGTTTGGACTCCCTTTGATATGGATATTCTGCGGAAAAAACATGCAACAAACAGGAACTGGCACTACGCACTGGATCAATATGTTAGTCCCAAAAATAGTATAAAAAGTTTCCAAAAGTATATGAAAGTTGTATAATATTGGCATGAAACAATCAAAATTTATAGATACGACGGAGACGTGTCATAACTCATACTGGAACCTCTACCCGCCAGCCCGAAGCCAGAGCATCCGCCCAAGCACAGGCCAGCCAAGACCAAACCCACGATCAAGCGCCACCACCACCACCTCCCCAGAACAAGGACATGGCTCATCTTCTCCAAGCCTTCCGAGAGGAACGCCAAGCCAACACCGCAGCCCTTCAGATGATTGCTTAAGATATCACCAACAACCGTCAGCCGGCGGGGAACAGCAATGGACATTCCATGTTGGAAGATCAAGAAGCATGCACCACCAACTTTCATCGAGACTGTCGAACCCCTGTATGTAGACGACTCGATCCGCACAATTGAGGACTTGTTGGAACTAGTCGGCTGTACTGAAGACCGCGAGAAGGTGTCTTATGCCGCCACTGTCTCGGGGGAACTGCTAAAGCTTGGTGGGATAGATTCAAGGTCTTGCATGCTGGGAAAGCCATCACTTGGAATGAGTTCAAGGCAGAATTCCACTATGCCCATATTCCTTCCGGAATCATGGCTATCAAGAAGCATGAGTTTCGAGCCCTGGAGCAAGGAAGTGGCATTGTCAAGGAGTACATGCAAGAGTTCAGTGTTCTGTCAAGGTATTCCCCTAAAGATGTCAGCACTGATGCTTCAAAACGGGACCGCTTCATTCAAGGCCTCACTCAAACTCTGCAGTACTCGCTTGTCGTGTGTGACTGCCCAACATTTCCTCACCTGGTGAACAAAGCTCTCATGCTTGAAGACAAGCTGCGTGGTCTGGAAGACACTCACAAGCGCAAGAGGATCAGCAAGGTAAGTTCCAATAACCAGAAGCCTCGCCCGTGGCAGCCAGCCCCGGTCAGGCCAACCTATCACCAGCCAAGAGCTCCCGCACCTCGCACCAACTATCAGCCTCCGCAGTATGCCAACCCCAGGACAGCCTTCAACAACCCCAATAATAGTGGTGGCAACAAGATCAACAACCCAAACCAAGTCACTTGCTTTGGATGTGCTCAGTCAGGAAACATCTGAAGGGTGTGCCCCAAAAAGCAGCCCGATGCCCCGCTTCCCAATGCGTACGTAGAACCCAGGACAAGGGTGCGCAATGCCACCAAGAAACCCAGCTCCTCGCAACCCGCCGAACAATAGCATGGGGCGTGTGAATCACGTCACTACAGAAGAAGCCCAGGAAGACCCGGATGTCATGCTGGGTACGTTCCTTGTCAACTCAGCACCTGCAACTGTCTTGTTTGATTCTGGAGCCACGCATTCATTTGTCACCCAAAAGTTTGCATTAAAGAGTGGCATGACCCCTACACCCCTGAATAACTGGATGGTGATACAAACCCCTGGAGCGGAGATGAGAGCCAAGATAGGCTGTAAGGGAGTCAGAATCGTCATTAACATGGTAGATTTCCTAGCAGACCTTATCATCTTAAGATCACAAGGCTTGGATGTGATCTTAGTTATGGATTGGCTCATTAAGAACCAAGGCTTGTTAGGTTGCTAACCGGACTGCCACTGTGACCAATGACCAAGGAGTCGAAGTTAAGTTTGCCTCCAACTCCTCTTCTGCTCAAGCCGCTCAAGTTAACTGTCTGTCTGAAGTTGAATTGGACCAAGTGCCAGTAGAATGCAAACACCCCGATGTCTTTCCGGATGAGGTACCGGGAATGCCTCCTAACCGTGACATTGAGTTCATCATTGAACTCATGACTGGAGCAGGACCTATCTATAAGAAGCCTTATAGAATGGGGATGGAAGAATTAGCAGAGTTGAAGAAGCAACTAGAAGAGCAGTTAAGAAGTGGATTTGTTTGCCCTAGTGCCTCCCCTTGGGGATCACCTGTTCTATTTGTGGCAAAGAGGGACGGTACCATCCGCTTATGCATTGACTATCATTCCCTCAATGAAGTTACCACCATGAACAAGTATCCACTTCCCAAGATTGAAGATTTGTTTGATCAACTCAATGGAGCTAAGGTGTTCTCCAAGATCGACCTTAGATCTGGCTACTACCAGCTAAAGATCAGACCCCAAGATATTCTGAAGATGACATTTGTAACCAGATATGGCCTGTATGAGTGCACGGTCATGTCCTTTGGATTGACCAATGCCCCAACTTACTTCATGTACCTTATGAATAAGTTCTTCATGGATTATTTGGACAAGTTTATTATCATCTTCATTGTTGACATTCTTGTCTTCTCGAAGACGGAAGAAGAGCACGAGTAACACTTGAGGATGGTCCTAGACAAGCTTGATAGCACCAACTATAAACCAAAATCAGCAAGTGTGAGTTTTGGCTACATAAAGTTGGATTCTTGGGTCATGTCCTGACGAAGGAAGTATTGTCGGCAGATCCCGCGAAGATTGAAGCTGTGACCCAATGGTAATCCCCAACTACCGTCAAGGAAGTTAGAAGCTTCCTCGGACATGCGGGTTGTTACCGCAAATTCGTGGAAGGATTCTCCAGCATTGCCCGGCGAATGAGTCAGCTCTTGAAGAAGGACACGAAGTTCGAATGAATGCCGAGTGCGAAGAAAGCTTCCAAAAACTCAATAAGAGATTGACCACCGCCCCAGTTCTGGCAACACCTGACATTCACAAGGAGTTTGTCATATATGGTGATGCCTCTCGAACCGGTTTGGGAAGCATTCTGATGCAAGAAGGACGAGTCATAGCTTACCTTTCAAGGCATCTATGACTTATTTAAGAGAACTACGCGACTCATGATCTTGAGTTAGCGGCAGTGGTTCATTCTTTGAAGACATGGCGACATTACCTCCTAGGGAAGCGGCGTGAAGTATACACCGACCACAAAAGTCTGAAGTATATTTTCACTCAATAGGAATTGAACATGAGGCAAAGAAGATGGATGGAATTGATCAAGGATTATGACATCATTGTTCAATAGAATCTCGGGAAGGCTAATGTGGTAGCAGACACCTTAAGCAGAAAGGCTTGCTCCCTAACTGCCATTGTTAAAGGAAGGCAGCCACCCTTGTTTGAAGAGCTCGAACAATTTGGCTTGGAATTGGTTACCTATGGATAGCTGGTCAACCCGGAAGTCAAGCAGACCCTGATGGACGAAGTCAAGGAAGCGCAGACTAGACACATAAGCATTGAAGGCATCAAGAAGAAGATGATGCTAGGCAAGGCCCCAGGATTCTCCGAAGACGAGCACGGGATTGTTTGCTACAAAGGTCGTATTTGCGTACCAAACAAGATGGAACTGAAGGATTTGGTCCTGCAAGAAGCCCACGACACTCCGTATTCCATCCACTCCGATGGAACCACGATGTATCAAGACGTGAAGGAAATATATTGGTGGCCCGGGATAAAAATGGAAATTGCCACCTAGGTTGCAAAGTGTGATGGATGCCAAAGGTTCAAGGCTGAGTATCAGTGACCTGCTGGATTGCTCCAACCACTCAAAGTTCCCGAGTGGAAATGGGATAAAGTAGAAATGGATTTCATCACTGGATTACCTAGGTCAAGCAAGGGACATGACTCCATCTGGGTCATAGTCGACAATTTGACCAAAGTAGCCCATTTCATTCCTGTCAACACAACCTACAGCGGGAACCAGCTGGCCAGCCTCTATATCAACCAGCTTGTAAGCCTCGATGGTGTTCCTAAGGAGATTGTGTTAGACCGAGGGACCCAGTTTACCTCAAGATTCTAAAAAAGATTCCAAGAAGCCTTGGGAACCAAGTTGTCTTTCATCACTGCTTTCCACCCACAGACCGGAGGATAGACTGAGCGAATAAATCAAATACTCGAAGATATGCTCCGAGCCTGTGTCCTAGCATACAGAGGAAAATGGGAAGATTGCCTCCCTTTTGCCGAGTTTTCCTATAACAACAATTATTAGTCAAGTCTCCAAATGGCATCGTTTGAGGTGCTGTATGGATGGAGGTGTCGCACACCCCTCCATTGGTCAGAGACCGGTGAAGGGCTAGTCTTTGGATCGGATGTTCTCTGTGAAGCAGAAGAGGAAGTTCAGCTAGTCAGAGAGCGTTTGAAGGCCGCCAAGTCAAGATAGAAGAGCTACGCTGATTCACGTCGGCGAGACATGAGTTTCCGTGTTGGAGACCATGTGTACCTGCGAGTAACTCCTCTTAAGGGAACAAAGCGTTTCCACTTTAGGGGAGAACTTGCACAAAGATTTATTGGCCCCCTCAAGATCACAGACCGACGAGGAGAAGTGGCTTACGAGTTGGAACTACCACCTGAACCATCCGGTGTGCACAACGTATTCCACGTGTCACAACTACGGAAGTGTCTCCAAGTTCCAGACAAGCCCGATCTCTACAAGGATATTGATCACCAAGCCATTGACCTTCAGCCTGATTTGACCTACCGTGAGAATCCCATCTGCATTTCGGATGAAGCTGGACGATGTTCGCGAACCCGCACCATCAAGTACTTCAAGGTCCAGTGGAGCAACCACACTGAAGTAGAAGCAACCTAGGAACGTGAAGACTACCTTAGATTCGAGTTTCCAGATCTCTTTACATCCCAGTTTAGGAATCTCGGGGACGAGATTCTCTTAAGGGGGGGTAAGTCGGTCACACCCTGCATTTTGTAACATGTCAATTGCATTTATAAAGCGTGAAAATTTGGACCAACAAAAACTTTTTGCATCATTTGGATTTTATTTGGAGTTGGTTTTTGTCTTTGTGATTTCAAGTGCTCTTTCAGGTCAACATGGCTTCACCTTCTATACTTCATGTTCTTGCTCCAAACTTCTGAACAATGATCATACCATGTGTATAGAACAATATAGTACTTTCTTACAAAAATAATTTGGCCAAATAGTATTTTCTAAATTTAGTTTTCCAAAAACCCTTGAAATGAGGTTTGCAAAGCAAGTACTTGATTTAGGGTGTGAAAATCTTTGAAGAAGTATATTTGAATCCTGTTAGGTATAGGACTCCCATGAACCACAAAAGTATATATTTAAAAGTCATTTTCCTATTTTATTTAAAGACTTTTTCTTTAGGCCAAAAATGGTCTTTAATAGGTTAAAACTATTTAAATGTTTGAAAAATATTTGATAAAATTTAAGGAAACTCATAGGACATATATTGTCCATATATAAGAGTTTCAACACATGGTCATGTTCAAAATATTGGACAAATACCTCAAAAACCCCTTCTGGATATTTCAAGCTTTTAAATATTTACAAAGAAAATATTCTCTAAAAATTCCAGGAAAATTCTAGCAGGTCACATATGCATAATACGACGACCTTGCAAAGTTTCAGGTCCATCCAAATTGTTTTGGTCTACAAAAGTGCCCCAAAAGCATCTCTGTTCAGATTCAAGTTTGAACAACTTTACATTGCCAACTTATTCCAAAGGCCCCCAAACTTTGTGGACATGCTCGCAACCCCAAATGATGACACTACACCAAGTGGTGCATCAAGGGGAATGGTTTGTGTCACAGCCCTAGAATACTGCTTGTAATCAGTTGCACTTGAGTGCATCCTGCATCATGTTCAATTTCAAAAGAAGGTGAATTGAGGTTTGTTGAAACCCTCAAAAGTCAGTTAAAAATAATCAATATTTAATTCTCATCGAATGAGTCCAAGGAAATGTTCATGTTACTGTGTGAAAATATTGGTAAGAGGTAACATTCAAACCAATATTTTTGGAATCACAGAAATAATTATTTTGGGTCTTTGAATTAAATCAATGATATATTTGAGTTGGATTTATTTCTGTTATATAAGAAATAAATTTCAAATATTTTTGTAAGTTGCCTGTGACCTTTGACTAGTTTCTGAGCTCACATAACAATTTACAGAAAGTTTAAAAAATGATTTGATGTTTTAAATCAAATCAAAACAAAATACAGAGAAACATAAAAGAGAAATAAGAGAGAGAGAGAGAGAGAGAGAGAGAGAGAGAGAGAGAGATAGAGAGAGAGAGAGAGAGAGAGAGAGTACCCAGTGCTCACCTGGCAGCCCAGCACTGTAGCATGCCCAGCCACCGCCACTGCCAATCATCCTCAACGTCCTGCCAGGAGGATGAGAGGCACGTGGCCACCGCACGCGCGCACGTGCCCAGGCCACCTCCAGCATGTCTGCTCGCGCTGGTTACCTCCCTCGAGCACCATGACACACATGGAACCCCCTCGGCCTCTCCCCGTGCTCTCTCCCTTCTCTGTTCCTCTCCCTCGCTCATGGCCGGACGCGTCCGAGACCACCGACGAGGACCACCTCGGCCACAGCTACCCCCTCGCCTCTCCAACATGCCAAGGAGCTCCGCCGTCGACCTATACGACGTCTCCACCAAGCCACGCGACGGGAAGAGCCCTGGAGCGCCGTCCCCGACGTCTTCTTCCTCATCGGGCCACAAAGATCGCCGACGACCTCTCGTTGTCTCCAGCCCCTCCCCGATCTCGCCATTTGCTCCCCTTCACTCGCAGTGAGCCATTGTCCCTCCCCCCCCTCTCTGTTCCCTCTATCGTGCATCATACGCGCCGCCTCGATCTCGCTCGCATGCACCGCCGCCTGTGCTCACCGCCGACGTGTCTCCGGCCATCTAATGGTCCAGCCGTCGTGCCAAGATTTCTCGCCGCGCCGCGTAGAGCATGTAGGTGCCCCGCACGAGCCACCACGGCTGTCACAGCGATGACCCCGAGCTCACCCGAGCTCCGGCGACCGCCATGGTTGACGTCGGCGACGACTCCGGCCACCCTAGTCCCAACCACCAACACCACTTGACGTGGACGAGTGCCCGCGTCACGTAGATACCATCCGCCGACCATTTGGTTGCCAAAGGAGGAACCCCGCTCCTCGCCGCCGCGTCTGTCTTCTCCGATGTCGAGTTTCCGGCGGGATTGACTCATTTGACCAGGGGTTTGACCTTCCCTGGCTCAATGACAGGTGGGGCCGCCCTGCTAACTAACCTAGATTAGTGTTAACTAAACCTAGTTAGTTTAGTTTAGTTGCTGACATACGGGGCCCACCGGTCAGTTTGACCTGGACCGCCCCGTTGACTTGCTGACGTCACAGTGACGCAGTGCTGATGCAGTAAAGAATTTTCTGGATTTAAATTTATTAAAAAATTTCCAGAAATTGTTATGAACTTCAAAAATTCATAGAAATTAATCTATATCTCCAAATGAAATAAATTATATATGAAAATGATCAGAAACATCCAATCTATCCATATTTACCCTTTTCATGCATGTTAGGAAAACTTATAGCTGCTATTTAGGACCAATCATATAAATGGCAGTTGAATATCCACATATGGAGTTTGAATTTGAATCTTGTGTTCAAACCAAGTCCATTTAACCCGTTGCTAGTTGCATTAGCTCCAATCACATCATGTTTACGTGTCATGATCAAGCATCATATTGTGAATTGCCTTGATTGTGTTCTTTCTCTGTTGCCGGTGTTTGTCCCCTCTCAATAGACGATGTTCCAACGATATGAGTTCGATGACACCGATGAAGAGTTATACCATCTTTAGAAGTGCCAGGCAAGCAAACCCCCATTGATCATATCGATAAATCCCACTCTCTCGCTCTTGCTCTCCTTTACTGCTTTAGGACAACAATGATTCAACTGCTTTTTGCTGCGGTAGCTGAACCCCTTTCCTTTGCATGACCTGTCATTGCCACAGTAAATAGTTGAAACCCACTAGCATTAGTAGGAGTTGTTTGAGCCATGTTGTGCCTACTCCTTCATGCTTGCTTGTTATGCCTGCTATTGCTTAGAGTTGTGTCAGGCCTGATTCATCAGGGATGGATTGGAATGTGGTCATCATGCCTACTGTTGAGAGCTAAGTGTGTGAACACAATTTGGTATAGGTAGCGATGAGAGGCCATGTAGGAGTACATGGTGGATTGTCTCATTGAAGCCGTCCTCAGGAACTGAGTTCTGTGTTTGTGATCCAAGACAGTAACTACCACAAATTGGGATCCTTAGTTGACTCTCTCGACTTATTAGCTGCCTTGATCTCTGTCCAGGAGTTGCAACTAGTTTCTGGTGTTTGTAGGATATGTGCTGGAGGCCATGCATAGCGCTAACTGTGGCACCCCGACTCAGAGAAACCGGAACGCCCCGTATTCCAGCCCAGAGATCTAGGAGAAGTCTTCTGGAATTCGGCACTTCTTAGCACAGAACAAATTATCTCTTTATTACAAACTATGTGGTTACAAAGGGTTTACATCGGCACGACGAAACTACATGTGCCACGTTCGCTCCATGCAAGGAGCCATACAACACGAAGAAGCGGAATGACTAATGGCAGCGGAACAACGACGACGGTGGCGAACTCCACTCCGCGGGGACTCTTGCTGGAACGCTTATCCTAGCTCGCAAATAACGAATCCACGGCAAACGAACCATCATATCCGGCATGACCTGTAAACTGGCATGACATGCCAGGTCATTACATTGAATGTACTTGCAAGCTCACAGCAACCAAAGCAATCAAGACAAACAATAACATGGCAATTACATATTGTTAAGCAATGCTTAACATGATACTGTTAGAACAACATGGCCTATACAAGATGATACAACTAGAACAATACGAGCATGGCATGAACATATGAACATGATAATACTAGCATGCAACAATGATGACACTATCATGCACCAACTTACTCTGCTCGGGTTACCTCGTAACCATCACATGCATTACTTACCATCTTGGACATCGCACGATCATCTCAGGATCAAATAAAGATTGGTACTAACAATACCGTAGTAATCATTACATGACCACCAAGAGCTTGAACTTTACCATTGACTCTCGCATAACATCCCAAATATCCAACAGTCGGTACTCACGATACCATAGTGATCCTCTCACGATCACATAAATATCAACCAACTTCTTTCATCATCGAACCAGGGTTGATATTAATCATATTATTATTACTATTACTGTTGACCCATAGTATGACCGACACGAACACACTCTGTAGAGGTAGCGCACTTTACTCACACTACGGAACCCTGGCCTCGCACTCCCATTCGGCTGGACTAAAGCGTTGCGACGAAACCCTCCCTTTGTCATGGCACCCCCGGCCACTCTGACCATCTCCCTCTCAGGGCTAGGTCTTGGGTGGGCCCGTGCCTACCAAAGGCACCAACGGCCACCGTCATGGCAAAACGGTCCCAAACGGGGACAAGGTACCATAAAAACAAAATCGAGCACACAAGGTTATGTCCGTCTACCTGATCAGGGTAGCATGCGCCCATAACCTTCCCTCGCGGGAGGCACCGGTGAGAGGCATAACAAAGGACCGAGTTAAGACCTCCCCATAAGGTAAGCGTGGTTACACTGGAAAACGCTCGATTTTGTGGCACCATGACTCAGCCAACAGTTCTTCAAGTTTATTATTATCCGGTTAAACTTGAATACATAATGTCGAGTGATGATAAAATAACATGATGCAACTATAATGTATGAACATGATATCAACATAAGCATGGAGGTGCAACATAATCAACGAGCATAACAACACCATTTAATTATTTATCAAGATGAGCATGGCATACCGACGAGCTTGAATATCACAACTAGAACACTACTCATAGCATAACATGACCACTAGTAACAACAATAAATATCATGCAAGAACATATCAATAATACTACCACGCAAGCATTTAACCAACTAGATGCAAAGGAACAGGCATCAAAACGGTACTCGGAACAGATGACAGTCATGCAACATAGAACATCACTACATCAACATTTACTACTACAAAGCATGTCATACGAAAGTAATACCAGCAAGTAGAACATAATAACCAGGTGCATAAAAATATAGCATGACGGTAAACATGTGTCCATAAGCACAACCGAAATAACGACAGCATCAGTAAAGCAAACAATCAGTTATTTAAAGATTCAAGTTGAAAACCAATACTTCTGCATGGCTATCATGCAAATGGTGGTTGTGGCTTGCCTGGGGATGAAGAAGGCTCCGGGAAGAAGTGCGGAAAGATCTCAGAAAGAATCACCGGAAAGGGCACTCTCTCGAAGAGGGCTGATTAGGGAAAGGGAAAATTGGTAATTTCCAGTATGTCAAACCATAGTGAAAATGGTACGAAAAGTTTGGGCTTGACGAGACGAAGACGTGGGCTTTGGATTCACCTCATTTCGAGTTGTGGTTGAGAAGTTATAGTTGTTTTTCTGCCAGGGGCCAATTTGTAAATAAAGTCATCACAAACAGGCACTGGACACAAAAACAGAACGTGCACTCGAGGAAATACACTTTCTCTAAAGTGAAAACGTATTCTGGGCTGAAGTGGAAGAAGAATGCCCTTTCGGGAAAGGAAGACGTATTCCCGTGGGATACGTATCCACTTATCCACGCTGGCAAGCGCGGGGCTGGTGGCTGGCTCACTTACGGGCGGGTCCTGTGGGCAGGGCCCGACACTTATCCATGCTGGCCAGGCAGGGTCAACGCGGAGCCAGCTCCGGTGTGGCTGGCTGGTGGGTCCCACTCCTCTCTTTCTCCTCTCGCTCCTCCTCTTCTTCCTGCCGACGAGCGCCCGCAGAACAGAAAGAGATCGCCGGCGCTGACGGCCATTCTGATCGCTCTGGCCATCTCTCACATCGTGCAGCACATCGTCGGGCTTAGCAAGACTAGATGCACCCATCCAAAGGTGGCGCTGACCTCGAGGAGGTCGGGCTCGAGCACACCTATGGCCGCGTCGGACTGAGGCTTCGGCTGGATTTCCGGTAAAGGGATGCGGGCCTCCGGGGACCGAGGCGAGGGGCTGGGGAGGTCCGCTGGAGCTCTAGGGCTCTACTAGGGTAGAACGGGGAGGGGAGGAGGCTCGGTTGGGCTGACTTTAGGTGAAGCCAAATGGCGGCCATGGCGGCAGAGCGGGGCAAGGAGAGGCTCTCCGGCTTGGGGAAGAGGTGGGGCGGGGCTAGAGGAGGTGCAGGAGATGAGTGGTGAGCTTGAGAGGCCTCGTGGTGGGCTAATATAGCCAGGGGAGGAGGGAGTCGAGTTGGCGTCGCCGCGACTACGTGTCCGCGCTCCGGCAACGGGCACGCGTGGCCAAGGGTCACGGGGAGGTGTGGCTAGGCGACGAGGGAGGACGCGGACGAGGAACAGAGCTCATAGAGTCAAGGTAGGGCTCGGGGACAAGGGAAAAAGAGGCCAACAGAGGAGGAAGACGACGCGGCCACGGGCGCGCAATGTGCGGCGAGGGGGACGGCTCACCGGAGAGGAAGACGGAGGGGGCAAGGGCTCATGGCGATGCAGTCGATCACGAGGAGGCTACTGGACAAGGCTGCGGGTCGAGACGATGAAGGAACGGACGAGCACAACGCCGAGGACTTGACAGAGCGCGTTTAAGGCATGCCAGGGCGGTGGTCACTGCGTGACCTGGTGCATGTGGCGTTTTCTGGCTGAGCCGTCCATGTCTACTGCATTTACCTTAGTGCCTTGAGTTCAAAGACGGTAAGTGCTCGGTCCAGGGGCAAAGAAGGGAAACGCAGAAGGATCCAGGAGACATGAACAGGAAGGTGTTTGGAATTTGCTGTGGCTCACACATGTGGAGATTAAGGTTGAGCTTTGACTCGGTTTTATCACTCGCTAAGGTGATTAGGTTGGCAAGGTTTTATCTCAAGACGAGTAGTTTAGCTAGCACTTGTTGTACAAATGCACAAACTGATCCAGAATGCAAGTATTGAAGTTGCACTCACATAGAGTGTCCACTTGAGCTCAAATTTGGCATGGAAGGGTTATTTGGGCACATGAAGATGATGTACAAGTTTCATACCATTTGTATAAACCAAAATAGTACTTGCTTCACAAACAACCTTATTGTCCAGGAACTTGCAAAAACTCCTGAGGGAAAATGGCTAAACAAAATATGCCCAAATTTTGTGGAGCTAGGTTATATGGATAGGAGAAGGTCTAGGACAATTTTCAGCCTTAATGCAGCAAGATAAAATATACTTTCTTCACAAACTGAAATTTTGGACAGAATAAAAGAATTGAAGATGAGCTCACATGGAGGCATGACATGAGCTCAACTTTGGTGGAGGGCTAAGATATGTTGATATTGAGGACCATGCAAAATTGTAACTCATTTGGATATGCCTAGCTTGTACCTCCTTCACAAAGTTTCTTTCTGGGCAGAAACTTTGGAATATCATAATTAAATAAATACTAGGCAAATTAGGTTGAATTTTGGCATGTGGCAAATATATGGACATTAAAAGATGTGCAAGAAGTTTGATGGCAATTGGAAAAAGGAAAATAGCACTTGCTTCGCAAAGTGCCATTTAGGGCGGAATAGGAAAATGAATATTGGAGTATTATTTTTGAACATGGCAAGGAAAAGTTTTGCCACATTAGATGAACATATGAACCAAACAATTTATGAGTATTATTTGGGAATTTTAGGAGTGATGGAAATATAGGTTGCTTCACAACCTAGGGCAGACAGGGTTATTCCTTTAATAGAAAAAGGAATATTATGAATAAAAATAATATTGGGATTTTGTCCAAGGTGGAAATGGAATGGTCTAGGGAATGATTTGGGTATGACAAGCCACTCTGGAAAGAAAGAAGAGGGCTTATTCTTCAGTTTCCAGACCACAAATCCATAGAATAAGAAAACTCAAGCAAAACCTGAGAAAAACAAAAGAAAAAGAAAGGGCCAAAAAATCAGGCTGCGACACTGACCCTAGGGGTGGGCTATGATGCGATAGATACACCATGGCACGGTGTACCGAGTCGCCTGTTTGGTGTCTGGAGAACCCTGTACATATCGTTTGGGGCCGTGAGCGACACCCCAACCGGATCTCCTTGCGGATGGAACCCAAATAGGCAATAAACCTAGACTAGAGACTTGAGTGGTTAGTCAGGTCGTGGCCGACACCCTCGCCAGGCTTCCGCTTGAATGTTGCCGAGATACATGATGTGTACATGGCGGTAAGTTGTGAGAGCGTGTGTGAAGAAGTACACCCCTGCAGGGTTAACATGATCTATTCGAATAGCTGTGTCTGCGGTAATGGACTACTGTTGCCTATACAGTTCATAGACAAGTGAAAGTGGATACTCCAAAATGCGCATGATAAGTGTGAGTGTTATGGATGGCCTTCTCGAAGGGAGACTGGAGCGGATCAATAGTGGTGTATTTATATGGTGAATATGTGGACTCGTGTGCGCCACCTCAAAAGAGTTACCAACAGTCGTAGTACAGGATAGCCACCTAGTCAAAGCTAGCTTGCTGCAGTTAAACTGCACCACCCCTTTGTTCATACTGAAGTATATGTAGCTAGTTCTGATGTAAGTCTTGCTGACTACCATTGTACTCACATTTTCTTAATTTATGTTTTTGCAGAGAGACTTCAGTCTCACTAGTGGTTCCGCCTGGACTTTGATGTTTAGCTTGTTACCTCAGCTACGATCTTGTACCCTTGGGAGGGTCTTATAGATAGTCGGGCTTCACAGCCTTTTTCATTTGTAGCTGTCTGTACCCAGACATGTTATGCTTCTGTTGCTTGTATGCTTTGTATGTTGGGTCATGAGACCCATTCTTGTAATATCTAGCTCCTCGGAGCCTAATGAATAAATACTTTGAGTAATAGAGTATTGTTGGGATGCCATGTTGTATTTGCACGTATCAAGCATATTTTGTGTATGTTAATGAAATGCTTGGTATGTGTGGGATCCGACACCTAGTTGTTTACCCTCGGTAGCCTATCTTATGGGGAAATGCCTCCTAGTGCTTCCATTGAGCCTTGGTAGCTTGATACTGCTCCGAAACACTTAGGCTCGCTGGCATGTGTCCTTCTTCGTTCCTGTGTCTGCCCCTTCGGGGAAATGTCACGCGTTGTTCTTTTATGTCCTTGTAGCTTCCTACGACTTGGGTTCATACATTGATGACTGACACGTTCGTTGCTGGGTCATGTATGCCTGTCCCTTTAATTTAGCACCACTTTTGGTTTACAACTAGTCATGTCAGCCCTGGTTCTCTATCATATGGATGCTAGCGACACTATCATATACGTGAGCCAAAATGCGCAAGTGGTCCCGAGCCAGGTAAGGTGGCACCCGTGGGGATACCGCGCGTGAGGCCGCAAAGTGATATGATGTGTTACATGCTAGATCGGTGTGACTTAGGATCGGGGTCCCGATAGCTTTGGTAAGAGAGCCTGACTGCTTGTAGGATTACCAAGCCAAACTGGCCGAAGTCGTGTCTAGAAACTCTTTAGTTATAATAAGGGCAATGATTGTCGAAGGGAACGTAAGGTTCTTTTTACTCCTTTATGATACGTCTCCAACGTATCTATAATTTCTGATTGTTCCATGCTATTATTTATGATGTTTTGGATGTTTAATGGGCTTTGTCATACACTTTTATATTATTCTTGGGACTAACCTACTAACCCAAAGGCCCAGTCCAGATTGCTGTTTTTTTGCCTATTTCAGGGTTTTGCAGAAAAGGAATATCAAACGGAGTCCAAACGGAATGAAACCTTCGAGAGAGATATTTTTGGAGAAAATCACGCACGGGAGGCTTGAGAACCACGATGTAGGGCACACGTGGCGCCCACGAGGGTGGGGGCGCCCCCCTTATAGGGTTCGCCCCCCTGCCTCATGGGCCCCACGTTTGGCCCCCGGTGCCCTCCTTCCTCCTATATATGCCTACGTACCCTGAAACCATCAAAACAACAAAGAAAACCCTAGTTCCACCACCGTAACCTTCTATTCCCGTGAGATCGTATCTTGGGGCCTGTTCCGGAGCTCCGCTGGAGGGGGGATCTACCACGGAGTGCTTCTACATCATCACCATCGCCTCACCATGAGTTGTGAGTAGTTTACCAAAGACCTTCGGGTCCATAGCTAGTATCTAGATGGCTTCTTCTCTCTCTTTGGATGTCAATACAAAGTTCTCCTCTGTCTTCGAGGAGAGCAATTCAATGTAATCTCTTTTTGCGGTGTATTTGTCGAGATCCGATGAATTGTGGGTTTATGATCAAGATTATCTATGAGAAATATTTGGTTCTTCTCTGAACTCTTTATGTATGATTATAATATCCTTGCAAGTCTCTTCTAATTATTGGTTTGTTTTGGCCTACTAGCTCTACAGTTCTTGCAATGGGAGAAGAGCTTGGCTTTGGGTTCAATCTTGCGGTGTCCTTTCCTAGTGACAGTAGGGGTAGCAAGGCACGTATTGTATTGTTGCCATCGAGTATAAAAAGATGGGGTTTATATCACTAACTTTGAGTTTATCCCTCTACATCATGTCATCTTGCTTTGGGCGTTACTTTGTTCTTATGAACTCAATACACTAGATGCATGCTGGATAGCGGTCGATGTGTTGAGTAATAGTAGTAGATGCAGAATCGTTTCGGTCTACTTATCTCGGACGTGATGCCTATATATGATGATCATGCCTAAATTGTCTCATAATTATTCGCTTTTCTATCAATTGCTCGACAGTAATTTGTTTACCCGCCGTAGAATATCGCTATCATGAGAGAAGACACTAGATAAAACTATCGCCCCCGGGTCTATTCTCAACATATCAATCTACAATATACTTTACTTTTCTGCTTTTACTTTATGTTCTTATAATAAAAAATATCACAAATATCAAACTATCATCTCTATCAGATCTCACTTTCGTAAGTGACCGTAAAGGGATTGAAAACCCCTTATCGCATTGGCTGCGAAGTTCTTATTTGTTTGTGGAGGTGCGAGGGACTCGCATGTGGTCTCCTACTGGATTGATACCTTGGTTCTCAAAAACTGAGGGAAATACTTACGCTACTGTGTTGCATCACCCTTTCCTCTTCGAGGGAATACAACGCAAGCTCGAGAAGTAGAAAGAAGAATTTTTGGCACCGTTGCTGGGGAGGCTTACGCAAAAGTCATATACCAAGTACATATCACAAACCCTTATCCTTCGCATTACATTTTTTGCCTCTCGTTTTCCTCTCCCCCACTTCACCCTTGACGTTTTGTTTGCCCTTCATCCGCCGTGTGTTTACCGTCCGCTTGCCTCTTGTTTGCTTGTGCGCTATGTGCCCTCAATTAGCTTCCATCTTCGCTTGCTAAAGTATGGGTCCTCATCCACACGCTAATCTCTTTAAGAGATCCCATTATGTTGAACGTATTGCTAGTGAGCTGCGTGCACTAGATTATGTTTATGGGGTTTTGCTTGAAATTTATGAATCTGAAAATTGTGAGGAATTGTTAAAAGAAAAAGTGATTGATGTTAGCTCTTTGAATGAAAAGCATGATTACAGTGATGTTACTATAAATTCTATTAATGTCAATTGTGTTTATGATATGCAAAACCCTAAGCTTGGGGATGCTAGTTTTGCTATGTCTACTACTTGTTACAATGATCATGATTGGGTGGATTCTTCTTATGATCTTGAAAATTTATTTAAGCCCCATGGTATATATGAGATTGATAATAATGTTTGAAAAAATATTGAAAGTGGGTTTGGAAGAGTGTCAACTTTAGATCCCACATATTTGGAGAATCTTAAATCTTATGATATTTTTGGTAAAAGTGGGTTTTGAGAGGTCATGACTTTAGTTAATGTTGATCCCACTATTTTGGAAGAGTGTCAACTTTGCATTCATGTGGATCGTGTTGAGAATATGTTATGTGATAGCTATATTGTTAAATTTGCTTATGATCCTACATGCAATTATTATGAGAGAGGAAAATATGGTTGTAGAAATCTTCATGTTACTAAATTACCTCTCTTCATGTTGAGATTGATCTTGTTTCTTTCTTCTTCCTTGCTTATGCTAGATCTTGCTTGTCTTGCTAATTTGTTTGCCTATAAAATGCCTATGCATAGGAAGTATGTTAGAATTAGATGTGATTTTCACATGCTTTATGATGCTCTCTTTGTGCTTCAATTCTCATCTTTCATGTGAGCATCGTTGAATTCTCAACCCTATCTTAATGGCTATAAAGAAAGAGAGCTTGTTGGGAGGCAACCCAACTTTTTTTTTGTTTTTGCTTCTATTTAGGAATAAATATTTCATCTAGCTTATGTTTAGATGTTGTTTTGTGTTTTAATTAGTGTTTGTGCCAAGTAGAACCTTTGGGAAGACTTGTGTGAAGTTTATACGATCTTGCTGTGAAAAACAAAATCATTAGCGCTCGCTAGAATGGTCATCAGATTTTACTGGATTGTGATATTTGGTTGATTCTTTTTGCCTATGATTAATAGACAAATTCCTCACGTTTACCAATTTAGTTTGAATTTTTGGGAGTTCCAGAAGTATGCGAAACCTGCATATTACTACAAACTATTCTGTTTTTGACAGAGTCTGTTTTTCGTGTGTTGTTTGCTTATTTCAATGCATCTATGAGTAGTTTTGGGAAGTATGAACCATATAGAAGTTGGAATATAGTAGTTTTAACACAAATATAAACAAAGAATGAATTCATTGCAGTACCTTTGAGTAGTGGTTTGGTTTCTTATACTAACGGAGCTCACGAGATTTTTGTCTAAGTTTTGTGTTGTGAAGTTCAAGTTTTGAGTATTGCTTTGATGGACTATGCAACAAAGAATATCAAGGGCCTAAGCTTGGGGATGCCCATGGCACCCCAAGGTAAAGTTCAAGGACAACCAAAAGCCTAAGCTTGGGGATGCCCCGGGAAGGCATCCCCTCTTTCATCTTCATCCATCGGTATCTATACTCGGAGCTATATTTTTATTCACCACATGATATGTGTTTTACTTGGAGCCTCTTGTATAATTTGAGTATTGGCTTGTTAGTTTGCCACAGTTATCCTTGCTGGACACACGTATTTGGGATAGTTAAATATGGCCTAGGAATTGATAGAACACTCTATGTGCTTCACTTATATCTTTTGAGTTGAATAGTTTTTGCTTTAGTGCTTCACTTATATCTTTTAGAGCATGGTGGTGATAATATTTTGAAGAAATTGTTGATCTCTCATGATTCACTTATATCCATTTGAGAGTCTATTAAAACAGCATGGTAATGTGCTTAGGCTATAAAACTAGTCTTCACATGATAGACATCCAATATCAATGTAGTGAAAACTTTCACACTTAGTGCATTGAATATGATGAGAAGTTGGATGCTTGATAATTGTTTTGAGATATGATGATAGTGATATTAGAGTCATGCTAGTGGAGTTATTATGAAATTGAGAAATGCTTGTGTTAAGTTTAGTGATTCCCGTAGCATGCACATATGGTGAACCGCTATGTGACGAAGTTAGAGCATGAGGTATTTGTATAGTGTCAACCTTTGTGTGGTGGTCAGGGGCGCGCGATGGTTAACTCCTACCAACTTCCCCCCTAGGAGCATGCATTGATTGCTTTGTTTTCATGACTCTTAGATTTTTGCAATAAGTACATGAGTTCTGTATGACTAATGTTGAGTCCATGGATTATACACACTCTCACCCTTCCACCATTGCTAGCCTCTCTTGTATCGCGCAACTTTCGCGGGTACCATACACCCACTATATATCCTTCCTCAAAACAGCCACCATATATATTCCTCAAAACATCCACCATACCTACATATCATGGCATTTCCATAGCCATTCCGAGATATATTGCCATGCAACTTTCCATCGTTCCGTTCATATGACACGCATCATATTGTCATATTGCCATGCATGATCATGTAGTTGACATCGTATTTGTGGCAAAGCACCATGCATAATTTTTCATACGTGTCACTCTTGATTCATTGCACATCCCGGTACACCGCCGGAGGCATTCATATAGAGTCATACTTTGTGCTAGTATCCAGTTGTAATATCGAGTTGTAATGAAAGTGTGATGATCATCATTATTAGAGCATTGTCCCATGTGAGGAAAGGCTAAATCAATAATGCCCCTCCAAAAAAATAAAAAAACGGAAAAGAAAGGCCAAAGAAAAAAAGGGCCCAAAAAAAGGAGAACAAAAAAGAAGGAAAAGAAAAAGGGACAATTGCTACTATATTTTTCGACACTTGTGCTTCAAAGTAGCACCATGTTCTTCATGATAGAGAGTCTCATGTTTAGTCACTTTCATATACTAGTGGGAATTTTCATTATAGAACTTAGATTGCATATTCCAATGATGGGCTTCCTCAAATGCCCTAGGTCTTCATGAGCAAGCAAGTTGGATGCACACCCACTAGTTTCTTTTGTTGAGCTTTCATACATTTTTAGCTCTAGTGCATCCGTTGCATGGCAATCCCTACTCACTAGCATTGATATCTATTGATGGGCATCTCCATAGCCCGTTGATACGCCTAGTCGATGTGAGACTATCTCCCTCCTTTTTGTCTTATCCACAACCACCTCTCTAGTCCACATAGTGTTATGTCCATGGCTCACGCTCATGTATTGCGTGAAAGTTGAAAGGTTTGAAATAATAGATTACGAAAACAAGTGCTTGGCTGAAATCGGGGTTGTGCATGATATGAATATTTTGTGTGATGAAGAGGGAGCATAGCCATACTATATGATTTTGTAGGGATAACTTTCTTTGTCCATAGTATTTTGAGAAGACATGATTGCTTTGTTAGTATGCTTGAAGTATTATTATTTCTTATGTCAATATAGACTTTTGTCTTGAATCTTTCAGATCTGAGCATTCATGCCACAATTAAGAGAATTACATTGAAAAACTATGTTGGTTAGCATTCCACATCAAAAATTCTGTTTTTATCATTTACCTACTCGAGGAGGAGCAGGAATTAATCTTGGGGATGCTTGATACATCTCCAACGTATCTATAATTTTTTATTGTTCCATGCTATTATTTATGATGTTTTGGATGTTTAATGGGCTTTTTCATACACTTTTATATTATTTTTGGGACTAACCTACTAACCCAAAGGCCCAGTCCAGATTGCAATTTTTTGCCTATTTCAGGATTTTGCAGAAAAGGAATATCGAACGCAGTCCAAACGGAATGAAACCTTCGGGAGAGATAGTTTTGGAGAAAATCATGCACGGGAGACTTGAGAACCACGGAGTAGGGCACACGTGGCGCCCACGAAGGTGGGGGCACCCCCCCTATAGGGCGCGCCCCCTGCCATATGTGCCCCATGTTTGGCCCCCGATGCTCTCCTTCCTCCTATATATGCCTATGTACCCCGAAACCATCAGAACAATAGAGAAAACCCTAGTTCCACCACCATAACCTTCTGTTCCCGTGAGATCCCATCTTGGGGCCTGTTCTGGAGCTCCGCCGAAGGGGGGATCTACCACGGAGTGCTTCTACATCATCATCATCGCCTCACCATGAGTTGTGAGTAGTTTACCAAAGACCTTCGGGTCCATAGCTAGTATCTAGATGGCTTCTTCTCTCTATTTGGATCTCAATATAAAGTTCTCCTCGGTCTTCGGGGAGATCTATTCGATGTAATCTCTTTTTGCGGTGTGTTTGTCGAGATCCGATGAATTGTGGGTTTATGATCAAGATTATCTATGAGAAATATTTGGTTCTTCTCTGAACAATTTATGTATGATTATAATATCATTGCAAGTCTCTTCGAATTATTGGTTTAGTTTGGCCTACTAGATCTATAGTTCTTGCAATGGGAGAAGTGCTTGGCTTTGGGTTCAATCTTGCGGTGTCCTTTCCCTGTGACAGTAGGGGCAGCAAGGCACGTATTGTATTGTTGCCATCGAGGATAAAAAGATGGGGTTTATATCACTAAGTTTGAGTTTATCCCTCTACATCATGTCGTCTTGCTTAAGGCGTTACTCTGTTCTTATGAACTCAATACACTAGATGCATGCTGGATAGCGGTCGATCTGTGGAGTAATAGTAGTAGATGCAGAATCGTTTCGGTCTAGTTGTCTCGGACGTGATGCCTATATATAATGATCATGCCTAGATAGTCTCATAATTATTTGCTTTTCTATCAATTGCTCGACAGTAATTTGTTTACCCGCCGTAGAATATCGCTATCATGAGAGAAGACACTAGAGAAAACTATGGCCCCCAGGTCTATTCTCAACATATCAATCTACAATCTACTTTACTTTTCCGCTTTTCCTTTCTGTTCTTATAATAAAAAAAACCAAAAATATCAAACTATCATCTTTATCAGATCTCACTTTCGTCAGTGACCGTAAAGGGATTGACAACACCTTATCGCGTTGGCTGTGAAGTTCTTATTTGGTTCTGCAGTTGCGAGGGACTCGCATGTGGTCTCCTACTGGATTGATACCTTGGTTCTCAAAAACTGAGGGAAATACTTACGCTACTGTGCTGCATCTCCCTTTCCTCTTCGAGGGAATACAACACAAGCTCAAGAAGTAGCACTTTACCCTATGACCTTCTGATCTGAGTCGTCCTGTTCTTTTTTACGGGGATTAAGAACTACGATTCTCATTCTATTTATCAAGATCACGTTAATGGTGGATTCAACTCTCAGTTCAGTTTCAAGTTCTTCGGTTTGTTAAACAGTTGGTGTCATGACCTTGACATTATGATGTTGAGGGGTTATGCTATAATTTTGCATGAGTCTAAAAATCCCTTTGAGCATTTACAGCCGTTTTGTTGTCCGAGTTACCCAAGGTCTCTAAATAATCTGATGCATTTGCAAATCTTTCCTCCCTGATTCCGATGTCTTTATAGTCCAAATTAACCACACTAATTGCTGAGTTGACGTACTTCATTGCCTCAACATATATGTTGGAGCTATTATTATGACCCTAGGCGTCTTAGAGAATCACCTATTAATCTAGCCACGTTTTGTGTTCCTAGTGTGATGATTCTGGCCACCCTTCTCGAAATGATGCCATTTAGTTAGTAGGCATGCTATTCCTGGGTTCTTGAACCCATGATTCATTCCTTCCATTCCTGTTGATAGTGTTTGCTCGTTCCTTTGGGATATTAGTAACTTTGTGATAGCCCTCAAGGTCCATGGTATGTCATTCTTCCAATAACATGAACCGTTATGGCATAAGTTCTTTTGAACCAAAAGATCACAACCAGAGTGCTCTTGATGAGTTCTCCATTCCACATTGTGACTCTGCCAATTCTACCTTTCTGCATGGGTTATCCGGAAGAAATATGTTGAAGTCGTTTGACATACTAATCCATGCATTCACAACTCAGAAAAATCTTAGGTTACTTTGAGTTGTCCCTCTTTAGCTGTATTGTGGCCTTCGTCTATCAATTAATAGTCAAGAGTATGTGTGCATTTGTTCTCATCGATGGCTTTTACTCTTGTGGTCCATCGAGCCATTCTATTTTGGAATGATAAGGAGAAACAAACTCCAGTACCTTATCCATATCTAGGATTGGGTCAAAGCAGTCATATTCCGCGGATCAAAATGTCGATCCAGCTTTTGCTCTGTTCTACCTTGGAGTGTTACCCTCTTTCATATCAAGAATGTCATGGGAATTGCACCACCCCCTGTGAACTCTTGATACAGTGATACTTATCACCATCATCGATCATTCCTCGGTCTCCATGTTATTGCAACCGGAATACTGACAAGTGAATCATGATGTGTGAAATCAATACTCCTAGAAACCCTGTTGCTTGGTAGTTAATGGATAATAATCTCATTCTTAGCATTTTGGTTATTATATTATTATTCTAGGATTGATCGTGCTACCTAGTCCATTTTTTGCTGGTGCACTCTTTGATCAATGAGTTAGGATTGTGTCAATCCCTCGCTCTTTTGATCATATCTTCTTGACCTGAAAAGCAAGATTGTTCTCGAGCTTAGCAACATATCGGTGGTTTGTGATTTTCGGAATATCTTCTCAGAAGTATTACTAGGTAGTCCCCTGATCGTTATGTTGAGCTCGTGTCCAAGTTGGTTTTCCTATAAATCACCCCTTCTCCAAGAATCTGTGTTGGATACCCCCTAGGCTAGTTGGTTAAGCTAAACGAAAACTTGGAGAGTTGGAAGATAAAAGCTTAATCCACATAGCTCACTCCAAATGGATATCCTGTGTGTGTACTGAAGAAAGATGATATCTTCATCGATTGGTCCTCGTCATCAGTTGTTGAGTCTATCATCTTGTCAACACTTTGATTTGAGTATCGGTTATCATCATATCAAATCAGAACCAACGATGTTCGTACTGTTCTCTTACTCCCGGTTGTCCCTCGAGCATACACCATTACATCTCTTGGTCTGACCAATGGTATCACTTTGTTCATATTGTCATGGAATTCCATCTATATGGAAACCTAGATAAATTGTTGTTGAGCCCATCGACAACATCCTTATCTTCTCCATGATTTTCTTGGACATTAAGCTAATGTTGGAAACTTTGTAAGTGTTGCCTTTTTGTTCCGTTCACAAGGTATATGTTTGGATGAGAGAAGTGACTTTCCCTAATTCACGTGTAACTGATGTAAGTTGCAGCCATGAATTTGAGAAAGGTTTCTTTTGTTTCCTCTGGAATCATCCCAAGTCAGTTATGCATGTGTGAATGTATACTATGGTTTGCCAGATTAATTACCTCCACTCCATATGTATTCCCTAGCACCCAAGCCACTAATTGACTTGCTCAATGATAAGAAGTTCATCGATAAGTGCACAAGGACTTTGATATCATCAATGATGGTTCCCCACCAGAACTCGGTAGTGCTTTGTTGTAAGACTACTGTGTGTCCATGCTTGTCTAGGACAGTGTGTTCACATGTGTGTAGCAGAACCAGCTCATATTTTGGAGCTTGCTATTGTAGTTCATTTCCTGAGAATCTCACAACATCGTCTTGTCGATCTGTATTGCAAACTTCCCTTTCCAGGCATGCTATCTGAAATATTCCGTTACCAACCAGATCTGAATATCAGTCAGATATGGTGGTTGGAACATTCCCAACATTTGCATTTGGTTCCCAGCTTGCACAGACATTGTGCCAATTTTCCATGGGCTGCCTTCTCAGCAACTATTGTTCAGGACCATCTTAAGAAGTGGTCCTACCATGGGTCCCATCCATTTCCGATGATAAGCAAAAATCAACCTTTGCGTTGTCTTCAACAAGGTAGTCCACATCATCCATTCTAGTCTGAGTATGACACTCTTCCTAACTCCTTCAAATGATCGTTTGTGCATTGCCTTAGTCTGCTATAGAGAGTTTCAATGATCTTTGTATTAAAAGTAATTCTTTTTGCCACTTAAGGGAGTACATCTACGAGTCACCTTCCCCAAGGTGCCCCGTTATGGAATCATGGAAATTCTATCCTCGCTATCTTGAAACCATGCACCATCCTACTTAAGCGTGGTAGTGTTGCCTACCCATCGGTTCTATCTGTCCCTCTGAATGTATGTTGGTTACTCAGCTCAAGAGATGATTCAATGTCTCACTCCATGAGTTGATCATGAGTTGCACGATCTTGGAAGATTGATTCCTGTAGAATTTCTTTCTGTAAACATCGAGTTCAATGAAGATCTCAAAAGAAAGGACACCAAGATCAATTTGATACAAGGAATCAACCTCTTCGAGAAGGGTAATTGGATCGAGAAGATTGTGTTACCTTTCTATCCCCTCTATCTTCTTACCTCACGTCTTGAATCTCGGGACGAGATTCTTGTTTAGTGGGGGTGAGTTGTCACATCCCTAGAATATTGCTTGTAATCAGTTGCACTTGAGTGCATCATGCATCATGTTTAATTTCAAAAGAAGTAGAATGAGGTTTGTTGAAACCCTCAGAAATCAGTTCAAAAATAATCAACATTTAATTCCAATAAAATGAGTCCAAGGAAATGTTCATGTTACTCTGTGCAAATATTGGTAAGAGGTAAAATTCAAACCAATATTTCTGGAATCACAGAAATATTTATTTTGGATCTTTGAATTAAATCAATGACATATTTGAGTTGGATTTATTTCGGTTATATAAGAAATAAATTTCAAATATTTTTGTAAGTTGCGTGTGACCTTGGACTAGTTTCTGAGCTCACATAACAATTTACAGAAAGTTTAAAAAATGATTTGATGTTTGAAATCCAATCAAAACAAAATACAGAGAAATAGAAAAGAGAAATAAGAGAGAGAGAGAGAGAGAGAGAGAGAGAGAGAGAGAGAGAGAGAGAGTACAAAGTGCTCACCTGGTAGCCCAGCACTGTAGCAGGCCCAGCCAACCGCCGCTGCTAGTCACTCTCAACATCCCGCTAGGAGGATGAGAGGCGCGTGGCCACCGCACGCGCGCACGCGCCCAGGTCACCTCCAGCCTGCCTGCTCGCGCTAGTTACCTCCCCCGAGCACCACGACACCACTGGAACCCCCTCGGCATCTCCCCGTGCCCTCTCCCTCCTCTATTCCTCTCCCTCGCTCCTCACCGGACGCGTCCGAGACCGCCAACGAGGACCACCGCGGCCACAGCTACCCCCTCGCCTCTCCGACGCGCCAAGGAGCTCCGCCCTCATCCTATATGCCATCTCCACCAAGCCACGCGGCGGGAAGAGCCCCGGAGCCCCGTCCCCACTGTATTCTTCCTCCTCGGGCAACCAATATCGCCGGTGACCTCCCGTTTTCATGAGCCCCTCCCCGAGCTCGCCGTTAACTCCCCTGCACTCGCAGTGAGCCACTAACCCTCCTCCCCCTCTCCGTTCTCACTCTCGTGCACCGTACGTGCCACCTCGAGCTCTCCCACATACACCGCCCCCTTTGCTTGCTGCCGATGTGTCTCCGGCCATCTAATGGTCCGGCCGTCGTGCCCAGATTCCTCCCCGCATCGCGTAGAGCACGTAGGTGCCCCACACGAGCCACCACAGCCATCACAGCGACTACCCCAGCTCACTCGAGCTCCGGCGACCGCCAAGGTCGACGCCGACGATAACTCCGGCTACCCCAGGCCCAACCACATACACCACTCGATGCGGACGAGTGCCCGCGTCACGTAGATGACCTCCGTCGGCTATTTGGTCGCCGGAGGAGGAATCCTGCACATCACTGTCGCGTCTGGCTTTGCCGGCGTCGAGTCGCCGGCGGATTGACTCGTTTGACCATGGGTTTGTCCTCCCCTTGCTCAATGACAGGTGGGCTCGCCCTGCTAACTAACCTAGGTTAGTGTTAACTAAACCTAGTTAGTTTAGTTTAGTTGCTGCCATACGAGGCCCACTGGTCAGTTTGACCTGGACCGCCCCGTTGGCTTGCTGATGTCATAGTAACGCAGTGCTGACGTAGTAAAGAATTTTCTGGATTTAAACTTATTATGAAAATTCCATAAATTGTCATAAACTTGAAAAATTCATAGAAATTAATCTATAACTCCAAATGAAATAAATTAATTAAGAAAAATGATCAGAAAAATCCATTCTATCCACATGTACCCTTTTCATGCATGGTAGAACAACTTGTAGCGGCTGATTAGGATCCATCATATAAATGGCATTTGAATATCCACATATGGAGTTTGAATTTGAATCTTGGATTCAAACCAACTCCATTTAACTCGTTGCTAGTTGCGTTAGCTAAAATCATAGCACATTTACATGTCATGATCATGCATCATATTGTGAATTGCATTGATTGCGTTCTTTCTCTGTTGCCGGTGTTTGTCTCCTCTCAATAGACGACGTTCCGATGATATGAGTTCGATGACACCTGGAAGAGCTATACTATCTTCAGAAGTGCCAGGCAAGCAAACCCCCATTGAGAATCCCAATAAATCCCACTCTCTCGCTCTTCCTCTCCTTTACTGCATTAGGACAACAATGATTCAACTGCTTTTTGCTGCGGTAGCTGAACCCCGTTCCTTTGCATGACCTGTCATTGCCACAGTAAATAGTTGAAACCCACTAGCATGAGTAGGAGTTGTTTGAGCATGTTGTGCCTACTCATTCATGCTTGCTTGTTATGGCCGCTATTGCTAAGAGTTTTGTTACGTCTGATTCCATCGGGTATGAATTGGAATGTGGTCATCATGTCCTACTATTGAGAGCTAAGTATGTGAACACGATTTGGTAAAAGTAGCGAGGAGAGCCCAGTTAGGAGTACATGGTGGATTGTCTCATTGAAGACGTCCTCAGGAATTGAGTTTTGTGTTTGTGATCCAAGACAGTTACTACCACACATTGGGATCCTTAATTGACTCTCTCGACTTACTAGTTGCCTTAAATTTGTCCAGTAGTTGCAACTTGTTTCTGGTGTTTGTAGGATATGTGTTGGAGGCCAGGCATAGCGCTGACCCTAGGGGTGGGCTATGGTGCGGTAGATACACCAAGGCACGGTGTACCGAGTCGCCCGTTTGGTGTCTCGGGAACCCTGTACACATCGTTGGGGCCGTGAGCGACACCCCGGCCGGATCTCCTTGCGGATGGAACCCAAATAGGCGATAAACCTGGACTAGAGACTTGGGTTGTTAGTCAGGTCGTGTCCGACACGCTCGCCACGCTTCCGCTTGAAGGTTGCCGAGATACATGACATGTACATGGCGGTCAGTTGCGAGAGCGTGTGTGAAGGAGTACACCTCTGTAGGGTCAACATGGTCTATTCAAATAGCCGCGTCCATGGTAATGGACTATTGTGTTGCCTATACAGTTCATAGACAAGTGAAAGTGGATACTCTAAAATGTGCAAGATAAGCGTGAGTGCTATGAATGGCCTTCTCGTAGGGAGACAGGAGCAGATACATAGTGGTCTATTGATATGGTGAATATGTGGACTCGTGTGGGCCACCTCAAAAGAGTTACCAGCGGTCGTAGTACAGGATAGCCACCGAATCAAAGTTGTCTTGCTGCAGTTAAACTCCACCACCCCTTTGTTCATACTGGTGCATATGTAGCTAGTTCTGATGTATGTCTTGCTGAGTACCTTTGTACTCATGTTTGCTTAATTTATGTTTTTGCAGAGAGACTTCAGTCTCACTAGTGGTTCTGCGTGGACTTCGACATTTAGCTTGTTACCTCAGCTACGATCTTGTACCATTGGGAGGGTCTTGTACATAGGCAGGCTTCACAGCCTTTTTCATTTGTAGTTGTCTGTACTCAGACATGTTATGCTTGCGTTGCTTGTATGCTATGTATGTAGGGTAATAAGACCCATGCTTGTAATATCTAGATCCTCGGAGCCTAATGAATAAATAATTTGAGTCATAGAGTTTTGTTGTGATGCCATGTGTATTTGCACATATCGAGCATATTGTGTGTATGTTGTTGAAATGCTTGGTATGTGTGGGATCCGACACCTACTTGTTTACCCTTGTTAGCCTATCTTATGGGGAAATGCCTCCTAGTGCTTCCACTGAGCCTTTGTAGCTTGCCACTACTCCGGAACACTTAGGCTGGCCAGCATGTGTCCTTCTTCGTTCTTGTGCATGTCCCTTCGGGGAAATGTCACACATTGTTCCTTTAAGTCCTTGTACCTTGGTACGACTTGGATTCATACGTTGATGACCAACACATTCGTTGCTAGGTCATGTATGCATGTCCCTGTAATTTAGCGCCACTTTTGGTTTACAACTAGTCATGTCGGCCCCGGTTCTGTGTCATATGGATGCTAGCGACACTATCATATAAGTGAGCCAAAATGAGCAAAACGGTCCTGGGCCAGGTAAGGTGGCACCTGTGGGGATACCGTGCGTGAGACCGCAACTGATATGATGTGTTACATGCTAGATCGGTGTGACTTAGGATCAGGGTCCCAATATTTTGCAAGACTAGATCTTGGTAATTGCATTTCTGTTGATTTCTAGGGTTTACATAAGTTGCATTGGCAACTTTGCCCAAATGAGCTCAAAATTGGTGGAAGGCCCTAATTATATGTGCCATTTCACCTTGTGGAGTCTCATTCCAAATGGAATCCATTTTCTTGCCCTAACCAGCAACAAAAACTTTCTGCCCTTTTTCTAAAATAACTACTTTGACCTCTTCCACTAATCCAAATGGGCTCAAATTTTTACCACAGCCCAACCAAGTCCTCTTCTACCTCCAGTAATTTTCTCCTGGACTTAGCACAATGATTGAGGGGTGAAACTACCTCATTTAATCCTCTGGACAGTCATTGCACCCCTCTTCCTCACCTCCCTCCTCACTCTAGTGGCCATCCATGGCATCCAATGCACCACCCCTTTCTTTACTCGCTCCTAGACATACTAGAAACACAAGGACGTGCTCACCATGCATAAATAATGGCATGCCGGCTATATGCACGCTCTGGAGCATGCTACAGTGCGATCTGGCACTACAGCCGCCCCCTGGCAACCACCTCCGGGCACCTCGGGCCTCCCCCTCTGGCCCGACGAGGTGCCTCGATGTCCTCGACACGCCACAGCCTTGTCCACGGCCTCAGCTCGCATGCGTGACGGTCGCCCGAGCACACCAGTGAGCACACTCATACGCGCGGCTCCTCTGGCACCTCTCTGCCCTCCCCCTTCTCTGCCCTAGCTCTGGACCAAGCCCACGAGCACCCCAGACACGTCCCGCCGACGCCCCATGACCTGTGAGGACCGCAACAGGCTTGCTGGCGCACGCCTCTTCGGTGGACCGCCACCCGCCTATTTAAAGGCCACCCGAGCCTCTCCGTCTCCACCACTTGCCTCTGGTTCGCCCCACTGTTGGTACGAGCCATCCTCGTTGTTCCTGTTCCCCAATCTGAAACCGCCTCATCTCACTGACTCTTTCCCCTCTCTTCCCCCGCTCTTTCGCAGCCGGAAACGGCCGGACCAACCGATGCCTGAAGCTCCTCTGTCGTGCCTCCTCATCGTCGGCGAACTAGGCAGCTTCGGTGACCACCACGACCACCACTCGAACGGCGGCATCCTCCTGAGTCCAATGATTCCATCTGCTCGATCCGCCGTGCCCTGTAGCGTTGCCGGTGAGCTCGCCGGCCGTCTGGACTCGGAGTTAGGGATGACAGGCAATCCGTGCCTGTAAGCCTCTCCTCTCCCTCACCCCACTCTCTCTCTCTCACTAGCGTGTGGGTCCCACCCGTCAGGTTTAAACCTGGCGTGCGCGCGCCGCTCAGCTCTCCCGGGCCGATTTGCTTTTGGGCCTGTTGCACTGTGGCTATTTTGGCCCAGTTGCACAGTGCCCCCTCAACATTTTTATTTTCTTTTAATTTTCAAATAAATCCACAGGATAAAATAATTGACCAAATTAAATAATTCCAACTCCACAAATATTGTAATATTCTCACCTGTTTAATGGTGTATCTTTCATATATGTTAGTCGGTGTACAAAAGTAGGGGCGCTCCTTTGTTCCCCTTACTTGTGCACGGGCAGTCAGAGCCACGCCTGCGGCCACACATAACAAGGTATAGGAAGGAAGTCAGAGACACAAGGCTACTAGAGCAACGCCAAGACGGTGGCACAAGAAAGCCGAGCAAGAAGACAGACTTCCCCCGGAAAGAACCCTCGCCGGGACAACTCACTCAACGCCTCTGTTGCAGCCACCCTTGAGCCTAGGAGCTCCGACATCATCAACAAAGTTGGAACTAAGGCTCGGGAAGTGCCTACATGATGCCATGCAGATCTTTGCAAGGACAAGGGTCCATGGCTCCTAAGATGAGAACCACAAGACAAGGTGATCACAAGGCTCCTTGCCGAGGATGCCCACAAGGCCCCGACAAGGCTCCTCGCCGAAGACACCCCGAAGCCTCGGCAAGCCTCTTGCCGAGGATGCTCACAGAAGCCCCGCAAGCCTCTTGCCGAGGACGCTCACAGAGGCCCCGGCAAGACCCATGCCGGGAACGGACGCAGGACTGCGGCAAGCCCTTGCCGCCCCATCGTCGCCTCAGCTCGGCGGCCGACCCACTAGCCCAGGCAAGAATCCACGTGGCAGCACGTGGTTCCCAATTCAGCAAGTGATGCACCTACGTGGTGGCATTCAGGTCTTCGTGAAGACCCTACCACCACGCCATCTCAGCTGCCTGTTCCGCTGGCCTGGACGTGCATCACAACCAGACGGAGCGGCAGCGGACATGACGGGCCTCGTTCCCATCCTCGATAAAGCGAGTGGACACCTAAGTAGTGCATTAAATGTGTCTTGTCCCGTAATGGCATGAGATAAGCATGTGCACTTTATACCTTTCCACCTCCTGTGTGCCACTGTGGCAGCCCCTTTTTACTATAAAAGGAGGCCCGAGGCATACTGGAGGAGCATTCGGATTTTCTGGGCTAGACATGCACCGTAGCTAGTTCAAGAACTCAAGAACACTTAAATAGACACCAAATCAGGACTAGGCTACTACGCATTCCAGCGGCCCGAACCTGGGTAAACGATCATTGTACTGACTCTTAGACCCGCCCATTGCACAACCTCGCGCCCGCCAACCGTAGAAGGGATACCAGTGATCCCATAGGTTTCGTTCTCCACCAACATCTTTGGCGAGCCAGGTAGGGGAACGCGGTTGTGAAATCCGGTTGTAGCGACCAAACCTCAAACAGTCTGATCTCTGTGCATCAGTTTCATCCCTGGATCAGTAATGCTGACATGCACATTACTTGAAGGATTTATAACAGAGTAGCAATCACACACTTATTACATCGATAGTTCCAACAATGAACTTATTACAATAAAAATGGTTTAAGGCCATCTAACACGATAACATCGGAAGGCTTGGAAGATAAGTGAGTCCATCAACTCCAACGGCATCACTGAGTATAGAACCACGACCTAAAAGGCACCTTAATCATCGTCTTAAAAGTCTGCAACATGAAACGTTGCAGCCGAAAACGGGTCAGCACATGGAATATGCTGGCAATGTAACACAAGAGAGCAATGAAAGTAAGGCTATACTATATGCAATATGGCTGGTGGAAAGCTCTATGGTTACAGTTTTTCCGTAAAGCCAATTTTTCCCTACTTCAAAGGAATAGATTTTAATTAACTATCATGGTAGTTGAAACATCGTTGAGAAGATAGACATCCTCTCAACCCCAATTAAAGTTCATCATTAAACCCAACAATATTAAATTAAAGTAACATGATGAGATTCACATGATAATCTAAGTACTAGATACTCAAGACGTCCGTAACCGGGGACACGGCTAATCATGTTCAGTTTGTACACTCTGTAGAGATTTGTGCACTTTTCCCCACAAGACTCGATCGCCTCCGTTTGGTTTCTCGCACTGCATGGTGTTTGAGAAACGGATGACCGAGACACAGTCTTTCCGAAGAGGTCCCCTTAACCAGATAGATAGGCCGGTACACCTACAAACCCTCTACATCTGCTAGCCCATCATGGAAAGGTTTCCCACAACGTACTCAACTATGCCAGAGCCCATATTGGCATGTGGCTGCACACGGAAGTTCCTAGTATGAAAAATCTCATGATCCCTTTGAGCCTGGGTGGCGGTCCAAAAGAAAAACAGGCAATCACTGGAATACCCAGATGCCTCAGTCCACCCAGATGTGTATTAATGTTGCCACCTTAAGTTGAACCATTAATTAACAAACTCACATCTGTCATGGATACACTCACACAATCCACGTCTACGAGCATAGCATGTCCTAACAGCAAACATAGAAGTAACTCCCAAAGGTTTGAATATAATGAAGGTAATAGGTACTACCTCAATCTATTTCCCAGTCCCAGAAGTTAATTGATCCTACTCACGCAATGTGTGAGGGTTGGTCTAATGCAATGAAAACTGGGTAATTGGAAAGCATGATGAAAGTGTTACTTGCCTTGCTGATAATCCGCAAAACCTAGAGACTCAAAGTAGCAAGCGGCGCACTCCGGGTACTCTATCGCAATCAAACAAGTACACAATAAGTACTTAACTAATGCACGGGTAAAACTCAAATAATATATCTAACAAGAAAGTTCAACTTAAGAACTCCGGTTTGCAAAAGAATCAACTCGAAAGAAGCAACGAAACTCAAACTGCGAAAGAAAAGATCTCCGGTTTGCTAATTGGCCTAAATTCAAATTTTACAGTAGCCAAAACCTTGTTCAAGTTGGTTAAACGTAAATAGGGCATCGAGACGAAGATCTGGGATTTTGAATCACCTGATTCCGACTCTCGAGCGAAAAGAAAAATGAAAAACAAGATCAGGGCAGAAATCACGATCGGAATAATCACGGATAAATACCACGAAAAAGAAAACGGACGAATAGGCTAACGAATGAACGTTCGCTGTCTGCGGCAAACGGACGAAAACCGTTCGTTAAAACGAACGTACGGACGAACGTCCGCTAAATAACTAAACCGACGAAAAACCGAACCGATCTAATCTAAAAAAATAGATCTACGATTTTACTAAAACCGATCGGTTTAAGGAAAACCGATGGCTACCTCGAAGACGACGACTCCGGCGAAGTCCGGCGGCGGCGGGCGGCGGGTCCGGCGGGGCGACGATGGTCGGCGGCGGCGGCGCTAGCGGCGGCGGCGAGGCGGCGGCGGCGCGGCAGCGAGGCGGCGGCGGCGGCGCTAGGCGGCACCGGCGGCAGCAGGAGGCGGGGCTGGCGGGGCTGGTCGGGCCGGCTTATAAAGCCCAGAGTCCCGATCCTATACGATTCTAAGTCGGTTCACTTTTTATTTTATAGAATCCTCGCGCAGAAAAACTAACGAAAGAAATACTAAACGGACTCCAAAAATCCCGAAATAGATTTTCTCCGTCCTCTAATAATATTTAGGACAAAGTGAACATTTTTCCCGGACCTAAATGCAATTTTGAAAAACGCGCATTTTTCCTATGCAAATAAAATCGCAAATAAATCCAGAAAAATACCAAAAGTGATTTTAATAGTTTTCCTCCAATATTTCTGTTATTTTGGAGAAGTCATATTATCTCCGCTCATATTTTGTATTTAGAAATATTTTTAGGAGAGAAAAATAATTGGAATCACACAGTCCTCGTACCGGTACTCGAGCGAACTCAAATACGAAAACGGTAAAATTCCCAACTCTCTCCGTAGGTCCTTGAGTTGCTTAGAATTTCGAGGAACGCCACAACCAAAATGCAAAAGCATGAAATGCAAATATGATCTATGTATAACATTCCAAATTGAAAATTTGGGATGTTACAAACCTACCCCCCTTAGAATGAATCTCGCCCTCGAGATTCGACTTGGCTAGAGAACATGTGTGGGTGGTCCTTGCGTAGATTATCTTCTCGTTCCCAAGTGGCTTCTTCCTCGGTGTGGTGACTCCACTAAACTTTGCAAAACTTGATAACCTTACTGCGGGTGACTCTGCTCGAAAATTCGAGAATCTTAACAGGCTTCTCCTCGTAAGTCAGATCACTGTCCAACTGAATTGGTTCCAGGGGTACTGTGTCTCTGAGCGGTATATCGGCCATCTTCGCATGGCACTTCTTAAGCTGCGAAACGTGAAACACATCATGCACTCCTGACAATCCTTCGGGAAATTCCAACTTATAGGCAACATCTCGCATGCATTCCAAAACACGGTAAGGTCCCACAAATCTCGGGGCTAACTTCCCTTTAACTCAGAAACGTTTAATTCCTTGCAGAGGCGATACTCTCAGGTACGCTCTATCTCCGATCTCATAGAATATGTCCTTGCGCTTCGAGTATGCATAACTCTTCTGCCTGGACTGAGCTACCTTCAATCTATCTCGGATCATCTTCACCTTCTCCTCAGACTCTTTGATTAGGTCTGGTCCAACCAACTGTCGGTCTCCAACTTCATCCCACATTAACGATGTTCGGCATCTCCTTCCATACAATGCCTCGAACGGTGCCATCGTCAAACTGGCTTGGTAACTGTTGTTGTATGAGAACTCCGCGTAGGGCAAATTGTCATCCCAACTAGATCCATAATCTAGTGCACAGGCTCTCAGCATATCTTCCAAAATCTGATTGACTCTCTCAGTCTGTCCATCTGTCTGCGGGTGAAAAGCTGTGCTAAACTCTAGTCTGGTACCCAAAGTTTCATGTAACTGATTCCAGAACTTTGAGGTAAACTGGGTTCCTCTATCTGATATGATGCTCCTCGGAACTCCGTGCTGACATACTATCCTGGTCATGTATATCTTTGCCAACTTCGCAATGGTATATGTGGTTTTCACAGGGATAAAGTGGGCTACCTTCGTCAGTCGGTCCACTACTACCCAGATTGAATCATAACCTGCTTTGGTCCTGGGCAATCCGGTGATAAAATACATGCCAAGCTTCTCCCACTTCCATTCGGGTATCGGCATAGGTTGTAACAATCCTGCTGGCTTCTGATGTTCTGCCTTTACTCTCTGACATACATCACAAACTGCTACATACTCCGCGATATCTTTCTTCATACCGGTCCACCAGAAAATGTTCTTCAAATCCAAATACATCTTAGTATTTCCTGGGTGAATCGAGTATGGTGAATCATGGGCCTCCTGTAGAATCAACTTCCTGATCTCCGGGTCATTAGGCACATAAACGCGGTCCTCAAACCAAAAGGTGTCGTGTTCATCCTCACGAAAACCTTTAGCTCTTCCTTCGCTCATCCTCTCCTTTATAGAGGCAACCTCCTTGTCAGTTTTCTGAGCTTCTCTGATTTTATCCATCAAGGTAGACTGGATTTCTAGTGTTGCTATGTAGCCTCTCGGAACTATCTCCAAATGTAGTTCTCGTAAGTCCTCGGCTAATTCCTTTGGAAATTCCTCCGTCAATAGGGTGTTGACCTGGCTCTTACGGCTTAGCGCACCGGCTACTACGTTAGCCTTTCCGGGATGATAATGCAATCTCATGTCGTAATCCTTAATGAGTTCCAGCCATCTCCTTTGCCTGAGATTCTGCTCCTTCTGAGTGAATATATACTTCAAACTCTTGTGATCCGTATATACTTCACAATGGTTCCCAATAAGAAAATGTCTCCACGTCTTCAATGCATGCACTACGGCTGTAACTCGAAATCGTGGGTGGCATAGTTCAACTCATGAGGTTTTAGTTGTCGTGAAGCATACGAAACAACTCTTCCTTCCTGCATAAGAACTGCTCCAAGTCCTCGACGTGAAGCGTCGCAGAACACCTCATAATCCTTATGTTGATCTGGCAGAATCAACATAGGGGATGAGACCAACCTTTTCTTTAATTCCTAGAAACTGGCCTCACATTCTTCTGTCCAACTGAAGTTGGTGTCCTTCTTTAACAACTCTGTCATTGGCTTTGCAATCCTCGAGAAATTCTCAATAAATCTCCGGTATGATCCTGCAAGTCCAAGAAAACTCCGGATCTCTCCAACTGTTGTTGGTGCTTCCAATGGGTCACCGTGTCCACCTTAGCGGTATCTACTGCTATTCCTTCTCCAGATATAACGTGTCCGAGAAATCCGACTTCCTTCAACCAAAACTCGCATTAGCTAAACTTGGCATATAACTAAAGTTCTCGGAGCTTCTCCAATACCAAACGCAAATGCTCTGCATGCTCCTCTTCATCCTTCGAGAAGATCAATATATCATCTATGAACACTACGACAAACTTGTCCAAATACTCCATAAATACTTTGTTCATCAGGTTCATAAAGTATGCCGGTGCGTTAGTCAGACCAAAAGACATAACGGTAAACTCGTACAACCCGTACCTGGTGGTAAAGGCCGTCTTAGGTATATCATGCTCTCAGATCTTCAATTGGTGGTACCCTGATCGCAGATCGATCTTGGAAAATATCTTAGCTCCTTGCAATCTATCGAACAGATCATTGATCACCGGCAATGGGTACTTGTTTTTGATCGTTACTTCGTTCAGCCCTCGGTAATCAACAACCATTCTTAACGATCCATCCTTCTTCTCCACTAAAAGTACTGGCAAACCCCGAGGCGAAGAACTTGGGCGTATGAACCCTTTGTCCAGTAACTCCTTAATCTGTTTCTTTATCTCCTCCAAATCCTTTGCAGGCATCCTATAGGGTTTCTTAGAAATTGGCCCGGTGCCTGGCAAAAGTTCAATCAAAAACTCTATATCTCTATCTGGTGGTATGCCACGTAACTCCTCATGAAACACATCCGGATAATCCTTTACTACTGGCACTTCCTCCTGAACAACTCCCATGAGAGAATGTACTTGAGTCCTTATTGGCGAATGCCTAGATACATACTTAATCCTTTTTCCCTCCGGGGTGGTGAGCAAAATTGACTTACTGGCACAGTCAATGTTACCTTCATACTTCGATAGCCAATCCGTACCTAATATCACATCCAATCCTTGTGATTCCAGGACTATTAGGTCAGAGGGGAAAGTATGGCGTCCTATGATCAATGGCGTCTGAAAACATCCTTGGTGTGCCATATAATCTGCTCCAGGTGAACTTACTAACATGGGGGTCTTAAGAACTCGGGTGGACTTCCTATGTATATTTACGAATCCCCTTGAAATGTATGAATGCGATGCACCAGTATCGAAAAGAACTATTGTGGTAAATGTCTTAACCAAAAACTTACCGACAACAGCATCTGGTTGCTCTTCTACCTCCTCCACAGTCACGTGGTTCACTTGTCCTTTGTTGAATGGGTTGGGCTTATTTGCGGCACTTCCATTGTTGTTTCCATTCTTAGCTTCTGGGCATTCATTGGTATAATGTCCATTCTTCCCACACTTGTAACAAGTGACATGGCTGAAATCCTTCGTGGTGGGTGTGGGCGGTGTAGGGCGGCTCTGGTTACCATTTGCTCCATTTCCATTTCCATTATTGGTGCCAATGTGATTGTGCGAGCTACCTCCTCCATGTGTATGCTGAAACTGTCCTACCGTTTTAGGGGTAAAACGAGGCTTCTGCTAAGCTCCAGAGTTATACTTTCCTTGTCCATACTTCCTTTTGCGACTTTCAATTTGTTGGTGCTTCCTTTCAATCATTAGGGCGTGGTCAACTAGCTCCTGGTAATTATTGAAAGTTGCCACCATCAACTATACACTCATCTCATCATTCAGCCCTTCCATGAATCTCTCCTGCTTAGCGGCATCTGTGGCCACATCATCTGGGGCATAACGAGATAGGGTACTAAACTCATCCATGTACTGGGCCATAGTACAGTTGCCTTGGCGCAAATTGTGAACCTCCTGCTTCTTCATACTCATGGCTCCAGTTGAGACATGGGCGGTACGAAAAGCTTGCTGAAACTGATCCCAAGTCACATTGGCTATGGGGTAAGTGGTTGTTTAATTCTCCCACCATGCTGCGGCTGGTCCAGACAACTGGTGTGCGGCAAATCGCACCTTATCAGCATCCGAGCAATTGGCGGTGGTCAAATCCCTTCCAATCTTGCGTAGCCAGTCATCAGCCACTATTGGTTCGATGCTGCTAGCAAACACGGGTGGTTGCAACCTTAAGAAACGTGTCAGGTTGTCCGTGGATGGTGGTGGTGGAGGGTTGTTGTTGTTGTTCTGGTTGTTCTGAGTGTTCTGGACAAGAAGTTGCATCAGGGTGTTCTGCTGCTGGATCAACTAGGCGAGCTTAGGGGGAAACTCAAATCCGGGCTCACGTCTTGGAGGCATCTGATGGGTGTAGAGGGAAGAGATTAGAATAGAAAAGAGGTCTAAGGGAAAATCACTACCCATATGCACATGAGACAAACACAATCATATCACACCAATCAATTCAAGCAAGATCTTACAAATCTAACTATCGTTACAAAAGTGCTCTAAAACTACTATATGGGGGTAAACTACTAGTCACAGGGTGGTCTTCTAAAAATATTGATCGACAGAGGATTCCATGATATCTGCACCAGCTTCATCTTCATAGTGTTCGTCCTTGCTATCATCAGGTTCCGAATCCGTGTCGTCAATGATGATATAGTCTTCCGGTGGAATCTCCTTGGGTTCTTCTTCCTCGTCTTCTTCTCCCATGAGTATCCCTAACTTCCGTGTCAAGTCATCATTCTTCTCCACAAGTATTAGCATCTCCTCCTCGTATCCGTCGCGTGTAGACTTGAGTTCTTCCTCTAGCTCCAAATTCCTATTTATGGCTTTCTTGAAATCTATCATCCCTACACACATCTGGTGCTCCTGGCGACGAATGTGATGGTTCAACTCCTGGATGAAGGCTGCAATGGATCTATCCTTTCGGGTGCTGATCATGTCCCAATTCTCATCTCGGCGTCCACAAATCTGGTAGATGGTGTCCTTTAGCTCCTGTTTGTAGACTTCTCAAATCCTTCCCATCGCGATGTGGGCGGCCATGCTCCTACCTAGGCTCCATGTAGGCGCATTAAAAGAAAATGCTATGAGTGCAGTGACGGGCTCGAACGTCCTTCCTGGAACTTGGGCTTGAATCAACCAACGCTCCTCCCCAGGTAGAGTGGCATTGTAGGTTCCGGTGAAACTTGGTAGTCCAATGTTTAGATATCTGGTGACTTCTTCAGGTGTCGTCCAAATGGTGTATCATCATCCGGTTGCGTGAACTTGTTCTTTGCATCCACCATCCTAAAAGAGTAGAAAAGATGAGGAGTCAGAAAAGGGAAGAGTGAATAGTGCTCTAGGGCTTTAGCTTAGTGGTCGTGTTCTACAGTCAGCGTGTGCTCTGATACCATCTTGTAGCGACCAGACCTCAAACAGTCTGATCTCTGTGCATCAGTGTCATCCCTGGATCAGTAATGCTGACACGCATAGTACTTGAAGGATTTATAATAGAGTAGCAATCACACACTTATTACATCGATAGTTCCAACAATGAACTTATTACAATAAAAATGGCTTAAGGCCATCTAACACGATAACAGCGGAAGGCTTGGAAGATAAGTGAGTCCATCAACTCCAACAGCATCACTGAGTATAGAACCACGACCTAAAAGGCACCTTACTCGTCGTCTGAAAGTCTACAACATGAAATGTTGCAGCCCGAAAACGGGTCAGCACATGGAATATGCTGGCAATGTAACACAAGAGAGCAATGAAAGTAAGGCTATACTATATGCAATATGGCTGGTGGAAAGCTCTATGGTTACAGTTTTTGCGTAAAGCCAATTTTTCCCTACTTCAAAGGAATAGATTTTAATTAAATATCTTGGTAGTTGAAACATCATTGAGAAGATAGACATCCTCTCAACCCCAATTAAAGTTCATCATTAAACCCAACAATATTAAATTAAAGTAACATGATGAGATTCACATGATAATCCAAGTACTAGATACTCCAGACGTCCGTAACCAGGGACACGGCTAATCATGATCAGTTTGTACACTCTGCAGAGGTTTGTGCACTTTTCCCCACAAGACTCGATCGCCTCCGTTTGGTTTCTCGCGCTGCATGGTGTTTGAGAAACGGATGACCGAGACACAGTCTTTCCTAAGAGGTCTCCTTAACCAGATAGATAGGCCGATACACCTACAAACCCTCTACAGCTGCTAGCCCATCATGGAAAGGTTTCCCACAACTTACTCAACTATGCCAGAGCCCATATTGGCATGTGGCTGCACACGGAAGTTTCTAGTATGAAAAATCTAATGATCCCTTTGAGCCTGGGTGGCGGTCCAAAAGAAAAACAGGCAATCACTGGAATACCCAGATGCCTCAATCCACCCAGATGTGTATTAATGTTGCCACCTTAAGTTGAATAATTAATTAACAAACTCACATCTGTCATGGATACACTCACCCAATCCACGTCTACGAGCATAGCATGTCCTAACAACAAACGTAGAAGTAACTCCCAAAGGTTTGAATATAATGCAGGTAATATGTTCTACCTCAATCTACTTCCCAGTCCCACAAGTTAATTGATCCTACTCATGAAATGTGTGAGGGTTGGTCTAATGCAATGAAAACTGGGTAATTGGAAAGCATGATCAAAGTGTTACTTGCCTTGCTGATGATCCGCAAAACCTAGAGACTCAAAGTAGCAAGCGGCGCACTCCGGGTACTCTATCACAATCAAACAAGCACACAATAAGTACTTAACTAATGCACGGGTAAAACTCAAATAAGAGATCTAACCAGAAAGTTCAACTTAAGAACTCCGGTTTCCAAAAGAATCAACTCGAAAGAAGCAACGGAACTCAAACTGCGAAAGAAAAGAGCTCCGGTTTGCTAACTGGCCTAAAGTCAAATTTTACGGTAGCCAAAACCTTGTTGAAGTTGGTTAAATGTAAAGAGGGCATCGAGACGAAGAGATGGGATTTTGAATCACCTGATTCCGACTCTCGAGCAAAAAGAAAAACGAAAAACAAGATCAGGGTAGAAATCACGGATAAATACCCCAAAAAAGAAAACGGACGAATACGCTAACGAACGAACGTTCGCTGTCTGCGGCTAATGGACGAAAACCGTTCATTAAAACGAACGTACGGACGAACGTCCGCTAAATAACTAAACCGACGAAAAACCGAGCCGATCCAATCTAAAAAAACAGATCTACGGTTTTACTTAAACCGGTCGGTTTAAGGAAAACCGATGGCTACCTCGAAGACGACGACTCCGGCGAAGTCCGGCGGCAGCGGGCAGCGGGTCCGGCGGGGCGACGGCGGTCGACGGCGGCGGCGGCAGCAACTGGCGGCGGGGCGGCGCGGCAGCGAGGCGGCGGCGGCGGCAGCAGGCGGTGGCAGTGCTAGGCGGCGGCTAGGGCAGGGGGAGACGAGGCTAGCAGGCTGGCGGGGCTGGTCGGGCCGGCTTATAAAGCCCAGAGTCCCTATCCTATACGATTCTAAGTCGGTTCACTTTTTTTATAGAATCCTGGCGCAGAAAAACTAACGAAAGAAATACTAAACGGACTCCAAAAATCCCGAAATAAATTTTCACCGTCCTCTAATAATATTTAGGACAAAGTGAACATTTTTCCCGGACCTAAATGCAATTTTGAAAAACGCGCATTTTTCCTATGCAAATAAAATCGCAAATAAATCCAGAAAAATACCAAAAGTGATTTTAATAGTTTTCCTCCAATATTCCTGTTATTTTGGAGAAGTCATATTATCTCCTCTCATATTTTGTATTTAGAAATATTTTTAGGAGAGAAAAATAATTAGAATCACACTGTCCTCGTACCGGTATTCGAGCGAACTCAAATACGAAAACAGTAAAATTCCCAACTCTCTCCGTAGGTCCTTGAGTTGATTAGAATTTCGAGGAACGCCGCAACCAAAATGCAAAAGCATGAAATGCAAATATGATCTATGTATAACATTCCAAATTGAAAATTTGGGATGTTACACCGGTCTAGCAGTTTGTTTAGCAGTTCTTCTTCGCCATGGTTTCCAAGGAAGAAGGTGACCAAGTGTGCGGCATCATCAGCAAGTGCAATGGACGCCCGTGCGACAACAGAAAAGATAAGTCATGCAAAACCTTGAGTAATTCCTTTTTACATAAGGTTATTCTCCTCGGAGATCTTGCCCTATGTATAATAAACATGTACGCAATGGGGCCCCTCCGTTATTGGCAACGCCTTCGCCCTGTTTCGAGTTCGCTCAACAGTTCGAGCGCCCGCGTCGAGAACGGCAGGGTATCCTTTTCTTTATTGGCAATGCTTTTGTCCTCTAGCGAGTCCACTAAACAGTTCAAACGGCCGCGCTGAGAGCGGTAAGGTGGTTTCCCTGGCAGCAATCACACCCGGCAGGCTATTGAGGATCCGTCCTCAAAGCGCCATGGCTTGGGTTTGCGCACTGGCAAGCCTATCCAACTAAGCGTGGGGTGGACATACAAGGGGGAATCAAACAGGAAAATAGCGTGCATCACTTCAAAGTACTGCAGAGTTATATTACATCAAATGTTGCTCCGGTTCTAGCTAAAGATAAAAATTGTCTTGGTTGTGAACCTGCAGCGATGATGAGAAACAAGGTTCCTAATCCGGACACTGGCCTTCCATCCTATGGATTCCGTTGACGCGGCTGATGATGGGCTTGATACGCTCCCTGAGCATCAAGGTCGGGGTTCCAATACTCCATCTTGGTGAGAACCTTGGTCAAGGCACCCCGGCAGAGCCTCCATGACTCATTGGCCAGATAAACTGCTCGGCTGGAGCGGAGGTTTTCTAAGGCATCGAGGATGCACTCGAAGAACACGGCGAGGTTGGCGTTGATGGTGAGGTTCACCTCCCGGGAGTACCCGAAGTTTGGCATGCCCATGGCGGCCAACTGCGTGGTGAGCTTCTCCACAACAGTGATGAGGCAAGTGATCCAGAGGTTCTCGCCCTTCACGTAATTCAAATGATTAGCAGCGTCGTTCTTTCGCAGCTGCTTCTCCTTCTCCAGATCCTTGTTCAGGGTCTCCTACCGAGCCCTGGCCTCCGAGAGCATCCCTTTGAGGCCCTCCAGCTCCAGCTTCAGGTCTATGATGGAGTCTTGGGCCATGGATAGTTGCTTGTCCTTGCAGAGGACTTTGGCCTGCTTGTCCGTCAAGGTGGCATTGATGGTATCCCTCTCCTTGGTCAGCCCCAGGACCCGTTGTCCAGGCCATCTCGCTCCACCTACAGCTCCTTCACCTTGCCGGAATGTACCAGAGCTTGAGCATTGAGTGCCTCTTCGTGCCTTTGCTCTAGTTCCTAGGTACATTGCGTGACGAGCTTCTCGACCTCTTGATCCTTGTCGCGGAGTGCAGCAGCAAGTGCATGTTCGTGAGCGACGAGGTCTTCCTGCTAGGAATCCAGTCGAGCTTGGCACTGGATGTGGTCGGCCTCATCCTGGGCGGCCCGCTCCTTTGTCATCTCCTGGGCATTCTCAAAATTAGACTGTACCACGAGAAGATCAGGGGCGCACTCATTCAACTGCTCCTGGGAAGTCCTCAGCTCATCCCGGGCCTCGGCAAGCTAAGTTTGCGTCTGGGCGACGCGCTCCTGGTAGTCCGCCACTGCCTTATCCACACCGCCGACATGGACTTTGGCTTTTCCAGGCGCGCGCGATGGAGCACTTAGAGCTTCTGGAAGCTGTCACCCATGGCCCGAAGGAGCTGCTCTTCTCGAGAACCGTCGCCACCGACGCTCGGCTCGTCAACCACCTCAAGCCCGGCGGCGGCAAGCGCCTCGTCGTCGAACACATCCCCCTTGGTTGGCGGCCTGCTTCTTGCCGTACATTGGAGGTGGATGAATAGGTCGTCGCTCACCTTCAAGTAACGGCCTGAGCCAGAAGAGGCAGAGGAGGAAGGTTGGTCCTCGGCAGGAGCCTTTCCGGCCTCCTCGGCAGCAGCCTTGCCGGCCTCCTCGGCAGCAGCCTTGCTGGCCTCGTCGGTCCCTTCGGCGGGCTCCTTGGCGGTCTCCTCAACAATGGTCTTGGCGGCCTCCTCGGCAGCGATCCTGTCGGCCTTGGCCCCAATGTCCTTAACGACCTCCTAGATGATGGAGTTGACATCCACCTGGTCTGTCGAGGGTGGGGCTAAAAACTAGGAGAAAGGGGGATAGAGGCTGCAGGAGAAGTAGTCGACGAAGAAGGGGTACCCATTCGGGCCGGCCAGAGTGAATTGGGTGGGGACGACGCGCGTGGCTATATGCCCCGTCGTCTGACACCCCCACAGGTGCTTGAAGTAGTCCGTGAGATGGACCGCGTCGACCGTCGAGGGGAAGTAGGCGTGCTGCATCCAAAGCGCCGCCAACTGGCTCTCCGGTAAGTCCTTCTCCCACACATCCTCGGCCGCTCCCTTGCCCTTGCTGGACTTGGGTGCCATGGCGGCTGGGGAAGTGGAGAGGAATCGAAGGTGAGGAGAGCGTGGCAGCGGCGAGCGAGGGCAATAGCTTTAGCTTTTTGCTTGAAGAAGAAGGAGAGGAATGGCGAACCCGAGATTGGGTAAGTGGAGAAGGTAAATGAGCGAAGTGCCTGCGGTCTTTCCCCTTTTTATTGGGAAGGCGCGAGCCGCCCCCTTTACCATTTACTGCAACGTGACATTGGTGTGTAGCAACCGCCCCACGCACGAACCCCACGTCAGCACAGATCGTGGGGAAGCGCAAACACCAGAGGAGTTACTACAGTAAAAAGGATCCAACCCCACTGCCCGCGCACCATTCTGGGCCTAGCCCAACAACGCGTCCCGCTTATGTATGGCCCAGGCCCGGTGGCTCCTATCGGTGTACAAAAGTAGGGGCGCTCCTTTGTACCCCTTACTTTTGCACGGGCAGTCAGAGCCACGCCTGCGACCACACATAACAAGGCGGAGGAGGGAAGCCAGACACACAAGGCTACCAGAGCAAAGCCAAGACGGTGGCACAAGAAGGCCAAGAAAGATGACATACTTCCCCCCGCAAGAACCCATGCCGGGAAAAACTCACTCGACGCCTCTGTTGCAGCCACCCTTGAGACTAGGAGCTCCATCATCATCAACAATGTTGGAACTAATGCTCGGGAAGCGCCTAAGTGATGGCATGCAGATCTTTGTAAGGACAAGGGTCCATGGCTCCTAAGATGAGAACCAGAAGACAAGGCGATCACAAGGCTCCTTGCCGAGGATGCCTACGAGGCCCCGGCAAGGCTCCTCACTGAAGACAACCCGAAGCCGCGGCAAGCCTCTTGCCGAGGACGCTCACAGAAGCCCCGGCAAGCCTCTTGACGAGGACGCTCACAGAGGCCCCGGTAAGTCCCTTGCCGGGAACAGACACAGGACCGCGTTAAGACCTTGCTGCCCCATCGTCGCCCCAGCTCGGTGGCCGACCCACTAGCCCAGGCAAGAATCCACGTGGAAGCACGTGGTTCCCAATCCAGCTAGTCAAGCACCTACGTGGTGGCATACAGATCTTTGTGAAGACCCTACCACCACACCATCTCAGCTGCCTGTCCCGCTGGCCTGGACGCGCGTCGCAACTAGACGGAGCGGCAGCGGACAGGACGGGCCTCGTTCCCATCCCCGATAAAGCAAGTGGACACCTAAGTGGCGCATTAAATTCATCTTGTCCCGTAATGGCATGAGATAAGCATGTGCACTATATACCTTCCCACGTCCTGTGTGCCACTGTGACAGCCCCTTTTAACTATAAAAGGAGGCCGAAGGCATACTGGAGGAGGATTTGGAATCTTTGGGCCAGACATGCACCGTAGCTAGTTCAAGAACTCAAGAACACTCAAATACACACAAAAGCAGTACTAGGGTATTACGCATTCCACCCGCGTGAAACTGGGTGAACGATCCTTGTAACGACTCTTAGACCCGCTCTTTGCCCAACATCGCGCCGGCCAACTGTAGAGGGAATTCTAGTGATCCCATAGGTGTCGTTCTCCACCGACAATGTTCATCAAACTTTTATGTATTGTTCTCATTTAAATTCAAATTTGAGCAATAATGTATGTTTGAAAATCCATTTATCCTATTCTGCAACTCCAAACACCAAACTAAGAATTTTTTTCATTCTTAGTTTTCATCCTCCTATTTAAAAAAAATAAGTTTACATTTATCTGAGCACCTTGACTTTTTTGTTTTTATTGTTGCCTTATATTCCCGTTGTTTCTTTTGTGACGAATAGATCCCGTGTTTGACGAAGTTGTTGGAGAAGAAGAAGGAGACGGACTTGAAGACATTGAAGACCAAGCCAACCAAGGCAAGTAGCCCTTGGACCATGTTAAGAAACCCCTTTTTGTGCATATCATATAGCATTTATTTTCAATGCATCCAGATCATGTTGAGTTGGTGAGCACTGTGGTTGGTTGCCTTTGTTACTTTCCTATCGAAACATGCATCAAGCATGATCCTACCTTCCTATGAGGGTTATGTGGGTGGGAGTAGATAGGATGTTGTAGTAGTAGCTATGCAAATCGGATGGGGATATGCATGGTGATGGAGGCAGACTACTTTTAAAAGTCTTTTCGAAAACCCATGTCGGTGCCACTTATGCCCGAGAGAGGTGATGAGTTGGGTAACCACTTGATGACGAAGTGGTGTACCAAGGCAAGTATGTATGTTATTTTTTCCAAAATGGATGGCTTTAAGTTGCGACCATTACTTCAACCTTACATGTACAACCACTCTACCCCTTTTGGGACAGCGCATTATCGACTAATTAGGCTGATACTAGCATGGTTCCCACATTACTAGTGACGGGGGTGACTTGAGGTCACTCTTGTTAGGGGGTCGTTCTAAGATAGGCGGCCATGACTGTTTTCACAGGGCACCGGACACACCGTTGGTCCCTTCGTGTATGTGAGATAATGTGAAAGGGTAGAGTCCCACGATCTTTGGCTTAAACACGAGGGCCGTGTATCAACGAGTGGACCCTATGTTAGTGTGACCTAGCGAAATGTAATGATCGGGTGCTTCCCCCGAGTACTTGAGGTACTCCGGGCTCGTGGATGACAAGGAAGCTTCCCGAATCTTGTGGGTAAAGTGTGCAACCTCTGTAGAGTGTAAAACTATTCATATAGCCATGTACACGGTCAAGGACAGTTGGGTAACATCTCTTTGGCTACGTCCAATGTTTGCGAAACCTGGTATGTGTGTGTGCAGAAAGAAGTGGTTGAGTCAAGAGAAAATACTTGACGTGTTGACTGAGTTGGAGATGATCTAAACTTAGTTATGTTGATATATGTAACATGTTTACATGTACAACTAGTCTGTTATGATGAATGCTTCACTAGTAGGAAGTTCATGACATTGCACTCAAAAATTAGCTTTCTACAAACACTTCCTATTTAGTGCTATATCATGCCTTGTCATACTTGTTCCAAAAACATGGGTTGCTTGCGAGTACATTCAAAGTACTCACTGGCTTGCCACTGGTTATTTAATTGGCCATGCATTGAGGAACAGGAATATGAAGAAGAGTTCTTTGGAGATGAACATGCGAACTAGGACGCTTTCCTAGTAAGAATGCCTATAGGGTTAAGGCAAATGGTATGGGTTCTACTTATCTATGAAGACTTCCGTGACTGGAGTTTATTTGATGTTCATCCCTTGAGGCTTTACCAAAGTAAGACATGACCATAATGGTCATAATTTGGGTAAGACAGTATGTATGGATGTAAGACTCTTCTTATTCAACTTATGTGTGTTCGTGAGCATTGACCTCTGGGATCACTATACATGTGCATTCGGTGATCTCGACTTTTGAGTCGGGGTCCCCACATTTGGTCCCGGAAATATCATCATAAAGTTTTATTTCGTTTGGGCTCCTTTTGATATTCCTTTTCTGCGAAAGCTAAAAACAAGGAAAAAAACAGAATCTGGCACTGGGTACTAGGTTAATAAGTTAGTCCCAAAAATAATATAAAATAGCATATTAAAGCATATAAAACATCCAAAGTTTTTAATATAATATCCTAGAATAATCAAAAATTGTAGATGCATTGAAGACATATCAGTAAGCATATTTCAATGTATCAGGCAATTGCTTAAGCTCAAACCTAGGATCATTCTTTGGTGGAAGAGGATCTCCAAGAGTCTCAACAGGAAAATTGTATTTCAAAATGGGTATTTGTTTGAAGAATATTTCATCTATTTAATTTCTTTCATCGATATGCATATCATACTCATGGTCTAGCTAATATTTTTGTAGCGGATCAGTAGGCGGCACGCCAATAGAAGCAAGACCAATAATTTCATCCTTACTAGAAAATTCTTTATCACGAGGTTGTCTATGGAATTTGGAGAAACTAAACTCATGAGACGCATCACAAAAGTTAACACTGATAGTTTCTTTAGCGTATCAGTAGGAGGCATGGCATATAATTGACGCCAAATGTGAGCAAAGGGATCACACAGACTACTCCAGGATGCTGCTAACGCGACACTATGATCAGAGACTCTTCGACGAAACTGTGTGTGATGCCATAATCGCAAATGGCGGTGTAAAAAATCATCAAAAAGGTCCAAAACGTTTGCGATGGAGGAGGCATCAAACACGGCTCAGATTTTAGTTGCGTGTGTGACGCAGGGCATACGGTTCAGTGCAATTAACTGTTTGCGATGAGGAGGAACAAAAGAAACGGGTAGCCAGAGGAAGGTGTGTGCGATATACATCATACGGTTCACTCGGATGAACTGTTTGTGATTAGGGAACACAAAAGAAACGGTCATCCAGATCAAAGTGTGTGTGATATACTGCATGCGGTTCACTCGGATGAACTATTTGTGTTGAGACATGAGAACAGAAATGGTTCAACTTAACAAGATGTGTGTGATACACGACAAACAGGTCTATAATCGGAAACATGTGCGAAGACCAATAACAACACAGACGATCACTGCTAGCAAGCCGTACGTGTTGTGAGCAAATGATTGCTAGTATACAATTGTGAGTGATTGATGAAAAATCACCGACGGGTTCAGTTGGAGATATAACTAGTGGGAGTAACCCGCCCAGGAGGGACCGGGTCATACCACCAGTGGTTTAAGGTAAAGAAGCCCAAGATGGTGATGCGTGAAGGCCCTTGACCCGGAGATGGCTTGAGGCCCGTGAGCGTGAACCACCATATGTGTAACTTGTATTGTAAGGCAGGCTTAGTTTGTATCGAGCCAGACACGTTGTGTATCATCTCGCCAAGACTCTATAAACCACCGGGCATCGACCTGTATATATAAAGGGGTGACCCAGCGGTGGGTTAACTCAAGAAACAACCGCCCGAGACCTAGTTCAAATGTATTCGCTCCCTGGTTATTAAGTCTCGAGCAAAACAACCCTAGCTGGATTAAGATTTTACCTCATCGAGGGGATGAACCAGGATAAAAAACCCTTCCCGTCCTTTCTCCCGTTTAACACCTTCAAGCTAACCTAAACTGCGATGGCACCACACCTAAGTCCTAAACCTAGGGCATCTGCCGTGATAAATCCATGACAGTTGGCACCCACCGTGGGGCCGGCGCACGGTGGTTTCGAGTTCTTGAACGGCAGCTCCACAGGGCTCAAGGGATATGTCGTGGGCCGGATGACTAAGAGTGGCCGCGGCAAGGTCTACATCGACGATTCAGGTTGGGACACCAAGGCCGGCTCAATCGAGTATGGGTACCGGGTCCCCTTTGGTGGAATCAATGTCTTCATCGGCAAGAATTGTGAGTTAGGGCCTGAGCCAGATATCTGCACGGATATCATCGAGACAGCTTAGCGCGCATGACCCACCAAGTATCGGGCCCCTGTCAGACGTCCCTACGTTCGTTTGATCCACGGAGCGGATCATCATGAAAGATCTGTGTCTGGAGGAGAGATGGAAATCTACTCCAAAGGTGAATCCTCAACTTGCGAGACAAATTCGGTGTATCAACTGCATAATGATGGGCTTGGGGCAGCTCCGATGGTGACAGTATTCCGGAGTCCTACGAGCCGCCAAACCGAGTTGTGATCTTCATGGCCGGCAGACAACCGGCGCTTGGTTCAACTACAACCACTGCTCTGACCTCTGGCTCAACGGCTGCAGCGACAGCTAGTGCAGGCGTTTCTGCACAATCACTGACTCTCCGATTATCTGAGCTATTAGAGGCATTGGCAACCTTTAGCCGCATAGGTGACACTTGAGAATCAAGAACAACACAGGGAGGATATTGCGAAGCTGGAAGAAGAGATAACTTAAGCTAAGGAGGAATTCAATGCTGAGAACCCCAGAATGACTACCGAACGAGTCGGGTTGGATGCTCAGGCCCAGCGGATTCAAGCAGAGACATTTCCGGCTTACCTTGATCAAAACGCCTCGAACGCCATAATGAGGAGGAGCCACCAGACCCACCTGCGTGCAGAGTTTGAGGCTAGGAACTTGTTTAACACACCTGGGGCAGGGAACAGTGACCCGCCCGTGGTGAACCGGGCGGTTGAGACGGCTATGGCTGGGGCGTCGGTTCAGCCGCGAGTCATGGGCCCGCCTCGTCTGAATGTAACTGCACCTCAGCACGTCCCAACGCCTCCGGGTGATTATTTCAATCCGGTGGATAACATGGTCGCTGCAGGAACACGATTGGTGGCTATCCCCGTTGATGGGGAGTCTCCAGCGGCGATGGAGATGCGGAGAGCTGCCGAGCTTCTTGAAACAGTTGCGGCTCAGCAGGCGGCCTATTCGTACAGCCCTGAGCGGATTCATTCAACCCCTCGTCCAAGCAGGAGTTATAGCAGGCATATGGAGTCACCAGCAGTTTCAAGCAGTGAGCAGCACCACAACCTCCCTCGTAGGCATGACCCGTCGCATGCTGGTATTAAAACCCAGACCTTAGTGAATCAAGGCAGGGCACGACATGAGGCTGAGATGGCGGCTCACTTGGCGGCTCATCCGTAGTCTCCGGTTTACCCGATGGTGTCTGTTGAAGTAGGGGTGACCTCTAAAAGCCTTGGTGTGCCGTGTTTAGTGCAAGCAATACGCAATGAGCGCTTGCCTAAAGATTTCAAAGGCCCCTGCAAGGTGCCTAACTATAAGGCGGTTAAGCCCCTGGAGGCTTACACTACTAGGAAAAGGGCTGCTAGTGGCGCACCTGTTTTCGCTACTAATGGTGTACTACAGGTGCGCCACTAGCACCACGCCATTAGATTTTTTTACTAATGCCGCACCTCTTGTGCACCATTAGTATCTGGTATACTAATGGTGCACCACAGGTGCACCATTATTATAGTCCACGGTGTGCCATTAGTAACAAATTTTTTAATTTTTTTTTCATTTTTTTTTAAAATTCAAAATGTTTTTTATTTTTATTTTTCGTTTTTTTCTTAATCTCATGTCACTATGGCTTAATCTCGGGTCAATATGCTTAACCTCAAGTCAAATCGGACTCCGTGGTCAAACTTCCCGGAAGGTCACCCATCCTCACACTACTCCAGCCCGAGCACGCTTAATTTCGCAGTTCTATCCAACCCTAGCACCAGCTCACTTTACAGGGACTTGTTGATATATCCATCATATCAATCCTATTAAACCTTCTTGATGTCTAGGACTTTGTTCATGTTCATCAGTATGATGAAATTTTGAAAAATTATTTCTAACTTCCGATCATATTATGTATCATATTTTGAAAAAAAAAAATTCGAATCCAATTTTTTTTTCTGTTAATGGTGACGCACCTAGCAAACGGTGCGCCACTAGTAAGTTTGATTTTTTTCCCATTTTTTCCCTCTAGATCTTAAAAGCCCCGTACCTTTTTTCTGTTAGGTTTTTGGGGATTTTGTAAAAGTTTAAAGGGGTTCCCAAAATTAAATTCGGATGTAACTTTTCGAGTAGATGATTTTTCATATAAAAAACTTTTTAATCCGAGTTCGTATGCAAAAGTTATGCCCATTTTACAAATTCCAGAGATATTTTGCAAATAAAGTCGAAATTCATATTTGTAAGTTTTCCCAACAAGTAGACCACATATCACATGGGAAACTTATTTTCTTTTATTTTTTTACATTTCCATCATTTTCTTTTATTTATTTTTAAACTGAAAAGGTGGTCCACAGGGTGGGGGGGGTGCATTCGGTGGAATTTTTAGGCCAAGTTAGTAATGGCGACACACATGGTGCGCCATTACTAATTTTGAAAAAAAATTGAAACAAAAATTGAAAAAAATTACTAGTGGCGCACCGTGGATGTGGTGCGCCACTATGCACTAGTGCGCCATTACTAGTTTTGAAAAAAAATATTTTTTTAGTTACTAGTGGCGCACCGTGGATGTGGTGGGCCATTACTAGTTTAACTAGTAATGACGCACTATCCACTAGTGCGCCATTACTAGTTTTGAAAAAAATGAAAAAAAATTGTTACTAATGGCGCACCGTGGATGTGGTGCGCCCTTAGTATTTGGACACTAATGGCGCACCAACACATGGTGCGCCATTAGTATATAGTAGTGGCACACCACATGTTTGGTGCGCCATTAGTAGCCATATCATCTATAGCAGTTTTCCTAGTAGTGTTTGGTCGAGAGTTATGAAATGGCCATGGAGATGCTGGATGTTAGTGAAGTTGCTTGTGCTAAGTACTTTACCATGATGTTGGATGGACCGGAGTGCACCTAGCTGAAAGGACTGCCCCCCTAATTCCATTGGATCGTGGGCAGTGTTGAAGTCATGTTTTTCCAAATATTTCAAAGACGCGTGTAAGCACCCTATGTGAATCGTTGATCTAGATTCATGCGTGCAGAATGAGGGAGAGTTGACGACCCATTGGGTGCGTCGGGTCTCAACTATTATCCATTCATCAGACAGTATCAACCTCAGTTCACCCGTCCTGATGTTAGAAAAGAAGTGTTGCTACCTTCCCCTTAAATAGAAGCTAAGGCGACTTAAGCACCACTGCAATGACCTGGGAGAGCTCATGGCGGCTCTTGTTAAATATGCAGATTCGGATGGTACTAAACATCCAGAGTCTGATGAGGAGAAAGACGACAAGGCAAAGAAGAATGGCAACACCAGAGGGTAGCAGCATAATACACCTAGTCAGGGCAGTAATGGTAAATGCAAGCAGACAAATGGCGGTTCTGATTTTCTGGCCAATACCAATACACAGAATAATCATCAGCGTCGAAAAGGAAAGGGGACGAACACCTTGTTCGGTGGGCCGAGGCAAAATCTTGAGGCCCTGTTGAATCAGCCTTGCCCAAAGCATGGTACGAAGGAGAAGCCCTCTAGTCATCTATGGAAGGATTGCTACATCATGCACTACTGGAATCTGCTACTTTGCCATCTGCCAGCTCTTTGCCGTCTGCTGGCAGACGGCAAAGAGACTCTTTGCCGTCTGCTTTGGTAAAGCAGACGGCAAAGAGCTGGCTGATGGCAAAGAACCTGGTTGCCATCAGCCGATTCTTTGCCGTCTGCCAGTAGATGGCAAAGAATCTTTGCCGTCTGCTGGCAGACGGCAAAGAGGTGGGGTGTAACGGCCCACCAGCCCCATCTCTTTGCCGTCTGCCAGCGGATGGCAAAGAATCTTTGCCGTCCGCTGGCAGACGGCAAAAAGATCGAAAGCAGACGGCAAAGAAAATACGCCCCCGCCCACGGATCGATGACTTGGCACACACCCACCCACGACCCACACAGCCCCGGGCCCCACCCACGATGCATACACACCCACGCCCAACCCACGCGCACACACACCCACGTTGGATCCCATCTCTCTCATCTTCCTCGATCCCCTTTCTCCACCCCACGCCGCCGCCAGATTCCGGCGATCCCCGCCGTTCCCCACCGCCCAGCTCTCCTCCCGAAGGTCACCTCTCCCCGCTCACCTCGCCCCGCACGCTCCGCCTCTCTCCGGCCCTGCGCTGGGAGGAGGCCCGGGAGCCGCTGCACTCGGGCATCGACGTGGGCAACGTGCTGGGGGTCGGCCCGGGGATGCCGTTCGCGCACGCGCTGCTCCGCGCCCCGGCGTGCCCCAAGGGCGCCGTGGTCGTCCTCGTGCCGTGCTAGGGTTAGGTCTCATCTCCTCTCCATCCTCGCGCCGCCGGACACTGGATCTCGCGCCACCGGCAGCCGCACGTCCGCCACAGTCGATCTGAAGCTTCTCCTCACGCCCCACCTCCCCGCGCCGCTGGATCTTCCTCTCCTCCTCCCCGCGCCGCCGGATCTTCCTCTCGGGCTCTTCCCCGCACCGCCGGCTGCTGTTCTGCGACCTCGTCCCGCCCCGGGCTCTTCTTCTCTTCAGGCAGGTGAGCCCCGTGCTCTTCTTCTCTTCTTCTCTGGCATGCTCTGCTGCTCTGCTCTGTACTCTGCCGGCCCGTAATGTATTGCTACTGTACCTGCTTGAGTACTTGACTGTTAGTGCAGTAGACTAGTATTACTTAGTAAGTAGTTGCTGCTGCTGGTTTGGTTGCTAGCTGCTGCTTTAGCTGCTTGCTTTCGCTGCTGGCTTGCTGATGTTTGCATTTTTTTTTAATCTTAGCGATACAAACATGATAGGCTAGATTAGAGAGGGGGTTGAAGATAGAAATTCATGTGTCGATGTGTTCTCTGAGTATTGTATGTTACTTATTCAGCGACCAAAATGTACGTTTCTTGCACCATCAACATCATAAATATAAAAGTACAATTCAATTTGAGAAAAAAAATATTAATACCATTGCTGTCTTAGTTTACTGCATGATTTATGATAATTTGCTTAGTATGGTGCTCTACTTTCAAATTACTTCATCTCTTACCCCAGTTACTCTGTGGAATCATTTATAGTTGTATTATTGCAGGCCTGGATTAGAAGAGGTAAAAAAAACTTAATCAGCTTGGTGCGGATGTGGCTTCATGGAAATGTAACTAGCCATCCATAACCTGCATTTCCAACCTTATCATTCTTGGAAACTTCCATTGACTCTTAGATCCATTGGTAGCATGCATTTGTATTGTATGGTAGATTTATTTTCCTGATAACTTAAATCCTAAGTATTTTTGGGAACAAAATCTGAAGCTATAACTACTCTTTCAACTATATCATGCCACTGCTCAAATCCTAAATGTACTATTCCTATAAATTGAATCTCGCTGCACAACCAGCGGGAGAAGATCAGAGAGTAGCTCTGGACACAGTGGCAATTTGTGTTCAACGACACCAATTCTAATTGAAGATAGCTATGGAATGTCTACAGAAGAAACTAAAAATATAGTATACCGAGAAATCATTGATTATCTGTAGTCATTCATGTGCCAAGGAAGCTACATGGTACTATCTATAGGAACAAGTACAATTTGTTTTTTTCCCATTGTTTTGTTTACTTTGGTTGCCTTATCTTTTAGTTAACCACCTTTTAGTACCATCTTTCTGTACAGGGAGAACCAGATAGTGGTCTTCGGGTCCTAGTGTTATGGGTGCTATGTCGCCAGTACCAGTTTGCTCTGCAGTGTACTTTGTTTATCGAACAGGTGTTAGTCTCTCATCCTGAGATAGCGGTTGGTGTATAGGTAAGAGCTAAACCGAACCATACTAATTCTAAAGTCAGATTTGGGCATGCTCATATCCAAATATTTCAGTAGTGCTATGTGCCAGTTGCATTCAGGTTCTACGGAATGAATAAAGTTCCATGAACATGAACCTGTTAGCGTGTTTCTAAAGATTGTTTAATACGTCCATGTTTTACTGCTTTTGATAGACAGGTGGTCAATCTCTACTATGGGATGACATATGTCAGCACCTCTCCTAGAAACAGATATTTTTTGTTATATTACCATGTGTGTTTGCTGCGTATATGAATATTTTTTGGTTGCACGCATCTCCTAAATAAAGGGTGAAGATGAGTGTTAAATTTTTTTTGGTTGCACGCATCTCCTAATTAGCAGTTAGCGCAAGCTCAGTGTGTTTTAATAATGGACTTGAACACCTCAGCAGCTGCTGTTCTGCACAGCACAGGTGCAGAACTACTCCTTCTCCTCTCTTCAGTTAAAACTTGCTCTTGGAGTAGGACTTGGTGCTAGGAGTAAATGAATCTTTTTGCTGTGTATAAATACTGTTTAGTTAAAACTGAATTGATCTTTTCAGTACAACTAAATGAATCTTTTGCATTAATTAAATTTATATGAAACCTTTTTGCTCTTTCTCTTCTCGTTTCAGAATGAACTTTTGAGTTAATTAAAATGAACTTTTGAGTACTCCATTTAGTAAATGAACTTTTGAGTAAAACTAAATGAATTTTTCAGTAAAACTAAAAGCACTTAACTGAATTTATATGGACCTATGTGGATAAAAATTCAGCAAGGTGCATATTAATTCAGCAAAGTGGTTCTAAAAGCACTTTGCTGAATTTTTATGCGCATAGGTGCATATTAATTCAGTTAAATGCTTGTTAAGTGCTTTTAAAAGCAAACAAATGAAAATGTGCAGTTCATCTTTTAATAGGAGTACTTCAATGCAGTTCATCCAAGGATGATGCGAGCCATTTACCAGAAAGCAGAAGCAGATTTCTGCTAGTTGTCTGCTAGTAATATATTAATTCTGGACTTTTCTTTTGTGGTAATATAATGATGTTAGATGTCTGCTAGTTGCTCTATATGGTTAAGACAAATTGAATCCTG
>LR738710.1:310673221-310712745 GCA_902687465.1 Secale cereale
CAAGCAACCATACTAGTTACCACCTAGGTGTTCCAGACATGTTGTATTATTTATGTTCTTTTTACTTCCAGAGTTATAGTGCGCTCATACTATTATCACATTGCCTGTTGTTCTTGCTGCATACTTGTATCTCAAGCGTTGTACTTCCGTGTTTGCTTAGGCAGACAACTACTGATGTAATATATGCAAACAATAACAAAAGAGCTAGTGATGCTACATTACAATTAATGTGTACTTGTAGATTCTAGCTTATATTGGTGTCTTGCGATCATGTTCTAGTTATTGTGTATAGTGCAAGCCCTTGTTTCTGTCTAAATGCGTGCACATAAGTTCAGTTACCTTGTGAGAAATTATTGGTGCATTTTTTTAGTTTCTCAAATACAAAATAGCTTGCTCCTTTCAGCTGTGGCATCCCCACTGTTATCTTTATGATGTTGTTTCTCACTAATATAGTATTTATAGATTGTTGGCAGTCACTAGTATCATTGATAACTATGCCTCGTTTAGGTTGTTCTACTGTTATTTATGCAAAGACTGCCTACAAGTTAACATGTTGTTAGACGTGCTTTTATTTTGTTCCTAACCATTTTGTTTTATAACATGCAGATTATGGCCTTCATTCATGTTTCGACGCGAGCTCTAGGACGAGAAGTTGGAAGAAGCAAGGCATGCAGGATCTAGGCATGCATGCGTGCTCTCGTATCCCTGCTTCTGCTCCTAGGGAGATGTGAATTTCTACCTACCTTAGTTAGCATTTTTACCTAGCTATGCTAAAAAATGGCATTTTTACCTACCTTAGTTAGAAGAAGAAGATAAAGAAGAGGAGAGGGAGATGTGTATCACTATGGATATGTTGTTGGAAACTTCTTATGTCATATGGATATATGTTGGATTTGTGGAAATATATTGTTGGATATGCTTGTTGTGTATGTATGTATTATTTGTGTATATCTATGAATTTCTGTCAAATTGAATGAATTCAATTAAAAACTGGGGTTATATAGGTTCTTTGCCGTCTGCTAGCATTCGGCAAAGAGCTTTGCCGACTGCTAGCAGACGGCAAAGAGCTTTGCCGACAGCTAGCAGTCGGCAAAGAAGTCCACGTGGCAGCTACCTGTGCGGCCTGGGAACACTGAGTTGCCTATTTGGGCATTTTGCCGTCAGCTGGCAGACGGCAAACCACGCCGTTAACCCCTAACGGCTCCCACCTCACCTCACTGCCGTCTACGCTCTTTGCCGTCTGCTGGCGGCAAACGGCTGACGGCAAAGAGCTTTGCCGACTGCTTCTATGAAGCAGACGGCAAAGAAGGCCTTTACCGCCGCTAATTCAGCCGGACTGTTTGCCGACTGCTAGCAGTCGGCAAAGAGCTTTGCCGACTGCCATTCATGCCTTTGCCGACTGCCATGGCAGTCGGCAAAGAAGCTGATTCCTGTAGTGATGAAAGAGTATAAGAATTCCGGTTTTCCTCAGAATAACAATGGCCCGTCTGGAAGGTCAGGGCCCAGTTTTCACGAGCCTGGTTTTGGAAGTGGTGGTTCAAACTCTGGTTTTCCAGGACAAGGCAATGAAGGCAGTTTTAATCAGCAATCCAATCAGGGGGGTCAGCAGCAATAGTCTAGTAATCAGAGCAACCCAAAGCAGCTAAATAGTGGTCACTATCACGTGTTTACCACAAGCTTGTGCAAACGAGATCAGAAGATTCAGAAGCGAGCAGTGAATTCGGTTGAGCCGGCGGTCCCTTGATACTTGAGATGGTCAGAACAACCTATCATATGGAGCCATGAGGATCACCCGCCTGGAGTTGATAATCCACGTCAGTTAGCCTTGGTGGTCGATCCTCAGGTGGGAGGATACAAGGTGACCAAGGTGCTTATGGATGGAGGCAGTAGCATCAATATCCTTTACTATGATACCTTCTGTTGTATGAATTTAACTGACAAAGATCTTGAGACATCCAATAATATTTTTCATGGGGTGGTGCCTGGTAAGTGAGCATATCCAGTGGGTAAGATAACGTGGTGCCTGGTAAGTGAGCATATCCACTGGGTAAGATAACATTGGATGTTGCTTTTGGTGATGGCCACGACTATAGAGCAGAGAAATTGACATTTGAGGTGGTCAAGATCAGGAATCCTTACCATGCTTTGTTTGGGCGACCGGCTTATGCCAAGTTCATGGCCAGGCCTTGTTATGTTTATTTGCACCTTAAGATGCCGGGTCATAAGGGCACAATCATAGTAAATAGTGACATGAAGATAGCCTTGGAGTGTGAAGAAGGTGACGCCGCTTATGCTGAGTCGGTTTGCGCAATAGAGGAGTTGAAATTTTACAAAGATAATGTTGACCTAGCAGACATGACCCCTTTAAAAAAGCAAACTACAGAGCAGGATCATTTGATGAAGTTTAAGTCAGTTGATGACAATAAACAGGTTGATTTTGTTCCTGGCAACTCATCCCAACAGTTCACTATCAGTGCTAATTTGGATCCTCAATAGGAAAGCGCGCTCATCGAGTTCATTCGTGAAAACCAGGACATCTTTGCATGGAAGCCTTCACACATGCCAGGTGTACCGAGAGAACTCGGTGAGCACACTCTCGATATCGATCCAATGTTTAAGCCGGTCAAGTAGTTTCTTCATCGTTTTAATGAAGATAGGCGCTAGGCTATTGGGGAAGAAGTGGCCCCGCTCTTGGCTGCTCGGTTCATTGTTGAAGTTTTTGAGCCTGAGTGGTTGGCAAACCCGATGCTAGTGGTTAAGAAGAAAGTCACTTGCCGTATGTGTGTGGACTACACAGATCTTAATAAAGCCTGTCCGGCTCAACCTTTTGCTCTCCCTCATATGTGTGCGGGTTGTGACTGTTTGAGTTTTTTATGCTTATTCAGGTTATCATCAGATCAAGATGGCAATTAAGGACCAGGAGAAGACAACTTTCATCACTCCTTTTGGAGCCTTCTGCTATGTGTCTATGCCCTTTAGGCTCAAGAGTGCCCAGGCGACTTATCAGCGCTGTGTTCCGAATTGTCTCCATGACCAGATTGGCCGCAATGTTCATGCCTACGTGGATGACATAGTTGTGAAATCAAGGAAGAAGGATAACGGTGTACAAAAGCAGGGGCGCTCTTTTATACCCCTTACTTGTGCATGGGCAGTCAGAGCCACGCCTATGACCAAACATAACAAAGCAGAGGAGGGAAGCGAGAGACGCAAAGTTACTAGAACAACACCAAGACGGTGGCACGAGAAGACCAAGCAAGGAGACAGGCTCTCCCCCGACAAGGACTCTTGCCGGGGCGGCCTGCGCGCCCCCGGCAAGAACCTTTGCCGGGGCGATTCACCCAAACGCCTCCATCGCTGCCACCCTTGAGCCTAAGAGCTCCAACGTCATCAACATCATTGGAACCAAGGCTCGGGAAGCGCCCACGTGATGGCATGCAGATCTTTTTAAGACAAAGGTCTATGGCTCATGAGACGAGAACCAGATGACAAGGCAATCACGAGGCCCCTTGCCGAGGATGCCCACGAGGCCCCGACAAGGCTCCTCACCAAGGACGCCCCAAAGCCCCGGCAAGCCTCTTGTCGAGGAAGGTCACGGAGGCCCCGGTAAGACCCTTGCCGGGAACAGACACAGGACCGTGGCAAGCCCATGCCGCCCCGTCGTCGCCCCAGCTCAGCGGCCGACCCACTAGTCCAGGCAGGTACCCACGTGGCAGTACGTGGTTCCTGGTCCAGCTAGTCAAGCGCCTGCGTGGTGGCGTGCGGATCTTCGTGAAGACCCTGCCACCAAGCCACCTCAGCTGCCTACCCCGCTAGCCTGGACGTGCGTTGCAACCAAACGGAGCGGCCACAGAGATTACGAGCCTCATTTCCGTCCCCGATAAAGCAAGTGGACACCTAAGTAGCGCATTTAATGTGTCTTGTCCCGTAATGGCATGGGATAAACCTATGCACTGTACACCTTTCCACCTCATGTGTGCCATCGTGCCAGCCCCTTTGGACTATAAAAGGAGGCATGCGACATACTGGAGAAGGATTCAGACCCTGGAAAGCTGAACATGCACCGTTGCTAGCTCAAGAACTCATGAACACTCGAATATACACCAAAGCAGGACTACGTATTACGCATCCTCATGGCCCGAACCTGGGTAAATGACCTTTGTGCTTACTCTTAGACCCGCTCTTTGCACAACCTCACGCCCGTCAACCGTAGAAGGGATTCCAGTGATCCCATAGGTGTCGTTTCGTACCGACAAAGGAGACCTTGTTAGATGATCTGAAGGATACCTTTGACAACCTTTGGTCTATAAACTGATGCTTAACCTGACCAAATGTGTTTTGGCGGTTCCAGCCGGCAAGCTCTTAGGTTTCTTGGTCTCTGAACAAGGTATTGAGGCTAATCCGGAGAAAATCAAGGCTATCACCTCTTTGGCTAAACCGGCATGTATCAATGATGTTCAACGTTTGGCGGGTCGTATTGCGGCCTTAAGCCAGTCCATCAGCCGGTTGGGTGAGAAGGCTATTCCTCCGTACCATATGACGAAGAAAGCAGACCACTTTGTCTGGAGTGATGCTGCTAACCAAGCATTCGAGGTGCTAAAAAGCAATTGGTTGAGCCGCCGGTCCTTGCAGCTCCTATTGATAAGGAGCCTTTGCTTTTATATGTGGCTGCCAACAACAGAGCTGTCAGTGTAGAAGTGGTTGTGTAAAGGAAAGAATCATGCAAAGAGTATCCGGTTCCGCGTCCGGTTTACTACCTAAGTGAGGTACTCACTGATTCCAAACAGAGATAACTCCTTTGGCAAAAGATGGTTTACGAAGTGTTCATGGCTAGTCGCAAGTTGAAGCAATAATTCCTTTGGCCATCCCATCACGGTGGTTAGTTCTGATCCCCTAGGAGACATTATTCAAAACAGAGAAGCCATAGGCCGGGGGGCTAAATGGTCCATTGAGCTTGGACCTCATGGCTTGAAGTATGTGCCACGGACAGCTATCAAATCTCAAGCACTTGTAGATTTCATCAATGATTGGACAGAGCTGCAAATGCCCAAGGAGAAGCTAGATAACACCTATTGGACTGTACATTTTGATGCGTCTAGGCAATTGGAAGGCTCGGGGGCTGGAGTCGTTTTGACTTCCCCACGAGGTGATAAGTTCTGTTATGTTTTATGATAAATGTTCCCTTGTACTAACAATGCAGCTGAGTATGAAGCCTTCCTCCATGGTCTTCGAATGGCTAAAGAGATGAATCTAAGCCGGGTGAGATGTTTCGGTGACTCAGATCTGGTGGCTCAGCAAGTTTCGGGAACTTGGGATTCAAAAGACCCGCTCAAGGCGGCTTACCGCCGGGCGGTTGATGCGATTCCTGGTCACTTCAAGGGTTATCCGGTGGAACATGTGGATCGAAGGAAAAACGAGGCGACTGATGCATTAAGCCGGTTTGGCTATCAGCGTAAGCTGGTGCCACCTAATGTTTTTCTTGATATTTTGGATAATCCTTCGGTTAAATTGCCTACAGAGGAGGATCTTGCTATCCCTGACCCGGAGGCACAGCTGGTGGCAGCTCTTCATATTATTCCTAATTGGACAGTGCCATATTTGACTTATATGACCTAGGGCGAGTTGCCTGAGGATGAAACTTTCACCTGGCAGATAACCCGACGATCTAAGTCGATGACTATTGTCAATGGTGAGTTGCACCAATGCAATGTCACAGTGGTGTTCCAACGTTGCATTTCTCTAGAGGAGGGTTGTGAGATACTAAGAGAGATTCATGAAGGAGACTATGGTTACCATGCCGGTTCTAAATCCCTGGTAGCCAAATCTTTTCATCATTTATTGGCTGACGGCTCATGCAGATGCAGAGGATTTAATTAGGAAATGTGACGCTTGTCCAAAAAATTCCAACCGTGCTCACGTGTTAGCTCAAGAATTGAGGATGATTCCAATTACTTGGCCGTTTGCGGTCAGGGGGCTGGATATGGTTGGGCCTTTCAAGAGGTCCAAGGACAAAAAGACTCTCTTCTTTATGTCAGTTGACAAGTTTACAAAGTGGAACGAGGCTGAGCCAGTCAACAAATGTGATGCAGCGACGGCGGTTCAATTCATCAAAAAGGTGATCTTTCCCTTTGGATACCCCATAGTATCGTCACGAATAATGGTACCAATCTGTCTAAAGGTGCTATGAAAGAGTTCTGTCAACAAGAGCATATTCGTCTTGATGTTTCATCTGTGGCTCACCCCCAATCCAATGGGCAAGATGAGAGAGTGAATCAAAAGATCTTAAGAGGTATCAAGCCCCGCATTATGGTCCCTCTGTAGAGGAGGCCGGATTGTTGGGTTGGGGAGTTACCTTCTGTACTATGGAGCACCAACACTACTCCTAACAGATCTATGGGTTACACGCCTTTCTTCATGGTTTACAGGGCAGAGGCAGTTCTCCCCATTGATATACGGCATGATTCGCCTCGCGTGGCGGCTCAATTTGAAGCTGTTAATGAACAAGCATGTCAAGATGACCTTGATCTCCTGGATGAAGAGTGTGATCATGCGGCGAATCTATCAGCAAGACGTGCGTCATTATCATAGTAGTCGGGTTAAAACTCGCACCTTTCAAGAAGGTGACTTGGTGCTCGGGCTCATCCACGATCAAACTGATATGCACAAGGTATCCCCACCTTGTGAAGGATCTTTTCTTGTCAATAAGAACTTAGCTAATGGATCATACTATCTCATCGATGTTCGAGACAAGAAGGACTCACAAACGTCCGAGGAGGAGACCCGTTAGCCGTGGAATATTGCTCATCTTCGACCTTATTACACCTGAGCCACTGGCTCTTGTGATGTACATATCTTAGTCAATGTATATATACTATGATTAATACAATAAAGCCAGCATCCCTGATAATTCAGGGCCTCTTTCGTTTCATTTATGAGTATTTGAGTATTTATTAAATACATGGGGGTATCTGCTCACTGAGCATAGCTATGACAACCCTTTGATCTGGCTTATAGGCTGGGCTATAAAGATCACTTGGGAGCTTCCTGTTCAAATATAGGTGTATTCACCAAAGAGAACATAGCGTTACTACCCTCTTGATTGGCTTGGAACACCAGGTGTATTCACCAAAGTTTCCGGGTTATCCTGTTCAAACATAGGTGTATTCACCAAAGAGGAAATAACCTGTTAATTGGTTTGGAATTCCAGGTGTATTCACCATAAACTTCTGGGTTATCCTGCTTTGTAGAGTCTGCCACTCCGCCCAGGTAATCCTGGAATGACCCGCCAAACTCTGGATAGTCAATCTTGTAGACCCTGAACTTGTCAACGTTAAAACTGTGGCACTCCGGCTCAGAGAAAACCAGAACGCCCCGTATTCCAGCCAAGAGATCGAGGTGAAGTCTTTTGGAATACGGCATTGCTTTGTATAAAACAAACCAGCTCTCTATTACAACATGAATATGATTTCAAGGGTTCCGATATTACAATGAATCACATTGGTACGGCGACACTACGCCAACCACGGTTGCTCTATACAAGAAGCATAACAACTTAAAGCAGCAGAACAACTACTGACAGCAGAACAACGAACGACGATGAAGGACTCCAATCCGAAGGGACTCTGGCTGGAACATTTATCCTAGCTCGCGAACACAGGAACAACACCAAACAAGAACACAATCCAGGCATGACCTGCAAGCTGGCATGACACGCCAGGTCAGTACATTGAATGTACTTGCAAGCTCACAATAGCCAGAAGCATTCAAGAAAAACAACAGCATGGCAATTACAGGTTAATCAGGAATTGTCATGAGATCATCAGGATAACATAGCATGAACAACATGAACATGATATAGCTAGACAATATGAGCATGGCATGAACATATAAATCTGATGATACTAGCATGCAATATGATGACACTACATGCACCATTTATTTTGTTCATGTTACCTCGAACCATCACATGCCTCACTTACGAACCTCAGACATTATACGATCATCTCAAGATCAAATCAAGCTTGGTATAAACAATACCGTAGTAATCATCAAATGACCACAAAGAGCTTGATCTTTAACCAAGATTCTCGGACAACGTCACGAATATCCAACAACTTGGTATCCTCGATACCACGGTGATCATTCCGGCGATCACAACCATGACCAACACTTGGTCTCAAACGGTGATCTTTCTGGCGATCACAACCAACTTATCTCATCATCGAACCGGGGTTGTTATTAAGCACATTATTATTATTACTGTTGACTCATAGTGTGACCAACTACGAACTAGGCCCTTATCCGCGGGCGCAGCTATCGATAGATTAAATATACACTCTACAGAGGTAGCGCACTGTACCCACACTACGGAACCCATGGCCTTGTTCTCCCATTCGGGTGGACCAACGGCGTTCCGGCAAAACTGATCTACTGTCATGACACTCTCCCGGCCACTCCGACCAACTCCCCTTTGGGCTATGTCCTGGGTGGCCCCGTGTCTACCAAAGACACAACGACCACCGTTGTGACCAAACATAAACGGTCCCAAATGGGGACCCGGATCCAATCAACAACAACGGGCACACATGGTTATGTCTGCTTACCAGGCCAAGGTACCGCACGCCCATAACCTTCCCTCTTTGGAGGCACCGGTGAGAGGCATGACAATAGACCCAGTCAGGACCTTCCCATAAAGGTAAACGTGGTTGCACTAGTCAGTTCGATAAGGTGGCACCATGACTCAACCAATAGTTGTTAATGTTCAAATGATGAGACATGATAAAATACATGATGCAATTACAATGCATGAGTGTGAATGTCAACATAATCATGAAAGAACCACATAACTATCCACCATATCAACAATGAATCATAAGCATGGCATACTGAGTAGCATGAACATCTTGATTACATACTTCTCCGAAACATAGCATGACCACTAACATCAACAACAAATATCATGCAAGAACATATCAACAATACCAACATGCAAGCATTTAACTAACTGGATGCAAAGGAACATGCACAACAATGGTACTCGGGACAGACGACAGTCATGTACCGAAGACCATCACCAACATCGACATGTACTACTAGCAAGCATAAACATATAAAACGAATACTAGCAACTAGCAGGGCATGATAACCAGGTGCATAACAACATAACAAGAAAGTAAACATTAACCCCGAAGCATTACCGAACCAATGATAACCACATTTTAAACAAGCAATCATTTAATAAATATTCAAGTTGAAAACCATGGCTAATGCATTACTATCATGCAAGTGGGTACTGTGGCTTGCCTGGGGTGATGGAGACTCCCCAAAGAAGTGCGGTGAAGCCGCGGAACGAAACAACGAAACGCTTCTTTCTCGGAGGGGGCTGATTAGAGGCAATGTCATAATGGTAATTTTCAAAATGTGAACACTTAGTGGAAATTATACCAACAAAAAGAGCTCGTCGATACGAAGAAGTGGGCTTTGGAATCACCTAATTCGGAGTTATGGTTGAAAAGTTATGAGGTGTAGAAGAAGAAGCACCAATCTGTGAATAAACTTCAGCAAACAGGTCCCTGAGTGGATAAGACAGAAGTGCAGAATAAGAAATATGCTTTCTGAAGTGGAAAACGCCTTTCAGATAACAAAAGGAGAAAATACGCTTTCGAACAAATGAAAGCATACTCACCCGAAGGCGCTTCCACTTATCCACGTGGACCTGGGCCTTGGGCCACTTACAGGCGGGTCCCACGCGGTCAGGGGAGGGGGCCAGGCGAGGTCGTCTTCTTCCTCGCTCCTGTCCTACACGGGACAGAGGAGGAGCATGGGAGGGTCCTGCCGGTGGTGCCCCAGCCGGTTCCGACCGCCTCCGGCTAAATGGAGACCGCCGGCGGGCGCGGGAGGCCGAGGCGAGGCCGCCTAGAGGGGCTCCGGCCGCCGGGATGGCGTGGAGGAGCGGCGACGGGAGGAGGACGGGAGGATGGAGAAGCGACTACAGTGATGGGGCTAGCCGGTTCCGTCCGTCTCCGGCCGAACGGAGAGCACCAGCGGGTGCGGGGCGGTGCACCGGTCCCATTTAGAGGCCAAGGGAACGCCGAGGATGAGCAAGGAGGATGGGAGGCCACGGGCGACGGAGGTGACCGAAAGGTTCGGGCGGTGGTGATACTTGGAGCTGCGGGCGTCTCCGGAGTAGGTCAAGAGGTTGGGGCGGCTCGGTGGGATGAGGAGGACTCGGTGGATTACACTAGAGGAGAGGGGGAGCGCTGTGGTGGTTGGAACCGAGACCAACTCCAGCGCGGTCATGGTGATCCGAGGAAGAATTGGCGAGGGAGAGCTGCTCCAGTTGTCAAAAGAGGCGAGGGAGGAGTGAATGAGCTGCGGAGGGGTTCGAGGGTCCTTAAATAGGCGCGGAGGAGAGCTCTGGATGATCGCTAGAGAACTTGAGCTCTGCACTAATGGAGGTCAGGGGCTGGGCACCGTAGTGGCACTGTTGTGACGGTGTAATGCTGGCGAACCACGACAAGGCAGTGATGCAGGGTGGTGCAGACGAGCACGAGCGAGGTCCTGGACAAGGTTTGAGGTCGAGACGAGGAGGGAGGCGACGAGCACAGTGGCCGGACCGGTCACGAGCACACGATGTGCATGACGCAGGCGTGATCACCACGCGCACTAGTGGTAGCAGCGTGCTTTGGTGTGGCCAACCGTGTCCAGTTGGATGACCTAAGTGCCCTTAGTAAAGATTCACAAAGAAATTGGTCCAGGGGCACAGTAGAGATTTGCATATGGCCCCAAAGTAAATCAACAGGAAGGTGCTTGTAACTTCCTGTGGTTAAACCAGCTGGGTAACTTGGTAAAGAGTTTGTTTGGCGATGATCTTACACAAAGATGATGTAGATCACCAAAAATCAGACTAACAGGAGGAGTTTAGATGGGGGTTGCTGTAGAAAGTGCAAAACTGGCCAGAATTGGAGATTAAGATGTTGCACTCACATACTTAAGTGTCATGAGCTGAAATTTGGTGGAGTGGAATTATTTGACCATATGCAGGTGATGTAAAAACCTCATGCCATTTGGAGTTACCAAAGTGGCACTTCCTTCACAAAGCTCCATTCTGGACAGAATCTTGGAGAATTTATTGAGGGTAAATGGATAACTGGATTGAGCCAAAACTTGGTGGATGAAGTAGATGAAGATGTAAGAATGGCCTGTAAATTTTCAGCTCAAATGAGGCAAGGTAAAATAGGGTTGCTTCACAAAGTGGAAATTTTACCAGAAACCAAGATTTGGAGCTGAGCTCACATAGATGATCTCCATGAGCTCAAATTTGGTGGAGATGCATGATTTGATCAAATGAAGGATGTGACCAAGTTTCATCTCATTTGGAAATGCCTAGAATATACTTCCTTTACAAAGTTTCTTTCTGGACAGATCTTTGGAAAATCACTGGAAAATAATTTCTAGGCAAATGAGTTTCAAATTTGGCACAGAGCAATGATATGGACATGAAAAGATGTCCACAAAGTTTAGGGGCAATTGGGAAAAGATAAATAGCACTTGCTTCACAAAATGCCATTTAGGGCAGAATAGAAAATGATTATTGAGGATTATTTTTTAACATGGCAATGAAATGTTTTGCCATATTTGAGCAAGATATGACCCAAACAATTTATGAGAATTATTTTGGAATTTTTAGAATGACAGAGATATAGGTTGCTTCACAACCTATGGCAAAAATAGTTATTCCTTTAATAGAGAAGGAACATTCTTTGGAAAAAGAATATTGGGTTAGGTCAAGGATGGAAATGGCAGGGTGTTGGGATGATTAGAAGGATGGCAAGCCACTATAAAACCTAGGAAGACATGATCTACCCAAGTTTCAGAACCACATAGCCTTTGAAAAGCAAATAAAATCAAGAAATCCATGAAAATCAAAAGAAAAAGGAAAGGGGAAAATCCAGGCTGGTACAGAACTTGCCCCCTTAAAGAAATCTCGTCCTCGTGATTTGGTTGTTCATGGTTAAATAATTTTTCTGACTTGAAGAAACCGTTTCCAACTCAGGTTTCTTTTATTCATAATATTCCCACTTAATTGGATCTGACTGTCTGTCTGGATCTGGGGTGGTTTGCCTTGTGCATCTGACATTCTGACAGGACGTACCTTATATGTTCCTGTTTATACTGACTCAAATTTTCTTTCATATCTGTTGGCTAAGCTAGCATTTGAAATATCATTACGGACATGCTTGTCCTTCTTGATATTGATCCTTGCTGGAAATGTTATCCTAGTATCGAGTACCGAGAATATTCTACGGAGTTGGGGAACATATCTTCCCGTGGAACAAATAATTTCTTTTATCCATGCATCGAATTTCTCGAATATAGGCATGCCTTCTGGTTCCATCACAGTGATGTGGATCATATCTGTTTTTGCTAACGGATGCTGTCATCTTGTAGGAGTTTCTGACTCATCCTGACTGTCTTCACAGTCAAGAGTATCCTAGTTGTACCAAAGGATTGACTGTCGCTTGTCGTGACTGATAGAAAAATGCACCATCCTTTGATGATAAAATTTGCAGTCTTGACTGGCGGTGATCTTGGCAAAGAATCCCGTCCACACAGGCTATTCTTTTAATTGCTTCCCCTATGCAAGAGATAACAATCTCAAAGTATATGTTTTCACACTGATTCTTCATTTTAGCCATTATCTCCCTGCAAAATAACAGTCGGTGCGATCCTCCATCGCGGATGTTGAGGTCAATATATTGAGTTGTCCATGAGTCGGACCAAACAGACTCGGGTATTCAATGCTGACCGTTCCGAGCATACTGTGGACTAAGCTGGTTGCCTCGCTATGTGGTCCTTACCACAATGAAGTATACCTCTTAGGTGGATATTTGCTTGGGTTCACTGTGGAATAAGACGGTCTTAGGCATCCACATTTTTCACATAATAACTGGCTTACCTGTATTGTTGGTCTTGCTCTTTCATTATTACTTTCTTCATCTGGATCCTCAACTGAAAGAGTGGGGCTTTACATAGATCCTTGATTATTTTTCGCGGCCCTGAATACGGTTACGTACAATATCTGGCAATCATACCTTGTTCTAGTTCATGTTTTGAGCCTCGGTACATTTATCCAGCTCACATGTAGTTATACAGATCTCAATACTGTTGGGGATTATGCCGGATAGTGACAGGGTTAATAACATCATATTGTTGGATGTGCGGGACTGATCTTGACAATTAGTGCCAAGATTATTGTCTCAGTGTTATCTTTCCTTCAAGACTTGTTGATCATGGCATTCCCCACTGGTTTTTGTTTCTTGAATAACCGGTGAGCTGGTCGGATGTGTACCGTGAATTCTTCCTTGTGCGAGAGACTTGCATGGACTTGGTAGCATACTGAATGAATTAATATCTAATTCTTGAGGCATACCTCTTACCAACTTTTATTTTAGACCAACTGTTGCAGAACTGCCACTTGGAAAACACTGCCATATGCTGACAATTCCAAATTTAATGCCTTGTATTAGTGCCCTACAGAAGAATACTGGGCAACTTGTGTTCGGAAACCACCAGGGTGTCGTGTTGAGGAAGACTGAGTGGCTTATGCTCGAAGCCTTTGGTGGATATGTTCTTGAGGAAAAATGGGGTACCGTACCTCATAAGGTTCCCCCCTTAAAGACTTTGTTAGGAAAGACTCGATACCTTTTGCCAGAAGCTTTTGTAGTATGGGAATCCATTCATTCTCTACCGATGTAGACTGGGAACCTTATCTTTGTACACTTCGTCATTAAATTTTTGAGATGGATGGAACTGGTTTTCTTGGTGATTGGACCGATATATATTTGTCAGTCTGGCAGCTGATTATTTGTATGGCAAGAATTGTCTGACCGTCTTTACTGAATTCACCGTGCATTTGGACTGACTTCTAGGTGTCGCAATGTTTTAAATTTGTCTTATGGCAGATTCAATCATCGCGTACGGATCCTACCTTTGACTGGGAATGCACTGTTGATCCATCTTTGTTTCTTGCTGATTTAATCATTGTTGCGATAAAGTGTATCTCTGACAAGTACCTGTTGCTGAAAGTCTGAGCAGAATATACTTGTGTTTGGACCGGATGTAATACAATGTTGTTGGCTGAAAATCTGAATTCCTTGGTGTATATCTGTACTGCTCACGACTTCTACTGATCCGGTGTCGGTCGAGGAATAATTTCCATAAGGGGGTAACAGCGAGGATATAAAACAAAGAAGCATGAGAAAACGATTTATTGCAATAAATCATACAGCAAACAAGCTATAAAGCTGCTCCACCCAGGCACACACAAGCATGATGCTACAGCATATGCACAAACACTACACGAAGGATTTCATCCTACGCTTGAGCAAACGCTCGCGAACTGACGAGGAAGCTAAGGGAGTAGCGAGTGGAACCGCTGACTCTGAAACTCCGGAGGGACGAGGCAGAGGAGTTGGAGATGCTGGCGGAGACTGAGGTAAAACGACACCAAGCAATCTCCTGGCCTGAATGGCGTCTCGGACTAACTCAGAAATGAGAAGACACTCGGCCGTCATGTAACGAGACATGGCGAGGATAGTCGGGTCATCTTGAGGGTTGATAGAGGGAAATTGGATTCTTCTAGGATTCTCGACGATGGTGGGATAATATTGATAAGCACGGTTCTCTTGCACCATGCTCTCTTGATGACGAAGACCGGTGACTCCTGCCATCGTGGCAAGCTGAACGGCACGCTCAGGAGTAGCGCCGTAACCATCGTGGAAACTGTAGGTGCGCTTACCGACAAGAATCGGGGCTGACAGATGAACATGAGCAACATATTCCCGAATTCTTCCTTCAGCAGGAAACTGGAATACTTGATAATGAGGTGGATCTCCGAGTGGATAAATACTATCCCACATGTCATCAAGGAGGGCGGCAACGCTGAGAGATGCAGGAGTGGGACTGAACTCAATGGGAACATCACCGGGAGCTAAGGAAAGGGCACTAAACTCATGGAAGTTGATCGCCGTCTACGCATGAAAACATGGGTTAATGGTAACCGAAATAAGACTACATGCAGCAATCAAATGCAACTACCAAATGCAGCAATCAAGGGCAACAACCAGACCCTATACTACCGTTTTCTAACATTACAGCGGACTAGGATGCTCTACAGCCAGACCTGCTCTGATACCAAGCCTATGGCACCCCGGCTCGAAGAAAACCGGAACGCCTCGTATTCCAGCCCAGAGATCGAGGTGAAGTCTTTTGGAATATGACACTGTTTAGTATAGAACAAACCAGCTCTCTATTACAACACAAATATGATTACAAGGGTTCCGATATTACAATGAATCACATTGGTACGGCGACACTATGCTAACCACGGTTGCTCTATACAAGCAATATAACAACTTAAAGTAGCGGAACAACTACTGGCAGCGGAACAATGAACGGCGATGATGGACTCCAATCCGCACGGACTCTGGCTGGAACGTTTATCCTAGATCGCGAACACGGGAACAACACCAAACAAGCTCGCAATCCAGGCACGACCTGCAAGCTGGCATGACACGCCAGGTCAGTACATTGAATGTACTTGCAAGCTCACAATAGCCAGAAGCATTCAAGACAAACAACAGTATGGCAATTATAGGTTAATCAGGAATTATCATGAGATCATCAGGATAATATAGCATGAACAACATGAACATAATACAGCTAGACAATATGAGCATGGCATGAACATATAAATCTGATGATACTAGCATGCAATATGATGACACTACATCCACCATTTATTTTGTTCGGGTTACCTCTTAACCATCACATGCCTCACTTACCAACCTCGGACATTATACGATCATCTCAGGGTCAAATCAAGCTTGGTATAAACAATACCGTAATAATCATCAAATGACCACAATGATCTTGATCTTTAACGAAGGTTCTCGCACAACATCACGAATATCCAACAACCCGGTATCCTCGATACCACGGTGATCATTTCGGCGATCACAACCATGACCAACACTTGGTCTCAAACGGTGATCTTTCCGGAGATCACAGCCAACTTATCTCATCATAGAACCAGGGTTGTTATTAAGCACATTATTATTATTAGTGTTGACTCATAGTGTGACCAACTACGAACTGGGCCCTTATCCTCGGGAGCGGCTATCGATAGATTTAATATACACTCTGCAGAGGTAGCGCACTGTACCCACACTACGGAACCCATGGCCTCGTTCTCCCATTCGGGTGGACCAACGGCGTTTCGACAAAACCGATCTACTATCATGACACTCTCCCGGCCACTCCGACCAACTCCCCTTTGGGCTAAGTCCTGGGTGGCCCCGTGTCTACCAAAGACACAACGACCACCGTCGTGGCCTAACATAAACGGTCCCAAACGGGGACCCAGATCCAATCAACAACAATGGGCACACAAGGTTATGTCTGCTTATCGGGACAAGGTACCACACGCCCATAACCTTCCCTCTTTAGAGGCACCCTTGAGAGGCATGACAATAGACCTAGTTAGGACCTTCCCATAAAGGTTAACGTGGTTGCACTGGTCAGTTCAATATGGTGGCACCATGACTCAGCCAACAGTTGTTCAGGTTCAATTTAATCCGGTTAAACTAGAATGCAAATATGCTGAGCCATGATAAAATACATGATGCAATTACAATGCATGAGCATTAATATCAACATAATCACGAGAGAGCCACATAACTATCCACCATAACAACAATGAATCATAAGCATGGCATACTGACTAGCATGAACATCATGAGTACATACTTCTCCGAAACATAGCATGACCACTAACATCAACAATAAATATCATGCAAGAACATATCAACAATACCAACATGCAAGCATTTAACTAACTAGATGCAAAGGAACATGCACAACAACGGTACTCGAGACAGACGACAGTCATGTAACGAAGACCATCACCAACATCAATATGTACTACTAGCAAGCATAAACATATAAAAGGAATACTAGCAACTAGCAGGGCTTGATAACCAGGTGCATAACAACATAACAAGAAAGTAAACATTAACCATGATACATTACCGAAACAACGATAACCACATTTTAAACAAGCAATCATTTAATAAATATTCAAGTTGAAAACCATGGCTAATGCAGGACTATCATGCAAGTGGGTATTGTGGCTTGCCTGGGGTGACAGAGACTCCAAGAAGAAGTGCGGTGAAGCTGCGAAACGAAACACCGAAACGCTTCTTTCTCGAAGGGGGCTGATTAGAGGCAAGGGCATAATGGTTAGATTCACAGTGTGAACACTTAGTGAAACTGTTAGCAACAGAAAGAGCTCGTCGATACAAAGAAGTGGGCTTTGGAATCACCTGATTCGGAGTTACGATAGAAAAGTTATGAGGTGTAGAAGAAGAAGGACCAATCTGTGAATAAACATCAGCAAACAGGTCCCTGAGTGGATAAGACAGAAGCGCAGAATCTGAAATACGCCTTGTGAAGTGGAAAACGCCTTTCGGATAACAGAAGGAGAAAATACGCTTTCGAACAAATGAAAGCATACTCAACCGAAGGCGCTTCCGCTTATCCACGTGGACCTGGGCCTTGGGCCACTTACAGGCGGGTCCCACGCGGTCAAGGGAGGGGGCCAGGCGAGGTCGTCTTCTTCCTCACTCCTATCTCCCACGGGACAGAGGAGGAGCAGGGGAGGGCCCTGCCGATGGTGGCCTGGCCGCCTCCGGCTAAACGGAGACCGCCGGCGGGCGCGGGAGGCCGAGGCGAGGCCGCCTGGAGGGGCTCCTGCCGTCGGGGTGGCGTGGAGGAGCGGCGATGGGAGGAGGATGGGAGGAGGCAGAAGCGGCTGCGGCGATGGGGCCGGCCGGCTCCGGCCGTCTTCGGCCAAACAAAGACCACCGGCGGGTGCGGGACAGTGCACCGGTCCCATTCAGAGGACAAGGGAACGCCGGGGAGGAGCAAGGAGGATGGGAGGCCGTGGCGACGGAGGTGACAGAAAGGTTCAGGCGATGGTGATACACGGAGCTGCGGGCGTCTCCGATGCAGGGCAAGAGGTTGGGGCGGCTCGGTGGGATGAGGGGGACTCGATGGACAACACCAGAGGAGAGGGGGAGCGTTGTGGTGGTCGGAACCGAGACCAACTCCGGCGCGGTCACGGTGATCCGAGGAAGAAATAGCGATGGAGAGCTGCTCCAATGGTCAAAAGAGGCAAGGGAGGAGTGAATGAGCTGCGGAGGGGTTCGGGGGTCCTTAAATAGGCGCGGAGGAGAGCTCTGGACTATCGCTAGAGAGCTTGAGCAGTGGACTAATGGAGGTCAGGGGCTGGGCACCATAGTGTCACTATTGTATGAGGTCATGACGAGGCAACAATGCAGGGCAGTGCAGACGAGCACGGGCGAGCTCCTGGACAAGGTTAGAGGTCGAGACGAGGAGGGAGGCGACGAGCACACTGGCCGGACCGATCCAGAGCGCGAGTTGTGCATGATGCAGGCATGATCACCACGCGCACTGGTGCTAGCGGCGCGCTTTGGCGTGGCCAACCGTGTCTAGTAGGATGACCTAAGTATCCTTTGTAAAGATTCAGAAAGAAATTGGTCCAGGGGCAAAGAAGAGATTTGCAGATGGCCCTAAAGTAAATCAACAAGTAGGTGCTTGTAACTTCCTGTGGTTAAACCAGCTGGGTAACTTGGTAAAGAGTTTGTCTGGCGATGATCTTACACCAAGGTGATGTAGATCACCAAAGATCAGACTAACAGCAGGAGTTTACATGGGGGTTGCTGTAGAAAGTGCAAAATTGGCGAGAATTAGTGATTAAGATGTTGCACTCACATACTTAAGTGTCATGAGCTGAAATTTGGTGGAGTGGAATTATTTGACCATATGGAGCTGCTGTAAAAACGTCATGCCATTTGGAGTTGCCAAAGTGGCACTTCCTTCACAAAGCTACATTCTGGACGGAATCTTGGATAATTTACTAAGGGTAAATGGAAACTGGATTGAGCCAAAACTTGGTTGAGGAAGTAGATGTAGATGTAAGAATGGCCTAGTAAATTTTCAGCTCAAATGAAGCAAGGTAAAATAGGGTTGCTTCACAAAGTGGAAAGTTTACCAGAAACCAAGATTTGGAGCTGAGCTCTCATAGTTGATCTCCATTAGCTCAAATTTGGTGGAGATGCATGATTTGATCAAATGAAGGATGTGACCAAGTTTCATCTCATTTGGAAATGCCTAGAATATACCTCCTTCACAGAGTTCCTTTCTGGACAGAAACTTTGGAAAATTACTGGAAAATAATTACTAGGGAAATGAGTTTTATATTTGGCACAAAGCAATGATATAGACATGACAAGATGCCCACCAAGTTTGGGGGCAATTGGGAAACGATAAATAGCACTTGCTTCACAAAGTACCATTTAGGGCAGAATAGGAAAATGATTATTGGAGGATTATTTATGAACATGGCAATGCAATGTTTTGCCATATTCGAGCAATTTATGACCCAAACAATTTATGAGAATTATTTGGAAATTTTTAGAATGACAGAGATATAGGTTGCTTCACAACCTAGGGCAAAAATAATTATTCCTTTAATAGAAAAGGAACATTCTTTGGAAAAAGAATACTGGGTTAGGTCAAGGATGGAAATGGCATGGTCTTGGGATGATGAGAAGGATGGCAAGCCACTATAAAACCTAGGAAGACCTGATCTTCCCAAGTTTCAGAACCACATAGCCACTGAAAAAGCAAATAAAATCAAGAAATCCATGAAAATCAAAAGAAAAAGAAAAGGGAAAAATCCAGGCTGTTTCAAAAACTGCGGTTTGTCTTGTGAGGCCCGGCTTACAAGGTGTAAAAGGTTAACTCTGTGGCTTGACGGAACATTAAAGAACTTGATATTTAGGCTTGGCGTCCTATGAAAGCATTGTTTTTCTCGTTTTGATTCGTTATATTTTTTCGAACATTTTTTGGACTCATACATTTATGCCATATTAACATATAGTATGGAAAAGATTCAGGCCATGTAGCCTTTATCATTATCACTCATGTTTGAGCATACCCGGAGTTTAATAACCCGGCCTGGCTTAAAACAATAAGTCGAGAGTATAATATGATTAAACACATGTAGTTTATGCTCTGAGGTCTTTTGGGGGTCATTGCCCTTATCTGGTACACATGGTATATTAAACCGAGAGCCCAAACAAAACTTCACAGGTATTCTTTTTATATGAGGTTTTGATAAATTTCCCTGGTTATGGATTATAGTCACCAGCAATTTATATATGGAATATCATGACCCGCCCTGGGGTAAACCGCCAGGGCAAATATTATGTGCTTATGCGCAGGAATGGTGAGGTATGTCATCGGCATAAAGGTGAATCATAAGCAAGCACAACAGGTTTTTTGTCACAAACCGGCGATTCAAAGCGCAAACGAAACATGCACGATGGCATGACAAGACATTGTTCCCAACTAGCCTATTACAAGGCATCATCTGCCCAAAGGAAAAATTCTTTTTGGCACCATTATCTAAATGATAAGAAGGATAAAACCGGCTTTATGATCAGCTATCATGGCCTGGTCGTGATGATGATTCCGGGTTATCTCCCACCGGTTCGTCTTCCTCTTTATCACCCGTTGTCTGAAGTCATAGGTAGCCCAATTGATCCCAGTCAAAGCCTTGAAAATAGCTTCATCGTCTATAAGAGTCGACGAGTCAATATCAGGGGCGAAGTTATGCTTACGCTTTGGAGGGATAAGATCTACGGCTTCATGAACTGGTGGCTTTCCTGTGGCATTGTCAGCATCGTGAACCGAATGATATTTAGAAAGCTCAGTTTTTTTGGCTAATTGGCTAGCCAAAGGATGCATCTCCCTTACTGTTTGAGTAAAATCCACAGCAAGTAAGGGAGACCCATCTTTTTTAAAACTGGGACATCCAATACCTAATTCAGCCGGGTCCAGCACATCTTGCCATGCTATTCCCCGGCTTAAAGTAGTAATGGCGCCGGCTGAGGCGGCTGATCGCTTGAGTTCTTCCAACCTTTGTGGCAATACAGACATTTTTTCCAACAATTCCTTGATAAGAGAACGAGATTGCTTCTTATGGAGGGCAGCAGTAACAGCCCATTGGGCGCCAATATACATTTGTTCAAGAAGAGTATATACAACCTTAAGCCTCAAGCGCATATCGTCACCCAATTTTGAGCTTCTGGAACCTGCATTCACGAAGGATATTCATGAGTCGATAAATGATGGTGAGACACTGATGAGACAGGCATAAGCGTATGATGTTTACCGAAGATGGCAGCTGTCATCATATTGATTTGTTGTTTTAAGCTGGATAACTCATCAAGCACCGGCTTAAGAGCAGCCTCAGCATCATTTTCTCTCTTCAATAGTTTTGTCTTCTCAGTGTCCCAACCTTCTCTCTCATTGCTAAAATCCCCCTTTAGTTTTTCATGGTTTTCCAAAGCAATTTTAACTTTGGAGTTTTCCTTGGAAGTTTCAGATTGTTGAGCTTGAAGGTTTTGCTTTAGATTAGTCAATTGAGTTTCTTTCATGCTCAATTCAGCCTCCATAACAAAGACCATGCAGCAGCATGCTCAATTGAGTCCCAAGCACAATACCAGTATTTCAATTGACACTTGGGGGCTAATGTACGTTTGCATTATTGCAGATAAATTATTGGATGGCCCACCTACAGTTGTTCCAACTACAGACGAATCATGGGGGCTAAATATTTGGACTTTATCCATGATTCTATTCATAAGTACCAGTTTAACTTGTCAGTTTAAGCCGGCCCTTGGGGACTACATGTGCAAAATTTAACTATGATATCTAAAGTTCCGGTTCAATTTGACAATTTAATCCGACACTTAGGGGTCACGCATGTGAAAATAAAAGATAATGATTTGAATCCCCAGCTTAGCTTAACAACATAAGCCGGCCCTTGGGAACTACATGCAACAGTTCTATAACTTCGGTGTCATCACAGGAGCATAAGATCAAAGGAATTATATACATGTCTACGACATATTCAAATCTATCATATCCAGTAGGCTTGGCGGCTGGTATAAACATAGTGGCATGAAGAGGATTGTCCAGCTTACCTCGAAGCATTCCTTCATGAGATTGACCAGGCCGGCTTCAAGGTCACGGCTGGTATGAAGGCAGTGTAAATAACTAGAGTGAAGCTCGTGAGCGTTGAATTGAGCATAGCTTTCCAAATCTAGCTTCCACTTGCCTTTTTCAATAGCTGGAATTTCTTCTTTAGCGCTGTGCTTGGATAAGACTATAGGAGTACTTGGAGCAGTGTAAGCCGTCCCGGTAATGGCCACATCTTCAGCCCCATGAGCTGGCCGAGCAGGACTAGGTGGTTTAGCACTCTCCGGGTCAATTTCCATGGAATCCATGGTAACGAGATGTTCTTCTGGTGGCGGATCATCCATTATAGATTCAGAAGATTGATGCACATGCTTAGAAATAATGGGTTCTTCCGGGTTGGAAGGTTTAGGATCCTCGGCCGGTTTATTCAATTTGAGTTTTTTACTAGGCTTGACCATGACACTGGAAGCAAAACATATGATTAGATTGGTATAACAGCAGAGCAGAAAGCATTAAAATAAACAAATTCAGTGTGTCCTCACCAAGGAGCAATCTTGAATAAGGGAACCTGAATCCGAGTGGATTCTCCAGAGGAAGAATGAGAGGTGCCCCGATAATTTGAGTCAGACTGGTTAGGAGGCTGTCGAATAACACCTGCTTTTGGGAATTTTAAGCCGGAAATTTGAGAAACCTCAGGTTGACGCTTGCGACGAGGCGACATACTGGGTAAGCCGGAAGAGAGGACCCCGCCGCTGGTATTCCCGGTCGTACGACGAGATTCATGCTGCTGCTTATTCAAAATAAAGTTGGGATCTAAGTAAGCTAAGGGGTGAGAAAACCTTACTTTCCGGCACACCCGACGAACTTTCTACTCTGGCAAAGATTCTAAGCCGGAGGAAAGGACAATTACCTCTTCAACATCTGTGTGGCTGGCCTCCGCATCATCCTGATAATAGTTAGTATCAATAAGATGAATAAAGAGAGAGCTAAGGGAATCAAGTTCTACCTCCGACTCATTATCATCCAAATCAAATAATTCTGAAGTATTTGACTTCTTCTTAGCCGGTTTCTTGGGAACCTTAGTCTTGGTCCGGGTCTTTTTTTCTAGCTTTTCCACAAGCTTTTTGTAGGATCGAAAGTAGGTCTAGAGGGGGGGTGATTAGACTACTTGACAATATAAAAAATCTGCCTTTAGATCATGCAATGTTTTTGGCAGTTTCACAAACAAGATCAGTTCAAGTAACACCCTACACATGCAATTCTAGAGTTTATGCAGCGGAAAGTAAATTGCACATGTAAAAGAGAGGTGGAGAAGATCAAACGCAGTTTGGTGACACGGAGATTTTTGTCGTGGTTCCGATAGGTGGTGCTATCGTACATCCACGTTGATGGAGACTTCAACCCACGGAGGGTAACGGCTGCGCGAGTCCACGGAGGGCTCCACCCACGAAGGGTCCACGAAGAAGCAACCTTGTCTATTCCATCACGGCCTACGCCCACGGAGGACTAGCCTTACTCGGGGTAGATCTTCACGAAGTAGGCGATCTCCTTGCCCTTACAAACTTCTTGGTTCAACTCCACATCACGAAGGAGGCTCCCAAGCGACACCTAACCAATCTAGGAGGCACCACCCCCCAAAAGGTAATAGACGGTGTTGATGGTGATGAACTCCTTGCTCTTGTGCTTCAAGTGATAAACTCCCCAACACTCAACTCTCCTCACTGATATGGCTGTGGTGGAAGAAAGATTTGAGTGGAAAGCAACTTGGGAAGGCTAGAGATCAAGTTTCATATGGTAGGACTGGAATGGCTTGATCTCAACACAAGGGTAGGTGGTTCACTTCTCAGAAAGTGTGTGGTAGAAGTGGTGGTACTTTCTGATGGCTCTCCTCACGAATGAGGAGGGGGTGGAGGGGTATATATAGCCTCCACACAAAATCCAACCGTTACACACACATTTGACCAATCTCGGTCAGACCGAAGTGAAAACTCGGTTAGACCGAAAGTTCAAATATAGTGAACGTTGGGATTTTCGGTGGGACCGAAAATACCATCTCGGTGAGACCGAAGTGAGTCAAAGGTTAGGGTTTGCCATCTCGGTGAGACCGAAAATATAAACTCGGATATTCCGAATTGATGTCAACTGATCACAGAAGGTTGGCAGCCCTTTTTCGGTGAGACCGAAACTCAGAATCGGTGTGACCGAGAATCTAGGGTTTGGAGAAACAACTGAAGTGGTTCATCTCGGTGGGACTGAGTTGGAGAAATCGGTGTGACCGAGATTACTTATGGGCGTGTGTTAAGTAGTGAATAGTGCTGATAGTTGAGGGAGTTAGATCACCAAGCACTTGAGCAACGAGAACATTAACACAACCTCATCCCCTTTTAATAGTATTGGCTTTCCTATGGACTCAATGTGATCTTTGATCACTAAACCAAAAATGGAGTCTTGAGCTTTTGCCAATGCTTGTCTTAGCATTTTGAGGGGTCCACTTCTTCAGACATTTCCATACCCACATCATCGAACTTTTCTGAAATGATTCTCAAGAGAATATTAGTTCAATGATATATATGTTGTTATTAATTACCAAAACCACCCGGGGATTAGTTGCACTTTCAATCTCCCCCTTTTTGGTAATTGATGACAACATATAGATCAAAGCTTCGACAAAAGATATAATCAAAGAATAATATCGTCGCTTTGAGAAGTATGTGATAAACAAGAGCTCCCCCTAAATTTGTGCATTATTTAAATTTGCGTTTGAATGCAAATGCACAATCGATTAGGATTATGGGTCACTCTTCCATGTCACATACATCTTGGTGGAGCGCACAAAATGATAAGAAAGAATAACATGCACTCAATCACCAAGACAAGAGTAAATAGCCATACAATAAGAAATAGCATATGATAAACAATAAGCACACATTAAAGCATAGTATGACTAAGCACTCATTAAGGTAGCATCAAACGTAGTAGCAAGCACACTTAAAGTATCTGGAACCAAAAGAAACCAATGTATCTCAAGGAAAACGGCAAAAGAACGAAAAGACGAAAGAGCACTCTCTCTCTCGAAGCCCTATGATCTATAGCAATTTCTCCCCCTTTGGCAACAAGTTACCAAAAAGTTCGAAAAGGTATAGAGCTAAACGTCACTGCGGGCTCGGCTGGCTGCTCCCGTCTGGGTCGATGTCGGTGTAGAGATAGCTGCGTCGGCGAAGACTTCTGCGGATGTCTGCGCTAGAGGAGTAGATGCTGGAGCTGAAGGAACTGCTGGAGCTGTAGCTGGTGCTGAAGTGGTAGCCCTGGAATCTGTCACTGGGATAGCTGCAGACCTGGATCCTCTGGGAACCGGAGCAGTCTGGCGATGAGAGTCCTGGACTATATCATCCTGCATAAGCTCTGCCCTCTCCTGCCTAGTCTCCTCCATGTCTGCCTCAAGCTTGTTGACAGACACCTGAATCTCAGTCAGCTTCACGTCTAGGGCGTGGATCTTGTCCTCGACGATCCTCTCAAGGCTCTCCTGAGATTGCTCAATGCTGGCCAGGCGTTGTTCAATTCTCCGGGTTGCTTCAAGAATCTGATCTCCGAAGCTCTTTGGCTTAGCTGCTGCTGCTGCTGCCTCTCTGTCAGCTTTGGCTTTCTTTGCAGCTTCGATCTTGGCTTGCCCTTCAACTGAGGTGGGATCCTCTTCATCCATCACAACTACGTTGTCCTCATGCTCTGGCTGCAGTGGTAAGTGCTTCCTATCCAACATGAATTTGCCCGTGCCAAACTTGGCGTTGATAAGCATCTGTATCTGCGGTGCAAACCCACATGACCTCTTCTGGTCAGCTGCAGTCCTCTTGATGGTCTCTACCATCAAGTCCATCGCCTTAAAAGGTGCCTTCTCATCGAGAATGTGCAGCATGTTGATAGAATAGCCTCGTATCATCCGGTGGTCACCTGACTTAGGCATCAAAGTATGCCTCAGGATAGTGTTAGTGGTGGTCAGACCTGCCTGGAGATAATACACTGAGCCAAGTTTCCATCCCTCCAAATCAGCAGCTGGGATCTCCTTGTACATATTCTTCATGGAATCATGACTCTTCTTAGGAATCCCATAGACATCAATGTCGTCCTCTCTCTGCACTGGAGCGTTCAGAAGTTCTGCCCATTCTGCAACAGTTGAAGAAAACCGTTGACCTTCAGTCATCCATGTGATCTTGCCATCGGGGTAGAAATGGGCTGTGGCATAGAACTGCATGATCATCTCGTCGTTCCATGCTGTCAGTTCTTGACCCACAAAGTCAGCAACTCCACATGCAGTAAAGCTCTCATGCACATGGGGAAAGAAGTCCCGATGCTCGCTGCTGTCAATGTACTTCCAGTCGACATACCTGGTGTCAGCAACAATGGGCTTCTTATCCATTAGCACGGTCTCATAGAAATCCTGCTGCTCTTTGGTGTGGAATCTGGGGTCCACAGCAGTCCTTCTTCTTACGGCATATGGATCAGATTGTCTCCATAGCCTGAGACCTTTGTCCTTCCTTGCCTTCATATCCTCAGCTTGAGGATGAGCATCATTGTGGAGTGGCAATCTGGGACGGAGCTTGAGCAACACATGCTCTTCATCTGACTCAGAAGGTGGCATCTCACCTTTGTTCTTCTCAGAAGCTGGAATGCTTCTGGTTGTCCTCTTAGGCTTTGCTGGAGCTGCCTTAGCTGGAGCAGGCTTCTTGGGCTTGGAGGAGGCTTGAGCCCGAATAGCATCACCCATGAACTTAGCTTTCTGAGGAGGAGGCTGGGGTGCATCTTCTTCTTCTTCTTCAGCATCCTCAACTTGAGGTTCAGCATAAACAACTCTCTTCCTTTTGGAAGTCTTCTTCACCTTGCTTGGAGCTGGCTCTTCCAAGTTTAGCTTCTTGGCAACTGCAGACTGCTTCACTTTGCTCGTGCCTTTCTTTGGCTGCTGCCCTTGGAGCTCTTTGGCGACCACTTGCCTCTTTGGCTTGGAGGTAACTTCCTCAGCAACGAAATCGGAATCCTCAGAATCAGACGTTCTCTTCTTCCTGGTTCTCGTAGCAGCAGGAGGCAGACCACTGGGGGTACTCCTCTCACCATCATCACTAGAGCTGCTAGCCTCAGGACTTGTACCTGCCTCTGGAATCTCAGCAAATGGTGATTCGGACCTGTTCTGGCTGTCACTGACATCTGACATGGCTGAAAGACCTGTGAATAGATAAGGTATAGGCAGAATAGAAGAGTTATCACAACTGCAGAAGTTTTTGCAAAAAAAATGAGTTAAAAACTTAGTTTTGAGTTTTCACAGAATGTATTTCGGTCAAACCGATTTCAAGTTTCGGTGTAACCGAAGTGTTCAACAGAACCTACACACCACGTTCGGTCAGACCGAAATGGGTTTCGGTCCTACCGAAAAACTAGGGTTTCATAGAAACTTCACTTCGGACATTCCGATTTTCACAACTCGGTCAGACCGAACTGTGTAGTGCAATGGTCAGAGACCAAATCGGTCAGTCCGAGTTTCAGGAATCGGCTTCACCGAGATGCATTCCGTGGAAACCTAAACCTAAGAATTTTCCTCGAAACTAAACGATCTGAGCAATGTATTGGGATCATATCAAACGTGGATTGAATCAGGGCAGTCCTATCATGCAAGAATCAGAAGTGGAGCATGAATAGGGATTGAGACACACCCTAACTTGGTGGTGTCCCTCTACGGCGGCAACGGAGGAGAAGATTACCGTTGACGGCGGCGGAGACCTGCGGCAAGGGCACACAGGCGACGACGGCGACGATCCTTAGATCAGGGCGGCGGCAGCAGGGGTCTTGGAGGGCGAGCGGTTTGAAAGGAATAGATCGCGCGCAGCCCTCAGTATATATAACCCCGTACTGTTGGTGGGACCGAGTTGAAAAACTCGGTGTCACCGAGATGTATTTCTGCTGTGCAGTTACACATATCGGTCAGACCGAGATTTTGAACTCGGTTTCACCGAGATGAAACCTAGATCAATCTAAGTGTTTCGGTTGGACCGAGATTGAGAAGCCGGTCAGACCGAAATAGACTTAGAAGGTTTTGGAAGTCAGCCTTAGACGAATCGGTGGTTCCGAGTGCTCCTCACTCGGACTGTCCGAAAAAGACTTGTTCAAAGTTGTGATATAAGCATGAATAGATTTTGAGATAAGAAAGCATAGATAGCTAGGGAAGGTGCTTAGGCATTCTTGTCCATCCATTTGGCCAGAAAAAGAAACCAAAACAATCAAAACAACAAATGGATGTCCTTGAATGGATAAAATCATGCATCCAACATGCTCACACAATAAGATAGCAACTGAAATATGTGTCAAACATGCACAACCAAAACTCTAGCTACTAGCACACAAAATGTCGATGACTAGGTCATCTATATATGAGTATATTGACTTAGGAGTCAAATGAGAACATTTGATCATAGGTCATACTCATCGTTTAAGCACAAGTGGGATTACCACTTTTACATAAAGCATTTATGTGTTCACATCATTTGGAGATGTTTTAGCTCAATTTTTAGAGCAAAGCTCCCCCTAGATGTGAGAACCCCTTTTAAAGGGTCAAACTAACCTTGGGTTGTCGTAGAAGACTTCATGTAGATGTTGAAGATGTGGATGCTCAATGTTGATGTAGATCATCATGAGTTGGGAGCAATCCTTTGGATTAGGGCACTTTCAATACCTACATGGGTTAGTCCCACAAGGAACAAACAAGAATATCCATGGACATAGAGTGAAGTGCACAAAAGATGATGTCCATGAAAGCAATGATTACCTTGTCCCTTGACTTACCAACAAGAGGGTTTGTGACTCCATGAACAAGTGCATGATGTGGAAGTTGATTGCACAAGTTCTTGCCAAAATGAATATGAGTGAAGTTTGTTGGCGGAGTCACCCTCAAGAACCTACTAGTTCTTCTTCTTTGGGATCCACATCATCTTGATGGGAATCCTTGGTGTTGTAGTTGAGCTTGACGAAGTAGAACTTGATGTGTCCTTGGGAACCCACTTGACCATGGCTTGAGGTGCTTCAATGAATGCATCAATCTCCTCTTGAAGCTTGTCCTTGGCCTTTAGCTTGTGGTCTTGTGGTGGAAGGTCATCTTGAGCTTGTTCCACATTGGAAGAAGTAGGATCATACTTCTCCTTTTGTGAAACAAACTGTGGAGTAGGGTATTGACCTTCTTCCCACTCAACACCTTTGGCGTTGATCTTTCGCTCAAAACCAATCCCTTGATTCTTCCGGTGTCTTCCTTGTTTGCGAACAATCTCCTCAAAGTTCTTGCTTCCGGCAAGACTCTTGTAGACACCTTTCTCTATGATTTCCTTCAATAGGCTATTTTCTTGCTCAAGTGTAACTTGGCTTGAAACATTGTTAGTGGAATCAAGAGAACTACTAGAAGTAACAATATTGGATTTAACATTGTTATTGTTACTACTAGAGGAAGAATTTTTCTTATGCTTGTCATGCTTAGTCTTAATAGGTGGCAAGAAATTAGACAAGAGAAGTCGTTTGGCAAGATATGAAGAACTCTTCTTTCGAAGATCGTCATTGATCGCTTTTAGAAACTCATGTTCTTGCTCTAGAGTGAGCTTCTCGAAGCGTAGCTTCTCATGAGATCTTAGGAGCTCTCTATGATCTTCTTGAGTTGTTTCATGAGCTAACTTAAGAGTGTTTAGTTCTTTAGTTAGACACTCAATCTCCTTCATAGCATTGTCATTCGACTCTTCTCGACTATAAAGACTACTAGCATTTTCATCATTACTAAGCTCACTAGATTTATCATGCAAGAGCTCATCTTCACCAAGTAAGTCATCCTCATCACTATCAAAGTCAATGAATTCAGGGTGTTTTACCTTGGGGCCTTTAGCCATGAAGCATCTTCCAATTCCCTCATTTGGTGAATCAAATAAGTCGTAGGAGTTGGAGTTGGAGGATACTAGTGCAAGTCCGGCAACACCTTCATCTTGACTATAGTCGGAGTCGGAGTGATAGCTTCCATCGGATTGACTGTCAGAGTCGGAGCCGGAGACCCATTCACCAACATGAGCTTGATGTCTTCTTCTTGTGTAGCTCCTTGATGACTTGTCTTTCTTCTCCGAATCCTTGCTTCTCCGAGAGGGTCTTCGTTCATAACGATCATCTCTACTCCTTCTCTCTCTCCGAGGTGACTCATCTCTTGCTCTTCTTCTTGGAGATTCTTCTCTTCTCTTGGGGGGAGCCGTACACTCATTTGAGAAGTGTCCGGGTCTTCCACAATTGTAGCAGTTTCGATCACGACTAGAAGATCTCTTTCCATCATATGATCTAGACTTTGAGCTTCTTTCTTTGCCTCTATTCTTGTAGAACTTGTTGAAGTTCTTGACCATTAGGCTTATCTCTTCATTGGAAATTAGCTTGTCACTTGAGGTAGTAGGAGCATCACTTGAAGCTTTGTAAGCACCACTTGACTTGTTGTGAAGCTCTTCCTTATCCTTAAGTGTCATCTCATGAGCAACAATTCTTCCAATGACTTCAGTTGGCTTGAGAGTCTTGTAGTTTGGCATCATTTGGATCAAAGTGCACACGGTGTCATACTTTCCATCCAAAGCTCTGAGAATCTTCTTAATGATGAATCGGTCGGTCATTTCTTCGCTTCCTAAGCCAGCAATCTCATTTGTGATGAGAGCAAGCCTAGAGTACATTTCAGCGACTCCTTCACCATCGTTCATCTTGAACTTGTCAAGTTGACCTTGAAGAATATCTAGCTTTGATTCCTTCACAGATTCAGTACCTTCGTGCATTTCAACCAAAGTATCCCAAATCTCTTTAGCATTCTCAAGACGGCTGATTTTGTTGAACTCTTCGGGACACAAAGCATTGAAGAGAATATCACAAGCTTGAGCATTGTTTTGCAACATCCGCAACTCTTCGGGTGTAGCTTCGCGATCCGGAACTTTTCCTTCTTCAAAGAAATCACCTTGCATGCCAACACAAATAATGCCCCATGCGGCAGGATTATGACCAAGAATATGCATTTTCATTTTATGCTTCCAACTAGCAAAATTTGTACCATCAAAGTAAGGACCTCTACGATAATTACCCTCACTAGACGCCATACTCTCCTAGGTTGTGAAACCAAGCTTATGGAGTCCAATGCAATGGAAACCAAGGCAATGGAGACCAAAGCTCTGATACCACTTGTAGGATCGAAAGTAGGTCTAGAGGGGGGGTGATTAGACTACTTGACAATATAAAAAATCTGCCTTTAGATCATGCAAAGTTTTTGGCAGTTTCACAAACAAGATCAATTCAAGTAACACCCTACACATGCAATTCTAGAGTATATGCAGCGGAAAGTAAATTGCACATGTAAAAGAGAGGTGGAGAAGATCAAACGCAGTTTGGTGACACGGAGATTTTTGTCGTGGTTCCGATAGGTGGTGCTATCGTACATCCACGTTGATGGAGACTTCAACCCACGGAGGGTAACGGTTGCGCGAGTCCACGGAGGGCTCCACCCACGAAGGGTCCACGAAGAAGCAACCTTGTCTATTCCATCACGGCCTACGCCCACGGAGGACTAGCCTTACTCGGGGTAGATCTTCACGAAGTAGGCGATCTCCTTGCCCTTACAAACTTCTTGGTTCAACTCCACATCACGACGGAGGCTCCCAAGCGACACCTAACCAATCTAGGAGGCACCACCCCCCAAAAGGTAATAGACGGTGTTGATGGTGATGAACTCCTTGCTCTTGTGCTTCAAGTGATAAACTCCCCAACACTCAACTCTCCTCACTGATATGGCTGTGGTGGAAGAAAGATTTGAGTGGAAAGCAACTTGGGAAGGCTAGAGATCAAGTTTCATATGGTAGGAATGGAATGGCTTGATCTCAACACAAGGGTAGGTGGTTCACTTCTCAGAAAGTGTGTGGTAGAAGTGGTGGTACCTTCTGATGGCTCTCCTCACGAATGAGGAGGGGGTGGAGGGGTATATATAGCCTCCACACAAAATCCAACCGTTACACACACATTTGACCAATCTCGGTCAGACCGAAGTGAAAACTCGGTTAGACCGAAAGTTCAAATATAGTGAACGTTGGGATTTTCGGTGGGACCGAAAATACCATCTCGGTGAGACCGAAGTGAGTCAAAGGTTAGGGTTTGCCATCTCGGTGAGACCGAAAATATAAACTCGGATATTCTGAATTGATGTCAACTGATCACAGAAGGTTGGCAGCCCTTTTTCGGTGAGACCGAAACTCAGAATCGGTGTGACCGAGAATCTAGGGTTTGGAGAAACAACTGAAGTGGTTCATCTCGGTGGGACTGAGTTGGAGAAATCGGTGTGACCGAGATTACTTATGGGTGTGTGTTAAGTAGTGAATAGTGCTGATAGTTGAGGGAGTTAGATCACCAAGCACTTGAGCAACGAGAACATTAACACAACCTCATCCCCTTTTAATAGTATTGGCTTTCCTATGGACTCAATGTGATCTTTGATCACTAAACCAAAAATGGAGTCTTGAGCTTTTGCCAATGCTTGTCTTAGCATTTTGAGGGGTCCACTTCTTCAGACATTTCCATACCCACATCATCGAACTTTTCTGAAATGATTCTCAAGAGAATATTAGTTCAATGATATATATGTTGTTATTAATTACCAAAACCACCCGGGGATTAGTTGCACTTTCACTTTTTGGTTCGGAAGGAGGAGTCAGCCTGAAATAATAAAATGATAAGCAAGAAAGGTGGCTTATGGAGTTAACAATTAAGGCGGAAATCACTCAAAGATAATTATAGCAGGAGCATTATTGTTGACATAAAACGGATCCTGTCCGGTTTTGCTACAGGTTTGAATGTCCTCATTCAACAATGTCTTTGTAAAGATGTGACATCTTCATCGGTCAATGCTATGTCAAAGTGATGTTGGGGATCCTTGAGGTTACCGGTGTATTCACACATTAAGCCGGGTCGGCGGCTTAAAGGCAATATTCTCCATGCAACCCAGCAACAGACCAAATCAACTCCATTCAACCCATTGGCCATTAAAGCCTGATCTTTGAAAAGACATGCTTATATTTTGCCCGTTCCTTGGTTTTAATCCATTCTGGCAAGGGATGTTTGTCGCTAAGCCGGGTTTCACGATAACCCGACAAAGGATCCTCACCTTTAGGGGAGGTGTCTTTGCAATAAAACCATGTATAATTCCACTCTTTAGGATGACTAGAGAGTCCGGTGACATGAAAGTTAGCTTCTTTTCGCCTCTGAAATGAAATGCCCCTAGTTCTAAACTGGGCCCATCAGTGAATTCAATCTGGCGGTTCAAATAACAGAATTCCCTGAATAATTCTACGGTGGGTTTCTGTTGAAGATACACTTCATAGAAGACTTGAAAATTCCAAATCTTTGAAACAGAAATGGGACCAATGTCCTTATGGTTAACATTTAACAAGAAACAAACATCACCTAGATATATAGCTTCTCTTGGCACGGAAAGCATGTCAGGAACCTAACAACTTGCTCCAGGTTAGGGCCGATAGATTCTAGTGCCAAGACCTTCACTATGCACAGTTTCGGTGTCAAGCTTGTCGGAATCATTTTCTGAATGACAAACGAACAAACATCTTTAAAATTAGAAATAATGTTAAATTGTAGAAGGAGAGGTAGAAGGCGGCTGTTGTACCTGAACGGGTGTGGATCCAATAACAAGTTTGGAGTATTTGTCAGACGAGTAGCCCACCACTGTCAATTTTTGCGCGGAAAAGACATTGGTTCTTGTTGGACCTTCTTGATCAACTACAAGTAATCTCCCAAGTGTAGGTGTGTCCTCAATGACCACACCATGGTACACATCTTGTGAGGTTTTCCTGCCGCACCAGCAACACAAATAAATAGTCTGAAGAGTCATGGAGGTGATGTGGAATATACTCAACCCACTGATCGCCTGAAGACGAAGGTACTCGATTGTAGTATAGCCACGAAGCAGGTGCTCGATGTCACCATTTGAGAAGCAGACGGCGATGGGCCTGAGGTGCTTCAGTCATGGTAGAATAAGAGCGGGCATGTCATTAGGGGGGGATGGCATTTCTTGAACTTGGCGACACGCAGCGTGGGCGCGAGGCGGAGTGCGGACGTTGGCAGCGATCGCATATGCCCATCATCAAAAGTGAGCTCCTCGAGCTGATCTTGGGCGGGGGTCGGAACCAGCGGTCAAGCTTTGCTCTGTACTTGACGTTCGAATGGAACTTGCCCATTCTAAGGCCTCTGGTTGCGCCAAGGTGACTGCCGAGGATCTTGGAGAACGCATCCAAGCATTTTGTGATAGCCATGACAGAGCTTGTGGGTGTTGATGAGGTCGAGAGGGCTAGAGTTCCATAGGGGGCGCCACTGCCGAGAAAGGACGGTTGTCCGCGCCCCATATTTGATTGGGGGAGGGAGATGATGAATGCCAACATATCATCGAGGAGGCTGGTGATTAAGTCTAGGCCTGCTGGAGTCACTTGCGGTTCTAGATCGCCCTACCTCTGCTTGTTGGAAGCCCCGTTCTCCACCTCCAGAGTCTCCTTGTCAGCGGTGCTTTCTGATAGAAATGGGAGTACATGGAATATTTAGATAAGACATGGCAATAGAAAAGTGTATTGCTAACTAGAAGTTATTAGGTAGGAATATAGTAAGAAAAGGGAATAACAATTGGTTGCTTAAATACTACACAATTCATTCGCCATTGATGGGTAAGACAACACGGAGATAGTTGAAAAAAAAGTTACTTCGAACGAAGTTTGGACGGATGATTTTGTCGGGGAAGTTAGCATATATCTCATGACCATGCCCTTTTATGTCCAGTGCAATTTTAGTGCCAGCTTTCAGTACATAAAACTTAGATGTGAGCAGCGTCGAGAAAGTCGATGGCGATAGGCGGTGGGAAGCGGAAGTGGTGAAATGCGATGGGCTTTGCCGGCAGCCTGGCGGCGACAGGAAGGCATCAAGCTAAGTGTTTACCGCCATGATAGGCGGTGCCATGGCATACACGCGAAGGAGCTTGTGCAGGTGTGAATGGGGACCGGAGGGGGTGGCGGGCGGTGTAACGGTTTTTGTGACATGGGGATGGTGAGGGTTTTCATTTTTGAATTGGGTGGTGAGGGTTTTCTGTCCCACAAAGAATTTTGGAGGCGACGGTTTGCTAGAGCGAACCGTGTGTGATTGACGCAACATGCAAAATTAAATTCATTGGACACGGTTCCAATTTTGGGAACCATGTGCGATTGACGTACTACCTCCGTCCTGGTTTATTGGTCCGCCTTTGTAATTTTTACCAAATTTTGACCAAATATTTAACTAAGAAATGTTTATGCATGTCACCAAAAATTATATCATTGAACACTATGCTCAAATACTTGTCCAACGATATAATTTTTGCTGACCTGAAGTAACATTTTATTAGTTAAACCTTTGGTCAAAATTTAACACAAATTACAAAGGGGACCAATAAACCAAGATGAAGGTAGGTTCCATCAACCCAACTGGTTGCATCCATATCCCACGGTTAGACATAAGTAAACATATATTAAACATACTCAGACATAGATAATAAACGTACACATACACAAGCATAGTTCAACCATAAGTACATAGTTCAACCGTCATTAAACATTGCTCAAGCGTACATAGTTCGATCCCACATCTCATCACACATGGTGGCACGATCCTGAAGCTTCTCAAGGTACTCGGCGTACGCATCATGCTCCACCCTGCTAGAATACTTCTGCTTGAAGGAGCCAACGGCCTGTCCTCTTGCATGTGCCAAAACACTTCGATTCGCGTCATGAACCCTGTGGTTGCAAAATGGGCATCGATAGCTGTCGTTCTATGTCCTAATACGCCTGTTATGCATTCCCCATAAAGCTCCCTCAGGATTTGACTCTTGTACCTCCACTGGCCATCTTCATCCTCACTATCCACATCGTTAGACAACACATGTACAAATAGTAAAACAAATTTTGCATCAAATCAATGATTACATGCTGTGAAGTAGGATTAGGAATTTATGGCTATTTATTTATACATATCCAGAGATTATGGTTCGATTTCTAAGCACAGTCGTCTATGTACATACCAATCTAGAAGAAAATAATGGCACAAACATATGTAGGTCATTCAAAATCGATTGTCAAGTCCTGACTAGGAATTATTAGCACGAACACTAACCCTAGTCAGATTACTAACATAAATCATTTGCACACATGAAACAACTAATCACTTGCCATGTGTACCATTCAAACAATCAATAAACTACATGGATCTAAGGAAACTTACTCAGATTTCATTGATTGGGAGAACATAACCATAGCGTTTCTATTCCAAAAAGGGGGAGGCAGCAGTAATAGAGAAACCCTATGATCTATTTGACACATAAATGAGTATAGATGACTAACCAGCTGTCCGTCGTCATCCGAGTCGTCGCCGGAGTGGTCATCGCAGTCATCGCCGGGGTCGTCACGAGAGTCGGTGTGGAACTCCGCCTCAAGCTATGGAAGCTTGACGCCGTCGACGACGTCAGGGTGCAGCGATAACTCATCGACGGTGACAGCAACCTCTGTCTTCATCTCCATGCTGTGCTCCGGTGCTTTAGCATCCCTGGCGACACCACTCCCTCCGATGGGGCGCTTCGGCGGCATCCTCATACACTAACGGCTTTGTGGACTGAGAGCGGCGTTGAGGATGCAAGCGGAGAGAGAGCATTGCGTGTGTGTGGCGAGGATGGGTGTGCGGCCGCTCGGGCGCACCATTAATATGGAGTAGTGGGAGTTGTGGGAGAACGATGGGCGCCACTCAAACCGATGGCTCGCCTCCCGGTGAGCATGTGCATCGGACTACTAGCATGCCTACCAAATTTTCGCACACCTACTCGCATGCGTCCCGATGACACTGCGCAGCGAGCACGCCTCCCCGTCTGCCTGCGCGGCAGACTGCTCACATGCGTTCCATCAACTCACGCCTTCTCGCACGGCACATGGGTTGCGCGGCGGCACGTATATTGCTTTTCTATTTGGATGATTAATGCTGCCGCTTTATTGCTTAACCGAAGCATGGCACGTATACATAGTTGGTCTAACACTCACTGTTCGAATAAATAATCCGTTTGGGATATTGGTTCCCAATTATTAATAATCTCATGTTTGTAATTAGATAAAGATTACATCAAAACTAGTCTCAAATTTGACAAAAAAGTAGAATTCCACTTTGTATTGGTGTCCATTTGACAACACGATAAGTTTCATGAACTTCAAATAAGTTTTGGATGTACTAGAATATAAAAATCAAGATTCTCAATGTTTGAAATTTGTTGCACGTCGAGTAAACCTGCACCCTGTGAGATACATGTGTTTTTGCAATCCATTTAGGTGCACTGTCACGTGTCCATATAGCTCAAATTTGATTTTTGCACAATATAACCGTAGAAAATCAATCAATTAATATACTAAAACATCATAATGATCTCTGTGATTTTTTGAAAATTAAAACGCCCCTCCTTAGGTAACATATGTTCACCGGGGCATAATTAATTTAACATGCATCGTAGTTGCGGTGGATTCGCAGTGTGTGTGTGGGTGTGTGTGTGTGAATGGGTGGCGGGTCGCTCGCAATACACTACGAGTTGTGAGCCACCGTGTGGGTAGGCCGTTTTGTTAGGCAGGCTGGTGCCACAACAGAGTCGTGAGATCGGTATTTAAAACATTACACAGCCGTTTCATACATACATATTTTATCCACATGCAGTCGATGGTTTTCCTACACGCCACTCGATACTTGCGTGTGATGCTTTCTGTGGGCCCACGAGGTCGTCGTCCATCACTTTGATGAACAGCCGGCAGTGAGGTTAATTTGACCAGCAAGGTAGAATCTTTTTTGTTTGTGTTTTGGTGGTACATAGTATTCGTCGAAAAGGTGGGAGTGGACTAGCATATATACTATACGTACGCGTCTATGAACAAGTACACCTCACTCAATGTCGGTAATTTTTGGTTTCCAAGGCACGTGCCACATCAAAATTGTGAAATTGACTATTCAAACATCACACAACACATCTTTGGGCCACATGCATGCACGAGATGGTTATCCTAGCTAGGACACTCACGTGTGACGGTTCCATCGATGGGCTCACGAGGCCATCGTCGATGCATGCATGCATCACTTTTACCTACATCATGAGAGGTTAATTAATTTCACCATCGATGAGGATTCTTTTGGGTTGTACATATTACGGCAGGACCATATAGTATGCGGTGAAGAGGGGGGAAGGGGACCACCATATGTAGTACGCATCATGAACCTCCTCTGTGTGGGTGCATGGTTTACGGTTTTTGAGACATGTGGCACATCAAAGTTGTGCATTTTGGGTAGTCAACTTATATATGTTTGCCTACATGCAAAGCGGTGGTGGTTGTCCTCTCGCACCCACTTAAGTGGTTATCAGCGATATCGATGCTTTCCATCTGTGGGCCCGCTTGGTCCATCACTACTTTTTGCCTACAACAAGAGAGGTTAATTTGACTTAGGAGGGGATTATTATTTTTGGTTGTAATATGGTATATATATAGGTCATGCTCTGGGATGACATGCATGCATCATACAGTTTGAGCACACACACATGCATGTTGACGCATGAATCCCTCCCATCGAGTTGAAGTGGCTAGTACAGCGACACGTCATGAACCGATCTCGCTCTGTGTGGGGAGCTAGTGTACGATTTTTGACGCATGTGCCACATCAATGTTGTGAAATGGTATTCAAACAAGCATGCACACATCACCTCCATGCATATGCATGTAGTGTTTGCCTTCGAATGGTACACTCCCACGCGTGGTTATCGGCGACAAGCCTGTATACTCATGGGCCTGCGTGGACATCCATGATCACCTTGATCAACAACACGATAGGTTACCATGGCGGATTCTTCATTTGGTTCGCGTTATCATAGTATAGGTATTGGTGAGATTCAGACCTTAAGTTTGAGCGCATATACTATGCACGCATTCATGCATGAATCCCCGTCATTGGCTTGAAGTGTGGTGTAACATACATATGCATCGTCAACCTAACCCTCACTCACTGTGGGGATTTCTAGTTCAAAATCATGATGCCACATCAAAGTTGTTCCATTGTTTCTCAAAAACACACCTCTCCATACATATGTTTGGCCCACACGCATGCAATTCTTGTCTTTGGGGACTAGCTACTTGCGGGATTATTGGCGAGCTAGCCCATCTCCGGGGTCGCATGGACGGCCATCACTTTGACCAACAACAAGAGAGAGATTGTACGACCAAGGTGGATTATTCTTGGTCCGTTTTACGATCCATCTTGGTGAGATATGACTCTATGGC
>LR738710.1:310713003-310786225 GCA_902687465.1 Secale cereale
TTCCCATCGTGCCGACATGAGGGTGGGGGACTGCAAGCTACTTCGCACTTTGCTAGGTGAACCTCTGTTGGGGGGTGCATGCCTTCATAGCTTAGGATTCCCTTTGTGCTAACACGAGGGAGGGTGGGCTGCTAGCTACTTTGCACTTTGCTACGGTGAACTTCGGCTGGGGGAGGGGCGTGCATTCATAGCTTAGGATTCCATTTATGCCGACACGAGGGAGGGGCGCCGCTAGCTACTTCGCACTTTGCCAGGTGAACCTCGGTTGGGGGGGCATGCATTCATAGATTAGGATTTGATACGTCTCCATCGTATCTATAATTTTTGATTGTTCCATGCCAATATTCTACAACTTTCATATACTTTTGGCAACTTTTTATACTATTTTTTGGGACTAACATATTGATCCAGTGCCTAGTGCCAATTCCTGTTTGTTGCATGTTTTTTGTTTCGTAGAATATCCATATCAAACGAAGTCCAAACGGAATAAAAAATGACCGAGATTTTTTTGGAATATATGTGAATTTTGGGAAGTAGAACCAACATGAGACGATGCCCGAGAGGGCCACGAGGCAGGGAGCGCGCCCACCAAGGGCAGGCGCGCCCTGGGCCTTCGTGGCCACATCGTAAAGTGGTTTATGCCCTTCTTTCGCCGCAATAAAGCTAATATCTGGATAAACATCGTGTGAAAAAATCATCCCAATCGGAGTTACGGATCTCCGGGAATATAAGAAACGGTGAAGAGACAGAATATAGGAACGCAGAAACAAAGAGAGATAGAGAGAAAGATCCAATCTCGGAAGGGCTCTCGCTCCTCCGCCGCGATAGAGTCCATGGAACTGACGATAAACCCTTCTCCCACCTAGGGAGAATGTGAAGGAAGAAGAAGAAGGAGGGGGTTCTCTCCCCCTCGCTTCCGGTGCCACCGGGGTGCCATCGGGGCCATCATTGTGTGACGGCGATCTACACGAACACCTCCGTCATCTTCACCAACATCTCCATCACCTTCCCCCATCTATCTACAACGGTCCACTGTCTCGCAACCCACTGTACCCTCTACTTGAACAAGGTGCTTTATGCTTCATATTATTATCCGATGATGTGTTGCCATCCTATGATGTCTGAGTAGATTATCGTTGTCCTATCGGTGATTGGTGAATTTCTATGATTGATTTAAATTACTTTTGGTTATGTTGTTGTCCTTTGGTGCCCATGATATGAGCGCACGCGTGGATCACACCATAGGGTTAGTTTGTTGATAGGACTACGTATTGGAGGGCAAAAGTGACAGAAGATTCAACCTAGCATAGTAATTGATGCATACGGGATTGAAGGGGGACCAATTATCTTAATGCTATGGTTGGGTTTTACCTTAATGAACGTTAGTAGTTGCGGATGCTTGTTAATAGTTCCAATCATAAGTGCATAGAATTCCAAGTCATGGATGACATGCTAGCAGTGGCATCTCCCACATAAAACTTGCTATCGGTCTAGTAACGTAGTCGATTGCTTAGGGGCAATTTCGCAACTCCTACCACCACTTTTCCACACGCGCTATCACTAACTTTATTGTTTCTTTATCTTAACAGCCCCTAGTTCTATTTACGTGTTCTTTATATTCTTGCAAACCTATCCCACAAAAACTACAAAGTACTTCTAGTTTCATACTTGTTCTAGGTAAAGTAAACGTCAAGCGTGCGTAGAATTGTATCGGTGGTCGATAGAACTTGAGGGAATATTTGTTCTACATTTAGCTCCTCGTTGGGTTCGACACTCTTACTTATCGAAAGAGGCTACAACTGATCCCCTACACTTGTGTGTTATCAATACCTTTTTCTGGCGCCGTTGCCGGGGAGCAATAGCGTGGGGTGAATATTCTCATGTGTGCTTGTTTGCTTTATCACTAAGTAGATTTTATTTGTTGTTCTAAGTTGTTTTCTATCTTTAGTTATGGGTAGGAAACGCAAAATACCAAACAAATTGGTGGTACCTACTGAACCTATGGTTTAAGAACCAGTCAAAATATATCACACTACTGAAGCTTATTACTTGGATCATCTTCGATCCATATGTGCTCGAGCTAAAACCCAATCTAGCTTAGTTGAGGGAAAATCTTTAGATGAGCATGCTTGTTACGTACGACACCGCATATCTGAAAAAGGGAAACTTTTAGTGGATCAACTTCATCGTTTGCAATGCTATGCTTGGAATTTATGTGAAATATATGATTTTACTTGTAGTTCTGAAAACCCTAAGAAATACCTTCCCTACCAATGTGAGTTTATTGATAATGGAATTGTATCTTCATATGCTAAGGGTGTTTATAGTTACTATGACGTTCAACAAATTGAAGAATTTGTTGCTTTTAAGGGTGCTTATGAAATTGCTTCTTTGATTGAAAAGTGTGATGCTACTCTTTACAAATCTGAACATTTTTCCATATTTAAATATTGTTATGATAATTATGCTTCTAATGCCTATGTTAAAGCATATATTGAGGCCTACTCCGTTGTCCAAGAAGAGACTAATATTTTGCAGGAGTCTATGGAAGAAGAAATTAATGACATTGTGAGCTTATTTGATGAAAAAGATGAGGAGGAGAGCGAAGAACAAAAGGAGGAAGAGCGGATTAGCTACCCGTGCCCACCTTCTAATGAGAGTAACTCTTCAACTCATAAATTGTTTAATTTCCCTTTGTTCTTACCGAAGGATGATTGCTATGATCCCGTTGATTCTTTTGAAATATCCCTTTTCGATGATGCTTGCTATGCTTGTGGCCAATATGCCAATATGAATTATGCCTATGGAGATGAAATTGCTATAGTTATTGCGTTAAACATGAGATAGTTGCTATTGCACCCACGCATGATAGTCCTATTATCTTTTTGAGTTCTCCAAACTACACTATATCGTAGAAGTTTGCACTTATTGAGGATTATATTGAGGGGTCGCCTTTTTTTGTTACACATGATGATTTTAATGAATATAATATGCACGTGCTTGCTGCTCCTACTTTCAATTATTATGAGAGAGGAACTACATCTCCGCCTCTCTATGTTTCCAACACGATAAAATTGCAAGAAACAGCTTATACTATGCATTGGCCTTTACTTGATGTGCATGAATTGTTCTTGTATGACATGCCTATGCATAGGAAGAGAGTCAGACTTTGTTTTTGCATGACACATATCACTTTGTGCTCATTACTAAATGCCAAATCATTGCTAATTAAAATTGGCTTTCATATACCTTGGGATCCGGGTGGATCCATTACTTGAGCACTTTATGCCTAGCTTAATGGCTTTAAAGAAAGCGCTGCTAGGGATACAGCCGCAAGTTTTAGAGAGTCATTTATTTCTGTTGTGTGCTTTTATAAAGTTTAAAAACAAACAAATAAAGAGGGGAACCTAAAACTTTTTCAAAAAGAAAAGTGAAAGTAAGCAGGACGAGCACCATTAAAATGGGGGAGCTCCTCGAACTTCGTTCATGCCCATGGAAACTTTGCAAACCTTAACTACAGAAACTTTTCAACAAAATTAATTATCCCCTTGTAAAATTCCATTGTATTATAAAAATAGTGTGCCAAGAGTTTCCTTTAGGATGGTTAAACTTCTTGTTGGTTTGTGCGGTGCAAAAACAGAAACTTTGGCTGTAGTGCTTGATTTTACATTGTTTACTGGAATGTCAAAAGTATCTGAAACTTTTTGCAAAGTATTGCTATAGAAATTTTTGATTGTTCCTAATTTTTCCTGAATTTTTAGAGTTACATAAGTATGGTCAATGTTCAGATTACTACAGACTGTCCTGTTTTCACAGATTGGTGTTATAGCTTCATTATTGTTTGAATTCTTGTTGATGGCTCCTTGACTTGGGGCCATAGAATTATGATAGCATACAGTAGGTAATGTTTGTTCATAATTATACAATAATGTTAGAGAAATACATGATGGGATTTTATTGATCATATGCACTAACCCCGCCACTAAAAGTTCGGTTAAGTTTTTTGTTGATGAAGTGTTCGAAGATCGAGGAGATCTCGATATGAGGAGAAGGATTAGAGGCAAGAGCTCAAGCTTGGGGATGCCCGAGGCACCCCAAGCAAATATTAAGGAGACTCAAGCGTCTAAGCTTGGGGATGCCCCGGAAGGCATCCCATCTTTCTTCAACAAGTATCGGTATGTTTTTGGATTCGTTTCATTCACATGATATGCGTAAACTCTTGGAGCGTCGTGTGCTTTTTATTTTTCTTTTAGTAAATGCACCATCCTGGTATGAGATAGTCCTTGATTGATTTATAGAATTGTCTTTGCACTTCCCTTATATCTTTTGAGTATGGCTTTATAGAATGCTTCATGTGCTTCACTTATATCATTTGAAGTTTGGATTTCCTGTTGCTCTTCACATAGAAAACCGCCATTTGTAGAATGCTCTTTTTCTTCACTTATAATTGGTAGAGGGTGGGCATAACTTTTGTAGAAAGAATTAAAACTCTCTTGCTTCACTTTTATCTATTTAGAGAGTTGACAGTAATTAGTCATTCACATGGTTAGTCATAAAATCCTACATAAACTTTTAGATCGCTCAATATGATATGTTTGATTCCATGCAATAGTTTTGAGATATAGAGATGCTAATATGTGGGATGTACTAGTGAATCATTGTTGTCTAGTAAAAATGTTGGTGTTAAGGTTTGTGATTCCCGAAGCATGCACGTATGGTCTCCTAACTATGTAACCAAATTGGCGGGCATTGTATTTTGATTGTTTATCTTTGCGTGAAGGTCGGGGGCGCACGATGGTTAACTCCTACAAACGTCCCCCCTAGGAGCATGCGTTGTAGTATTTTTGCTTCTAGGGCTAATAGATTTTTTGCAATAAGTATGTGAGTTCTTTATGACTAATGTCCAGTCCATGGATTATACGCACTCTCACCCTTCCACCATTGCTAGTGTCGGTGTACTAAAGTAGGGGTACCTTAGTATCCCGACTTGTGCACGGGCAGTAGCAGCGTCCCGTGGCAGGGCTCACCACGCGCTCGCCAAGGCCCACTCTAGTTCCTTTTGAGCCATTCAAGAACAAAGTATTCAAGTTAAGAAACAAGACCCCGGCAAGAGGAGCTTGCCGGGAAGGCCGCTCCAGGCTCAAGACCGCCCCTCTAGCACAAGACCCTGGCAAGAGGAGCTTGCCAGGAAGACCAAAGAACAGCATTTCAGAAGACATGCCGTGGCGCATCGCGCGCCCCTGCAAGGCCCGGGGAGCGACAAGCTTCCGGGCGCGGCAAGGTAGCGACCGCGGAAGATGCTTGTCACGGCAAGCTTGCACTGTGTGCCTGCGCTCCAGCTCATCTGGCCACGCGTCGCCCTGGGGCCCTTCCAGGGGCACGTGGCAGATGGCTGTGCAGCCTGGGGTACACGGTGGCAAGCCACGATGACAAGGCCACCGTCGTGGCGAACGGAGACGCCCGGGCGGAAGCTTTTTGCACTGTTTAGGGGCGACGGCGACGGGCATTCAATGCCTTTGTCCCCCACCGTCAGGGTTAGGTACAAAAAACTGTACATGCACTGTTACAACTACCACCAGTTTTACGTTTTTACCCTCAACTACGTTGCCACCTGTCGGTGACCCCTTTGACCTATAAAAGGAGGCCCATGCACAACGTAGAGGAGGTTCCAAAAAAAAAGCGGGATCACTCCCACGCTCGGTGTAGCCGGTACTGTAGATCTTCTTGCTCCCAAGCCAAGAACTCAATAACAAAACCAAGGCAGGAGTAGGCTTTTACGCATCCGTGCGGCCCGAACCTCGGTAAACCGCTCGCGTGTGCGCTTCGATCCGCTCTTCGTGCTCCCTCCGCTCCCTTGCCGTACCGAAAAGGGGCTCCGGTCCCATAGGTGTTCGTGGGCGATCAGTTCCCCCGACATCTTTGGCACGCCAGGTAGGGGCGTCGAGGTTGTGCGAACCTGATCCGGCGTTCACGCGGGCGTAACCTTCAACAGCTTCGTCAGCTTCATCAACCTCATCAACTACATCAACATGCCGCCGAAGAAGAAGGCTTCGGAGGTCGGAGGCCCGTCCGCGTCGATCCCACCACCACCAGAACCAACGGTTGGTGGGGTAGACGCTGGCGGAAGGACGGACGTTGGCGAGGAAACTCATGGCGCCGCCAAGTCCAAGGACAAGACGGACGACCGAGCTCACTCCAAGACCTCGGCGTCCGTGCACGCGCCACGCCCCTCTCAGGAGGTGCCGGAACAGCGACGGCGTGGTACGCAGGGTACCATCCGCTTGCTGGGCCAAGGACAAGTTGGCGGGTCGCGGGACACTCAAGGCCAACGCGCTGGCACGAGCAAGGCGCGGTCGCTGGGACGAGACCCTGCTCCTTCTAACGCTGTTAGAAGTCTGAGCATATCTCGCTCCTCGCACCGCTCACCACCGCTCCCCTCCACTCCAGCAGAGGCTCTAGCTAGAGCTCAGCTGCTCCTCGACTTCCCTCCAGCGGCAGACAAGGCCGAAGACTGGAGGGCTACCATTCAAAGCCTCATCGCCTTCGCCAACAACGACACGCCGCAGCAGCCGGCAACATCACGGCCGCGGCAAGTCAGCCAAGCGAAGGCCGATGGAGACAAGACCGCCGGGGGTACAACTACCGTGCACTCCCTGCCGCGGAAGCAGAAATCGCCGACTCGCCGGATCAACGTCGACGACGACTCCACGGCGTCGTCGGATCCACGAGCCCGCCGCGATCAACGCCAAGTCCTCGACGACAGGCGACAAGAAGACGCTCGGACTCGCATCGAGCGTCGAAGAGAAGCGCGACAACAGTCCGACCAGTGCGCTGGGACCGCTGTCGACATGCACGCGCCCGGTGAACCAGGTGACTTGCCGTACGCGGCAGGTTGCCCTGCGTTCACTCGAGAGCTGCGGCAAGTCCAGTGGCCCAGCATGAAGAACTTCAAGCCCGACGTACCCGAGAAGTACGACGGCAAAACCCATCCCTCAGAGTTCCTTAGCATCTACACCATTGCGGTGCAGGCTGCAGGGGGACGGGATGAGAAGATATTAGCAAACTACTGCCCGCTTGTGCTCAAGCCCAATGTCAGATCTTGGCTCATGCACTTGCCGGAGAACTCCATCTCTTCTTGGGCAGACCTGTGCCACCAGTTTGTCGGCGCCTTCACGGGCGGCCACAAGCCCCACGGCCAGGAGAGCGACCTTCACATTCTAGACCAGAAGGAAGGAGAGTCCCTGCGGAAATACATCCAGAGATTCAGCCGCTTCCAGCACAACATCCCGGACGTCCACCCTGCCACGGTTATTAGCGCGTTCCATCAGAACGTGCGTAACCGTCGGATGAGGGAGGAGATGGCGATGTGCAAGATACGAGACGTCAGTGAGCTTTACGCTCTGGCTGACAAGTGCGCACACGCTGAAGAGGGGAGGAGACTCCCCGGAGAGGATGTTGGAGCAGGGGGAACGGACAGTGAGGATGCCGCCCCGGCAAGGAAAAACCGGCGGTGGAACAATAAGAAGAAGAGGAACAAGGAAGTACTAGCTGTCGAGCAGTCCGGCAAGGAGGCTAGCGCCAAGAAAGCTCAGGCTGGTAGCTCCGGCAAGGAAGCTTCCCCTGTAGCAGCCGCCGATAAGCAGGACGGCTCCGACAAGCAGTACTGCAAGATCCACCACACCAAGGGCCACGATCTCCAGAACTACAAGAGGGTCGAATACCTCGTCGAGCAGCAGAAGGCTGAGTACGAGCGACGCGACAAGGAGAAGGCCCAAGGAGGCGGAGGAGAGTCCGGCAAGAAGCGGCCATTCAATCGCCGGGGAGGACGCCGTGGCAAGGCCAAGCAGCGGCAAGGAGATAGACCTCCCCGCGGCCGCGACGAGGACGAAGACGAAGACGACGACGAGGACATGGATGACGGAGACAACAGCGAGCAGGAGTTCCAGAAGGCCACAGAAGTTTTGTGCGTCGATGGAGGTGCCTCTCTGCATACTTCCCACCGCCAACTCAAGCAATGGGTGCGGGAAGTAAATGCAGCAGAGCCACCCGTCGAGTCGCGCAAGCTACTGAAGTGGTCCAGCACGCCCATCATCTTCGACCTTGAGGATCACCCTGACCGCACAACTGCGGTCGGGTGCTTGCCGATGTTGGTTTCGCCAACCATCCGCAACGTCAAGGTCACCAAGATGCTGGTTGACGGCGGGGATGGCCTGAACCTGATCTCCTCCGCTGTGATCCGGAAGCTGCAGATCCCCGACAGCGAGCTCGAAGAGACCGGCACGTTCCAAGGGATCAACCCGGGAAGAAGCAAGCCGAAGGGGAAGATCACACTGCCAGTAACCTTTGGCGGAGAACTAAACTTCAGGACTGAGAGGATCACATTCGACGTTGCCGATATCCCATTGCCATACAATGGGATACTTGGTCGTCCAGCTCTCGCCAAGTTCATGGCGGCCTCTCACTATGCCTACAACATGCTCAAGATGCCAGGGCCAATAAGCGTCATCTATGTCCTCGGTGACAAGAAGGACGCGCTTATCTGCGCCTACAAGATCTACCGGGATGCAGCAGCCGCGGCAGACAGCAAGACACTTGCCACTGAAGCTCCCGGGGGGAAGAACGAGGCCAAGTCCGGCAAGAGCTCTGGAGCCCACTTCGGCAAACGCACCTCTTCGGAGTGCTGCGCTGCCGTCGAGGACGCACCATCGAGCTCCACCGGCAAGTGCAAGAAGGGAATGGCTGCTCCACCTGCAACCAAAAAGGTGTCCGCCAAGGAGGACGGCACTGGTGGTACCTTCACCATCAGTGCTACGCTTGATCCTAAATAGGAAAGCGCGCTCGTTGCTTTCTTGCGGGCGAATGTGGACGTATTTGCATGGCAACCGTCTGACATCCCCGGTGTTCCCAGGACAGTAATTGAGCACAAGCTTGCCGTTAGTCCTCATGCGCGGCCCGTCAAGCAGAAGGTCAGGAAGAAAGCGGTGGAGCGCCAAGAGTTTATAGCTGAAGAGATCAAGAAGTTGGAAGCAGCAGGCCTTGTTAGAGGTGTACTTCATCCCACGTGGCTGGCCAATCCAGTTGTCGTGCGCAAAGCTAATGGGAAGTGGAGACTTTGTATAGACTTCACTAATGTGAATAAAGCTTGTCCCAAAGATCCATTTCCCTTGCCGCGCATTGACCAGATCGTTGACTCCACGGCTGGATGTGAGTTTCCTTCGTTTCTTGATGCATATTCCGGATACCACCAGATATTCATGGCTGAAGAAGATGAAGAGAAGACCGCATTCATTAATCCATGTGGCACTTACTGTTTCATACGTATGCCCTTTGGATTGAAGAATGCGGGTTCAACGTTTGCAAGGGTAGTCCACACTGCTTTTGAGCCACAGATACACAGGAATGTAGAAGCCTACGTGGATGATATAGTGGTCAAGAGCAAGGACAAAGATACCATGATTCAAGACCTAGAAGAAACCTTTGCAAACCTGCGCAAGATACAACTCAAGCTCAACCCCGAGAAGTGCGTCTTCGGAGTCCCCTCCGGCAAGCTTCTCGGGTTCTTTGTGTCCCAGAGGGGGATTGAAGCTAATCCCGACAAGATCAAAGCCATCGAGCAGGTCGAAGCCCCGAAGCGCGTCAAGGATGTACGGAGACTTGCTGGTTGTGTGGCTGCTCTCAGCAGGTTCACTTCTAAGTATGCAGAACGCGCCCTGCCGTTTTTCAAAATCTTGAAGAAGGCAGGTCCAATGAAATGGACTCCGGAAGCGGAGGCAGCGCTGCAAGACTTGAAAGGGTACCTGTCCTCCACTCCAATACTTGTCGCACCTAGGCCACAAGAGAAGTTGTTGTTGTACTTAGCAGCGACCAATCAAGTGGTTAGTGCTGCGTTGGTAGCGGAAAGGGAGGCAGATGAGGAGCCCACAGCCCCGGCAAGCACATCCAGCGACAAGCAGGGGGCTTCTCCGACAAGCTCTGGCCCCGACAAGGATGAGTCTGCGCAGATGCAAGGAGAAGTGCGAAAGAAGATGGTGCAGCGCCCAGTTTATTTTGTCAGTTCCCTCTTGCAGGGGCTAGGTCAAGATACTCTGGGGTGCAGAAGCTGCTTTTCGGCCTCCTCATGGCCTCGAGAAAGCTGTGCCACTACTTCCAAGCACACGAGATAACAGTGGTCACTCGCTTTCCGCTGAAGAGGATATTGCAAAATCCAGAAGCAACAGGAAGGATTGTCGAGTGGGCACTGGAGCTGTCAAGCTTTGGTCTCAAGTTTGAAAGTACTTCAACTATTCAGAGCAGAGCATTGGCAGAGTTCATAGCAGAATGGACACCAACGCCAGACGAAGAAGTTCCAGAGACAAGCATCCCCACCAAAGAAGCAAGCAAAGAATGGATAATGTACTTCGATGGTGCCTTCTCGCTGCAAGGCACCGGTGCTGGTGTGCTATTCGTCGCACCCACCCGAGAGCACCTCAAGTACGTTGTCCAAATGCACTTTCCCAAGGAGCAAGCGACAAACAATACCGCAGAGTATGAAGGTTTGCTTGCCGGCCTCAGAATTGCAGCAGAACTTGGGATAAAAAAGCTGATTGTGCGGGGAGATTCACAATTGGTCGTCCGACAAGTAAACAAGAGCTACCAGAGCCCATTGATGGAAGCTTACGTAGACGAAGTGAGAAAGCTTGAAGAACACTTTGAAGGCATACAAATGGAGCACGTTCCAAGAGCTCAAAATGACATCGCAGACGGCCTGTCAAAGTGTGCTGCATTGAAGCTACCTGTGGAACCAGGAACCTTCATGCTCAAGCTAACTCAGCCATCCATTACACCATCAATTGGGCAAAGCAAGAACAGAAAGTTGGTCTCCGGCGACTACTTGCCGGCGGATCTTCCTGAAATCGCCGCCAAGGTCCCCAAGATCAACGACCAAGTTGCTGAGGAACAGTCTGCTCCTGCGGACCCTAGGGTTCGTACAGTTGAAGCAGGTGTTCCCGGCAAGTCTTGCCCCGGCGAGCTTGCCGGGGAACGTTCAGCTCCGGCAGAGCCACAGGTTCTTGCCGTAGAAGCTGACGTTCCCGCAGCAGCACCGATGCCTTTAGTCCTTGTTGTTGAGCCTCAAGCTCCAGCCTGGGCACAGCAAATTGTCCGTTTTTTCCAAACTGGAGAACTTCCCGAAGAGCCAGAAGAGATAGAGAGAATAACCAGGCAGTCAAGTATGTACCAGTTCGTCGGCAATGAACTGTACAGAAGAAGACTCAATGGTGTCAGATTGAATTGCATTTCCCGGGAAGATGGACAGAAGCTGTTGGCAGAGATACACGGAGGCATATGTGGCCACCACATTGGCGCAAGAGCACTTGCCGGGAAGACGTTCCCACAAGGTTTCTTTTGGCCACAAGCCCTCCAAGATGCAACTGCACAAGTAACCAAGTGTGAAGCATGCCAGTTCCATGCCAAACAAATACATCAGCCAGCTCAAGCTCTCCAGACGATCCCTTTGTCCTGGCCCTTTTCGGTCTGGGGGCTCAACATCCTCGGCCCCTTTCTCCGCACAGTCGGGGGCTTTGAGTACTTGTACGTCGCCATCGACAAGTTCACAAAGTGGCCGGAAGTGGAACCAGTGAGAAAGGTGACCGCGCAGTCAGCAGTCAAGTTCTTCAGGTCAATTGTTTGCCGTTTCGGAATCCCTAACAGGATCATCACCGACAACGGCACACAGTTCACAAGTCGCACCTTCATGCAGTACGTCCAAGACCTTGGCGCCAAGGTCTGCTTCGCTTCTGTTGCTCACCCGAGGAGCAATGGTCAAGCGGAGAGGGCAAACGCTGAAATGCTGCGTGGGCTCAAGACAAGAACTTTCGACAAGCTGCACAAGTGCGGAAGAAACTGGATTGAGGAGTTGCCGGCGGCTCTTTGGTCAATCAGGACGACACCAAATCGAGCCACCGGATAGACACCCTTTGCTCTTGTCTATGGAGCAGAGGCAGTTCTCCCCACGGAACTCGTATACGGGTCTCCTCGAGTGCTCGCTTACGATGAGCTCGAGCAAGAGCGGCTGCGGCAAGATGATGCACTGCTCCTCGAGGAGAACTGTCTTCAGGCTGCTGTACGAGCTGCTCGATACCAGCAAGCTTTGCGCCGCTACCATAGCCGCAAAGTTAAAGCCAGAAGTCTCGAGGAAGGCGACCTTGTTCTTCGGCGCGTTCAGTCCGCCAAGAATTCCAACAAGTTGACACCGAAGTGGGAAGGCCCTTATTGGGTGAGGCAAGTCACAAGGCCCGGCGCTGTCCGCCTTGAGACTGGAGAAGGCTTACCGGTGAGCAACTCCTGGAACATTGAGCATCTTCGCAAGTTTCACCCATAAGGCGCGGTTGCCGTGATCCGCTCCGGCAACCACCTTTTGTACAAGTCTTGCCGCTGTTGCATGTAAACCTTTGTACAAAGCCGGGCGCAGACCCCGTGCATCAGTAAAAGTTTTGTGCTTCGCACGACTTGTCATTTCATGCCTTTCCGTTTTCTTGCGTGTGTTATCTGACACTTTGTGCAGCACACACCCCCGGTAAGCAATAACAAGCCACAAGGCTCCATATCTGTGTTTCCTTCCTTTTTCCTTTTTTCTCTCAAGCAGAGGAACTGTTCCTCGCGCACAAGTTTGCCGGGGGGGAAGGAGACAATGGAATGGACCAAGTGCTGTTCAAGAAAGGAAAGCCTTCCCGGGAAGCAAACAACCCACGAAAGCTAAGTTGCCAAAGTTTGAGCATTCAAATTTTTAAAAAAATTCTTAGTTATCTTCCTTGAACGACCACACTTTGTTTGGAAAACCTGTGCGCGGTGGAACCTACCCATGGCTAGCCGCACCCTTACTTTGTTTCGAGAATGCTCAACAGCCTAAGTGACCTGCGACAAGTGTCGCGCCCTTACTTCGTTTTCGAGTTCGCTCAACAATCTAAGTGTGCTACGACTAGCTGCGGTAAGGTTTCTTGCCGGCAGGGGCATTGCCAGCAGGCTGCTGAAGTTTCGCACTCGGCGCTCGCGGCAAGGGTCCCTTTGCCGGAAAGTTCCCTAAAAGCGAAGGGTGAAAGCATACAAAGTAAAGGAGTTGAACAAGGAAATGACTCTGCATTAACTACCCAAAATAAAGTTATGTTACAAGATGACTTGTCGCTGTTCTAACAAATTGCTGTCCATGACTTGATTGGCAGCGACAAGGGAAGCAGAAAGAAAACAACCTAGTCTACACGATCGCCGTCAACCCTCCTGATCTTCCCCACCTTGGCCACGATGTGGTCAACTTGAGCCTTCAACGCTTCCTGGTCAACGTCGGGCGGCAAGGTCCGGAGGACGTTCTCAAGGTTGATCCCGGGGTTGCGGTAGGCGATCTTCGTCAGCACTCGCTCCACAGTACCCGTGCAAAGCCTGCGCGCCTCGTTCGCCAGCTGTGTGGGGAGCCTTTCCCGTAGCTGCGCGAGGGCCGACGCTAATCCTCTGAAAAACAAGCTCAGCTTGGCGCTGTGGGGGAGGTTCTCGTCGGGGGAGTACACGAGGTGCTCCGTCCCCAGCGCCACCATCTCCTTGTCGATGTTGGCAGCGGAGGTGACGAGCTCCTCGGTCAACTGCTCCACCGTCTGCCTGAAGATGTTCTGCGTGAGGGCGGCGATCTCTAACAGTGCCCTCTCAGCCCGGAGATCTTGCTTCAGCTTCGTCTCCCTGTTCCGGGCCTCGTCAAGCGACTCAGTGAGGGTGGACAGTTTCAGCTCCAAGTCCGCGATGGAATCTTTGGCGGCATTGAGCTCCTCGCCCTTGTCGGAGAGGCGGACTTGCAGCTCCGAGTGGGTGTGAGCGTCTTTCTCCCGCGCCAATGTGAGCGCGGCAATCCTCTCCTCGCTCGTCTTCAAGTTCGTCTCCAACTGCGCCACCCTCGCCTCCAAGTCCCTCTTGGCGGTCTCTGCGGCAGCAGTGGCGTCCCTCGCCTCCTGCAGAGCCCCGCCAATGGACTGCTCGTGCGCGGTAAGGTCGTCCTCGTGGCTATCAAGGTCGACCTTCCGCTGCTTGAGCACTCCCTCCCGCCGAGACAGATCCTCGGCGGCTAGTCGTTGCTGCTCCTCAGCCTCGGCCTTCTCGAGGATGAACGCCTGGTGCGCCTCGGCGAGCTCCTCCCGCTCCTCCGCCAAGTTCTGGAGAGCCGCTTGGTTGGTGGCGCGGAGCTCCTCGGCGCGCTTCTCCAGGTCGACGCCAGCCTTGGCAGCCAGAGCCTCTCGGGACTCCAGCTTGGCCTGCCTGGCACGATACAAGGCCAGGAGCCGGCGCAGAAGCTGTTCCTCCTCGGGCTCACTGCTGCTGCCGGGTGCGTCGACAAGCCTCAGCCCGACGAAGGCGAGGACTTCTCCATCGAAGCTCTCTCCCTCCACGGGCGCCCTTGACGAAGATGCCCACGGGACTTGGATGAAGACCCCGTTGGCGGCCTCCAGATAGACACCCGACCCGGTCGCGGCAGCGGGAGGGTCGGCGGCCGGCGCAGCGTCCGGCGCTCCTGCGGCCTCAGGGCCGTCAGTGCGTTCACCGGTCCTATGGGGACCCCGACTTAGAAGTCGAGATCACCGAATGCACGTGTACAGTGATCCCAGAGATCAATGCTCACTGAACACACAGAAGCTGAAATAACAAGAGTCTTACATCCATACAAATAGTCTTACACGAATTATGGCCATTATGGCCAAGTCTTACATAGATAGAGCCTCACGGGCTGAATAGGAAATAACTCAAGTAGCGGAAGTCTTCGATAAACGGGTAGAACCCATGCCATCTGCCTTAACCCTACAGGCATTCTGACTGGGATAGCGTCCTAGTTCGCATGTTCGTCTCCAAAGAACTCTTCCTCATAATCCTGTTCTTCCATGCCTAGCCAATTAAATAACCAGTGGCAAGCCAATGAGTACTTTGAATGTACTCGCAAGCAACCCATGATGTGGTTCAAAGTAACAGTGCATTTGAATAACAATGATCAATCTAGCAAGGCTAGAACAAATATTCTACCATCAAGTTAATGCATCAATAAACTCGCGTAACCTCGAAGACATGTTACCGATATCAACATGAATATGATTCATCTCATCGAGTCAAGTCACCACCTTGACTCACATACACACGCATGGTTTCACAAACATTGGACGTAGCCCAAGAGCGGTTACCAAACTATCCATGACCGTGGACACGGCTATTCGAATAGTTTGACACTCTACAGAGGTTGCACACTTTACCCACAAGATCTGGGGAACTTCCGTGTCATCCACGACCCGCGGTACCTCAAGTACCCGGGGTAAGCACCCGGTCATTACCTTTCCTTAGACGACACTAACATAGAGTCCACTCATTGGTACACGGCCCTCGGGTACAAACAACAGATCACGGGACTTGCCCTAATTTCAGTGTCACGCATACCCGAAGGGACCAACGGTGTGTCCGGTGCCCTGTAAAAACAGTCATGGCCGTCTATCCAAGCACGACCCCGTCCCGGGAAAGACCTCAAGTCTTCCCGTCACTAGTAATGCGGGCACCATGCTAGTATCGACCTAAGTAATCAATAAAGCCCCGTCCCATAAGGGGTAGTGTGGTTGCACATGTATGGTTGGAATAACGGTCGCAACTTAAACCAATCCGTTTGAAAAAACACACACACTTGCCTTGGCACACCACTTCGTCATCAAGTGGTCACCCAACTCATCATCATCATCTCCCTCGGGCATAAATGGCACCCGACGGGGTTTTATGCAAAGACTTCAACCATGAAGGTTCATGTCACACATGCATCACTAATCATAGCCACTATCCATATGCAAGTCATCTAGCACATAGCAAGATCAAGATCATGGCATGCACCATATGGTGGAATCAACTAGGTCACTATCGTAACCCTAATCATCATGCATCGGAAACGAACGGGTTCCGAAGAACAAGTGTATCATGGTCAAAGGGCTGCTTGCCTGGATTGGCTTGGTCTTCAAAGTCTTCAAGTCCTTCTCCTTCTTCTTCCACAGCAACTTCGGCAAATACGGGATCTATACGTCGCATAATAATAACGGAAAAATAAGAATACAAACAAAACAGAAAAATCAAAGTGCTCAGAAAAATGTCAACTCATTTTTGTAAAATACTAGAGGGATTTCTAAGATGGGGAAAAATCTTAGTTGGAGTTTTGGAGTTACAGAATAGAATATATTGATTTTTGAACAGGAGTATTACTGCCCAAATTTGAATTTAAATTTGAACAGTACAACAAAGTTTCATGGATTTGAATGAAAGTAGCACCATTAAATTGGTTGGAATATTACAAGATTTTAGGAGTTGGAAATATTTAATTTGAATCAATATTCTTTTCTGTAGAAATGTTTAAAGCATTTATAGAAAAGAAAAGGAAAAAGGGTCCTGTGCACTGGGCCAGAGGAGGCCACAGTGCACGGCCCAGACGGAGTGGCCCAGCCGCACGGGAGCCAGCGCGCGCACGTCAGGTTTTCAAACCTGACGGGCGGGGCCCGTGGGTCAGTGGCACAGAGGAGGGGGAGAGAGGTGAGGGGATGACAGGCGGGGTCCGCCTGTCATCTCTAACCCCACGGCCACGGCGACGGCGAGCTCACCGGCGAGGATTCCGGCCACGGCGACGGCAACAGAGGGCAGGGATGAGCTCAGTGTCGTGTCGCGGATGCAGGGGTGGTGGTGCGGCACGGCGGGGAGGCCTGGTTCACCGGCGGCGAGGTGGGACGACGGAAGCTCGTCGGAGGGTGGTGGCTGCGGCAGTTTCCGACTGCAAACGGAGGGGGAAATAGGGGGAAATGATCAGGGTGGCTCGGCGGTTCCGAAACAGGTGAATGGAGGGGCAGGGAAGGCCCGTACCACGAGATCGCCGGCGGCCCGACGCGGCGGAGCTCCGGTCGATCCCGAGCACTGGGACCTCTTGGGGTCGAACTGGAGGTGCTGGGGGGATCAGTGGAGAGGAGTGAGGCTGGTGATGGTGCTGGAGATGCTCGGGAGGGGCTTATATAGCCGCACCCGTGGTCCACCGTGGACCCGTGCGCCGGCGAGGTTGCAGGCGAGGCTAGGAGGGGTCCTGGAGCCTGGGATCACGCCGGGGAGGTTCGTGGACTAGCTCCACCTCCAGCTGAGGGGAAAAGAGGAGCGGGGAGCGTCAGAGGAGTGCGCGCGTGCGAGGTGGAGGAGTGGCCGCCGCGGGCGGCCAGCGCGCGTGCGACGACGGTCACTAGAGGGCGCAGGAGGAGGGGGACAGCGCCGGGGAGGTCGCGGACGTCGAGGGGCCTCGACTGGCACGAGGGGGAGGCCCGAGGCTGTCGGGGGAGGTTGATTGGCCGAAGCTACAGTGCTGGTCTGCACTGTTGCGTGCTCCAGAGCGCGCGTTTGGCTGGCATCGCCGCGCTCTCGCCGTTCTGGTCAAACGCAACGTGTCCAGCAGTGTCTAGCACGTTGAGGGAGGAGTAAAGAAAGGGCATGAGGCCTTGGATGCCCTGGAGATGCTAAGAGAGAGGGAGGGTGCTGGTGAAATGGTGGAAACCTGCTGTACAGCAAGGTAAAACAGGGGTTTCACCCTTCAATCATGGAGCTGGGGTGCTGGGGGAGTTACTGGAGGTAGCTGGTAACTCAATGAGCATGTGGTAAGAAGTTGAAGCCATGGAGAAAAGTAAAAGTGATCAAGTTCGAGGTTTTAGCAATTCTGCAGAAGGTGTTTGATCTGTGTTTGGTTAAGTAAATGAATTCCACTTGACATGGCACTTGACATGGTTGAATGACATGAGAAAATAGGGTGCTTCACCAAATTTGGGCCCATTTGGAGAAACTGGCCAATGTAACTTTGGTGAACCCTAGAAATCAACAGAAACAGTTTCATCTTGATTGAGTCAAGCTAATCATCTCCCCTTGATGCACCACTTGGTGTAGCATCATAATTTGGGGTATTGATCATGCCCACAAAGTTTGAAGCTCCAGATAAAAAGTTGGTATTGTAAAGTTGTTCAAATTTGCATTTGAACAGAAAGGGTTTTGAGGTGATCTGATCAAGTTGCTCTATTCCAAATCTTGTGCCATTTGGTCTAGATGCCTTATTAGGTCATTCTAGCATGTGCACCAAGTTTGAGAGCATTTGGACAAGTTTGGCAATGTAGAGTTGCTCAAACTTCAAATATGGACAGAATGGTTATGAAGGGGTTCGAGGATGTTTTATTGCTTCCCAAGGCATGGGACTTGGCAAGATCATCAAATATGTCATATATGACATGATAGAATTTCCCTGGAATTTTTGGAGAAAAATTCCTTTGTAAATATTTCAAAAGCTTGAAATATCCAGAAAGGGTTTAAGAGGGATTAGCCCATTATTTTGAACATGACCAAGTGTTGAAACTCTTATATATGGACAATATATGTCCTATGAGTCTCTCTGAATTTTGGCAAATATTTTTGAAACAGTTAAATAATTTTCTCCTATTAAAGACCATTTCTGGCCTTAAGAAAAAGCTTTTAAATAAAATAGAAAAATAACTTTTAAAATTATGCCTTTGTGGTTTCTGGGAGTCCTATGACTACTAGGTCTCAAATAAATCTTTTGAAATAATTTTCTCACCCTAAATCAAGTACTTGCAGTGCAAATCTCAATTCAGGGGTTTTTTGGAAAACTAAATTTATAAAATACTTTTTGGCCAAATTAATTTTGTAAGAAAATACTATACTGTCATATAACACTTGGCATGATCATTGGGCAGAAGTTTTTGGTATGGAGATGAAGTCTACAAGAGATCATAGTTGACTTTAATGAGCACATGAAAAAGCACATGGAGAAAACTCAATTCCAAATAAAAGCCAAATGATGCTAAAAAATTTTGCTGGTCCAAATTTTCATGCTTCAAAGATACAAATATCATGTTACAAAATGCAGGGTGTGACAGACCTACCCCCCTTACAAGAATCTCGTCCCCGAGATTCCTAAACTAGGGCTTAAAAGAGATCGGGAAACTCGGATCTAAGATAGTCTTCTCGTTCCCAGGTTGCTTCTGCTTCGGTGTGGTTGCTCCACTGGACCTTGAAGTACTTGATGGTATGGCTTCATGTACGTCGTTCTGCTTCGTCCAGAATGCGAATGGGCTTCTTGCGGTAGGTCAAATCGGGCTGCAGATCAATGGCTTGGTGATCCACATCCTTGTAGAGATTGGGCTTGTCTGGAACTTGGAGACATTTCCGGAGTTGTGACACATGGAACAAATTGTGCACGTCGGATAGCTCATGTGGTAGTTCCAACTGATAAGCCACTTCTCCTCGCCGGTCGGTGATCTTGAAAGGGCCAATGAACCTTGGCGCGAGCTTCCCCTTGACGTGGAAACGCTTGGTTCCCTTCAGAGGAGTTACCCGCAGGTACACATGATCTCCGACACGGAAACTCATGTCTCGGCGTCGAGTGTCAGCATAACTCTTCTGCCTTGACTTGGCTGCCTTTAATCGCTCTCTGACTAGTTGGACTTGCTCTTCTGCTGTGGGGAGAATATCCGGTCCAAAGACTAGTCCTTCTCCAGTCTCTGACCAGTTGAGGGGTGTGCGACATCTGTGTCCGTACAACACCTCAAATGGTGCCATCTGAAGGCTTGACTGGTAATTGTTGTTATAGGAGAACTCGGCAAAAAGGGAGACAGTCTTCCCACTTGGCTCCATACGTCAGGACACAGGCTCGGAGCATGTCTTCGAGAATCTGATTGACTCGCTCTGTTTGACCTCCGGTCTGTGGGTGGAAAGTTGTGCTGAAAGACAACATGGTTCCCAAGGCTTCTTGGAATCTCTTCCAGAACCTTGAAGTGAACTGGGTGCCTCGATCTGACACAATCTCCTTGGGAACACCGTGAAGACTTACGATTTGGTTGATATAGAGAGTTGCCAGCTGGTTGCCTGAGTAGGTAGTCTTGACAGGAATGAAATGGGCCACCTTGGTCAAATGATCAACTATGACCCAGATGGAGTCATGTCCTCTATTCGACCTTGGTAGTCCAGTGATGAAGTCCATTCCGACTTTATCCCACTTCCACTCAGGAACCTTGAGTGGTTGAAGCAATCCAGCAGGTCGCTGAGATTCAGCCTAGACCCTTTGGCACACATCACACTTTGCAACATAGGTTGCAATCTCTCTCTTCATCCCGTGCCACCAGAATCGTGCCTTCAAGTCTTGGTACATCTTGGTTCCTCCGGGGTGGATAGAATACGGAGTGTCGTGGGCTTCTTGCAGAATCAGCGTCTTCAGCTCGGTGTTGTTTGGTATGCAGAGGCGACCTTTGTACCAAACAATCCCGTGCTCGTCTTCGGAGAATCCTGGGCCCTTGCCCAGCTTCATCTTCTTCTTGATACCTTCGATGGTTGCGTGTCCATCTTGAGCCTTCTTGACGTCGTCCATCAGGGTTGGTCTGACTTCCAAATGATCCAGAAATCCGGGGGTAACTAATTCCAAACTGAATTGTTCGATTTCCTTAAACAAGGCTGGCTGCCTTTCTTGAATAACGACATTCAAAGAGCAAGCATTCCTGCTTAAGGCATCGGCCACCACGTTAGCCTTCCCAGGGTGATACTGAACACTGAGGTCATAATCTTAGATGAGTTCCAACCATCTCCGTTGCCTCATGTTCAATTCCTTTTGGGTGAAAATGTACTTCAGACTTTTGTGGTCTGTGTAAATCTCACACCGTTTCCCTAGGAGGTAATGCCGCCATGTCTTCAAGGCATGAACTACTGCCGCTAGCTCAAGATCGTGAGTAGCGTAGTTCTCCTCATGGGGTCGTAGCTGCCTGGAGAGGTATGCTATGATGCGGCCTTCTTGCATCAGAACGCTTCCCAATCCGGTTCGAGAGGCATCACAATATATCACGAACTCCTTGTGAATATCAGGTGTTGCCAGAACTGGGGCGGTGGTCAGTCTCTTATTGAGCTCTTGGAAGCTCTCTTCGCATTTCGGCGTCCACTCGAACATCTTGTCCTTCTTGAGGAGCTGAGTCATTGGTCGTGCAATGCTAGAGAATCCTTCCACGAACTTGCGGTAATAGCCCGCTAGTCCGAGGAAGCTTCTGACTTCCTTGACGGTCGTTGGAGATTGCCATTGGGTCACAGCTTCGATTTTTGCAGGATCAACAGATAATCCTTCCTCGGTCAAGACATGACCTAAGAATCCAACTTTATGCAGCCAAAACTCACACTTGCTGAATTTGGCATACAGTTGGTGCTCACGAAGCTTGTCTAGGACCATCCTCAGGTGCTGCTCATGCTCTTCCTCCGACTTCGAGAACACTAGAATGTCATCAATGAAGACAACAACAAACTTGTCCAAATATTCCATGAAGACTTTATTCATGAGATACATGAAGTAAGCTGGGGCATTGGTTAACCCAAAAGACATGACTGTGCACTCGTACAGGCCATATCTGGTTACGAATGCCGTCTTCGGAATATCTTGGGGTCTGATCTTCAGCTGGTAATATCCAGACCTGAGGTCGATCTTGGAGAATACCTTGGCTCCGCTGAGTTGATCAAACAGATCTTCGATCTTGGGAAGTGGGTACTTGTTATTGATTGTAACTTCATTGAGGGAACGATAGTCAATGCATAAGCGGATGGTACCGTCCCTCTTGGCCATAAACAGAACAGGAGATCCCCAAGGGGAGGCACTCGGGCGAATAAATCCCTTCCTTAGCTGCTCTTCTAGCTGCTTCTTCAACTCGGCTAATTCTTCCGTCCCCATTCTATAAGGCTTCTTATAGATGGGTCCTGCTCCGGGCACAAGCTCGATGATGAACTCAATGTCACGGTCAGGGGGCATTCCCGGTAGTTCATCCGGAAAGACATCAGGATACTCACATACCACCGGTACTTGATCTAGCCCAACTTCAGACAGACAGTTGACTTTAGCGGCTTGAGCGGAAGAGGAGTTGGGGGCAAACTTGACTTCGACTCCTTGGTCATTGGTCACAGTGACTGTCCGATTGGCACAGTCTAACAAGCCTTGGTGCTTGCTGAGCCAATTCATGCCTAGGATCACATCCAAGCCTTGCGATCTCAGGACGATAAGGTCTGCTAGGAAGTCTACACCGTTAATGGTAATACTGACTCCTTTACATCCTATCTTGGCTCTCATCTCGGCTCCGGGGGTTTGTACCACCATAGGGTTATTCAGGGGTGTAGGGGTCATGCCACTTTTTAATGCAAATCTTTGAGTGACAAATGAATGCATTGCTCCAGAATCAAACAAGACAGTTGCAGGTGCTGAGTTGACAAGGAACGTACCCAGCACGACGTCCGGGTCTTCCTGGGCTTCTTCAGCAGTGACGTGATTCACACGCCCCTTCCCATAGTTTGGTGGATTGCGAGGAGCTGGGTTCCTTGGTGGCATTCCACGGCCTTGTCCCTGGTTCTGCGCATTGGGGCGCGGGGCATCAGGCTTCTTGTTGGGGCACACCCTTGAGATGTGTCTGGGCTGACCACATCCAAAGCAAGTGACTTGGTTTGGATTGATCTTGTTGCCACCACTGGTGTTGGGGTTGAAAACTGGCCTAGGGTTGGCATACTGCTGAGGCTGAGGATTGGTACGAGGTGCAGGAGCTCTTGGCTGCTGATAGGTTGGCTTGGCCGGGGCTGACTGCCACGGACGAGGCTTCTGGTTGCTGGAACTTCCCTTACTGACCAACTTGCGCTTGCGAGTGTCTTCCAAAGCACGCCGCTTGTCTTCAAGCATGAGTGCCTTGTTTACCAGGTCAGGGAAAGACGGGCAGTCGCACACGACAAGCGAGTATTGCAGAGTCTGATTAAGGCCTTCCATGAAGCGCTCCCTTTTGGCAGCATCAGTGCTGACATCTTCAGGGGCATACCTTGACAGAACACTGAACTTCTGCATGTACTCCTTGACAGTGCCACTTCCTTGCTTCAGGGCTCGGAACTCACGCTTTTTGATAGCCATGATTCCGGAAGGAATGTGGGCCTTGCGGAATTCTGCCTTGAAGTTCACCCAAGTGATGTCTTGTTCAACATGCATGACCTTGAATCCATCCCACCAAGCTCTAGCAGTTCCCCCGAGGCAGTGGGCTGCATAAGCCACCTTCTCGCGATCTTCGGTGCATCCGACTAGTTCCAGGATTTCCTCAATGGAACGGACCCAGTCGTCAGCATCCAAGGGTTCTGCAGTCTCGATGAAGGTTGGCGGTGCATGCTTCTTGAACTCTGCCAATGTGGAATGTCCATTGCCATTCCCCGCCGGCTGGCGGTTGTTGGTGACGGCTTGAGCAATCAACTGGAGAGCTGCAGTGTTGGCTTGGCGTTCCTCTCGGAAAGCTTGGAGAAGCTGAGCCGTGTCCATGCTTGGAGGAGGTGGTGGTGGAGCTTGGTCGTTGGTTTGGTCGTGGCCTGCCTCTGGCTGAGAGGATGCTCCGGCTTTGGGCTGCTAGGTAGAGGTACCAGTACAAGTTACAACAGGCATCCTGTTGGAGCGGTAAAAGGTCCCATGACTCGGAAGAGGGAAAGCAAGATAGATGGGTGCCCTGTAAGGGGGTGGGTGTGACACTAAATCAAATCATGCAAGGGCCGTAAGGCCAAAACACATCCATTAAAAATCCAAATAGGTGATGTAGTCGTTTACACGCTCCCGAAGGAAGAATACGACATACAACCAGACACGACAAAAGCAAACACTAGATGGTTTCATATGAACCATACAAGGACTCGACTGCGCATAGGGGTTACACGACCTATCCTACCGTAGAGGTTACAACTGGCATATCCGAGTAGCAAATAATGCCTAAGCGGCGGAATGCTCGGTCGCGTATTCCGGCTCTTCTGGGTCTTCCTCCTTGTCTTCATCTGTCTGGGCTCCCTTGTCGCTTGAGGGTGTAGGGGAGTGGAGGAGTTGGATACGACGGTGCTTTGACGATGGTGCAGGGAAAAGCTTGCGATATTCCCTTGCCATCATCCAGCGTCGCCGAGGTGGCTCTTCACCCTTGGAAGATACATCCTCGGAGGGCCTTCCGCCTCGATATGCGATAGCGGATTGTCCAGAAGGTGCTCCTTCCTTCTTGATCCTGTTTGCCTTCTCTTGAGCTCGACGAAGAAGTGCCTTGGTCTTGTGAAGTTCTTCTCGAATCTTCATTGATTCCGAGGCCAAGTCTTGTGCCAGGCTGTCGGCACATAGACTGAAGTAGGTCTGGAACCGAAGCGAGAGTCCTTCCTTCAGTGGAGGGGCTAGTGCGCTGCTCTCTTCGTCACCTTCCTTTCGGTAAGGTAAGAAGCGAGTGGCCAACTTGGCTGCCATCTCCGGAAGAAGCTCGCGGAGACGGGTTAGTGCCTTGAGTGCAGCGGCCTCGGCAGCGAGTGGTAGCGTTGCCATCTGGGGTCCCTCGAAGAACCAACTTGTGGGAGGATCGTTTGCCTTCACGATCACTTCCACATGGTACTCCACCTCAGTGTCGCTCACCCAATGCTCAAGGTAGGTGAGGATGGGTGCTCAGTGGAACTGACACTCCTGGAGGCTATCCTCGAGAAGTAAGGGAAACCCAGTGGTCAGGTGCTCTTCGGGTACAGCGGCCATCTACAAAGGTGGAATAGGAGGGGTTAATAAGCTGATGAAATCTCAGGTTTAGAAAAGAAGAGAGGTTCAGAAGGTTTTGAAAAGGGGTCTCAACTATCTAACGCCCATGCTAACTAAGGCTTCCTACAGTCAGGATGGCTCTGATACCAGCTCTGTGGGGACCCCGACTTAGAAGTCGAGATCACCGAATGCACGTGTACAGTGATCCCAGAGATCAATGCTCACTGAACACACAGAAGCTGAAATAACAAGAGTCTTACATCCATACAAATAGTCTTACACGAATTATGGCCATTATGGCCAAGTCTTACATAGATAGAGCCTCACGGGCTGAATAGGAAATAACTCAAGTAGCGGAAGTCTTCGATAAACGGGTAGAACCCATGCCATCTGCCTTAACCCTACAGGCATTCTGACTGGGATAGCGTCCTAGTTCGCATGTTCATCTCCAAAGAACTCTTCCTCATAATCCTGTTCTTCCATGCCTGGCCAATTAAATAACCAGTGGCAAGCCAATGAGTACTTTGAATGTACTCGCAAGCAACCCATGATGTGGTTCAAAGTAACAGTGCATTTGAATAACAATGATCAATCTAGCAAGGCTAGAACAAATATTCTACCATCAAGTTAATGCATCAATAAACTCGCGTAACCTCGAAGACAGGTTACCGATATCAACATGAATATGATTCATCTCATCGAGTCAAGTCACCACCTTGACTCACATACACACGCATGGTTTCACAAACATTGGACGGAGCCCAAGAGCGGTTACCCAACTGTCCATGACCGTGGACACGGCTCTTCGAATAGTTTGACACTCTGCAGAGGTTGCGCACTTTACCAACAAGAAATGGGGAACTTCCGTGTCATCCACGACCCGCGGTACCTCAAGTACCCGGGGTAAGTACCCGGTCATTACCTTTCCTTAGACGACACTAACATAGAGTCCACTCGTTGGTACACGACCCTCGGGTACAAACAATAGATCACGGGACTTGCCCTAATTTCAATGTCACACATATCCGAAGGGACCAACGGTGTGTCTGGTGTCTTGTAAAAACAGTCATGGCCGTCTATCCAAGCACGACCCCGTCCCGGGAAAGACCTCAAGTCTTCCCGTCACTAGTAATGCGGGCACCATGCTAGTATCGACCTAAGTAATCAATAAAGCCCCGTCCCATAAGGGGTAGTGTGGTTGCACATGTATGGTTGGAATAACGGTCGCAACTTAAACCAATCCGTTTGAAAAACCACACACACTTGCCTTGGCACACCACTTCGTCATCAAGTGGTCACCCAACTCATCATCATCATCTCCCTCGGGCATAAATGGCACCCGACGGGGTTTTATGCAAAGACTTCAACCATGAAGGTTCATGTCACACATGCATCACTAATCATAGCCACTATCCATATGCAAGTCATCTAGCACATAGCAAGATCAAGATCATGGCATGCACCATATGGTGGAATCAACTAGGTCACTATCGTAACCCTAATCATCATGCATCGGAAACGAACGGGTTCCGAAGAACAAGTGTATCATGGTCAAAGGGCTGCTTGCCTGGATTGGCTTGGTCTTCAAAGTCTTCAAGTCCTTCTCCTTCTTCTTCCACAGCAACTTCGTCAAATACGGGATCTATACGTCGCATAATAATAACGGAAAAATAAGAATACAAACAAAACAAAAAAAATCAAAGTGCTCAGAAAAATGTCAACTCATTTTTGTAAAATACTAGAGGGATTTCTAAGATGGGGAAAAATCTTAGTTGGAGTTTTGGAGTTACAGAATAGAATATATTGATTTTGGAATAGGAGTATTACTGCCCAAATTTGAATTTAAATTTGAACAGTACAACAAAGTTTCATGGATTTGAATGAAAGTAGCACCATTAAATAGGTTGGAATATTACAAGATTTTAGGAGTTGGAAATATTTAATTTGAATCAATATTCTTTTCTGTAGAAATGTTTAAAGCATTTATAGAAAAGAAAAGGAAAAAGGGTCCTGTGCACTGGGCCAGAGGAGGCCACAGTGCACGGCCCAGACGGACTGGCCCAGCCACACGGGAGCCAGCGCGCGCACGTCAGGTTTTCAAACCTGACGGGCGGGGCCCGTGGGTCAGTGGCACAGAGGAGGGGGAGAGAGGTGAGGGGATGACAGGCGGGGCCCGCCTGTCATCTCTAACCCCACGGCCACGGCGACGGCGAGCTCACCGGCACGGATTCCGGCCATGGCGACGGCAACGGAGGGCAGGGATGAGCTCAGTGTCGTGTCGCGGATGCAGGGGTGGTGGTGCGGCACGGCGGGGAGGCCTGGTTCACCGGCGGCGAGGTGGGACGGCGGAAGCTCGTTGGAGGGTGGTGGCTGCGGCTGTTTCCGACTGCAAACGGAGGGGGAAATAGGGGGGAAATGATCAGGGTGGCTCGGCGGTTCCGAAACAGGTGAAAGGAGGGGCAGGGAAGGCCCGTACCACGAGATCGCCGGCGGCCCGACGCGGCGGAGCTCCGGTCGATCCCGAGCACTGGGACCTCTTGGGGTCGAACTGGAGGTGCTGGGGGGATCAGTGGAGAGGAGTAAGGCTGGTGATGGTCCTGGAGAGGCTCGGGAGGGGCTTATATAGCCGCACCCGTGGTCCACCGTGGACCCGTGCGCCGGCGAGGTTGCAGGCGAGGCTAGGAGGGGTCCTGGAGCCTGGGATCACGCCGGGGAGGTTCGTGGACTAGCTCCACGTCCAGCTGAGGGGAAAAGAGGAGCGGGGGAGCGTCAGAGGAGTGCGCGCGTGCGAGGCAGAGGAGTGGCCGCCGCGGGCGGCCAGCGCGCGTGCGATGACGGTCACTGGAGGGCACAGGAGGAGGGGGGACAGCGCCGGGGAGGTCGCGGACGTCGAGGGGCCTTGACTGGCGCGAGTGGGAGGCCCGAGGCTGTCGGGGGAGGTTGATTGGCCGAAGCTACAGTGCTGGTCTACACTGTTGCGTGCTCCAGAGCGCGCGTTTGGCTGGCATCACCGCGCTCTCGCCGTTCTGGTCAAACCCAACGTGTCCAGCAGTGTCTAGCACGTTGAGGGAGGAGTAATGAAAGGGCCTGAGGCCTTGGATGCCCTGGAGATGCTGAGAGAGAGGGAGGGTGCTGGTGAAATGGTGGAAACCTGTTGTACAGCAAGGTAAAACAGGGGTTTCACCCTTCAATCATGGAGCTGGGGTGCTGGGGGAGTTACTGGAGGTAGCTGGTAACTCAATGAGCATGTGGTAAGAAGTTGAAGCCATGGAGAAAAGTAAAAGTGATCAAGTTGGAGGTTTTAGCAATTCTCAGAAGGTGTTTGATCTGTGTTTGGTCAAGTAAATGAATTCCACTTGACATGGCACTTGACAGGGTTGAATGACATGAGAAAATAGGGTGCTTCACCAAATTTGGGCCCATTTGGAGAAACTGGCCAATGTAACTTTGGTGAACCCTAGAAATCAACAGAAACAGTTTCATCTTGATTGAGTCAAGCTAATCATCTCCCCTTGATGCACCACTTGGTGTAGCATCATCATTTGGGGTATTGATCATGCCCACAAAGTTTGAAGCTCCAGATAAAAAGTTGGTAATGTAAAGTTGTTCAAATTTGCATTTGAACAGAAAGGGTTTTGAGGTGATCTGATCAAGTTGCTCTATTCCAAATCTTGTGCCATTTGGTCTAGATGCCTTATTAGGTCATTCTAGCATGTGCACCAAGTTTGAGAGCATTTGGACAAGTTTGGCAATGTAGAGTTGCTCAAACTTCAAATATGGACAGAATGGTTATGAAGGGGTTTGAGGATGTTTTCTTGCTTCCCAAGGCATGGGACTTGGCAAGATCATCAAATATGTCATATATGACATGATAGAATTTCCCTGGAATTTTTGGAGAAAAATTCCTTTGTAAATATTTCAAAAGCTTGAAATATCCAGAAAGGGTTTAAGAGGGATTAGCCCATTATTTTGAACATGACCAAGTGTTGAAACTCTTATATATGGACAATATATGTCCTATGAGTCTCTCTGAATTTTGGCAAATATTTTTGAAATAGTTAAATAATTTTCTCCTATTAAAGACCATTTCTGGCCTTAAGAAAAAGCTTTTAAATAAAATAGAAAAACAACTTTTAAAATTATGCCTTTGTGGTTTCTGGGAGTCCTATGACTACTAGGTCTCAAATAAACCTTTTGAAATAATTTTCTCACCCTAAATCAAGTACTTGCAGTGCAAATCTCAATCAGGGGTTTTTTGGAAAACTAAATTTATAAAATACTTTTTGGCCAAATTAATTTTGTAAGAAAATACTATACTGTCATATAACACTTGGCATGATCATTGGGCAGAAGTTTTAGGTATGGAGATGAAGTCTACAACAGATCATAGTTGACTTTAATGAGCACATGAAAAAGCACATGGAGAAAACTCAATTCCAAATAAAAGCCAAATGATGCTAAAAACAATTGCTGGTCCAAATTTTCATGCTTCAAAGATACAAATATCATGTTACAAAATGCAGGGTGTGACAGGTCCCTTCCCCAGCTGCCGCATCAGCGGCCGCGGCGTCCTCATCGGCGGCTGGCTCGTCGGCGCCGGCCATCCCTTCAGCGGTGGTGGCGTCGCCGCGCGCGTCCTCCTCGGCGATGGCCTCAGTCTCCATCGGCTCCGGGGCGGGCGGATCTGACAGAAGAAAAAGAAAAGAAGAATCGTCAAGCAAATATCCAAAAAGAAGAATTCAAAAGAAGAAAAGTACAAGGGATACCTGCGCGGGCCTCTTCCTCTACGGGGTTCCTTGCCGGGGAGTTCTCCCTTGGCGGCGTGGTAGTAGTCCCTGCCGGCGGAGGGCCGCTGGCGCCTTCCCTTGGCGGGGTGCCCACCCTTGTCGGGGTGCTCGCCCTCGGCGGGGTACTCGCCCTCGGCGGGGTACTCGCCCTTGGCGGAGCGCTCTCCCTCGCCGGGGAGCTCCTCCTTGGCGGGAAGGGTGGGACGAGCGGCTCGTCGGGAGCAGTCTCTTGACACTCCTGAGGCTGCGGCTCCACTTCTGCACAGGCCAACGAGCAAACAAGACATTAGCAAGGATAAGAAGCTCAAGCGCGTCCAACAAGCGAAAAAGTAAACAAAGGACTTACGCTGGGGGCTGCGCTCGGGGCTGCCCTGCAGGGCAGCTGGCTAGTCCGGCAAGCTCGTCGCCGGCGCATCCCCTGCCGCTGCGACGGGATCGTCCTCGAGGTCGACCACCGGGATCTTAGCCCTCTTCGCCACCCTCTGCGCCAAGGTCCTGAGGGGCAAACATCAAGATCAGAGTCAGGCAAAGAGAATTCAAGACAAGAGCAACAAAAAAAATCAAAAGAAATAAGAGTTACAAGTGCTTACTCTTCCTCCTCCTCGTCGGAACTAAGGACAGAGAAGTCGAAGTCCGCCTCGCGCGTCCCGGCACGAGGAGCTGGAGGGGTAGGCTCCCTCGGGCGCTTGGCGGGCTCTGGAGCCGTGGGCTAAGAAGACCCCGCTCCGGTCGTCGCCGAAGACCGAGGGGCGGAGGGAACGCCAGAACCAGTTTGGGAAGATCCCCCTCCGTCTGCCGCTGAGGCGCGGGGCGCCTCCTTGACGGCCTTGCTCGTCGTGGTGGCACGCGTCGAGCAACGCTGCGGCTGCTGTCGGGGCGCCGGCTGCCTCGCCGTGTCAGTGGTCTTGCGGAGGCGATTCTTTGGCTGTGGCGGAGGACTTGGCGGTGGCGGGGAATTCTCCGAGGATGAGGAGGCGTCATCGAGGCCCAAAGACCCGCCTGAGTCTTTTGAAGGGTCGCCCGAGTCGTCGCCCGATTCGGCGTCCTCCTCGGCGAGCTCACTTGACTCTGTGCCCTGCCCGGCAGCCTCGCTCGTCCCGGCAGGCTGCCCGGCAGGCCTCAGCAGTTTGAGGATCTCCTCCTCCTCGGCCCGGCTCACCGCGTCCGCTGCGTCCGCCTCGTCCAAGGAATACCCGAACTCGCCCGCGGCCTCAGCTGCGGCTGCCTCCTCCAGCCTGGTGGCAATATACGCCAGGTCCCGGTCGGTGATGTCGCGGGTGAGACCCTTCTTCTCATAAAGATTGATCGGCAGCTCAACCAAGTTGTCGAAGAAAGTTTGTGCAGTATCGTCGGAAGTCGCACAGCGGCATTGCCGCGCGGATGGCACTAAGGGAAGAGTTGTTACATAATGGAACTACTCCCTGTGACGGGGTAAACCACTCCGGGTGCTTGGGGTCATGCTTGAATAGCTCCCGGACCATCCCCTTGAGCTCCGGGACAGTAAAGTTGTAGTTGAGGCCAGGGCGTAGCCTCATGCAGTCTGCCGCGTTGCCGAACTCCCAAGCAGACCGCTTCCTCTCCTGCAAGGGAGCGATGCGCCGGCGAAGGAAATCTGCCCCGACCTCACCTACAGTAAGATTGGCTTGCCGGAGGCGGAGGATCCTAGTGAGGGCAACCTTCAGCTTCTCGTCCTCCGGGGCCAGGTCACTCCAATCCTTGTCGCGCACTATTGCAGCTCGGCGCGGGGAGGTAAATTGCTCAGGTTCATCTTCCATAACCCTGCACCAATCGGCCCTCCACTCCTCCCACTTGCCGCGGAGCTCTCCAATCAAGTACGCCTCTTTATTGTTGAGCCTAAAGATCCAAGAGATGCCACCGGATAGAGGGGATCCAGACTCTACTCGAGGTGTGAAGAAATGGCGGAAGAGAGCTACGTTGGGGGAGACTCCGACAAAGTTTTCGCACAGATGTGCGAAAACGGCCAAGGTTAGGACTGCGCTTGGGGTGAAATCTAGAAGGTGGAATCCATACATGTTCATAACATCGCAGAAGAACTCAGAGTACGGAGGGCAGAGGCCGCAATGGAAGAACAGAGCAAAATAAGGGTAACCTCCCGGGAACATGTCGCAGGCTTCAGCGGTGAGGACCCTGGTGCGCGGGTGAGCCTTCGTCTCCCTCGACCAGAACAAGTAGTACTTGTCCTTCAACTCCCTCGCGCCAAGCCTCGGCGGGAAGACCACCATCTTCTTCCGCATTGCTGCTAGCTTCGCCACCCGCTCGGACTTCGCGCTTTTCGCCTTGTCGCTCTTCGGGGCCATGGCGGGGACGGCGAGTGGGGTCGACGGCGCTGGGGAGGCTGGCGGCGGCGGAAGAGGGGTGGAGCTCGGCTCTCTTTCGACCTTTGAGGAGGAGAGGAGCGGCGGGGGTTTCTGGAGGTTGAAGACGCAATGAAGCAATGGGGGAAACTGCCCCTGTTTCCACTGCTTTTATGGGGGAGCGGGGGACGTTCCCCATTTTCCCATTAAAGAAACAGGCCACGATCTCTCCCACGACGCCGCAATCGACGCGTGTCGTTAGGGAGGGATGCGGCGGATACAGAGTAGGATACGGCGCGCCGTGGGCCGCGTGTGTCCGTGCACTGTTTTGGGCCTGGCCCAACAGCGCTCGGCACCGTGTGTGGCCCAGGCCCGGGGGCTCCTGTCGGTGTACTAAAGTAGGGGTACCTTAGTATCCCGACTTGTGCACGGGCAGTAGCAGCGTCCCGTGGCAGGGCTCACCACGCGCTCGCCAAGGCCCACTCTAGTTCCTTTTGAGCCATTCAAGAACAAAGTATTCAAGTTAAGAAACAAGACCCCGGCTAGAGGAGCTTGCCGGGAAGGCCGCTCCAGGCTCAAGACCGCCCCTCTAGCACAAGACCCTGGCAAGAGGAGCTTGCCAGGAAGGCCAAAGAACAACATTTCAGAAGACATGCCGTGGCGCATCGCGCGCCCCGGCAAGGCCCGGGGAGCGACAAGCTTCCGGGCGCGGCAAGGTAGCGACCGCGGCAAGATGCTTGCCGCTGCAAGCTTGCACTGTGTGCCTGCGCTCCAGCTCATCTGGCCACGCGTCGCCCTGGGGACCTTCCAGGGGCACGTGGCAGATGGCTGTGCAGCCTGGGGTACACAGTGGCAAGCCCCGATGACAAGGCCACCGTCGTGGCGAACGGAGACGCCCGGGCGGACGCTTTTTGCACTGTTTCGGGGCGACGGCGACGGGCATTCAATGCCTTTGTCCCCCACCGTCAGGGTTAGGTACAAAACACTGTACATGCACTGTTACAACTACCACTAGTTTTACGTTTTTACCCTCAACTACATTGCCACCTGTCGGTGACCCCTTTGACCTATAAAAGGAGGCCCATGCACAACGTAGAGGAGGTTCCAAAAAAAAGCGGGATCACTCCCACGCTCGGTGTAGCCGGTACTGTAGATCTTCTTGCTCCCGAGCCAAGAACTCAATAACAAAACCAAGGCAGGAGTAGGGTTTTACGCATCCGTGCGGCCCGAACCTGGGTAAACCGCTCGCGTGTGCGCTTCGATCCGCTCTTCGTGCTCCCTCCGCTCCCTTGCCGTACCGAAAAGGGGCTCCGGTCCCATAGGTGTTCGTGGGCGATCAGTTCCCCCGACAGCTAGCCTCTCTTGTATCGCGCAACTTTCGCTCGTACCATACACCCACCATATACCTTCCTCAAAACAGCCACCATACCTACCTATTATGGCATTTACATAGCCATTCCGGTATATATTGCCATGTAACTCCACCGTTCCATTTTTATAACACGCACCATCATTGTCATATTGCCCTGCATGATCGTAAGATAGCTAGCATGATGTTTCCATGGCTTGTCCGTTTTTTGATGTCATTGCTACGCTAGATCATTGCACATCCCGGTACACCACCGAAGGCATTCATATAGAGTCATATTTTTGTTGTAGTATCGAGTTGTAATATCGAGTTGTAAGTAAATAGAAGTGTGATGATCATCATTATTAGAGCATTGTCCCTTGAAAAAAAAGAAAAAAGGAAAGGCCAAAAGAAAAGAAAAAAGAAAGGCAATAAAATGCCAAAAACAGGAAGGCCCAAAAAAAAAGAAAAAAAAAGAAAAAAGAAAAAAACGGACTATGCTACTATCTTTTTTCCACACTTGTGCGTCAAAGTAGCACCATGATCTTCATGATAGAGAGACTCCTATGTTGTCACTTCCATATACTAGTGGGAATTTTCATTATAGAACTTGGCTTGTATATTCGAACGATGGGCTTCCTCAAATTCCCTAGGTCTTCATGAGCAAGCAAGTTGATGCACACCCACTAGTTTTATTTTGAGCTTTCATACACTTATAGCTCTAGTGCATCCATTACGTGGCAATCCCTACTCACTTACATTGATATCTATTGATGGGCATCTCCATAGCCCATTGATACACCTAGTCGATGTGAGACTTTCTCCCTACTTTTTTCTTCTACCACCTTCTATTCCACCCATAGTGCTATGTCCATGGGTCACGCTCATGTATTGCGTGAAGAGTTGAAAATGTTCGAAAAAGTAAGTATGAAAACAATTGCTTGGCTGACACCGGGATAGGCATGAGGGTTACCTTGTGTTAAGAAAAGGGAGCATAAAAGACTATATGATTTTGTAGGGATAACGTTCTTTAGCATTGATATTTTGAAAGACTTGATTGTTTGTTGGGATGCCCGACAATTAAATTCTTTTATGTCAAAGGATAGACTATTGCTTTCAATCACTCGTGTCTTAATATTCATTCCGTGATTAGGTTACATGATCAAGATTATGCTAGGTAGCATTCCACATCAAAAATTATCTTTTTTATCATTTACCTACTCGAGGACGAGCAGGAATTAAGCAGGGGGATGCTGATACGGGTCTGTCGTATCTATAATTTTTGGTTGTTCCATGCCAATATTGTACAACTTTCATATACTTTTGGCAACTTTTTATACTATTTTTTGGGACTAACATATTGATCCAGTGCCCAGTGCCAGTTCTAGTTTGTTGCATGTTTTTTATTTAGCAGAATATCCATATTAAACGGAATAAAAACGGACGGAGATTTTCTCTGGAATATATGTGAATTTTGGGAAGCGAAACCAACATGAGACGATGCCCGAGTGGGCCACGAGGCAGGGGGCGCGCCCACCAGGGGCTGGCGCGGCCCTGGGCCCACGTGGCCACACCGTAAGGCAGTTGATGCCCTTCTTGCGCTGCAAGAAAGGTAATATCCGGATAAATATCGTGTCAAAAAATCAGCCCAATTGGAGTTACGGATCTCCCGGAATATAAGAAACGGTGAAGGGACAAAATCTGGAAATCCAGAAATAGAGAGAGACAGAGAGACGGATCCAATCTCGGAGGGGCTCTCGCCCCTCCGCCGCCATAGAGGTCGTGGACCTGAGGAGAAACCCTTCTCCCACCTAGGGAGAAGGTCAAGGAAGAAGAAGAAGGAGGGGGCTCTCTCCTGCACCAAGGTATCAATCCGGTAGGAGACGACGCGCGGGTTCCTCGCACCTGCACAAACAAATAAGACCTTCGCAGCCAACGCGATAAGGGGTTGTCAATCCCTTTACGACCACTTACAAAAGTGAGATCTGATAGATAGGATAGTATAATATTTTTGGTATCTTTTTTGGTATAAGAACAGAAAGTGAATAAGGCAAAGTAAAGTAGACGGAAGATTAATATGTTGAGAATAGACCCAGGGGCCATAGGTTGCACTAGTGGCTTCTCTCATGATAGCAGAATTCTACGATGGGTGAACAAATTACTGTCGAGCAATTGATAGAAAAGCGCGTAATTATTTGAATATCTAGGCATGATTATTATATATAGGGATCATGTCTGTGACAAGTAGACCGAAACGATTCTGCATCTACTACTATTACTTCACACATCGACCCTTATCCAGCATGCATCTAGAGTATTAAGTTCATAAGAACAAAGTAATGCTTTAAGAAAGATGACATGATGTAGAGGGATAAACTCAAGCAATATGATATAAACCCCATCTTTTTATCCTCGATGGAAACAATACAATACGTGCCTTGCAGCCCCTGCTGTCACTGGGAAAGGACACCGCAAGATTGAACCCAAAGCCAAGCACTTCTCGCATTGCAAGAACTATAGATCTAGTAGGCTAAACCAAACCAATAATTCGAAGAGACTTGCAAGGATATTATAATCATACATAAAAAAATTCATAAAGGAATCAAATATTGTTCGTAGATAATCTAGATAATATACCAAAAATTCGTCGGATCTCGACAAACACACCGCAAAAAGATTACATCGAATAGATCTCATGGAAGATCGAGGAACTTTGTATTGAGATCCAAAAAGAGAGAAGAAGCTATCTAGATAATAACTATGGACCCGAAGGTCTGTGGTAAACTACTCAGAACTCACTTGTGATGCTATGGTGTTGATGTAGAAGCACTCCATGGTAGATCCCTCCTCCGGCGGAGTTCCGGAACAGGCCCCAAGATGGGATCTCACGGGAACAGAAGGTTGCGGCGGTGGAATTAGGGTTTTCTCTATTGCCTCGGTGTTTTCAGGGTACATGGATATATATAGGAGGAAGGAGGGCATCGGGGGAGCCAGAGGGGGCCCACGAGGGTGGGGGGCCCGCCCTGGACCCTCGTGGCCACCTCCCTTGTTCCCTCGCGTGTACTCCAAGTCTTCTGGGTAGATACGGTTCAAAAAATAACTCTCCCAAAGGTTTCATTCCGTTTGGACTCTGTTTGATATCCCTTTTCTACGAAACACCGAAATAGGCAAAAAACAACAATTTACACTGGGCCTTGGGTTAGTAGGTTAGTCCCAAAAATAATATTAAAGCGTAAAATAAAGCCCATTAAACATCTAAAACAGAATATATAATGGCATGGAACAATAATAAATTATAGATACGCTGGAGACGTATTAATATACGATGTCGTACACTGTTACGGTGTTCCCCGTAGTATAACTACTAATAATGGGTCTAATTTTACCACCCAGGATGCTAAAGATTGGTGCGGTAAGATGCGCATAAATCTCGATTACGCTTGAGTTTACCACCCACAAATCAATAGTCAGGTCGATCTGGCCACCAGACTCATTATGAGCAGCATAAAACCTCGCTTGGTCCGCTCACTAAAGGAATAAGACTGCCACTGGGTATAGCACATTGACTTCGTGCTATGGGGGCCGTGCACCACTCCTAATTGATCATCAACATACACCCCCTCCTTTATGGTGTACAACGTTGAACTATTCCTCCCATGTGATCTTATCCATGACGCACCCAGAATACGCATGTACGAAGAGAAGGAGTCCGAGCTAGATCGGCAAGATGACCTGGACGATTTGCAAGGAGAACACGACATAGCTATGGCACGCTCTATGTTGTATCAACAACAAGCATGGTGTTATCAGAATCGGGAGGTCTGGGCGAAGCCATATAATGTGTGAGAGATCGTCCTCCACCCCCCTGAGAAGAAGAAGCACAAGCTTTCACTTAAATGGGAGGACCTTTTGTTATATAGGAACTGCCCGTGGGAGTAGCATACCACCTTTGCATCCCATCAGACAACCGCCTTGAACAACATCCGTGGAACGCAACCCAGCTTCGGCGTTTCTATGCCTAGTTCGGCGTCGTCATCAACATTCTCCATTTTCTTCATCTTTCTTCCTTTTTATTTCATTTTTTCACGGAGCTATAACCTCCCGATTTGAGGTTCGGATAAACCAAACACCGCTAGTGAAGACACAGTATACATCTTTGAATGTACAACCCAAATTTACTTGGGGGCTCCCCTTAAACGAGCAGTTAATATGTTCTTTATGCAACACATTTATCTTGATACGCTCACAACCTTCCTATATTCTTCAAGCCACTGTATGCACCAATTTGACTTAATTAAGTCATTTTCCAAGCCGGGTTGCCTGGCTCCTTTGTTTACCCCCTACGTTTTCAATTGCTCGGCTAGGTAGTAAAGCGAGCACCTCTGCGATTGTTACGACCGGGTAACCTAATCACGTACCAAAGATGGGTGAATCCGAAAGCTAGCATTCCTATGGAAAATATTGGGTCAGCCTCATGAGATGTGAAAATAATTAGGCGCTCCCGGCCACCCTATGGTTCTCGGTTCCTAAAAACCACTAGCATCCGCATATCTTAGGTATCAGGACAAACAGGTTCGTGGTCAACATGCCCTGCATGTGAAGTAAATATGCCCTAGAGGCAATAATAAAGTTGTTATTTTATATTTGCTTATTCATGATAAACGTTTATTATTCATGCTAGAACTGTATTGATCAGAAACCTTGATACATGTGTGAATACATAAACAAACACTATGTCCCTAGTGAGCCTCCACTAGACTGGCTCGTTGAACAAAGATGGTTAAGATTTCCTAACCATAGACACGAGATGTCATTCTATAATGGGATCACATTATTAGGAGAATCATGTGATGGACAAGACCCAACCGTTAGCTTTGCATAATTATCATTAAGTTTTGTTGCTATTGCTTTCTTCATGTCAAATACATATTCTTTCGACTATGAGATTATGCAACTCCCGGATACCGGAAGAATGCCTTCTGTGCTATCAAACAGCACAACGTAACTGGGTGATTATAAAGATGCTCTACAGGTATCTACGAGGGTGTATGTTGACTTGGCATAAATCGAGATTAGGATTTGTCACTTTGAGTATCTGAGAGGTATCTCTATGCCCTCTCGGTACTACACATCATAATAAGCCTTGCAAGCAAATGACTAATGGGTTAGACTCGTTATGATATATCATGGAACGAGGAAAGATACTTTCTAGTAACGAGATTGAACTAGGTATGAAGATACTGACGATCGAATCTCCGGAAAGTAACATACTGATGGACAAAGGGAATAACGCATGTTGTCATAACGGTTTGACCGATAAAGATCTTCGTAGAATATGTAGGAGCTAATATGAGCACCTAGGTTCCACTATTGGATACTGACCGGAAAACTGTCTCGGTCATGTCTACATTGTTCTCGAACACGTAGGGTCCGCACGCTTAATGTTCGATGATGATATTGTATTATATGAGTTATGTGATTTGTTGATCGAATGTTGTTCGGAATCCCCGATGAGATCATGGACATTATGAGGAGTCTCGAAATGGCCGAGAGGTAAAGATTGATATATAGGAAGATAGTATTCGGACACCGGAAGTGTTACAAAGTGTATCGGGTAATTATCGCAGTACCGAGGGGTTACCGGAACCCGCAGGGTAAATATATGGTCCTTATGGGCCATGAGAGGGGAGCACACCAGCCCACAAGGGGTGGCGCGCACCCCCTATGGCAGGAGGCCGAATAGGAGTAGGAGAACTGGGGGTTCGCCCCCCTTCCTTCTCTCTTCCCTCTTCCCTTTTTCCCTCTGATGAAATATGGCAGGGGCGCCACTTGGGGAAACCACAAGTACGATTCGGATCCTACTTGGGGTGCACCCTAGCTGCCTCCCTCTCCCTGCCATCTATATATATGTGTGGGAGGGCACCCTAGAACACACAACATCAATTGTTAGCTGTGTGTGGCGCCACCTCCACCATCTATTCCCACGATCATATTTTCGAAGTGCTTGGTCGAAGCCCTGTGCGGATCACATCACCATCACTTTCACCACGCCATTGTTCTGATAGAACTCATCAAATTCCTCGACATCTTTCTAGATCAACAGGACAAGGGACGTCATCGAGCTGAACGTGTGCAGAACTCGGATGTTCCGTCCGTTCGGTGCTTGATCCATCGGAGCTAGAAGAAGTTTGTCTACATCAACCGCGTTGTCAAACACTTCCGCTTTCCATCTATGAGGGTACGTAGACACACTCTCCCCCTCTCGTTGCTATGCATCTCCTAGATATACCTTGCGTGAACATAGGATATTTTAAATTGCATGCTATGTTCCTCAACAGTGGCATCATGAGCCAGGTCTATGCACAGATGATATGCACTAGTAGAACACAAAGAATTGTGGGCGGTGATAGTCATACTACTTACCACCAATGTCTTATTTTGATTCGGCACTGTTGTGGGATGAAGCGGCCTAGACCAACCATACATGACCGCATTCATGAGAGCGGTTCCACAGACAGACATGCAACTAGTTTTGCAGAAAGGTGGCTGGTGGGTGTCTGTTTATCCTACGTTAGTTGAATCGAATTTGAGTCTAGCCGGTCCTTGGGGAAGGTTAAAACATTAAACTTGACAAAATACCATTGTGGTTGCCGTGGGTAAGAACTATTCTTGCTAGAAGCCCGTAGCAGCCATGTAAAACATGCAACAACAATGTAGAGGATGTCTAACTTGTTTTTGTGGGTCATGTTGTGATGTGATATGGTCAAGATGTGATGAGTTATACATTACTGTATGAGATGAGCATGTTACGTAAATTATCGGCAACCTACAGGAGCCTTATGGTTGTCTCTTTATTGTATGAAGTGCAAGTGCCATGTAATTGCTTTACTTTATCGCTATGAGTTAGCAATAGTCGTAAAAGCAATAGTTGACGAGATGACCACGACGCTACGATGGAGATCAAGGTTTTAAGCTGGTGACGATGGAGATGATGACGATGCTTTGGAGATGGAGATCAAAAGCACAAGATGATGATGGCCATATCATGTCACATATTTTTCTTACTCATGATGTTTATCTATTATGCATCTTATTTTGCTTAGTACGGAGGTAGCATTACAAGATGGTCCCTTAACTAAATTTCAAGGTAAAAGTGTTCTCCATGAGTATGCACCATTGCTACAGTTCATCGTGTTGAGACACCACGCAGTGATCGGGTGTGATAGACTCTACGTTCACATACAACGGGTGCAAGACAGTTTTCCACATGCGGAATACTCGGGTAAAACTTGACGAGCCTAGCATGTACAGACATGGCTTCGGAACACTAGAGAACGAAAGGTTGAACGTGAATCATATAGAAGATATGATCAACATAGATATGTTCACCATTGATGACTACTCCATCTCACGTGATGATCGGACATGGTTTAGTTGATTTGGATCACGTATCATTTAGATGACTTGAGGGGTGTATATCTAAGTGAGAGTTCTTAAGTAATTTGATTAATTGAACTTAATTCTTCATGAACTTAGTCATGATAGTATTTGCATATATATGGTGTAGATCAATGGCCTGTGCTACCGTTCCACTCAATTTTAATGCGTTCCTAGAGAAAGCTAAGTTGAAATATGATGGTAGCAACTACACGGATTGGGTCCATAACTTGAGGATTATCCTCATTGCTGCATAGAAGAATTATGTCCACAAGGTGACAAGCCCCCTCCTGCTAATCTAGACGTTGTGAACGTCTAGCGGATGCAGACAAAAAACTACTCTATAGTTCAGTGTGCCATGCTTTACGCCTTAGAATCGAGACTCCAAAGACAATCTTGAACGTCATGGAGCATTTGAGATGTTCCAGGAGTTGAAGTTAATATTTCAAGCAAATGGCCGAGTTGAGAGATATGAAGTATCCGGTAAGTTCTATAGCTGCGAGATGGAGGAGAACAGTTCTGTCAGTGAACACATACTCAGAATGTCTGGATATCATAATCACTTGACTCAGCTGGGAGTTAATTTTCCGGATGATAGTGCTATTGACAGAGTTCTCCAATCACTGCCACCAAGCTACAAAGGCTTCATGATGAACTATAATATGCAAGGGATGGAGACGACTATTCCCAAGCTCTTCGCAATGCTCAAAGCTACAGAGGTAGAAATCAAGAAGGAGCGCCAAGTGTTCATGGTTAACAAGACCACTAGTTTCAAGAAAAAGGGCGAGGGAAAGAAGGGGAACTTCAAGAAGAAGAGCAAGCAAGTTGCCACTCCCAGGAAGATGCCGAAAGTTGGACCCAAGCCTGAAACTGAGTGCTTCTACTGCAAAGGGACTGGTCACTGGAAGCGGAACTACCCCAAGTATTTGGCGGATAAGAAGGGTGGCAAAGTGAACAAAGGTATATTTGATATACTTGTTATTGATGTGTACCTTACTAATGCTTGTAGTAACGCCTAGGTATTCGATACTAGTTCGGTTGCTCATATTTGTAACTTGAAGTAGGAGCTACGGATTAACCAAAGATTGGCTAAGTACGAGGTGACTCACTGTGAGGCTGTTGCCTTGCAGTACATAGTCAAAAAAAAAGTACGAGGTGACGATGAGCGTCGGGAATGGTTCCAAATTTGATGTGATCGCCGTCGGCACACTGCCTCTACATCTACCTTCGGGATTAGTTTTAGACCTGAACAATTGTTATTTCGTGCCAGCGTTGAGCATGAACGTTATATTTGTATCTTGTTTAGTGTGAGATTGTTATTCATTTAAATAAGAGAATAATATTTTTTCTATTTATATGAGTAATATCTTTTATGGTCATGCACCTTTGAAAAGTGGTATATTTTTGTTGAATCTCGATTGTGGTCATACACATATTCATAATATTGATGCCAAAAGATGCAAAGTTGATAATGATAGTGCACCATATTTGTGGCACTGCTACTTACGTCATATTGGTCTAAAGTGCATGAAGAAACTCCCTGCAGATTGACTTTTGGAATCACTTTATTATGGAACATTTGATACTTGCGAACCATGTCTCATGGGTAAGATGACTAAAATTCCGTTCTTTGGAACAATGGAGAGAGCTAATGACTTACTGGGAATAATACATAACGATGTATGCGGTTTGATGAGTGTTGAAGCACACGGTGGGTATCGTTATTTTCTAACCTTCATAGAAGATTTGAGCAGATATGGGTATATCTACTTAATGAAACACAAGTCTGAAACATTTGAAAAGTTCAAATAATTTTATAGTGAAGTGGAGAATCATCCTAAAAAGAAAATAAAGTTTGTACTCTAATCGCGGATGCGAATATTTGAGTTATGATTTTGTCCTTCATTAAAAACAATGTGGAATAGTTTCACAACTCACGCCACCTGGAACACCACATCGTAATTGTGTGTCTAAACGTCGTAACCACAGTTTATTAGATATGGGGCGAACTATGATGTCTCTTACCGATTTACCACTATCATTTTGGTGTTATGCATTAGAGATAGCCGCATTCACGTTAAATAGGGCACCGTCTAAATCCATTAAGACGACACCGTATGAACTATGGTTTGGCAACAAACCTAAGCTGTCGTTTCTTAAAGTTTAGGGTTGCGACACTTATGACAAAAGGCTATAGCCTGATAAGCTAGAACCCAAATCAGAGAAGTGCATCTTCATAGGATGCCCTACAGAAACAATTGGGTACACCTTCTACCATAGATCTGAAGGCAAGATTTTTGTTGCAAAGAAGTGAACATTTCTAGAGAAGGAGTTTCTCTTGAAAGAAGTGAGTGGTAGGAAAGTAGTACTTGATGAGGTAATTGTACCTTCTCTCGAATTGGAAAGTAGCTCGTCATAGAAAACCATTCCCGTATTGCCTACACCAACTAGAGAGGAAGCTAATGATGATGATCATGAAACTTCGGATCAATTTACTACCGAACCGCGTAGGTCAACCGGAGTACGATCCGCACAAGAGTGGTACAGTAATCCTATTCTAGAAGTCATGTTACTATACCATGATGAACTTACGAACTATGAAGAAGCTATGATGAGCCCAGATTGTGACAAATAGTTTGAGGCCTTGAAATCTGAGATGGGATCCATGTATGAGAACAACGTGTGGACGTTGGTGGACTTGCCTGATGATCGGCGAGCCATAGAGAATAAATGGATCTTCTTCAAGAAGACTAACGTTGATGGTAATGTTACTATTTAGAAAGCTCCACTTGTCACGAAAGGTTTTCAACAAATTCAAGGAGTTGACTACGATGAGACTTTCTCACCCGTAGCGACGCTTAAGTCTGTCCGAATCATGTTAGCAATTGCCGCATTTTATGATTATGAAATCTGGCAAATGGATGACAAAACTGCATTCCTTAATGGATGTTCTTAAAGAAGAGTTGTATATGATGCAACTAGAAGGTTTTATCGATCCTAAAGGTGCTAACAAAGTGTGCAAGCTCCAGCGATCCATCTATGGAATGGTGCAAGCATCTCGGAGTTGGAGTATACGCTTTGATGAAGTGATCAAAGCATATGGTTTTGTAAAGACTTTCGAAAAAGCCTGTATTTACAAGAAAGTGAGTGGGAGCTTTGTAGCATTTCTGATATTATATGTGGATGATATATTATTGATCAGAAATGATGTAGAGTTTCTCGATAGCATAAAAGGATATTTGAATGAGAATTTTTCAATGAAAGACCTCGGTGAAGCTCCTTATATATTGGGTATCAAGATCTATAGAGATAGATCACGACCCTTGATAGGACTTTCACAAATAACATACCTTAATAAAGTTTTGAAGAAGTTCAAAATGTATCAGTGAAATAAAGGGTTCTTCCTTGTGTTACAAGGTGTGAAGTTGAGTCAGACTCAATGCCCGACCACTGCATATGATAGTGAGAAAATGAAAGTCATTCGCTATGCCTCAGCAATAGGTTTTATCATGTATGCTATGATGTGTACCCGACCTGATGTGTGCCTTGCCATAAGTCGAGCCGGGAGGTACCAAACTAATCTAGGTGTGGATCACTTGAAAGTGGTCATGAACATCCTGAACTACCTGAAAAGTACCAAGGATATGTTTCTCGTTTATGGAGGTGAAAAGGAGCTTGTCGTAAATGGTTACGTCGATGCTAGTTTTCACACTGATACGGATGACTCCAAGTCACATACCGGATACATATTTATTTTGAATGGTGGAGCTGTCAGTTGGTGCAGTTCCAGGTAGAGCGTCGTGGCGGGATCTATGTGTAAAGCGGAGTACATAGCTACTTCGGAAGCAGCAAATGAAGAATTCTGGATGAAGGAGTTCATATCCAATCTAAGTGTAATACGTAGTGCATTGTGTCCGATAAAAATCTTTTGTGACAATACTGGAGCAATTTCCTTAGCGAAGGAATTTAGATTTCACAAAATAACCAAACACACCAAGAGACACTTCAAGTCCATACGTGACCAAGTCAAGGGGGACCATAGAGATTTGCAAAATACACACGGATGTGAATATACCAGACCAGTTGACTAAGCCTCTTCCACGACCAAAACATGATCAACACCAAGACTCCATGGGGGTTAGAATCATTATAATTTAATATAGATTATTGACTCTAGGGCAAGTGGGAGACTGAAGGAAATATGTCCTAGAGGCAATAATAAAGTTGTTATTTTATATTTCCTTATTCATGATAAATGTTTATTATTCATGCTAGAATTGTATTGATCGGAAACCTTGATACATGTGTGAATACAAAAACAAACACTATGTCCCTCGTGAGCCTCTACTAGACAAGCTCGTTGATCAAAGAAGGTTAAGGTTTCCTACCATAGACATGAGATGTCATTTGATAACTGGATCACATCATTAGGAGAATGATGTGATGGATAAGACGCACACATTACCTTTGTATAACGATCGTTTGGTTTGGTTGCTATTGCTTTCTTCATGTCAAATACATATTCCTTTGACTATGAGATTATGCAACTCCCGGATACCGGAAGAATGCCTTGCGTGCTATGAAACATCACAACGTAACTGGGTGATTATAAAGATGCTCTACAAGTATCTCCGAAGGTGTTTGTTGAGTTGTCATAGACCGAGATTAGGATTTGTCACTCCGAGTATCCGAGAGGTATCTCTGGTCCCTCTCGGTCATACACAACATAATATAAGCCTTGCAAAGAAATGACTAATGAGTTTGTCTCGGGATGGTGTATTATTGAACAAGTAAAGAGACTTGCCGGTAACGATATTGAACTAGGTATTAAGATACAAACGATCGAATCTCGGGCAAGTAACATTCCAATGGAAAAAGTGAATAACGTATAATGTCATAATGATTTGAATGATAAACATCTTCGTAGAATATGTAGGAGCCAATATGAGCATCCAGGTTCCTCTATTGGCTAGTGACTGGAGAAGTGTCTCGATCATGTCTACATAGCTCTCGAACCCGTAGGGCCCGCATGCTTAATGTTCGGTGATGATATTGTATTATATCAGTTATGTCATTTGGTGACCAAATGTTGTTCAGATCCCGGATGAGATCACGGGCGTGATGAGTAGTGTCGAAATGTTTGAGAGGTAAAGATTGATATATAGGAGGATTGTATTCGGACACGAGAAGTGTTTCGAAGTGTATAGGGTAATTATCGGAGTATCGGGGGGTTACCGAAACCCCGGGGGAAATATATGGACAATATGGGCCATGATAGGGGAGCACACAAGCCCACAAGGGGTGGCGCTCCCACTAAGGCAGGTTTGTCGAATAGGAGAAGGAGAAGTGGGGGTTTGCCCCCCATTCCTTCTCTCTTCCCTCTTTCCTTTTTTCCTCGGATGAAATAAGGTAGGGGGCGCCACTTGGGGAAACCCCAAGTAGTATTCAGATCCTACTTGGGGCGTGCCCTGGCTACCACCCTCTCTCTGCCACCTATATATATGTGTGGGTGGGCGCCCTAGAACACACAACATCAATTGTTAGCTGTGTGCGACGCCCCCCTCCACCGTTTACTCCCACGGTCATATCTTTGTAGTGCTTAGGTGAAGCCCTGCGTGGATCACATCACCATCACCATCACCACGCCGTCGTGCTGACGGAACTCATCTACTTCCTCGGCATCTTGCTAGATCAAGAGGACGAGGGACGTCATCGAGCTGAACATGTGTAGAATTCAGAGGTGTCGTACGTTCAGTGTTTGATCGGTCAGAGCTAGAAGAAGTTCGACTACATCAACCGCGTTGTCAAACACTTTCGATGTCGGTCTACGAGGGCACGTAGACACACTCTCCCCCTCTCAGTGCTATGCATATCCTAGATAGATCTTGCGTGAGCGTAGGAATGGTTTTTTAAATTGCATACTACGTTCCCCAACAGCACGAAGTAAGGAACCCTTGGAGTAACTATTTTCTTTGGAGGATGTTTCTTACGTTAAATAGTAATATAACATAGCTCTCTGCACACGTTTGGTCTATTAACACCAGATGGCTAGATTGCCTGGTTACCGGAATTGCTTCCCTGTTATTCACTGCACATAGTACGGAACACTTCCCGACTGTTGCTCAGGAAGGGAGAAGCCGATGGCCAGTCAAGACAATGTTTTAAATGCGGATCGAGATGACACGACGTAAAGTACATAGATACATAGAATCATCCACCCTACTCCTTGTCAACACTGTCTATCAAGCTGTCCAACAAACAATATTGTTGGGAGTACCAAGCAGTAGCCATCACCTGGTTATATACTAGTCTAAGGGGTATTTCTTGCCCGTCTGGCCCCATGGGTCCAACTCGACCCATATGTTCAGGATCGAGTTTGTTAAACCAGCTCTTCACCAATGCCCAGGCCTCGCGCGCTCCGTGCAGGCAGGTTGACTTCTTCCGTAATTCAAAACTCTGCCTCGCTCCCTTAAAGCGGCTAGCCATTTCGGCCATGCTTTCTGGCGGCACTTCTAATGGCCGCAAAGCCTTCATCTTGCTCTTCATGGCCTTTCGAGTTCTCTCATGCATTTTGTTCAGTTCCTTCAAAAGCTCCCCCAAAGGAATTGACCTCCCCTTCTGGCCGCTCCGTCAAGAGACCTAGGAATAGGGACGACATGTGCTTATTAAAGCTTTGTGATCATCCACGTACATGTAAGTTCAATTCGTTACTTACCGAACATGTCGCCTTTTAGGTTCTGATTTTTTTGAAGGGCTTGCGCAAACTGAGATTTTAAACTCTCGATTTCTTCGGCTTTCTGCTGATTTTCCGCTTTGAGCATATTATTCTCCTCATGACTTTGTGTTAGTACTCGTTTGCCAGCCTCATGCTATGATTCCGCGCACCGCTAGGATTCTCTAGCCGCGTCCAGATCCTTAAGCAATTGGCTTATGGATTCAGTGGCTATAGGGATAGTATGATGTTATAAGCATCGAACGCCATACTACTTAAAGCATTCTAAAGCTTCCGCACTTACCATAAGCTTCACTGGTTTCTTTCTTAGCCGCTTCTTCTTCGGCTTTAGTATCGCCCAACTGTGCTTGGCTCAACTTGAGGTCTTCGGATAACTTGTTATTTTGTTCCCTCCTGGCCTACAAAATTGAAACAATTCCTAACTACAGATCCTTACCCTGGTCGTCTTGCCTAAGTTAAGGCTTGGGGCTACTAGGTTAGGACTTATGATATGTTATTAAGCCATCTATCTCACACCTACATATCGGTGCAAAGAAGATTGGTGATCCCCTCAAGCCCTGTTCGGGCCACTCCAAGGTATGCATCTACCGAATTAAAAGCTTTGAATTCCTGGTTAGTAAAGGCTCTGTGATGCAAGGATTCTCTCTGGCCGTGGTCATTCATCACGCTCTCAAAATTGTAATTGGTAACCGAGACGCCGTCTGCTGCACATTCCACACGGCCCCTAGCTGGCGCCGAAGACCCAGGATTGGAATTGCAGCACGGCACATATGGTGTGTCTTTGGATTGGTGCAGTGGTGCTCACCTTCTGCAAAATTAAGCGAACGTCGCAGGAAGAAGATAAAGTGACCCTTTTGGTGGTTCCGAACACAATACCTTTGAGGCAAGGGGGCGGCATTTCCGCTTCAATGGTGGCCTTCTGCTTGGATGCACCACTGTGGGTCGAGGATGGAATATCCCACGCGCCTCCCGCAGTTGCTCACCGCACAGTGCGATGAACCTTGGGAGAAGAAGTCAGCACACTGGGAACGGTCCAAGGTGAGCGCCCTGTTCAGGAAGAGGTCTTTCGTGCACTTACCATCGAGGAAGGAAGGGCCCCATCGTGGTCGGCCGTCAAAGCAATCTTGGTGACATCAAGGCTTTCCTAATAAAAGGTACCATCTTCAAAATCAATCGACGTCTCAGGATCCTCATGATATCTCGGGTTGTCATCATGGAAATGACTCTCCGGTTGAGTTGGGGGGCATCTGATGGACTCGACCTAACGCCTCCAACTCTGTGTTATAAAGAAATACATATGGTCAATGTTGGTACGAAATCCTCGAATCGAAGAGCAAAAGACCAAGACTTACCCATTCTGCCGGATTCTAGCAAGAATAACCCTCCTGTATTCCAGACCGGGTAAAGTCTTCTTCCTCTCCTTTGAAGAGGTCGGCTAGTTTTCTGGCCAGGGCCGCCTGATTGTCAGGCCCTTGTTGCTTGTGGTGGGTTGTGTCATTGGTCCCGTTGGAGCAGCACAAGGGATGCATCTTATATTGGTGGGGATGTACGCACCGAGTTATGGCAACGACCATCACGACCATCATGGTCAGTTTGCTATGGGCCAGCAGGCTGAATCTTGGTGGCCAGAATGCGCACCTCCTCGCTATCTCCTTGGGAAGGACTCTTGGGCCTCCAGTTGAATCCCTTCTTTAGTGGGTCATTCGAGTATTCCAGTAATTAATTCCCTCCGAACTGGGTCGAAGTAAGGGATGTCGTCGACATAAAACCATTCCCAGGTCCATTCTTTGATATCCTTGTTTGGGTTCCCAATGGAATACCCTATCCTGGATATACGCCACAACTTGGCTTGGCCTACTTCAAATATTGATCCTCCTTGCGTATGAGGGACGAGGCAGAAATATTTCTACCACGGAACAAAGTGGGTCTCGCAACTCAAGAAAATCTCGCTAAGTGCCATGAAACCAGAGACTTGCAGTATAGATCATGTGGTGACGTGGTGGAGCTCGATCTCGTAGAACTCTAGCAAGCCCCACAAGAAAGGGTGAAAGGGAAAGCCTAGGCCTCGTAGATGGAATGGGACGAAGCATACCCTCTCTTCCTTGCTTGGAGCTGGGGAGCTCTCGACGAATGCTTGGTCATCTACAAAGACAGTTCCCTCGCGAATGGAAACAAGATCGACCGCGGGGATATATCCTTGCCTCGATAGAATGCTCAGATGGAGGAGTGAGACTGAGCACCTAGCCCAATCTCCTAGGAGGGGACCGTGAGGTCGTCAAGAAGAGCCTGGGGTGTCAACCATGGTATCTAAAATTTCTCCAGTGTTAGCTTCTGTGGGAGGACGGCTCTGCAAAAAGGTATTGGGTTGTTCGCCTTCTGAAAAGGCGCACAGTAGTCAAGGTTTGGCCTGGCCATGTGGAAACCATTAACTCCGATGGCCCCACCATGTTTTGATGGGGGTCCTCAGATTCCGGATTATTAAAACCGATAGAACACGAATACGGCATTGATATGGATCGCATTGGGCAGTGAACCTCTGATGTTAATCCGGGTCCCGGATATTATTCGGCCTATGGATACTGCTCCTATCACTACAAGGAAGGGTGAAAAATTTACCTCACAAGCCAAAGATTCGAAATGCGCCAGATAGCAATCCCCGGTGTTGTAGGCTAGTTCCAGGGCTACTAAGGGAGGCCTTGGATAGGGGTCCTCGAGCCGCCTGCCCATTCCTCATGGGCGTGACTGATGGGCTATTTCAGAGCCAAGCTAGGGCATGGACCTGTGATCGGATAGAAGACCTTCGGAGCCTTGGTGTATCCTTCAAATGAAGATCCCATATGTTTTCCCTTTATTATAAACGACCGTGTGTAACCTGATATGTCTCCAAGGTATCAATAATGTTTTATTGTTCCATGCTATTATATTAACAACTTTGGATGTTTTATATGCATGAATATGTTATTTTATATTATTTTTGGGACTAACTTATTAACCTAGTGCCAAGTTACAGTTTCTGTTTTTCCTTGTTTTTGAGTTTCGTAGGAAAGTAATATCAAACAGAGTCCAAATGGAATGAAATTTTCTCAATGAATATTTCTGGACAAAAACACACCTACGTGACTTGGAGTAGGGGCCAGGGAAGCCACGGGGTGGCCACAAGCTGTAGGGGCGCGCCCTAGGGGGCGCGTCCCCTGGGCTTGTGGGCCCGTTGTGACTCTCCTACACCACCTATTTGACCTATATAATCTATAAAATCCCAGAAACAGAGCTATCGTCGAAAATACTTTTCCACCGCCGCAGGTCTCTTTTCCAGTAAGATCCCACCTTGGGGCCTTGTACGGTACTCCGCTGAAGGGGGATTTGATCATGGAGGGCATCTACATCAACCTTGCTTCCCCTGCGATGATGTGTGAGTAGTTTACCAAAAACCTACATGTCCATAACTAGTAGCTAGATGGCTTCTTCTCTCCCTTTGATCTTCAATACAATGGTCACCTCGATGTTCTTGGAGCTCTGTTCGATGTAATCTTCTTTTGCAGTGTGTTTGTCGAGATCCGATGACATGTGGATTTATGATCAGATTATCTATAAATATTATTTGAGTCTTGTCTGAAATCTTTTATCCCTGATTAAGATAACTTTGTATTTCTCTTCAATCTATCGATTTGGTTTGGCCAACTAGATTTTTTTTCTTGCAATAGGAGAGGTGCTTTGTGATGTGTTCAATCTTGCGGTGTACTCACCCAGTGACATAGTAGGGGTAGCGAGGCACGTATTGTGTTGTTGGCATTAAGGATAAAAATATGGGGTTTATATCATGTTGCATGAGTTTATCCCTCTACATCATGTCATCTTGCTTGAGGCGTTACTCTGTTTTTAACTTAATACTCTACATGCATGCAGGATAGCGGTCGATGAGTGGAGTAATAGTACTAGATGCAGGAAGGAGTCTGTCTACTTGTCATGGACGAGATGACTATATTCATGCTAATTGCATCAGATATCGTCATAACTTTGTGCTTTTTTATCAATTGCTCGATAGTAATTTGTTTACCCACCTTATGGTTTCTTCGAGAGAGAAGCCTCTAGTGAAACGTATGGCCCCCAGGTCTATTTTCCATCTTATATTTTCAGATCTATAAAACAAAAACCAAAAAAAATATTGCCGTAATTATTTTGTGTTTACTTTATTTAGATTTTTACTTTAGTTTTAAATCAACCTCTATGAGATCTCTCTCTTGTTCGTGACCGTGAAGAGATTGACAACCCCTTTTCTGCGTTGTGTGCAAGTGTTTGTTAGTTTGTGGAGGTGCATTCATTGGAGACTTGCTTGTGCATCCTACTGTATTGATACCTTGGTTCTCAACTGAGGAAAATATTTATCTCTATTTTGCTGAGTCACCCTTTCCTCTTCAAGGGCAAAATCAACGAAAGCTTAAGAAGTAGCAGGAAGAATTTAGGGCACCATTGTCGGGGAGGTTCTACATCAAGCCTACAAAGTACTTACATTATTTTCCATTTGCTTCTCCTTTTCATCACCTCCACGTCTGCAATGTTTTTAGAAAAACACAAAAAAATTACATTTTTATTCGCCCTTATGTCTTACTTGGTTTCTTTGCTCGTTTGCTTGGCGTAATTGTGTTTATTGAAATTCGGAAGGAAGGTTTTATGGATCCTCATCCAGTTGCTAATATTTTTGAAAGATCCAATTATGATGACCCAATTGCAAATGAGTTGAGTGCACTAGATTATCTTTATGAGGTTTGCTAGAAATTTGTGAATCTAAAAATTGTGATGAAGTGTTAAAAAAACTATAAAGTGATTCATGATAGCTCCTTAAACGAAAAGCATGATTGCAAGGATGTTATTATAAATTATATGAACTACAATTATGTTAATGATATGCGAAATGCCAAGCTTGGGGATGCTAATTTCGCTATGCCAACTACTTGTTGCAATGATCATGATAGGGGTGATGCTTCTTACGATCTTGATTTTTTTTAAACCCAATATGAGATTGAAAATAATGTTTGCAATAATATTGAAAGTGGGTTTAAAAGATGTCGCTTTAACAAAGCCTAGGTCTATTGCCCTTACTGTGCGTAGGCATGGGAGCAAGATTGAGGTACCAACCCAGGTCAGAATACAAGAAACCTAGAGGTTCGAGGAACCAGCAAGAAGATTAGAGAGACCAAGAACAAGTCAGAGAAGCAAGATACCGCCAGGAGAAAGGCATCCCTTGCCGGGCAGGCGATCCCGGCCTGGGGCGAGGTGTCGGTGTACAAAAGTAGGGGCCCTTTTACACCCCTTTACTTGTGCATGGGCAGTTGTAGCCACACCTAGGCCACGCTTGGCAAAGCAGAAAGATGAAAAGCACGAGACTGCCAATGCAACACTCAAGCGAGAGACATGAAGAAAAGAGGGGCGAGGCGGACTCCCCCCGGCAACGCCCTTGCCGGGGCGGCTTACGTGACCCCGACAAGAGCATTGTCGGGGAAACATGCCCAATAACAGCAAGGACACCACCCTTGGGTCTGAGAGCTCTGACACCTTCGATAACGTCAAGACCAAGATTCAGGAGCGCCTGCATGGTGGCATGCAGATCTTTGTGGGAACAACGGCCTGCAGGCCTAGACGAGGGACCATAATACAAAGACCCCCGGCAAGAGCCTTGCCGGGGACTACTGAAGACCCCTGGCAAGTTCCTTGTTGAGTACAGCCACAAGACCCTAGCAAGACCCCTTGCCGGGGGCGTTTGCGGGGCCACAGCCAGGCCCGTGCCCGCCCTGGTTTCCCTGCCCCGCGGCCGCTCCTACGAGGCAACCAACTTGCCAACTGGACGAGTGCCTACGTGGCAGCATGCAGCCTCCAAGCCAACTAGCCAAGCACCTGCGTGGTGGCATGCATATCTTCTTGAAGACCCTGCCACGACACCAGCGAGCAGCCAGCGTGGCGCTGCATGCCTCGGCAGCCTAGACGCGTGTTAGAGTGAGGCAAGGCGGCAACGGGCGGGACAAGCTCCATTGCCGTCCCCGATAAAGCTAGAGGGCACATAGGCGGCGCATTAAAAGCGTTTGTCCTATGATGTCAAGGGATAACCTTATACACTTTAGATACTTTCCACCTCCTGTGTGACGCTGTGGCAACCCCTTTGTCATATAAAAGGAGGCCCGAGGCATACTGACAGGGGATTCGGACTTTTTGGACAGGTACGCATAGTAGCCAGTGCAAGAGCTCAACAACATCAGATATACATAGAGAAGCAGGAGAAGAAGGGGATCGCAGCGATCGGTCCTTCTAGGGCTGAACTGCCCGTGCCCCCACGGGCGGGCGATGGGGCAGCTACGGATGGTGGCGGAGGCATGGCCCGCAACCTTCCACGACACTCTGGCCATCGAAGCCAGGCGAGCGGCGTCGTTCGTGCCCGAGACAACGAACCGCGCGCCCTAGGTCCAATTGTGTCGCCGTGCTGCCCATCGGTGGCACGACGATCTAGAGGACACCTCCACCGGCGCCCGCTCCAAGGTCTTCCCGTCTCGTACATGACGAGCAATGCTGCGACGTTGGTGCCCCCGAGCACCTCTATGGGAAGAGCCCTTTGCGTCACTCTCAAGATGCACCGGGCCAGCATGCACGTCTGAACGCGGGCGGAAGCGGCGTGCGACAGCGTGACCGTGATAGAGCTCCATCTAGCATGGTTAGAAGTCAGAGCGCATCATGATCCATGCAGCTTTCGCCGCCACCCACACCAGTAGAAGCATTGGCACGCGTACAACTGCTCCTCGACTTTACTCCCACTGCAGATAAGCTCGACAAGTGGAGAGCCACCATCCGAGCCTCATCAACTTCGCCAATAGAGATGAACCGTGACTAGCGGGACCATCGCGTCGGTGCTCTGATGAGCCAACGCACGCTGGTGGTGGGAGGACCGGGGCTCCTGCGACCATGGTGCACTCTCCTCCCCCACGCCAGCAATAGCAGCCGTCGTCTCATCGGGCCAACGCCCGTGACAACTTTTCCACGGCTTCGTCTGACCCGCGAGCCCGCCGCGACCAACGTCAAGTCTTTCAAGAGCAAGCCCAGGAAGACGCTCGGGCCACTATCGAGCGACGGCGGGAAGTGCGCCATCAATCAGACAGGCTTGCAGGGCCTACTATGGACAGACCGGCGCCGGGGGGCTCTGGTAACTTACCTTACGAGGTGGGTTATTCGGCTTTTACCCGTGAGCTGCGGCAGTTCCAGTGGCCCTCACACCGCATGTCCAAGCCTGAGTTCGGAGAAAAGTACAACAACAACACTGACCCATCGGAGTTGCTCAGCATCTACACTATCGCGATGCAGGCTGCTGGGGCTCGCGAGGACAAGGTGCTCGCCAACTACTTTCCGTTGGTGCGTAAGCCCAACGTTATGTCGTGGTTAATGCACCTGCATGCGGGTTCCATTTCTTCCCTGTTGGATCTGTGCCACGAGTTTGTTGGCGCCTTTACCGGGGGCCACCAAGCTCCTGGCCAGGAAAGCGATTTGCATTTCATCCCCCAGAAGGACGGTGAAACCCTGCGCAAGAACATACAAACGTTCAGCCGTGTGCAGTACAACATCGCAGACATTCACCCCGCTGCCGTCATTAGTGCATTCCATCAGAATGTGCGCTGCCGCAAGATGCGTGAGGAGCTTATGAGGAACAAGGTTAAAGATGTAGCCGAGCTCTATGTCCTGGCTGATAGATGCTCTCGGGCTGAAGAATGAAGGAAGTAGCCCGGCAAAGACACCGGCGCGGAAACCGACTCCACAGACGGAGATGCCGTCGCCCCGACGAAGAAGGGCCGATGCCGCAACAAGAAGCGAAAGGGAAAGGCTGTGATTGCCGTAGAGGGATCCGACGACCTCGGCGACGCCAAAGAGGCCAGGGCTGGCGACCCCGGCAAGGAAGTTGCGGGGTGCATTGCCTGCCCGGCCTTGGCGGCTGCCGACAAGCCAGGGGGCTCTGATAAGCAGTACTACAAGATTCATCGCAAAAAGGGCCATGACCTCCCGAATTGCCAGCGGGTCGACCTGCTCGCAGAGAAGCAAAAAGCTGAGTATGAGAGGCATGATAAGGAGAAAGACCTGGACTGTGTCGAGGCACGCGGATAGAAGCATGGCGGCTGAGGTGGTCTCTGCAGCCAAGCTAATTTACCAGAGAGGCCCGCTCGGGGCCGCGACAAGAAAGAGAAAGACGATGATCATTGCAAAGACGACGAGTCTAGCGAGCACGAGTTCCAGAAAGCTACAGAGGCCATGTGCGTCGACGGTGGCGCATCGTTGCATACCTCTCACCGCCAACTAAAACAATGGGCGTGTCATGTCACCGCAGCAGAGCCATCGTTCAACGCCCAGAGGCAACTGAAGTGGTCCAGCACGCCTATCATTTTTTACATCGAGGATCACCTTGACTGTACAACTACGGTCGGGTGTTTGTTGTTGTTTGTTTCACCAACGATACGCAACCTTAAGGTGACGAAAGTGCTAGCTGACAGTGGGGCTGATTTGAACCTGATGGAGATCTCGAGGAGACGGACATGTTTCAAGGGTTCAACCCGGGGAGTAGTCAGCCGAAAGGAAAGATCGCTTTGCCCGTTCCATTCGGGGGCGAGCTGAATTATAGGACGGAGAAGATTGTCTTTGATGTTGCTAAGATCCGCTTGCCCTATAATGGGATCTTCGGCCGCCCATCGCTGTCCAAGTTTATGGAGGCATCACACTACGCATACAACACGTTGAAGATGCCCGGCCCAATAAGCATCATCACCGTCCCCTCCGACAAGAAAGAGGCGGTCATTCGCCGACCAGCTCTACCGAGAGGCATTTGCAGCAGCCGCCGCCAAGGCACTTGCTCCTACCACCGAGACCTCGAGGGAGAAGAAAACCAGCAAGGCCCCTTCCGGCAAGGCTTCTGAACCTTGCAAGAGCTCCTGCACACCCTCCGGCAAATGCGCCTCTTCGGAGAGTCTCGTTCCCGTTGGAGACGTGCCAGAGAGCTCCGCCAGTGGGAGGAATAGGTCGAAGGTGGCCCCACCAGACACCAAGAAGGTTCCAGTGCGGGAAGATGGCATGGGTGTGGCTTTTACCATAAGCTCCACTCTTGACAGCAAATAGGAAGGCACACTCGTCACCTTCCTGCGGGAGAATGTCGATGTGTTTGCATGGCAAGTGTCTGACATCCCCGGTGTTCCCAGGGAAGTGATTGAGCACCACCTTGATGTTTGTGCCCATGCGCCACCCATCAAGCAGAAGGTCAGGAAGCAAACTTTGGAGCGCCAAGAGTTCATCATCGAGGAGATCAGGAAGTTGGAAGCAGCAAGCTTAGTCAGAGGAGTACTCCACCCCACATTGTTGGCCAATCCGGTGGTAGTGCGTAAGGCAAACGGGAAATGGAGGCTGTGCATTGACTATACGGATATCAAAAAATCCTATCCGAAGGACCCTTTCCCTTTGCCATGCAATGACCAGATAGTGGACTCCACTGCCGGGTGTGACCTGCTATCATTCCTCGACGCCTACTCAAGATACCACCAGATCTTCATGATGAAGGAAGATGAAGAGAAAACCGCGTTCATCACCTCATGTGGTACGTACTGCTTTGTACGGATGCCTTTTGTGTTGAAAAGTGTTGGTTCGACATTCGCCCAAGCAGTCCAAATCGGTTTTGATCCCCAACTGCATAGAAATATGGAATCTTACATGGATGACATAGTGGTCAAAACCAAGGACAAAGCCAAGCTCCTGCAGGATCTGGAAGTATCATTTGCAAACTTGTGCAAGATAAACCTCAAGCTCAACCCAGAGAAGTGCGTGTTCGGCGTCCCATCCGAGAATCACCTCGGGTTCTTTGTGTCTCAACGCGGAATTGAAGCAAATCCCGACAAGATCAAAGCGATTCAGCAGATTGAGGCACCAAGACGAGTCAAAGACGTCCGTAAGCACGCCGGCTGCGTTGCTGCACTTAGTAGTATCATCTCCACATCTGCTGAGCGCACCCTCCCCTTTTTCAAATTTTTTAAAAAGGCAGGTCCAATGAAATGGAGTCCGGAGGCAGAGGCAGCGCTGGAAGATTTGAAGAGATACCTCTCCTCCACGCCAACACTAGTCGCGCGTAAAGCAGAAGAGTTGTTGCTGCTATATCTAGCGGTAACGAATCGAGTGGACAGTGCTGCGCTAGTAGCACAGAGGGAGTTTGAGGAAGAAGCAGCGGTACCGGCAGATTCATCGGATGATGGGCCAGAGCTCTCCGCGGCAGGGCCTGATGCCGGCAAGGCAGAACCCCAGCAAGGGTTGGTCCAGGCAAAACAGAGTATACGCAAGCAGGCGAGGTCGAACAGAAGAAGAAGATGGTGTAGCACCCAGTCTATTTTGTCAGTTACCTCTTACAGGGGGCTAGATCAAGGTATTCCTGTATGCAGAAGCTGCTTTTCGGCCTCCTTATGGCCTCGAGAAAGCTGCGCCACTATTTACAAGCGCATGAGATCACCATCGTCACTCGCCTCCCTTCGCAACGGATCTTGCACAACCCATATGCAAGTGGGAGGATTATGGAGTGGGGGTTGGAACTATAAAGCTTTGGCCTCAGGTTTAAAAGTACATCAACAATCAAGAGCAGAGCCTTGGCAAAGTTCATAGCAGAATGGACCTCAATGCCTGACGTAGAGACTCAGGAGATCACCCTCCCCGGCAAGTATACAAGCCATGATTGGGTTATGTATTGTGATGGAGCTTTTTCGCTGCAAGGTTCTGGTGTTGGCGTGCTACTCGTCGCACCCACCAGAGAGAGCCTCAAGTATGTAGTCCAGATGCTCTTTCCCCGGGAACAATCAACAAAAAACACTGCAGAGTACAAGGGACTGCTTTCCGGTCTTAGGATCGCGACAGACCTTGGAATAAGAAAGCTTATCATCAGGGGTTATTCATAGCTTGTCGTCAGGCAAGTTAACAAGGATTACCAGAGCCCGTTGATGGGGGACTATGTGGATGAAGTGAGGAAGTTGGAGGAGCGCTTGAATGGTTTGCAGGAAGAGCATGTTCCCCGAGCAGAGAACAACATTGCCGACGTCTTGTCCAAACATGTTGCCCTCAAGCTACCTGTAGAACCTGGTACCTTTGTCCTTCAATTTACCCAGCCATCTGTTGAGCCATCTACGGGACAGAATAAACGAAGGAAGGCGGGCCCCGGCAAGTACTTTACCCTTGAGCTCCTAGCAGCTGTCGACAACGTTGCCGGGTACCCCAAGCTTGCCGGGTAGCAGCAACCTCCATCACGGGCCCAAGCCCCGGCCGTAGAGGCAGCTGCCCCCACAGCCGAAGATTAGCCTTTAGTCCATGCCGTCGAGCCCCAGGCTCCAGCATGGGCACATCACACCGTCTGTTTCCTCCAAACAGGGGAATTCCCTGAGGAACAAGAAGAGGTAGAGAAAGTAGCCTGTCCGTCCGGCATGTACTAGTTTGGGGATAATGCCCTGTACAGAAGGAGACCGAATGGCATGAAATTGAAGTGCATTCCTCGGGAGGACGGACTGAAGCTGTTGGCAGAGATACAAGAAGGCATGTGTGGCTCCCACATAGGGTTAATATCCCTTGCCGGGAAAACATTTCGGCAAGGTTTGTTCTGGCCCACCGCCCTCCAGGATGCGACTGCACTAGTAACCAAGTGTGAAGCTTCCCAGTTCCATTGAAAGAAGCTTCATCAACCAGGTCAAGCTCTTCAGACAATCCCTCTTTCCAGGCCATTTACGGTCTGGGGGTTCGATATTCTTGGCCCCTTTCCCCGCATTGCCAGGGGCTTTGAGTATTTGTACGTCGCAATTGACAAGTTCACAAAGTGGCCGGAAGTGGAACCAGTGAGAAAGGTGACATCACAATCAGCCGTCAAGTTCTTCAAGGGGCTAGTTTGCCGTTTTGGTGTGCCAAACAGAGTCATCACTGACAACGACACACAGTTCACGAACCACACTTTCATGTAGTACGTCCAAGACCCCGGCGGCAAGGTTTGTTTTGCTTCTGTTGCTCATCCCAGAAGTAACGACCAAGCTAAGAGGGCGAATGCAAGAGCGTCCCGAGGTCTCAAAACTAGCACTTTCGACAGGCTGCACAAATGGCAAAAACGCTGGATTGATGAGTTTCCCATGGTTCTTTGGTCAATCAGTACGACACCAAATCGAGCCACTGGCCAGACTCCCTTTGCGCTGGTATACGGGGAAGAAGCAGTTCTCCCCATGGAACTCATATACGGGTCACCTCGAGTGCTCGCTTTTCATGATCTAGAGCAAGAGCAACTATGCAAAGATGATGCGACCCTCCTTGAGGACGATCGTCTTCAGGCTGCTGTGCGAGCCACTCGCTACCAGCAAGCCTTGTGCCGCTACCTTAGCCGCAAGGTTCACGCAGAGGCCTTGAGGAAGGCGACCTTGTTCTTCGGCAAATCTAATCCCCGCATGGTGTCCTCCATAAGCCTCAGAGTGACACTTATGTAGGATTTGTTCCTATTCATGCTCGGGTATACAACATCTAATAATACCATCAACTCCTTCTCTATAAAGATGTTGGTCATCCCAAAAGAAATGTCTTAAATCAAAGAAGATTTTTTTCTTTTGTTGGTAGGTGAAACTAGGTGGTAGAAATTTAGCAACAATATAATTAGCATAGTCAGCATACTAAGGAGTGTTATGAGAAGCATTAATGACAACAAGTTGTACATCAGGCAAGCTATGATTAATAGGTAGTGGGTCATCAAGAATATTTTCTATCCTAGACAAGTTATCAGCCACTGGGTTCTCAGCTCCATTCCAATCAGTGATATGTAAGTCAATTTCTTGCAGCAAAAGTACCCACCTAATAAGTCTAGGTTTACCATGTTTTTTTCTCCATACGATATTTAATAGCAGTAAGATTGGTGTGAAAAAATATTTTAGAATCAGTAATATAAGATCTGAATTTATCACAAGCAAACACAATTGCTAACAATTTTTTCTCAGTGGTAGCATAATTTCTCTAGGCACTGTCTAGAGTTTTACTGGCATAATGGATAACATTTAATTTCTTATCGACTCTTTGGCATAGAACAGCACGGACAACATAATCACTAGGATCACACGTAATTTCGAATGGCAAGTTCCAATCAGGTGGTTGAACAACAGATGCGGTGGTTAAGGCTTTCTTAAGTGTTTTAAAGGCTTCTACACAATCATCATAAAAAAGGAACATCCTTTTGTAATAATTTGGTAAGAGGCCTAGAAATTTTAAAGAGGCTTTAGTAAACCTCCTATAGAAACTAGCATGGCCAAGGAAACTATGAATACCTTTAATATCTTTTGGACATGGCATTTTCTCAATTGCATCAACTTTAGCTTTATCCACCTCAATAACTCGTTCAGAAATTTTGTGTCCCAGAACAATACCTTAATTTACCATAAAACTGGCACTTCTCCCAATTCAAGTCATGATTAGTTTGCTCACATCTCTCCAAAACTCGATCAAGCTTGCTTAAGCAATCATCAAAAGAAGTCTGTAAACAGAAAAATCATCCATGAAAATGTAGCGACCCGACACAAATGGATCGAAGTCTTTGTGCTTAAGTGTCATCCATGGATCGGTATGCTAATACTCACAGTACTCGATGAATTATAACAAAGTTCAATCACACACTATATTACATTTAGGTCCTCAAAAGAGTATTTATTACAATAATGTGACCAAAGGCCATCTAAATAAAAATAACTACGTAAGGATCGAAGGTAAATGAGTCTATCCAACTCCACAGCAAACTGAGTGTAGAACAACGACCTATCGGACCTTTAATCCTCGTCAGAAAACTCTGCAACATGAGATGTTGTAGCCTTGTAGGTCAGCACATGGAATATGCTTGCAATTTCACACCATAGAATAATAATGAAAAAGACAATCTCTATATGCAAATTTAGCTGGTGGAGGCTCTAAGTTTAATTTTTGCATGAAGCCAATTTTACCCTACAACAAGGGAATAATTTTTTATTTACTACTAAATTAAAATGTCATTATTGACAAGGTTCCTCCAACTCAATCCCAAATTCCCAAGTTATTAGTAACCCAATCATTTCATTAAATAGAGTGATGAGATCAACCGCTAATTCACTTCCAGATACTCAAGTAGTCCATAACCGGGGACACGGCTAATCATGATTAGTTTATAAACTCTGCAAAGGTTTGCACACTTTTCCCCACAAGACTCGACCACCTCCATCATCGAAAGATCGAGACATAGCCTTTCTGAAGTATTTCCTCCAAACCCTGGGTAGACCGGTACACCTACTTTCCCCTGCATCAGCTAGTCTACCACGGAAAGAGGTCACACAACTTACTCAACTGTGCCAGAGCCCATAATGGCTTGTGGCTGCACACGGAAGTTTCTAGGCATGAAATATCTTATGATCCCTTTGAGCCTGGGTGGCGGACCTAGGGTAATCGCATGGGTACTCCTGGATCCCCTTGGGCAAGCACTGGCTTCTCCAGGTGCCCCAAACGGTCCATCCAAACGTGTATTAAAGTTGCCACCTTATGTTTTCCCAAAATTATTATCTCTTGCAACTTGCATGTATCACACATACCAATCCCAGTCTACGAGCATGGCTAAGCTATATATTACATAACGAATATTCCCGGGGTGATCAAAGGTAACATATTCCTACCACATGAACTACAAAGCATAACCACATGTTCCCAACCCTACTCATGCAATATTTGTGGGTGAAACTAATGCATTGTAAAACTGGGTATTGAAAATTATGATCAAAGTGTGAACTTTCCTTCTAATGTTCGTTGAATTCTAAAGATTCATAGTAGCAAGCTTCGCACTCCGGATGATCTAGCGTAAGCAATCAATAACATACATAAGCATACAAGCAAAGATCCAAAAAAAGACTTCGAAAAACTCCAAAACCACCGAAATAAAGTTTCTGTACATAACGTAATTTTTACAGCAGCAAAAAATTAAGATTTTGGTTGTAACAGAAAGTATATATCTCAAGCTTCGATTTGCAAAAATAATCACCCAAAACGGAGTTACGGAACTCGAGTTATGGCCTATCGAAGTTTGAATTCCAATTTTAAAACTTTCAAAAATATTTTTAGTTTGGGTCTCTGGATAGAGGATATTTCTACGAAATCATAGGAAAAAGAATCGACTAAATTGGATCTATAGATTAAAAGATATACTAGAAACAAGAATTGGTATAGAATCCAAGATTGGAAAAAAATACTCGAAAAAGAAAAAAAATAGGACGAATACCAAGTGGCGCTCTGTGATTGGTTGGCTGGGTGCTCATCGGACATGTCACCGTAGATGAGGAAGAAGGCAGCTCCAGATTTCCTTGGCGAAGGATGCGTGCGGGACGGTGTAGAGGATGATGAGGTGAATCACTTGAACAAGTGGTGGTTGTAGATTGCTTCCTGTACACATGGTGTGAGGTCGCCGGAATTCATGAACATGGATGAGAAATTGGCAAGGTTAGGGAGGGGGGAAACTCCAAAAGGAGAAGGCTTCAGACAAGGGGTGAGAGGGGCTCCGAGGGGTGCTTTATATAGGGCAGGGGAGGGCCAGAATTTGAGCAGAAGACTGAGTTTTAATGGTGACTGTTCCTCTGCCTTGTAATGGCCATTACAAGCGACTCCAAAGCGCACTAGGAAGGAGAAGGGGTAGAGGGAGGCAAGGGGATTCCATACAAAGTGGTTTTGGAGCGAGGGAGAGGAGGGGAGGGGCTGTGGCGCTGGAGGGTGTGCGTTCTCCTGGCTGTCTGTTCATGTTCCTGTAACTATGAGAGGAAGAAGAAGATAGCGCCTCGGCATGGGCCTTTGAAAAAAAGACAACGAGGTCCAATAAAAGAAAGACAAAGAAAAAAAATATAAAAAATTCAGATAAATAAATCCTACGAGATGAACTATTTTTTAGAGGCTAAAAAAACTTTATAAAAATATTTCTCAAAAAGAATCAACTAAATTGGATCTATAGATTAAAAGATATACTAGAAACAAGAATTGGTATAGAATCCAAGATTGGAAAAAAATACTCGAAAAAGAAAAAAAATCGGACGGATACTAAGTGGCGCTCTGTGATTGGTTGGCTGGGTGCTCACCGGACATGTCACCGTAGATGAGGAAGAAGGCAGCTCCAGATTTCCTTGGCGAAGGATGCGTGCGGGACGGTGTAGAGGATGATGAGGTGAATCACTTGAACAAGTGGTGGTTGTAGATTGCTTCCTGTACACATGGTGTGAGGTCGCCGGAATTCATGAACATGGATGAGAAATTGGCAAGGTTAGGGAGGGGGGAAACTCCAAAAGGAGAAGGCTTCAGACAAGGGGTGAGAGGGGCTCCGAGGGGTAATTTATATAGGGCAGGGGAGGGCCAGAATTTGAGCAGAAGACTGAGTTTTAATGGTGACTGTTCCTCTGCCTTGTAATGGCCATTACAAGCGACTCCAAGGCGCACTAGCAAGGAGAAGGGGTAGAGGGAGGCAAGGGGATTCCATACAAAATGGTTTTGGAGCGAGGGAGAGGAGGGGAGGGGGTGTGGCGCTGGAGGGTGTGCGTTCTCCTGGCTGTCTGTTCATGTTCCTGTAACGATGAAAGGAAGAAGAAGATAGCGCCTCGGCATGGGCCTTTGAAAAAAAGATAATGAGGTCCAATAAAAGAAAGACAAAGAAAAAAAATATAAAAAATTCAGATAAATAAATCCTACGAGATGAACTATTTTTTAGAGGCTAAAAAAACTTTATAAAAATATTTCTCAAAAATAAAATTCAAATGACACTCAAATTTGAATTCAAAACTTTTGGCATTGATTTCTTCTAAATTTTTGGAGTGTCATGTTAGCTCCTCTCATACTTTTGAACAAGTATTTGTCAGGGATTTTAAAAATAAATTTTAATTGCCAAGTTGAATTCAAAGTCAGATAAAATTCAAATGCCTCTGAAATTTCCAAATGCCACTCAATTCAAAAAAATTCATATATGCTTAGCTAATAATTGTAAAACATTCCAAATTGAAAATCTGGGATGTTACAGAAAACCTCAAAAATTGTTTTAAAAAAGTCAAAGAATATAACAGATATACATCTTTGAAAGGTAGCAGGTGCATTCCATAAACCAAAGCACATACGTCTGTAAGTATAAGTTCCAAAAGGACAATTAAAGGTGGTTTTCTCTTGATCAGGTTGTGAAATAGTTATTTGAGAGAAACCAGAATATCCATCAAGTAAGCAAAAGTTTGTGTGCTTTGTCAATCTTTCTAGTGTTTGGTCAATAAAAGGCAAAGGATAATGATCTTTCCTAGTTTCTTTATTTAATTTTCTAAAATCGATCACCATTCTATAGGCAGTCACAATTCTTTGTGGGATGAGTTCATTTTTATCATTAGGAACAACAATAATACCTCCTTTCTTAGGAAGAAAATGAACGGAAATTACACATCTACTATCAGCTATAGGATAAATTAAACCTGCTTCCAGAAGCTCTAATATTTCATTTCTTACCACTTCCTTCATTTTGGGTTTTAGTCATCATTGATGATCAACAACAGGTTTAGCATCTGGTTCCGTATTAATCTTGTGCTCACAAATACTTGGACTAATGCCATTAAGATCATCAAGAGTATATCCAATAGTGGTACGGTGCTTCGACAAAGTTTTTAACAATCTCTTTTCTTCTTGTTTTTCAAGGTTATCACTGATAATAATAAGATATATATTATTTTCATCAAGATAAGCAAATTTCAAAGTGTCAAGTAATTGTTTTAATTTGAACACATGATCACCCTTAAGTGGAGGAGGACCTCCTAGAGTTTCAACAGGCAAGTTGTGTTTGAGAATAGGTTGTTTTTCAAAGAACATCTTATCTCTTTCATTTCTTTTACGCAAGTTCATATCATTTGCATGGTCTAGCAAGAATTGCTCTAGTGGATCAGTAGGTGGAATGGCTATAGAAGCAAGACCAATTATTTCATCTTTACTAGGCAATTCTTTTATGAGGTTTCCTCCGAAACTTAGGGAAATTAAACTTGTCAGACACATCTCCAAAATTAACACTTGAGGTTTTCTTCTTGCAATCTATCTTAGCATTGATAGTGTTCAAGAAAGGGCTACCAAATATTATGGGACAAAAATCATCTTGTGGAGAACCAAGAACTAGAAAATCAGTAGGGTATTTTATTTTTCTACACAAGACTTCCACAACTCTAACAATTCCAAGTGGTGTGATTGTCTCTTTGTTTTCCAGTTTAATAGTAACATCAATGTCTTCTATTTCGGCGAGTGCAATCTCACGCATTATTCCTTGATATAAGGTAAAAGGGATTGCACTCACACTAGCACCCATATCACATAAACCATGATAGAAATGATCTCCTATTTTAACTGAGACAATATGAATGCCAACAACGGTCTTATTCTCATCTTTAGTTTCTGGTTTGGCAGTTCTGGCATCTTCATCACAGAACTAAAAAACATGTGCATCATTATTATTGACCAAGGGATCTTTAACCATAGCAATACTAGGTTCTACATTAATTTGTTCAGAGGGTCTAGGTGTTCTAATATTAATTTTGTTAACCACAGTTGAGACTTTAGCATGTTCCTTTATCCTAACAGGAAAAGGAGTTTTTTCAATATAAGTGGTAGGCACAACTGGGTCAACATTGTAAATGACAGTTTCATGTGTAACTACTGGTTCCTCAACAATTTTTAATAGGTGGATGATATTTAAGCGACTTCTCCTTAGGGAGATCAACATGAGTAGCAAATGATTCACAAAATGAGGCCACTATCTCTGAGTCAAGTGCATATTTAGTGCTAAAATCATTGAAAGCATCGGTACACATAAAAGCTTTAACACAACCGAACTCAAGTTATATACCTCACTCCATACTTTCATCGAGTTCCCAATCTTTAGAGTTCCGTTTAATTCTTTCAAGAAGATACCACCTGAATTCAATAGTCTTCTGCATAAAGGATCTAATACAAGAAAGCCGAGCATAACAATTTCTCCCAAGAGCTCTTGATTGGGGCATGAATATAACATTGACTTAAGCCTCCCCTAATGTCGGCGTACAAAAGTAGGGGTCCTTTTGCACCACTTTACTTGTGCACGGGCAGTAGTAGCCGCGTCTACGACCATGCTTGGCGGAGCAGAAGGAGGAGGGGCACGAGACAGCCAAGGAAACACCCAAGCCAGAGACATGAAGGACAGAGGGGCAAGGTGGACTCCTCCAGTAGCAACGCCCTTGCCGGGGTGGCCTACGTGATCCCGGCAAGACCCTTGCTTGGGTAGCTTGCCCAAACACCAGGAAAGCCACCACCCTTGGGTTTGAGAGCTCTAACACCATCGAGAACGTCAAGACCAAGATTCAAGGGACGCCTTTGCAGTGGCATGCAGATCCTTGTAGGGCCAAGGGGCCTGAAAACCTAGACAAGGGACCAGAAGACAAAGACACCGGCAAGAGCCTTGCCAGGGACGACCGAAGACCCTCGGCAAGATCCTTGCCAGGTACAGCCACAAGACCCCGGCAAGACCCCTTGCCGGGGGCGTTTGCGGGGCCACCGTCAGGCCCACGCCTGCCAAGGTTTCGCCGCCCCGCGGTCACTCCTACGCAATGATTGACTCGCCAACTTGAGAAGCACCAGCGTGGCAACATGCATCCCCTAAGCCAACTACAAGCACATGCATGGTGGCATGCAGATCTTCGTGAAGACCTTGCCACCACAGCATCCAGCAGCCAGCATGGCGCCGCATGCCTCGTCAGCCTGGACGCGTGTCGGAGTGAGGTGAGGCGGCAGCGGGCGGGACAAGCTTCCTTGTCGTCCCTCATAAAGCTAGAGGACACATAGGCGGCGCATTAAATGCATTTGTCCTATGATGTCAGAAGATAACCTTGTACACTGTCGTAACTTCCCACCTCCCGTGTGTCGCTGTGGTAACCCCTTTGTCCTATCAAAGAAGGCCAGAGGCATACTGAGAGAGGATTCAGACTTTTTGGACAGGCACGCATAGTAGCCAGTTCAAGAGCTCAAGAACACCAAATATACACAGACAAGTAGGAATAGGGTTTTACGCATCATCGTTCGGCCCGAACCTGGGTAAAAATGCCCACGCGTTGATCGTCTAGACCTGCTCTTTGCACAGCTCTACGCCCAGAAACCGTAGTAGGGGTCCCCGGGATCCCATAGGTGTCGTTTCCCGCGACATCTTTGGCATGCCAGGTAGGGGCGCTAGGTTGTGAAAATCTGGTCTGGGAGAGGTCAGCATCATCCCCATTGTTTTGGTGTCATCGGCCAGGCAGGCGGTGTCGTCTACAGCCGCAACCACCATCTACATGGCGACGAAAAAGCTAAGTCACGCAAAATTTGAGCAATTTCCTCTTATAGGGTTATTTTCCTCGAAAGATACCACTAATTGTATGGAGAACCTGCACGCAAAGGAGCCTTTCTGCTATTGGCAACGCCCTTGTTCTTTTTCAAGTCAGCTCAATAGTTCGAGCCGCTACGGCGAGAACGACAACGCGGCTTGCCTGGCAGCAAGCACCCCCGGCAGGCTGCTAAGGATCCATCCTCAAAGCGTCGCAGCATGGGTTTACGCGCCGGCAAGCGTATCCAACTAAGCGTAGGGTGTGTACATACAAAGAAAGATCAAAAAGGGAGATAACATGCATTGTTTCAAATACTGCGAAGTTATATTGCATCATTGGTTGCTGCGGTTCTAACTTAAGATAAATTTGTCTTGGGCATGAATTCGCAGCGGCAATAAGAAGTGGGGTGGCTAGTCCCGACGCTGGCCTTCCACCCTCTTGACTCCGTCGACGAAGCTCATGATGGGCTCGATACGCTCCTCAAGTGCCATGAGGTCCGCATCCTCCGACAAGCTCTCAAGTACGTTGGTGAAGTTGACGTCGGGGTTCCAGAATGCCCCCTTGGTGAGCAGCTTGGTCAGGGCGTCCTGGCAGAGCTTCCAAGCCTCGTTGGCCAAATAAGTTGCTCGATTGGAGCGGAGCTGCTCAATGGCCTCGAGGACACGACCGAAGACCAAGGTCAGCCAGGCGCTAGGGGTCACACTCGCCTCCTGAGAGTACTTGAAGTCCGGCATAACCATGACGGATAGCAGCCTGCTGAGCCTCTCTGCGATGTCAACGAGGCCATCGGTCCAGAGTTGTACCCTACCCACATAGCCATCATAGGTGGTGGCGTAATCCTGCCACAGCTGCTTCTCGCTCTCAAGGGCCTTGGTCAGGTTCTCCTCGCGGACCCTGACCTCCGAGAGTGTCTCTTCTGAGGCGTCCAGCTTCAGCTTCAGATCATTGATGGAGATGTTAGCGTCGGAGAGCAGTTTGGTCTTGTCGGAGATGGTGACCTGCAGATCCGGCAGTGTGCGATATCTCATGTACTTCTCCTCCGCCAACTTCAAGATCTCCTTCTTCAGCCCCTCCCGCTCCTCCTCTAGCTCCTCCACCTTGTCGGCCTGGGCTCCAGAGCATCAAGAGCATCTTTGTGCTTCTGCTCCAGCGCCTGAGTCCTCTGCACGACGAGCTTCTCGATCTCCTAATCCTTGTCGCATAGCACGGCGGCAAGCGCCCATTCACGAGCCTCAAGTTCCTCCTCTTGGGTGTCCAGAAGAGCCTTCTACTGCGCCTGGGCACCCTCGTCCTTGGCGGCCTACTGCTTCGCCAGCTCCTGGGCCTTCTCGATGTGAGCCAGTTGCAGGGCGAGCTGTCGCTTGCGCTGGTCCAGGATGGCGCTCAGTTCATCCTGGGCCTCGTTGAACTAGACTTGCGTTTAAGTGACACGGTCCTCAAAATCTGCTTCCACTTTGTCCATGGTCGCCATCCTGGAGTTCACCTTTTCCTGGCGGGCACGGTAGAGCGCCTGAAGCTTTTGAAAATTGGTCCTCATGGCCCGAACGAGCTGCTCCTCTTGAGAACCACCGCCACTGGCGGTCAGTTCGTCAAGAAACTGAAGCCAAGCGATGGCAAGGACCTCGTCGTCACAGATCTCCCCCTCGGCTGGCGCTCTGGTGCTTACCGCATTGGGAGGAGGACGAATAGATAGTCGCCCACCTTCAAATATTTGCCTGGGGCGGGAGCTACGGAGGAGGAGGGTTGGTCATGGGCCACCTCCTCCCCGGCGGGACCATTGGTGGCCTCCTCGGAAGCGGCCTTGTCGGGGTCCCCAGCAGGACCCTTGGCGGCCTCCTCGGCAGCAGCCTTGCCAGCCTCCCCGGCAGGCACCTCATCGGTCCCCCCTGCGGGCCCCTCTGCGGCCTCCTCGGTGGCGGACGGGGCAGCCTCCCCAGCCGCGATCTCGGTGGCCTCGGCTTCAGCGTGTGTAACATCCCAAATTTTCAATTTGGAATGTTATACATAGATCATATTGCATTGCATATTTTCTTTGCATTCGTGCATGGCGATCCTCAAAAATTCTAAGCAACTCAAGGACCCGCGGAGAGAGTTGGGAATTCTACCGTTTTCGTATTTGAGTTTTCTCGAATACCGGTACGAGGATCACGTGAGTTTTAATTACTTTTCTCTTCATAAAAATATTTCTTGACAAAATATACGAGCGAAGATAATATGACTTCTCCAAAATAAAAGAAATATTGGAGGAAAAAATAATAAAATAACTTTTGGTTTTTTTTCGGATTTATTTGCGATTTTATTTGCATAGGAAAAATGCGCGTTTTTCAAAATAGCATTTAGGTCCGGGAAAAATGTTTACTTTGTCCTAAATATTATTAGAGGACGGCGAAAAATTATGTCGGAATTTTTGGAGTCCGTTTAGTATTTTTTTCTCGTTCGTTTTAGTGCGTCAGAGCTCTTCTAAAAAAAGGGGGAACCGACCTTTGGGCCGTGCCCGTCTAGGACTCCCCCTAGCCGGCCCCTTTAAAAGCGCAGCCCACCCCGCCGCCTCAGCCCACCCGTGTGCCCCCTCGAAACCCTAACCGCCGCCCCGCCAGCCGCCGCCGCTGCCCGCCGCCGCTGTTGTCCCGCCGTCGTTGCTGCCGCCGCCGCTGTCGCCGGACCGCGCCGCCGGAACCACCCGCCGCCTCGCCGCCCACCGCCGGAGCCCGCCGTCGCCTTTGCCGAGGTAGCCGCCGCCGTTTCGCCACCGCCAGTTTTTTTAAAACCGAGCAGTTTTCTTTTAGAAACCCTATATCTTTTTTTCTAAATAGATCGGTTCGGTTTTTTTTGGTTTAGTTAGTTTGCGGACGTTTGTCCGTATGTTCGTTTTAACGAATGTTGTTCGCCCGTTAGCCGCAGACAACGAACGTTCGTTCGTTAGCCTGTTCGTCAGTTTTCTTTTTCAGGGTTGTTCCCGCGATTATTTTCGATTGCGATTTCTGTCCTAATCGTGTTTTTAGTTTTTCTTTTCGCTCGAGAGTCGGAATCAGGCGATTCAAAAGCCCAGATCTTCGTCTCGATGCCCTCTTTCCGTTTAGCCAACTTGAACAAGGTTTTGCTACTGTAAAATTTGACTTTATATCAATCTAGTAAATGGATCTTGTTTTTTCGCAGTTTGAGTTTCGTTGCTCCGTTTGATTTGATTCTTTTTGCAAACCGGAGTTCTTAAGTTGAACTTTCTGGTTATATCATCTTATTTGAGTTCTGTTTGTGCATCTTTGCTTGATTGCTTATGTATGATATTGTTCGCTTGCGATAGAATACCCAGACTGCGAAGCGTGCTACTATGAGTCTCTAGGTTTTGCGAATCATCAGCAAGGCAAGTAACAATTTGATCATACCCCTTCATTACCCAGTTTTTATGCATTAGATCAAACCCTCACACATTGCATGATTAGGATCTCTTAACTTGTCGGTCTGGGAAGTAGATTGCGGTAGAACCTATTACCTGCATTATTTTCAAACCCTTGGGAGTTACTTCTATGTTATTCTTAGCTTGCCATGCTATGCTCGTAGACGTGCTTTGGGTTTGAGTGAAATCCATGACAGATGTGAGTTGTTAATTAATGGTTCAACTTAAGGTGGCTACTTCAAGACACATCTGGGTGGATTGGTTGCAGGGCACCTGGAGAATCCAGTGTTGTCCTAGGAAATCCCGGGGTTCCGTGTGATTTTTCCTATGGAATGCCACCCTGGCTCAAAGGGGTCATAAAACTCTTCATGCTAGAAACTTCCATGTGCAGCCATAATGCCATTATGGGCTCTGACATATTATGAGTAAGTTGCGTGGGATCTTTCAGTGGTGGACTAGCAGATGTAGGGGAAAGTAGGTGTACGGATCCTCCCGGGGTAAAGAGTAAATGCTTCTGAAAGACTTTGTCTCGGTCATCCGTTTATCAAACACCATCCAGTGTGAGAAATCCAACGGAGGAGATCGAGTCTTGTGGAGAAAAGTGCACAAACCTCTGCAGAGTGTACAAACTGATCATGATTAGCCATGTCCCCAGTTATGGACAATCTTGAGTATCTGGTGCTTGAATTATTGGTTGATCTCATCACTCTAAAATTTAATTTGTTGAGTTAATGATGACTACTTTAATTGGAATTGAGTTGGAGGTACCTTCTCAATGATGTTTCAACTACCATGATAGTTAAAATAAAATGTATTCCTTTGTTGTAGGAAAAATTAGCTTTATGCAAAAACTTTAACCTTAGAGCCTCCACCAGCCAAATATGCATGTAGTGTTAGCCTTTATTCTGTTATTTGCTCTACTGTGTTATCTTGCCAGCATATTCCATGTGTTGACCCGTTTTGGGTTGTAACATGTTACGTTGCAGACTTTTCAGACGAGGAGTAAGACGTTCTAGGTCGTTTTGTCATGCAGTCAGCTATGCCGTTGGAGTTGATGGACTCACTTATCTTCCAAGCCTTCCGCTGTTATTTTGTTAGATGGCCTTAAGCCATAGACTATTGTAATAAGTTCTCTTTTGAGACATTTGATGCAATAAGTGTGTGATTGCCACTCTGTTATAAATCCTTCAAGTACTGTGTGTGTCAGCATTACCGATCCAGGGATGACACTGAAACACAGAGACTTCGGTCCATTCGGATCATGGTCGCTACAGCGTCCATGGCCACCTCCTCGATGACGGCATCGACGTCCACTCGGTCCGCCAAGGAAAAGCCTGGAAACCAGAAGAGAAGATGAGGTGAGGCTAAGACCAAGGGTTCAGAACAGTGAAAAGAAAGAGCATCACATGGCGGAGATGACACGGGACGGGAAGCAGGCGACTTACCCGTGCCGGGCCGAGGAGAGGATGTTCCTTCCCCGCCAACATCCGCTGCCGGGGTAGAGCCACCGATGCTAGTGCTTTCCCCCTCTTCCTCCGCGCGCATGGGCTCGACAGTGGATACCCTTGCCAGCGACGCCCCTCTGGGTGGCGTAGTTGCCGGGGACGACTTGTTGGGGGTGGCCCTTAGCGGCTCCTCCGGTTGCCGCTCTCCTCCTGCAAACCCGGCGAGGTCAACATCAAGATAACACACCCCAACGACCGCCAGCAGGGAGTGGAGAATAGACTCACGCTGGGGGCTGGAGTGGGGGCTGCACCAAGGGTTGTTCTCCGGGCTGATCACCACCAACTCCGGCGTGCGCGGACCTCTCACCGGGGGTCGTCACCTGTTGAGTCTTTGGCCCTATTCTCCACCCTCTGGGCCAGTGTCTCCATGTCGCTACAAAAATTAAGCCAAGTTAAGGAAGGACAGTGCGGGCAGAGGGTTAAGAGATGGTGGAGGACAAAATGCTTACTCGTCCTCCTCCTCCTCCTCCTCTGGCATCCTCTTCCTCTTTGGGCTAAAGGACCCGAGATCAAAATCAGCCTCCGAGGCGGCGTCGACAAGTGAAGGATAAGGGGATGGCATTCGGGGACACCCAGATGAAGAAGAAGCACCGATCGCGGCCTTCTTCGCAGCCCTCGTCTGTCGTATGGGCGGCCCTTGGGCCTGCTGCAACTGTGTGGCCTTAATGGGCCGGACTGGCTCGTCGGAGCCCGCCCGCCGCAAGACGCACCT
>LR738710.1:310786283-310871341 GCA_902687465.1 Secale cereale
GGGGTGGGGGTCATCCGCATCGGTCTCCTCCTCGGTCGACTCCTCGACCACTTCCTTAATAGAATGAGCTCCAACGCCAGCACTACTGGCCTCACCAGCGGGCCCCGCCCACTCGTCGAACTCTTTCTCCTCCGCGGCCGCGTCGTCCTTGTCCTCCATGGTGCCGAAGTTTTCGGCCTCCTCGGCGAGAGCTGCCTCCTCCGCCCTGGCGGCGATGTAAGTGAGCTCCTCCGCGGTGGTGTCACGGATAAGCTACGGCTCGTCGTGGACGTACCTCTCTAATATGTTATTGAAGAATGCATGTACCACTTTGTGGGGACCCCAACTTAGAAGTCGAGATCACCGAATGCACGTGTACAGTGATCCCAGAGATCAATGCTCACTGAACACACAGAAGCTGAAATAACAAGAGTCTTACATCCATACAAATAGTCTTCACGAATTAAGGCCATTATGGCCAAGTCTTACATAGATAGAGCCTCACGGGCTGAATAGGAAACAACTCAAATAGCGGAAGTCTTCGATAAACGGGTAGAACCCATGCCATCTGCCTTAACCCTACAGGCATTCTGACTGGGATAGCGTCCTAGTTCGCATGATCGTCTCCAAAGAACTCTTCCTCATATTCCTGCTCTTCCATGCCTGGCCAATTAAATAACCAGTGGCAAGCCAATGAGTACTTTGAATGTACTCGCAAGCAACCCATGGTGTGGTAACAATGCAATGGAACTATGAACAATCTAGCAGGAAGCTAGAACAATATGCTATCATCAAGTTTATGCATCAATAACCTCGCGTAACCTTGAAGACAGGTTACCGACATCAACATGAATATGATTCATCTCATCGAGTCAAGTCACCACCTTGACTCACATACACACGCATGGTTTCACAAACATTGGACGTAGCCCAAGAGCGGTTACCCAACTGTCCATGACCGTGGACACGGCTATTCGAATAGTTTGACACTCTGCAGAGGATGTACACTTTACCCACAAGATCCGGGGAACTTCCGTGTCATCCACGACCCGCAGTACCTCAAGTACCCGGGGTAAGCACCCGGTCATTATCTTTCCTTAGACGACACTAACATAGAGTCCACTCGTTGGCACACGGCCCTCGGGTACAAACAATAGATCACGGGACTTGCCCTAATTTCAATGTTCACGCGAACCCGAAGGGACCAATGGTGTGTCCGGTGCCCTGTAAAAACAGTCATGGCCGTCTATCCAAGCACGACCCCGTCTCGGGAAAGACCTCAAGTCTCCCCGTCACTAGTAATGCGGGCACCATGCTAGTATCGACCTAAGTAATCAATAAAGCCCCGTCCCATAAGGGGTAGTGTGGTTGCACATGTATGGTTGGAATAACGGTCGCAACTTCAACCAATCCGTTTGAAAAACACCCACTTGCCTTGGCACACCACTTCATCATCAAGTGGTCACCCAACTCATCATCATCATCTCCCTCGGGCATAAGTGGCACCCGACGGGGTTTTATGCAAGACTACAACCATGAAGGTTCATGTCACACATGCATCACTTTCCATAACTACTAACCATATGCAAGTCATCTAGCACATAGAAAGATCAAGATCTTGTCATGCATCATATAAGCATCATGACCACCTATTGCATGTCATCTAGCATATGGCAAGATCAACAATAAATTATGCATCATGTGGTGGTTCATTTAGGTTACCATCGTAACCCTAATCATCATGCATCGGAAACAAACGGGTTCCGAAGAACAAGTGTATCATGGTCAAAGGGCTGCTTGCCTGGATTGGCTTGGTCTTCAAAGTCTTCAAGTCCTTCTCCTTCTTCTTCCACAGCAACTTTGTCAAATACGGGATCTATACGTTGCATAATAACCACGGGAAAATAAGAATACAAATAAAACAGAAAAATCAAAGTGCTCAGAAAAATGTCAACTCATTTTTGTAAAATACTAGAGGGATTTCTAATATGGGAAAAAAATCTTAGTTGGAGTTTTGGAGTTACAGAATAGGATATATCGATTTTTGAACTGGAGTTATACTGCCCAAATTTGAATTTGAATTTGAACAGTACAACAAAGTTTCATGGATTTGAGTGAAAGTAGTACCATTAAATGAGTTGGAATATTACAAGATTTTAGGAGTTGGAAATATTTAATTTGGATCAATATTCTTTTCTGTATAAATGTTTAAAACATCAACAGAAAAGAAAAATGAAAAAGGGTCCTGTGCACTGGGCCAGAGAAGGCCACAGTGCACGGCCCAGACGGACTGGCCCAGCCGCACGGAGCCAGCGCGCGTGCACGTCAGGTTTTCAAACCTGACGGGCGGGGCCCGTGGGTCAGCGGCACAGAGGAGGGGGAGAGAGGTGGGGGGATGACAGGCGGGGCCCGCCTGTCATCTCTAACCCCACGACCACGGCGGCCGCGAGCTCACCGGCGAGGATTCCGGCCACGGCGACGGCAACGGAGGGCAGGGTTGAGCTCAGCGTCCTGTTGCGGTTGTTGTGGTGGTGGTGCGGCACGGCGGGGAGTCCTGGTTCACCGGCGGCGAGGTGGGACGGCGGAGGCTCGTCGGAGGGTAGTTGCTGCGGCCGTTTCCGACTGCAAACGGAGGGGGAAACAGAGGGGAAAGGATCAGTGGAGTGCGGCGGTTCCGAAACGAGTGGAAGGAGAGGCAGGGGAGGCCCGTACCTCGAGATCGCCGGCAGCCCGACGCGGCGGAGCTCCGGTCGATCCCGAGCACTGGGACCTCCTGGGGTTGAGCTGGTGATGCAGGAGTGATGCTGGGGAGGAGGAGATGCTGCTGGTGCTGTTGGAATGGCTCGGGAGGTCCTATTTATAGGGGCTCGGCGGAGACCCGTGGTCCAGTGCGTCGGCGAGCTCCGGCTCGACGCTACAGCGCACGGGAGGCGACGGGGATTAGTCTGGGGAGTTCCTGGACGAGGTCTTCGTCCAGCTGAGGTGAGAGGAGGAGCGGGGGAGCATCAGAGGCGCGCGCGCGTGTGAAGCAGAAGAATGGCCGAAGCGGGCGGCCGGTGCGCGTGCGACGTCGTTCACTGGAGGGCGCAGGAGGAGGGGAAACAGCGCCGGGGAGGTCGCGGACGTTGACGCGCCTCGACTGGCGCGAGGGGGAGGCCCGAGGCTGTCGGGGATCGGCGATTGGCTGGAGCCAGCGTGCGGAGGGCACTGTTCACGCGCTCCAGAGCGTGCGTTTGACTGGCAGCGCCGCGCTCTCGCCGGTTTGGTCCGTTCCAGCGTGTCCAACAGTGTCCAGCAAGTAGAGGGAGGAGTAAAGAAATGCCCTGAGGCCTTGGATGCCCTGGGGATGCAGAGAGAGTGAGAGTGTTGGAGAGATGGTAGAAACCTACTGTACAGCAAGGTAAAACAGAGGTTTCACCCTTCAATCATGGAGCTGGGGTGCTGGGGGAGTTACTGGAGGTAGCTGGTAACTCAATGAGCCTGTGGTAAGAAGTTGAGGCCATGGAGAAAAGTGAAAGTGGTCAAAATGGAGGTTTTAGCATTTCTGCAGAAGGTGTTTGATCAGTATTTGATCAAGTAAATGAAGTCCACTTGACATGGCACTTGACAGGGTTGAAAGACATGAGAAAATAGGGTGCTTCACCAAATTTGGGCTCATTTGGAGAAACTAGCCAATGTAACTTTGGTGAACCCTAGAAATCAACAGAAACAGTTTCATCTTGATTGAGTCAAGCTAATCATCTCCCCTTGATGCACCACTTGGTGTAGCATCATCATTTGGGGTATTGATCATGCCCACAAAGTTTGAAGCTCCAGAAAAAAAGTTGGTAATGTAAAGTTGTTCAAATTTGCATTTGAACAGAAAGGGTTTTGAGGTGATCTGATCAAGTTGCTCTATTCAAATTCTTGTGCCATTTGGTCTAGGTGCCTTATTAGGCCATTCTAGCATGTGCAACAAGTTTGAGAGCATTTGGACAAGTTTGGCAATGTAAAGTTGCTCAAACTTCAAATATGGACAGAATGGTTATGAAGGGGTTTGAGGAGGTTTTCTTGCTTCCCAAGGCATGGGACTTGGCAAGATCATCAAATATGTCATATATGACATGATAGAATTTCCCTGGAATTTTTGGAGAATATTTCCTTTGTAAATATTTCAAAAGCTTGAAATATCCAGAAAGGGTTTTAGAGGGTTTAGCCCATTATTTTGAACATGACCAAGTGTTGAAACTCTTATATATGGACAATATATGTCCTATGAGTCTCTCTGAATTTTGGCAAATATTTTTGAAACAGTTAAATAATTTTCCCCTATTAAAGACCATTTCTGGCCTTAAGAAAAAGCTTTTAAATAAAATAGGAAAATAACTTTTAAAAATATACCTTTCTGGTTTCTGGGAGTCCTATGACTACTAGGTCTCAAATAAACCTTTTGAAATAATTTTCTCATCCTAAATCAAGTACTTGCAGTGCAAATCTCAATTCAGGGGTTTTTGGAAAACTAATTTTATAAAATACTTTTTGGCCAAAATAATTTTGTAAGAAAATACTATATTGTTATATAACACTTGACATGATCATTGGGCAGAAGTTTTGAGTATAGAGATGAGATCTACAAGAGATCTTAGTTGACTTTAATGAGCACAAGAAAAAGCACATGAAGAAAACTCAATTCCAATTAAAAGCCAGATGATGCTAAAAAATTTTGCTGGTCCAAATTTTCATGCTTCAAAGTTACAAACAACATGTTACAAAATGCAGGGTGTGACAGACCTACCCCCCTTACAAGAATCTCGTCCCCGAGATTCCTAAACTAGGGCTTAAAAGAGATCGGGAAACTCGGATCTAAGATAGTCTTCTCGTTCCCAGGTTGCTTCTGCTTCGGTGTGGTAGCTCCACTGGACCTTGAAGTACTTGATGGTACGGCTCCGCGTACGTCGTTCTGCTTCGTCCAGAATGCGAATGGGCTTCTCGCGGTAGGTCAAATCAGGCTGCAGATCAATGGCTTGGTGATCCACATCCTTGTAGAGATTGGGCTTGTCTGGAACTTGGAGACATTTCCGGAGTTGTGACACATGGAACACATTGTGCACATCGGGTAGCTCAGGTGGTAGTTCCAACTAACAAGCCACTTCTCCTCGTCGGTCGGTGATCTTGAAAGGGCCAATGAACCTTGGCGCGAGCTTCCCCATGACGTGGAAACGCTTGGTTCCCTTCAGAGGAGTTACCCGCAGGTACACATGATCTCCGACACGGAAACTCATGTCTCGGCGTCGAGTGTCTGCGTAACTCTTCTGCCTTGACTTGGCTGCCTTTAATCGCTCTCTGACTAGTTGGACTTGCTCTTCTGCTGCGCGGAGAATATCCGGTCCAAACACTAGTCCTTCTCCAGTCTCAGACCAATTGAGGGGTGTGCGACATCTGCGTCCGTACAACACCTCAAATGGTGCCATCTGAAGGCTTGACTGGTAACTGTTGTTATAGGAGAACTCGGCAAAAGGGAGACAGTCTTCCCACTTGGCTCCATATGCCAGGACACAGGCTCGGAGCATGTCTTCGAGAATCTGATTGACTCGCTCAGTTTGACCTCCGGTCTGTGGGTGGAAAGCTGTGCTGAAAGACAATTTGGTTCCCAAGGCTTCTTGGAATCTCTTCCAGAACCTAGAAGTGAACTGGGTGCCTCGATCTGACACAATCTCCTTGGGAACACCGTGAAGACTTACGATTCGGTTGATATAGAGAGTTGCCAGCTGGTTGCCTAAGTAGGTAGTCTTGACAGGAATGAAATGAGCCACCTTGGTCAAATGATCGACTATGACCCAGATAGAGTCATGCCCTCTATTCGACCTTGGTAACCCAGTGATGAAGTCCATTCCGACTTTATCCCACTTCCACTCAGGAACCTTGAGTGGTTGAAGCAATCCAGTAGGTCGCTGATACTCAGCCTTGACCCTTTGGCACACATCACACTTTGCAACATAGGTTGCAATCTCTCTCTTCATACCGTGCCACCAGAATCGTGCCTTCAAATCTTGGTACATCTTGGTTCCTCCGGGGTGGATGGAATACGGAGTGCCGTGGGCTTCTTGCAGAATCAGCGTCTTCAGCTCGGTGTTGTTTGGTACGCAGAGGCGACCTTTGTACCAAACAATCCCGTGCTCGTCTTCGGAGAATCCTGGGGCCTTGCCCAGCTTCATCTTCTTCTTGATGCCTTCGATGCTTGCGTGTCCATCTTGAGCCTTCTTGACGTCGTCCAGCAGGGTCGGTCTGACTTCCAAATGATCCAGAAATCCGGGGGTGACCAATTCCAAACTGAATTGTTCGATCTCCTTAAACAAGGCTGGCTGCCTTTGTTGAATAATGACATTCAAAGAGCAAGCCTTCCTGCTTAAGGCATCGGCCACCACGTTAGCCTTCCCAGGGTGATACTGAACACTGAGGTCATAGTCTTTGATGAGTTCCAACCATCTCCACTGCCTCATGTTCAATTCCTTTTGGGTGAAGATATACTTCAGACTTTTGTGGTCTGTGTAAATCTCACACCATTTCCCTAGAAGGTAATGCCGCCATGTCTTCAAGGCATGAACTACAGCCGCTAGCTCAAGATCGTGAGTAGCGTAGTTCTCCTCATGGGGTCGTAGCTGCCTGGAGAGGTATGCTATGACGCGGCCTTCTTGCATCAGAACGCTTCCCAATCCGGTTCGAGAGGCATCACAATATATCACGAACTCCTTGTGAATATCAGGTGTTGCCAGAACTGGGGCGGTGGTCAATCTCTTCTTGAGCTCTTGGAAGCTCTCTTCGCATTTTGGCGTCCACTCGAACTTCTTGTCCTTTTTGAGGAGCTGAGTCATTGGTCGTGCAATGCTAGAGAATCCTTCCACGAACTTGCGGTAATAACCCGCTAATCCGAGGAAGCTTCTGACTTCCTTGACGGTCGTTGGAGATTGCCATTGGGTCACAGCTTCGATTTTTGCAGGATCAACAGATAATCCTTCCTCGGTCAAGACATGACCTAAGAATCCAACTTTATGCAGCCAGAACTCACACTTGCTGAATTTGGCATACAGTTGGTGCTCACGAAGCTTGTCTAGGACCATCCTCAGATGCTGCTCATGCTCTTCCTCCGACTTCGAGAACACAAGAATGTCATCAATGAAGACAACAATGAACTTGTCCAAATATTCCATGAATACTTTATTCATGAGATACATGAAGTAAGCTGGGGCATTGGTTAACCCAAAAGACATGACCGTGCACTCGTACAGGCCATATCTGGTTACGAATGCCGTCTTCGGAATATCTTGGGGTCTGATCTTCAGCTGGTAATACCCAGATCTGAGGTCGATCTTGGAGAATACCTTGGCTCCGCTGAGCTGATCAAACAGATCTTCGATCTTGGGAAGTGGATACTTGTTCTTGATTGTAACTTCATTGAGGGAGCGATAGTCAATGCATAAGCGGATGGTACCATCCCTCTTTGCCACAAACAGAACAGGAGATCCCCAAGGGGAGGCACTCGGGCGAATAAATCCCTTCCTTAGCTGCTCTTCTAGCTGCTTCTTCAACTCGGCTAATTCTTCCGTCCCCATTCTATAAGGCTTCTTATAGATGGGTCCTGCTCCGGGCACGAGCTCGATGATGAACTCAATGTCACGGTCAGGGGGCATTCCCGGTAGTTCATCCGGAAAGACATCAGGATACTCACATACCACCGGTACTTGATCTAGCCCAACTTCAGACAGACAGTTGACTTTAGCGGCTTGAGCGGAAGAGGAGTTGGGGGCAAACTTGACTTCTACTCCTTGGTCATTGGTCACAGTGACTGTCCGATTGGCACAGTCTAACAAGCCTTGGTGCTTGCTGAGCCAATCATACCTAGGATCACATCCAAGCCTTGCGATCTCAGGACGATAAGGTCTGCTAGGAAGTCTACACCATTAATGGTAATACTGACTCCTTTACAGCCTATCTTGGCTCTCATCTCGGCTCCGGGGGTTTGTACCACCATAGGGTTATTCAGGGGTGTAGGGGTCATGCCACTTTTTAATGCAAATCTTTGAGTGACAAATGAATGCGTTGCTCTAGAATCAAACAAGACAATTGCAGGTGCTGAGTTGACAAGGAACGTACCCAGCACGATGTCCGGGTCTTCCTGGGCTTCTTCAGCAGTGACGTGATTTACACGCCCCTTCCCATAGTTCGGTGGATTGCGAGGAGCTGGGTTCCTTGGTGGCATTCCACAGCCTTGTCCCTGGTTCTGCGCATTGGGGCGCGGGGCATCAGGCTTCTTGTTGGGGCACACCCTTGAGATGTGTCCGGGCTGACCACACCCAAAGCAAGTGACTTGGTTTGGAGTGTTGATCTTGTTGCCACCACTGGCATTGGGGTTGAAGGCTGGCCTGGGGTTGGCATACTGCTGAGGCTGAGGATTGGTACGAGGTGCAGGAGCTCTTGGCTGCTGATAGGTGGGCTTGGCCGGGGCTGACTGCCACGGACGAGGCTTCTGGTTGCTGGAACTTCCCTTACTGACCAACTTGCGCTTGCGAGTGTCTTCCAAAGCACGCCGCTTGTCTTCAAGCATGAGTGCCTTGTTCACCAGGTCAGGGAAAGACGGGCAGTCGCACACGACAAGCGAGTATTGCAGAGTCTGATTGAGGCCTTCCATGAAGCGCTCCCTTTTGGCAGCATCAGTGCTGACATCTTCAGGGGCATACCTTGACAGAATGCTGAACTTCTGCATGTACTCCTTGACAGTGCCACTTCCTTGCTTCAGTGCTCGGAACTCGCGCTTTTTGATAGACATGATTCCGGAAGGAATGTGGGCCTTGCGGAATTCTGCCTTGAAGTTAACCCAAGTGATGTCTTATTCAGCATGCATGACCTTGAATCCATCCCACCAAGCTCTTGCGGTTCCCCCGAGGCAGTGGGCTGCATAAGCCACCTTCTCGCGATCTTCGGTGCATCCGACTAGTTCTAGGATTTCCTCTATGGAACGGACCCAGTCATCTGCATCCAGGGGTTCAGCAGTCTCGATGAAGGTTGGCAGTGCATGCTTCTTGAACTCTACCAACGTGGAACGTCCATTGCCATTCCCCGTCGGCTGGCGGTTGTTGGCGACAGCTTGAGCAATCAGCTGGAGAGCTGCAGTGTTGGCTTGGCATTCCTCTCGGAAAGCTTGGAGAAGCTGAGCCATGTCCATGCTTGGAGGAGGTGGTGGTGGAGCTTGGTCGTTGGTTTGGTCGTGGCCTGCCTCTGGCTGAGAGGATGCTCCGGCTTCGGGCTGCTGGGTAGAGGTACCAGTACGAGTTACAATAGGCATCCTGTTGGAGCGGTAAAAGGTCTCATGACTCGGAAGAGGGAAAGCAAGATAGATGGGTACCTAGTAAGGGGGTGGGTGTGACACTAAATCAAATCATGCAAGGGCCGAGAGGCCAAAACACATTCATTAAAATCCAGATGGGTGATGTAGTCGTTTACACATTCCCGAAGGAAGAATACGACATACATCCAAACACAACAAAAGCAAACGATAGATGGTTTCAAATGAACCATACAAGGACTCGACTGCGCATAGGGGTTACACGACCTATCCTACCGTAGGGGTTACAACTGGCATATTCGAGTAGCGAATAATGCCTAAGCGGTGGAATGCTCGGTCGCGTATTCCGGCTCTTCTGGGTCTTCCTCCTTGTCTTCATCTGTCTGGGCTCCCTTGTCGCTGGAGGGAGTGGGGGAGTGGAGGAGTTGGATACGACGGTGCTTCGACGGTGGTGCAGGGAAAAGCTTGCGGTATTCCCTTGCTGTCATCTGGCGTCGCCGAGGTGGTTCTTCACCCTTGGAAGATACATCCTCGGAGGGCCTTCCGCCTCGATATGCGATAGCGGATTGTCCAGAAGGGGCTCCTTCCTTCTTGATCCTGTTTGCCTTCTCTTGAGCTCGACGAAGAAGTGCCTTGGTCTTGTAAAGTTCTTCTCGAAGCTTCGTTGATTCCGAGGCCAAGTCTTGTGCCAGGCTGTCGGCACATAGACTGAAGTAGGTCTGGAACCGAAGCGAGAGTCCTTCCTTCAGTGGAGGGGCTAGTGCGCTGCTTTCTTCGTCACCTTCCTTCCGGTAAGGTAAGAAGCGAGTTGCCATCTTGGCTGCCATCTCCGGAAGAAGCTCGCGAAGACGGGTTAGTGCCTTGAGTGCAGCAGCCTCGACAGCAAGAGGTAGTGTCGCCATCTGGGGTCCCTCGAAGAACCAACTTGTGGGAGGATCGTTTGCCTTCACGATCACTTCCACATGGTACTCCACCTCAGTATCGCTCACCCAATGCTCAAGGTAGGTGAGGATGGGTGCTCGATGGAACTGACACTCCTGGAGGCTATCCTCGAGAAGTAAGGGAAACCCAGTGGTCAGGTGCTCTTTGGGAACAGCGGCCATCTACAAAGGTGGAATAGGAGGGGTTAATAAGCTGAGGAAATCTCAGGTTTAGAAAAGAAGAGAGGTTCAAAAGGTTTTTGAAAAGGGGTCTCAACTAACTAACGGCCATGCTAACTAAGGCTTCCTACAGTCAAGATGGCTCTGATACCAGCTCTGTGGGGACCCCGACTTAGAAGTCGAGATCACCGAATGCACGTGTACAGTGATCCCAGAGATAAATGCTCACTGAACACACAGAAGCTGAAATAACAAGAGTCTTACATCCATACAAATAGTCTTACACGAATTAAGGCCATTATGGCCAAGTCTTACATAGATAGAGCCTCACGGGCTGAATAGGAAACAACTCAAATAGCGGAAGTCTTTGATAAACGGGTAGAACCCATGCCATCTGCCTTAACCCTACATGCATTCTGACTGGGATAGCGTCCTAGTTCGCATGATCGTCTCCAAAGAACTCTTCCTCATATTCCTGCTCTTCCATGCCTGGCCAATTAAATAACCAGTGGCAAGCCAATGAGTACTTTGAATGTACTCGCAAGCAACCCATGGTGTGGTAACAATGCAATGGAACAATAATGAACAATCTAGCAGGAAGCTAGAACAATATGTTATCATCAAGTTTATGCATCAATAACCTCGCGTAACCTTGAAGACAGGTTACCGACATCAACATGAATATGATTCATCTCATCGAGTCAAGTCACCACCTTGACTCACATACACACGCATGGTTTCACAAACATTGGACGTAGCCCAAGAGCGGTTACCCAACTGTCCATGACCGTGGACACGGCTATTCGAATAGTTTGACACTCTGCAGAGGTTGTACACTTTACCCACAAGATCCGGGGAACTTCCGTGTCATCCACGACCCGCAGTACCTCAAGTACCCGGGGTAAGCACCCGGTCATTATCTTTCCTTAGACGACACTAACATAGAGTCCACTCGTTGGCACACGGCCCTCGGGTACAAACAATAGATCACGGGACTTGCCCTAATTTCAATGTTCACGCGAACCCGAAGGGACCAACGGTGTGTCCGGTGCCCTGTAAAAACAGTCATGGCCGTCTATCCAAGCACGACCCCGTCCCGGGAAAGACCTCAAGTCTCCCCGTCACTAGTAATGCGGGCACCATGCTAGTATCGACCTAAGTAGTCAATAAAGCCCCGTCCCACAAGGGGTAGTGTGGTTGCACATGTATGGTTGGAATAACGGTCGCAACTTCAACCAATCCGTTTGAAAAACACCCGCTTGCCTTGGCACACCACTTCGTCATCAAGTGGTCACCCAACTCATCATCATCATCTCCCTCGGGCATAAGTGGCACCCGACGGGGTTTTATGCAACACTACAACCATGAAGGTTCATGTCACACATGCATCACTTTCCATAACTACTAACCATATGCAAGTCATCTAGCACATAGCAAGATCAAGATCTTGTCATGCATCATATAACCATCATGACCACCTATTGCATGTCATCTAGCATATGGCAAGATCAACAATAAAGCATGCATCATGTGGTGGTTCATTTAGGTTACCATCGTAACCCTAATCATCATGCATCGGAAACAAACGGGTTCCGAAGAACAAGTGTATCATGGTCAAAGGGCTGCTTGCCTGGATTGGCTTGGTCTTCAAAGTCTTCAAGTCCTTCTCCTTCTTCTTCCACAACAACTTCGTCAAATACGGGATCTATACGTTGCATAATAACCACAGGAAAATAAGAATACAAATAAAACAGAAAAATCAAAGTGCTCAGAAAAATGTCAACTCATTTTTGTAAAATACTAGAGGGATTTATAAGATGGGAAAAAATCTTAGTTGGAGTTTTGGAGTTACAGAATAGGATATATTGATTTTTGAACTGGAGTTATACTGCCCAAATTTGAATTTAAATTTGAACAGTACAGCAAAGTTTCATGGATTTGAGTGAAAGTAGTACCATTAAATAGGTTGGAATATTACAAGATTTTAGGAGTTGGAAATATTTAATTTGGATCAATATTCTTTTCTGTATAAATGTTTAAAACATCAACAGAAAAGAAAAATGAAAAAGGGTCCTGTGCACTGGGCCAGAGAAGGCCACAGTGCACGGCCCAGACGGACTGGCCCAGCCGCACGGAGCCAGCGCGCGCGCACGTCAGGTTTTCAAACCTGACGGGCGGGGCCCGTGGGTCAGCGGCACAGAGGAGGGGGGATGACAGGCGGGGCCCGCCTGTCATCTCTAACCCCACGACCACGGCGGCGGCGAGCTCACCGGCGAGGATTCCGGCCACAGCGACGGCAACGGAGGGCAGGGTTGAGGTCAGCGTCGTGTTGCGGTTGCTGTGGTGGTGGTGCGGCACAGCGGGGAGTCCTGGTTCACTGGCGGCGAGGTGGGACGGCGGAGGCTCGTCGGAGGGTAGTTGCTGCGGCCGTTTCCGACTGCAAACGGAGGGGGAAATAGAGGGGAAAGGATCAGTGGAGTGCGGCGGTTCCGAAACGAGTGGAAGGAGAGGCAGGGGAGGCCCGTACCTCGAGATCGCCGGCGGCCCGACGCGGCGGAGCTCCGGTCGATCCCGAGCACTGGGACCTCCTGGGGTCGAGCTGGTGATGCAGGAGTGATGCTGGGGAGGAGGAGATGCTGCTGGTGCTGTTGGAATGGCTCGGGAGGTCCTATTTATAGGGGCTCGGCGGAGACCCGTGGTCCAGTGCGCCGGCGAGTTCCGGCTCGACGCTACAGCGCACGGGAGGCGACGGGGATGAGTCTGGGGAGTTCCTGGACGAGGTCTTCGTCCAGCTGAGGTGAGTGGAGGAGCGGGGGAGCGTCAGAGGCGCGCGCGCGTGTGAAGCAGAAGAATGGCCGAAGCGGGCGGTCGGTGCGCGTGCGACGTCGTTCACTGGAGGGCGCAGGAGGAGGGGGAACAGCGCCGGGGAGGTCGCGGACGTCGAGGTGCCTCGACTGGCGCGAGGGGGAGGCCCGAGGCTGTCGGGGATCGGCGATTGGCTGGAGCCAGTGTGCGGAGGGCACTGTTCGCGCGCTCCAGAGCGTGAGTTTGACTGGCATCGCCGCACTCTCGCCGGTTTGGTCCGTTCCAGCGTGTCCAACAGTGTACAGCAAGTAGAGGGAGGAGTAAAGAAATGCCCTGAGGCCTTGGATGCCCTGGGGATGCAGAGAGAGAGTGAGAGTGTTGGAGAGATGGTAGAAACCTACTGTACAGCAAGGTAAAACAGAGGTTTCACCCTTCAATCATGGAGCTGGGGTGCTGGGGGAGTTACTGGAGGTAGCTGGTAACTCAATGAGCCTGTGGTAAGAAATTGAGGCCATGGAGAAAAGTGAAAGTGGTCAAAATGGAGGTTTTAGCATTTCTGCAGAAGGTGTTTGATCAGTGTTTGATCAAGTAAATGAAGTCCACTTGACATGGCACTTTACATGGTTGAAAGACATGAGAAAATAGGGTGCTTCACCAAATTTGGGCTCATTTGGAGAAACTAGCCAATGTAACTTTGGTGAACCCTAGAAATCAACAGAAACAGTTTCATCTTGATTGAGTCAAGCTAATCATCTCCCCTTGATGCACCACTTGGTGTAGCATCATCATTTGGGGTATTGATCATGCCCACAAAGTTTGAAGCTCCAGATAAAAAGTTGGTAATGTAAAGTTGTTCAAATTTGCATTTGAACAGAAAGGGTTTTGAGGTGATCTGATCAAGTTGCTCTATTCAAATTCTTGTGCCATTTGGTCTAGGTGCCTTATTAGGCCATTCTAGCATGTGCAACAAGTTTGAGAGCATTTGGACAAGTTTGGAAATGTAAAGTTGCTCAAACTTCAAATATGGACAGAATGGTTATGAAGGGGTTTGAGGAGGTTTTCTTGCTTCCCAAGGCATGGGACTTGGCAAGATCATCAAATATGTCATATATGACATGATAGAATTTCCCTGGAATTTTTGGAGAATATTTCCTTTGTAAATATTTCAAAAGCTTGAAATATCCAGAAAGGGTTTTAGAGGGTTTAGCCCATTATTTTGAACACGACCAAGTGTTGAAACTCTTATATATGGACAATATATGTCCTATGAGTCTGTCTGAATTTTGGCAAATATTTTTGAAACAGTTAAATAAATTGCCCCTATTAAAGACCATTTCTGGCCTTAAGAAAAAGCTTTTAAATAAAATAGGAAAATAACTTTTAAAAATATACCTTTGTGGTTTCTGGGAGTCCTATGACTACTAGGTCTCAAATAAACCTTTTGAAATAATTTTCTCATCCTAAATCAAGTACTTGCAGTGCAAATCTCAATTCAGGGGTTTTTGGAAAACTAATTTTATAAAATACTTTTTGGCCAAAATAATTTTGTAAGAAAATACTATATTGTTATATAACACTTGACATGATCATTGGGCAGAAGTTTTGAGTATAGAGATGAGATCTACAAGAGATCTTAGTTGACTTTAATGAGCACTTGAAAAAGCACATTTAGAAAACTCAATTCCAATTAAAAGCCAGACGATGCTAAAAAATTTTGCTGGTCCAAATTTTCATGTTATAAAGTTACAAACAACATGTTACAAAATGCAGGGTGTGACACACTTCCGCCTTTGGCTCGACCCAAGTCAGATCGAGGCCGTGCGCGTGGAAGACCGGCATCATGGTGCTCTGGCGAGAGTTGTTGCTCACCGGGACCACCCCCGCTGGCAACCTGAACATGTTGTTAGGCTTGGCGGCCCCCGGTGGCCTTGCCGGCATTCTCAGCCTTGCCGGCCTTCCCGGCCTTCTCGGCCTTGCCGGTCCTCTCGACCTTGCTAACCTCGTCGACCCTGAGCCGGAATAGCCTTTGGCAAAGATGGGCGTGCTGCAACACCATGAAGTTGTGGTTTAATCCAATGCGGAGCCTCATGATGTCGGCTGCATTCCTGAAATCCCTGGCCGGCTTCCCCTTGTTGTGCAGTGGGGTAATCCGGCAGCGGATAAAATGGGCCCCGATCATTTCAAGTGTGAGCCCGGCCGCGGCAAGGCGATGGATCCTGGTGATGGCGATCATGAGCTTCTGGTAGTTGGCGTCGAGATCACTCCAGTCCTTGCTACAGACCGGTGGCTTCGAACATACCCAAGAGAACTCTGGCGGAACCGTCTCCTTGACCAAGCACCACCGGTTTCACCACTCCTCTCACCTCTCATTCATGGCGCCCTCCGAGTATGCGCCCTTGATCTGCTGCCTCGAAATCCAAGCAATGCAGCCCGAGATAGTGCCCCCCGACTGGATGCGAGGAGCGAAGTAGTGGCAAAACAACATCGTGCTGGGGAGCACTCCGGCAAAGCCCTCGCAGAGATGGGCGACGTAGGCCATGCACACCACGGCATTCGGCGTGAGGTCCAGAATGCGGAAGTCGTAGGTGTACATGACGTCACTGAAGAAATCCGAGAAAGGGGGGCAAAGCCCGCAGGAGAAATAATCGACGAAGAAAGGGTAACGATTTGGACCGCCCTTGGCGAAGCAGGACGCAGGAGCGACGCGCGTGGCGGGATGCCCCGTCGTCTCCCTTGCCCACACGCACCTGAACTTGTCGCTAAGGGTGAGCGTGTCGACCGTCGGCTCGAAGATTGGGAACTGCGTCCATAGCTCCAGCAACGCGCTCTCCGACGATTCTTCCCCCCCCCTGGAATCCTTTGCCGTCCTCTTGCCCTTCCCTATCTTGGGCGCCATGACAGCTGAGAAAGGGCAGGGGATCAAGGGCAATGAAGGCGCGGCGGCAGGCAAGAACTCCAGTTTGCGCTTGGAGAAGAAGAGGGGAACAACGGTTTCGAGATTGGAAAAGATGCGGAGGGTAAATGAGCAGCGCCCCTGCGATTTCCTCTTTTATGGGGAAGGTGCGGGCCACCTCTTTACTATTCACCGCAACATGATGCAAGCACACTGCAACCGCTCTACGCACGCCCCCCACGTCACGCGCCCAATGCGAGTCGTAGGGAAGCACAACCGGCAAAGGAACCGCCGCAGTTAAAACCCGGCCACGCATGCCCACGCACCGTTCTGGGCCTGGCCACACAATGCTCCGAGCTTATATGTGGCCCAGGCCCGGGAGCTCCTGTCGGTGTACAAAAGTAGGGGTCCTTTTGCACCTGTTTACTTGTGCACAGGCAGTTGTAGCCGTGCCTACGGCCACGTTTGGCGGAGTAGAAGGAGGAGGGGCACAAGACAGCCAAGTCAACACCTAAGCCAGAGACATGAAGGACAGAGGGGCAAGGTGGACTCCTCCCCCAGCAACGCCCTTGCCGGGGCGGCCTATGTGACCCCGGCAAGAGCCTTGCCATGGAAGCTTGCCCAAACATCAGCAAAGCCACCACCCTTGGGTCTGAGAGCTTTGACACCATCGACAACCTCAAGACCAGGATTCAAGGGACGCCTGCGCAGTGGCATGGAGATCCTTGTACGGCCAAGGGGCCTAAAAACCTAGACAAGGGACCAGATGACAAAGACCCCGACAAGAGGCTTGCCGGGCACAAACGAAGTCCCCCGGCAAGATCCTTGCCGGGGACAGCCGCAAGATCTCAGCAAGACCCCTTGCGGGAGCGTTTGTGGGGTTACAATCAGGCCCATGACCATCAATGTTTCGCCGCCCCGCGGCCACTCCTATGTGACGACCGACTCGCCAACTGGACAAGCACCTGCTTGGCAACATGCAGCCCCTAAGCCAACTACAAGCACCTATCTGGTGGCATGCAGATCTTCGTGAAGACTCTGCCACCACAACACCCAGAAGCTAGCGTGGCGACGCATGCCTCGTTAGCCTGGACGTGTGTCGGAGCGAGGTGAGGCGGCAGCGGGCAGGACAAGATTCCTTGCCGTTGCCGATAAATCTAGAGTTCACATAGGCAGCGCATCAAACGCGTTTGTCCTATGATGTCAGAAGATAACCTTGTACACCGTAGTAACTTTCCACCTCCTGTGTGTCGCTGTGGCAACACCTTTGTCGTATAAATGGAGGCCCGAGGCATACTGATAGAGGATTCAGACTTTTTGGACAGGGACGTATAGTATACAGTTCAAGAGCTCAAGAACACCAAATATACACAGACAAGCAGGACTAGGGTTTTACGCATCATCTCGCGACCCGAACCTGGGTAAAAATGCCCACACGTTGATCATATAGACCTGCTCTTTGCACAACTCTACGCCCCGCAAAAAGTACTAGGGGTCCCTAGGATCCCATAGGTGTCATTTCCCCTGACACCCAAGCCCGAGGATACTTTCACCTTCACGAGGCTAAAAATTATAGACCTAATTCAGATCACGCTTAACTAGATGCATGGGATATAACTTTTGTTGAAATTCCAGTTTCAATCGATTCGAGCTCCAAGCTACAATATCATCGCATAGCCTATACCATGTCAATGCTTTTTCCCCTAAAGATAAAGGGAAAAAATTCTTCTTAACCTCATATCTGGGTACACCTGTAGTCTTAAATAATCTACAACCTTCATCCACATATATTAGATGCATATCAAGATGTGGTGTTCCATCTCCTACATAAGGATTAGCGAGTGGTTTCTCTATCATACCTGAAGTAATTTTATAACCAATATTTTCAGTAGGTGCAGTAGGTTGAGGGGAAACTATTTGTTCTTCCGGCCGACATGAAGATACCCTGAACAAACCCCTCAAAGGATTATTTTCCATAGGGACAAGTAACAGTAATTTTAGCACATAATATAATATTCTCCTTACCAATTCCACTTACCAAAGAGGCTTCACTCCCCGGCAACGGTGCTAGAAAAGATCCTTAATGAACCACTAGTATAGGGGATAAATCATAGTCCTTTCGGTAAGTAAGAGTGTCTAACCCAAAGAGGAGCAGAAGGAAGTAACAAGCGGTTTCTAGCAAGGACATTACTACAAGCACTATAATTGTTGGTAACAAATTGTTTGATAGGAAGATAATTTGTAACTAGTAACAAGTAGCAATAGTAACAACAGGTGCAACTAGATAGCCCAAGTTGGGAAACGTAGCATGCAATTTCAAAAAAAATCCTACGCTCACGCAAGATCTATCCAGGAGATGCATAGCAATGAGGAGGAGTGAGGGAGTCCTGGATTGAGGGGTCCTCATGTGGCCGGATAACTCGTAATGGGTCAGACTGGTGGTCCGTGAAGATCATTATTGAAGATCGTCTCTCGTAACTGGATAGGACTCCTGTATTCGTATAACGGCATGTTTTAGAATCGGGTGTGATCTTTCCTTCCTCTACAAGCTGGTTATGTACAAACACTAGGCCCCTTCGGTGCTTATATAAACTAGAGGGTTTAGTCCGTAGAGGTTAGAGAATCGTAACATCCTCATAGGCTAGACTTTAGGGTTTAGCCATTACGATCTCGAGGTAGATCAACTCTTGTAATCATATTCATCCAGATTAATATAGCAGGAAATAGGGTATTACCTCGATCGAGAGGGCCTGAACCTGGGTAAACATCGTGTCCCCAGTCTCCTATTACCATCGATCCCCACACGCATAGTTCGGGACCCCCTACCCGAGATCTGCCGGTTTTGACACCGACATTGGTGCTTTCATTGAGAGTTCCACTATGTCGTCGACCGGAGGACTGATGGATCGCTTTGTCAACCACGACGGTAGCATCGAGGGAACTTTCCCTCTCGGGCAACTTTCTGTGTTCGGTGGCTTGATGCTCCGTGCCAACACAGAAGGCCACCTAGAGCAGGTTGAGAGCTATGCCCTGGCCGTCAGGTCGGGTTGGGAAGCTTGAACTACGTTGCTGATATCCGCGGAGACTTGATCTTCGACGGATTCGAAACTACGGCGACCTCTCCCAGACACCACGATGAACATGACCTAACTTTGTCATCGCACCGGGAAATAGCACTTGTAACCGTTCTGTCCCAGGATCCGGAACATATTGCGTCACCCGAGGACAGGAAGCTCAACCCCACCGAGGAAGCCGCAGACTCAACGGCGCTGGAGCCGCACACGGACCCAACTCTGAGTGGGATCTATGATACCCGAACTCTGGACTCGTCTCCGGCAGTAGGTTTCGAACCATGCGCATTTGCAACCTTCAAGCTCGATCAGGCGTCTATAGCCGAATTCAGCGCTACAGATATCTTCCGGCACTCACCTTTTGGCGATGTGCTAAACTTGTTAAAATCTCTCTCCTTAGCTGGGAACACACAGCCGAATTATATCCGGTTTGAACTGGAGGCTGATGATGGAGAATTTTGCTTCCCACCCACCACCCACTTGGTAGTCATGGTCGAAGATCTAACTAATCTATTTGACTACGCTTCCGAAGACTTCGAAGGGACAGACCTCGAAGCTGAAGCAGATCTAGACCCAAACCGGCCCGTCATTGGGCGATGGACAGCTACGTCTTCATATGACGTGTATATGGTGGATACACCTAAGGAGAAGGAGGGCGACGGCGAAAATGATCAGTTGGCGTCCGAAGCGCCGAACGAAACCCCGTAAAGGGAAAGATAGCAACACTGTCACTAATGATGGTGACAATCCGGAGCAAGCCGAAGACCCCGCAGACCCATCGATGGAGCAGGACGAGCGAAAGGACGGCGAACATAGTCCAAAACCGCTGTCCGATGACAGTGATGCCGAAGATAGTAATTATGAACCTGTCTCCGAAGAGGATGTTAGCCTGGGCAACGATGAATACATCATCCTAGAAGAACCCTTAGAACAAAAGCGCTTCCATCACAGGCTTATTGCCACCGCAAGGAGCCTGAAAAAGCAGCAGAGACGGCTTCGAGCCGCACAGGACACGCTCTATGATAGATGGAACGAAGTGCTAGACACTAAGCAAAAATATGGCTACAATCGCCAAACCAAAGGTTATCCTAAGTGTAAACTGTTGACCGAATTCGACAACAAGGCCACTGCGCCTATACCGCCGAAGAATAACACCACCGACAAGCCGGACCGACCACCTCGTGTACGGGATAGAGTGGCTAGTAATGGCTTGAACAAGCCCGTACCACCACCCCATAAAGGAAAGGGGGATACGGCTTAGGCCCGGAAACTCGATCTGCATGAGGACCTGAATAAAAAGGCTGGTCAAACCAGATCCATGTACGGATCCAGGGACCATACTCCCGCACGAGACGGCGGGTATAAAGCCAATCACGCTGGTCATATACCAGTTCGGGGTCAGTACCGAACATCACAACCATCGGACATATGCCATGACATATCGAAATACATGGGTGTTGCACACCCTTTGTGCTTCACCGATGATGTGCTGGATCACAACTTTCTAGAAGGGTTTAAACCCATAAATATCGAGGTGTGTGATGGAACGACTGTCGGTGTATTTGGATGGACACCTATGGGAACATAAGAATCCCTACTACGGTTGCGGGGCGTGGGGTTGAGAGAAGAGTGGATCTAATAGTTAGGACACGGTTCCTTTACCCAGGTTCGGGCCGCAAAGATGCGTAAAACCCTACTCCTTCTTTGGTGGATTATATGTTTGTGTTCTTCAGCTAGTGAGGAGCTCCAAAAGAGTCGTGAGGAGTTCTAAAAAGCCGAATCCTCCTCCTGGTCTCCTCGGGCCTCCATTTATAGGAAAAAGGAGTTGCCACAATGGCACACATGAGGTGGAAAGGGTACAGTGATGCGAGGTTATCCCTCACATTACATGACAAGGCACATTTAATGCGCTTAGCTTAGGTGTCCTTGCTTTATCGGGAACGAGGGGAGACGTCCGTCTTGTCCGTCGTCGCTCCTCCTCATGTTGACACGAGCCCTGGCCAGCGGTGCCTAAGGTGCCATGTAGGCAGGCAGGCAGCTGAGGTGGCGCAACGGCGGGTCTCCACGAAGATCTGCAAGTTGCCACGCAGGAGCCTGTCCAGCTGGTTGGGTCGGTACCTTCGTGGGGCGGTGGAAATACAGTTGGTGCGGGCCTATTGGTGGACCTGCGGGTGTCCTCGGCAAGGGCCTTGCCGGGGCCCCGGCAAGTGTCTTGTCGCGGCGCCTGCTGTCATCCCCGGCAAGGTGCTTGCCGGGGGCCTTGTGGTCCTCCTTGGCTGGGATCCCGCCAAGGGTCGTCGTCTTCTTAGCTTGTATCCAATCTTGGATGTCTTCACAAAGATCTGCATGCCACCACGGGGATATCTCCCGAATCCTCGCCCCATGGGGGCGGTGGACCCAAGGGCGATATGCTCCGTAGGCGCGGGGCGAGTTGCCGCGGCAAGGGTCTTGCCGGGGCTGTCGGAGCCGGCCCCGGCAAGGGTCTTGCCAGGGCTGCTAATACTGGCTCCCGGCAAGGACCTTGCCGGAGAAAGCCGCTTCGCCCCTTTGCTCCTTGTGGTCTTGTTCTTGGCGTCGTTCCGGTCTCCATCAAGCTTCGGTCTTACCCTGGCTCACCTCCCTTGCCATGCTTGGTGTGGTGGTGCCCGTGGCTCAGACTGCCCGTGCACAGTCATAGGGGTACAAAAAGTGTACCCCTCTTTTTGTACACCGACAGGAGCCGCCGGGCCTGGGCCACACATAAGCGCGACACGTTGTCGGGCCAGGCCCAGAACGGTGCGCGGGCAGGCGGGGCGGTTTTCACCTTGGTAAAATTTTCCGCGCGCTGCGTCTCCCACGACCCGCGCGCGCGGCGCGGGGTGGAGGGGCGTGCGTGACGTGGGCGGCATGCGTGGGGCGGTTTCCGCAGGCATTCGTCACGTCGTAGTAAATGCGAAAGGACGCGGCTCGCGTCCCCCCATAAAAAGGAATAACCGTGAGCGCGCTGTTCACTTCCCCCATTTTCCTCGCGCCGCTTCCAATCTCAGAACCGCTGTTCCCTCTCTTCCTTCCTTCCGAAGCCTCCGCCTTCGTCTGCCGCCACTGCTTTGCCATCTCCTTCCCTTAGCCCTCCCACTCAGCCGCTATGGTGTCCAAACCCACCAAGGGCAAAGGGGCGGCCTAGGGCGCCGGGCCTATGGCGCCGCCGGAGGGCGCGTTTACGGGGGATCGGATGAAGGCCGCTTTCTTCATCCCGTCGTCGGTCGATGTCCACGAGCTCCGGGCCGCCTTCAAACCCCTTTGGGGGGCAGAGACGAGTGGGAAGGACTTGGGCCATCCGGTGACGCACGTCATTCCGGCCGCTTGCGCCCAGCCTGGCTCGAATCGGTACCCTTTCTTTGTTGATTACTTCTCTTGCGGGTTGTGTCCCCCCTTCTCCGATTTCTTCTATGACGTCATGCACACCTTTGGCTTCCGCCTTTTGGATTTTACCCCAAATGCGGTGGCGTGCATGGCTTTCTTCCCACACCACTGTGAGGGCTTCGTCGGAGTGCAGCCCAACACGGTGCTCTTCCGCCACTATTTCACCCCTCGGATCCAGCCGGGAGGCGCAGTCTCTGGATGCATCACCTGGATTCTGAGACCCAAGGAAGTGTACCCGGAGGGCGCCGTGAAGGAGAGGTGCGAAGAATGGCGCGGCCGGTGGTGCTGGATTGAGGAAAAGGAGCCGCCAACATTCTGCAAGGTCCACCAAGCGTCGCCGGTCTATGGAAGTGACTGGAGCGACGTCGACACCGCCGACGGGAGGCTCACTGTTGCCTTCACACAGATCAACCGGCTCGTCCAGGCCGGGCTCACCCTCGAGATGATCGGGGCGGATTTCATTCGCCGTCAGATCGCCTCGCTGCACAACAAGGGGAGGCCAGCCTGGCTCTTCTGGAACCCGGATGACGTCATGCGGCTCCGCCCTGGCCTCGACCACAACCTCACAGTGATGAGACACGCCCATTTCTGTCAGTGGCTCTTCCAGCTAGATGTGGGTCGTGATGGCGAGGTCGAGCGGACCGGCAAGGCTGCGAAGGCTGCCGCAAAGGCCGGCAAGGCCGTCAAGGGGCAGCTCTTCAAGCTGCCAGCGGGAGTGGTCCCGCTGTGCAACAATTCGTGCCAGTCTGAGATCGTTGCCATGATGCCGAAATGCAACGCGCACGGCCCCGTCCCGAGCTGGCAGGAGCCGGAGGACGAGGTTGTGCAGCAGTTCTTTGACACTCTGGTCGAGGTGTGCGTCAACCCTGACGCCGAGTGGTGGCTTGTCAGGGACACCACCCCGGATGAGCTGGACTACATCACCGCTAGGGCGAGGGAGGTGCAACTCATCAGGGAGGCCGGGAGTGCTGGAGGCATGGAGGACCAGGATGCCGCGGCTGCAGAGGAGGATGAGCTCGCCTAGTGGGCGGCGGCTGCCGGAGAGGCTAGCAGCGCCAGCACCGAAGCTCCGCTGGTTGAAGACACGGTCGACGGGTCGTCGTCAGAGGAGGACGCGGCGGCCGGCCTGGCGCCGGCCAGGGGAAGAGGGCGAGTCCTGCGGCGGGCCTGTTCCGGGGAGCCGGTCCAGCCCGGCAGGACTGCGCAGCCTCAATTGGCCCTGGAGGGGTCCGGGCGCCTTACGAGGGCCACGGCGGCGAGGAGGTCGACGAAGGCCGACGAGAAGATGAAAGCGGCGGCTCTCTCTTCGTCAGACGCGCACAAACTCCACCCCCTTATTCGCCTCCCCCGGCAGACGTCGATTCGGAGGGCGACGCGGAGTTCCCCTTCGACCTCGGGCCCCTCAGCCCGAAGACGAAGAGGAAAATGGCGGAGGAGGAGGAGATGGATGACGAGCAAGTATTCCATTCCTTACCGTTATTTCCATCTTCCTAGACCATGCCACTCATCTTTATTTGTTTTTGCTTCTTTCAAGCACGCAGAGACGCTGGCCCAGAGGGTAAAGAGGGCCAAAGCTCTGGCAAGCAGCCAGCCCCCAGCTGGGGCTTCAGGGACACCACTGGTGGTGTTGAGCAGCCCAGACGGTAGCCTCTGGGACGGCCCCCAGCGTAAGTTCATCGTCCTCTTCTCACTCGACATGCAGTAGGAGGAGGAGCCGCAGGGGGCTACTCCTGGCGCACCTCCCCCATCGACCACGCTGCCACGAGGGGCGTCCCCGGCAAGGGCACCAAGCATGGAGCCCACACGCATGGAGGAAGAGGGGAACTCGGGCGCTGGTGGTTCGGCCCCGGCACCGGACGCCGGCAGGGAGGGGACTTCCGCTCCACAGCCCGGAACGGGTGAGTCGCCTGTCTTCTGTCTTTTCTTTTCCCTTATCTCTTTTTCTTGACTTCATCATCCCCACCCCGGCCCAGGCCCTCCTTCAACAGATGCGGAGGACGTGGACGCCGTCATCAAGGAGGTTGCTGAGGAGGCCGCGGCGGAGGCCGACAAGATCGCCGCCGAGGAGGCCGCCGGGGACGCCCCGGGGCCGACGCGGATAAAGCCACCGAGGACGCTGCCAGAGGCGCCTCCGAGGGTGCCGGCGGTGGGCCTGCCGGGGAGGCCGGCAAGGCCACCGCCGAGGAAGAGGCGATTGATGATCAACCTTCTTCCTCCGTGACTTCGGGCCCCGGCAGGTATCTGAAGGTGGGCGACAACCTCTTCGTCCATCTTGCCGGGATGTCAAGCTCCCGGGCGCCCGCTGGAGGGGAAGTCTTTGATGGCGAGGTGCTAGCAACCACCGGTCTCGAGGTTGTTGATGAACCGGGCGCCGGCGGCGACGGCTCTCCAGAGGGGCAGCTCTTCCGGGCCATGGGGGCCTACTTCCGGAAGCTCCAGGCGCTCTACCGTGCCCGTCTAGACAAAGTTAAGTCCATAACGGCAACGGTGGACGACGCGGAGGTGGACTTCCAGGCGCGCGTCGCTGAGGCGCAAACCTGGTTCCAGCAGTCCCGCGAGGAGCAGAGGGCCTTCCAGGAAGAACTGGCCAAGCGTAATGCGGAGCTCATCATGAAGATGGCCGACATGGGGAAGGCCCAGGAAGAGGCAGCAAACTTGGCTTCCGCGGCGGAGGCCGCCCGGAACCAGCATCAAGCCGCCCTCGATTCCCAGGAAGAAGTCCTCTCCGCGCGTGAGGCGAAGCTTGCCGTAACAATACGTGGCAAGGATGAGGAGCTCGAGGCTCTTGTCGAGCGGTGGACTCGTGAGCTGGGGCAGAGGCACAAAGAGGCGCTCGATGCCCAAGCCCTGCCCATGCCGGCAAGGTACAAGAACTGGAGGTAGAGCGGGACGGGCTGAAGGAGCAGGCCCTCAGGCTGTCCGATGAAAAGAACAGGCTCAAATGCGCATTGACAGAGGCGCAGGGAGAGGTCATTAGCAGGATTGGGGAGCTCTCCGAGGCACAAAACTCCATCAGAGATCTCAGGCTGAGGCTGGAGAATCTCGAAAAGATGTTGGCGGAGAGCTCAGCTCAGGAGGAGGCCTTGACCAAGAGCCTGGAGGAGGAGAAGCAGCTGCGGGCGGATGAGGGCGCCTCCCACCAAGAATTCATGGCGGGCGAGAACGGGTGGATCAGCCGGCTGGAGGACATCGCCGGCAGGGTTACCTCACAGTTGGCCCTCATGGGGATGCCAAACGTGAGGTATGCCCCTGAATGGAGCGGGTCCGTCAACACCAAGCTGACCCTATTCTTCGAGGGCGTCCTCAGTGCCTTGACTGATCTTCACTCCAACAGAACGGCCACGTTCGCCAAGGAGGCCCGACGGCTCTGCCGGGGGGTCATGACCAAGGTCCTCACCAAGGTGGCGTTCTGGAACCCCGCCCTCGACTTCGAAGGTGCGATGGACAACTTGCTGGAGGATGCCGACCTCACGGCGCTCAAGGAGCACATCAAGCCCGTCATCAGCCGCATCGACGAAATCAAGAGGGTGGAGGGCCAGCGCCGGGATTAGGCATCCCGTTCTTCCTTGCCGCTGCGGGTTCATGACCAAGACAAATTTTATCTTTAGTTAGAACCGCAGCGATGGCACGATGTAATATAACTTTGAAATATCTTTATAATCATGCATGTTATTTTCCTGTTTGTTTGCCTCTTTGTGTGTCTACCCTACGTTAACTGGGTAGGCTTGCCGACGCAAAATACCCAAGGCAGCGTCTTGGGGACGGGTCCCCCATTGGCCTACCGGGCGAGCGTGCAGCCGGGTCCGCCACCATGCCGCTCTTAACGCAGCCGCTCGAACTGTCGAGCTTGACTCGAGTCAGAGTCGAGAGCTTTGTCAATTGCGGAAGGCTACCCTGCCGTTCCCAACGCAGCCGTTTGAACTGTTGAGCGGACTCGAAACAGAACAAAGGCATTGTCGAACGGGAAGGGCCCCATTTGCATGCAGGTTTCTTTTTGCACAAAGAATGACAGCTCCGAGGATAATAACTTTAAATAATACGGTAAATAATAGGATAGTAACTTAGCTTCTATTTGTAGTTGCTCCAGCGCAAATCTTCCGGCCTCCTCAAATGGCCACGAAGACGAGAGAGCGTCGGGCCAACCACTAGAGCCGATTCTCACAACTGCCTCCCCTACCTGGCGCGCCAAAGAGGTCGGTGTATTTGGATCGACACCTATGGGATCACACGAATCCCTACTACGGTTGCGGGGAGTGGGTTTGAGAGAAGAGTAGATCTAATAGTCAGGACACTGTTCCTTTACCCAGGTTCAGGCCGCAAAGATGCGTAAAACCCTACTCCTGCTTTGGTGGATTATATGTTTGTGTTCTTCAGCTAGTGAGGAGCTCCAAAAGAGTCATGAGGAGTTCTAAAAAGCCGAATCCTCCTCCTGGTCGCCTCGGGCCTCCTTTTATAGGAAAAAGGGGTTGCCACAGTGGCACACAAGAGGTGGAAAGGGTACAGTGATGCGAGGTTATCCCTCGCATTACAGGACAAGCTGCATTTAATGTGGTTAGCTTAGGTGTCCTTGCTTTATCGGGAACGAGGGAAGACGTCCGTCTTGTCCGTCGCCGCTCCTCCTCGTGTTGACACGCGCCCTGGCCAGCGGTGCCTGAGGTGCCATGTAGGCAGGAAGGCAGCTGAGGTGGCGCAACGGCGGGTCTCCACGAAGATCTGCAAGTTGCCACGCAGGAGCCTGTCCAGCTGGTTGGGTCGGCAGCTGCGTGGGGCGGTGGAAATACAGTTGGTGCGGGCCTGATGGTGGCCCTGCGGGTGTCCTCGGCAAGGGCCTTGCCGGGGCCCCGGCAAGGGTCTTGTCGCGGCGCCTGCTATTATCCCCGGCAAGGTGCTTGCTGGGGGCCTTGTGGTCCTCCTTGGCTGGGATCCCGCCAAGGGTCGTCATCTTCTTAGCTTGTATCCGATCTTGGATGTCTTCACAAAGATCTGCATGCCACCTCGGGGATATCTCCCGAATCCTCGCCCCATGGGGGCGTGGACCCAAGGGCGATCTGCTCCGTAGGCGTAGGGCGAGCTGCCGCGGCAAGGGTTTTGCCGGGGCTGTCAGAGCCGGCCCTGGCAAGGGTCTTGCCAATGCTGCTAAAACTGGCTCCCGGCAAGGACCTTGCCGGAGAAAGCCGCTTCGCCCCTTTGCTCCTTGTGGTCTTGTTCTTGGCATCGTTCCAGTCTCCATCAAACTTCGGTCTTACCCTGGCTCACCTCCCTTGACATGCTTGGTGTGGTGGTGCCTGTGGCTCAGACTACCCGTGCACAGTTATAGGGGTACAAAAAGTGTACCCCTCTTTTTGTACACCGACAACGACGGATCCCTCCGTCTGGACAGATGACTTCATTCTTCACATCCACATGGCTCAAAGAGATGATCTCCACGCCATCAATTACTTACCCCTCAAGATGAAAGGACCAGCTCGACACTGGCTAAACGACCTCCTAGAGAACTCCATTGGAAGTTGGGAAGAACTTAAGGATGCTTTTCGGGCTAATTTTCGAGGGACCTAGGTCCGCCCCCCAGATGCTGACGATCTAAGTCACATCATCCAACAACCAGGGGAGTCAGCCCACAAGCTTTGGAATCGGTTTCTCACTAAGAAAAACCAAATCGTCGACTATCCGGACGTCGAAGCCTTAGCGGCCTTCAAACACAGTGTCCGGGACGAATGGCTAGCTAGACACCCCAGCCAAGAAAAGCTAAGGACAATGGCAGCCCTAACTACACTCAAGTCCCGCTTTTGCTCGGGAGAGGACAGCTGGCTAGCTCGTAGTAGCACCAGCGACCCAGGAACATCTGAAGTCCGAGACGGAAATGGGTAGCCACGACGTAATAAAAACAAACGTCGAAATAATGCTAGAAGCCCAGATGATACAACGGTAAACATAGGATTCAGCGTCCCCTGACCGGGTCAACGGAAGAATCCATTCAAAGGAAACAAAGATGGTCCATCTAGCCTAGACAAAATATTAGATAGGCCCTACCAGATCCATGGCACTACAGAAAAACATGCAAACCTTACCAACTGTAACTGTTGGATCTTCAAGCTGGCCGGCAAGCTCAATGCCAAACACAAGGGAAAAGGACCCCTAAGCGAAAACGAGGATGAACCTCGCTAGCCGAAAACAGGGGGACAGAAAAAATTTCCACCGAAGCTCAAAACCGTGAACATGATTTATGCCACTCATATCCATAAAAGGTAGTGCAAGCGTGCACTTCGAGATGTCTACGCCGTCGAACCTGTTGCCCTCAAAATCATCCCATGGTCGGCATGTCCGATCACTTTTGATCGCAGGGATCATCCGACTAGTATCTGTCACGGGGGGTCGGCCGCCCTAGTACTCGACCCAATAATTGATGGATACCATCTCACTCAAGTCCTTATGGACGGCGGCAACAGTCTTAATCTAATATATCAGGACAATGTCTGCAAGATGGGGATGAACCCATCAAGTATCAAGCCAAGCAGCACGACCTTTAAAGGAGTGATAGCGGTCGTAGAAGCCCACTACACGAGCTCTTTAACATTGGAGGTCGTATTCGGCTCGCCTAATAACTTTCGAAGCGAAGAACTAATCTTCAACATAGCTCCATTCCAAAGTGGCTATCATGCACTACTCGGAAGAATGGCCTTCGCCTGCCTTAATGCAGTCCCGCATTATGCTTATCTCAAGCTTAAATTGCCCGGACCACGTGGTGTTATCACGGTCAATGGAAATATGGAGCACTCTCTCCGTACGGAGGAGGACACTGCGGCCTTAGCAGCCGAAGTCCAAAACGGCCTATTCAAGCCGGATAGCCTATCGACCGTCAAAACCGCGGACACAGCTAAACGTGTCCAGCATACACCTCAGTGTGGCAGCTCATATGAACCTGAGATAGATTAGCAGTTACGCCCCCATCGGCTGCCGCATAAGGTGATAACTGTCACACCCTGCATTTTGTAACATGTTATTTTTAACTTTGAAGCATGAAAATTTGGACCAGGAATTTTTTTTAGCATCATTTCGCTTTTATTTGGAATTGAGTTTTCTTCATGTGCTTTTTCATGTGCTCATTAAAGTCAACTATGACCTCTTGTAGGATTCATTTCCATACCCAAAACTTCTGCCCAATGATCATGCCAAGTGTTATATGACAGTATAGTATTTTCTTACAAAATTATCAAAAAGTATTTTATAAATTTAGTTTTCCAAAAACCCCTGAATTGGGATTTGCACTGCAAGTACTTGATTTAGGGTGAGAAAATTATTTCAAAAGGTTTATTTGAGACCTAGTAGTCATAGGACTCCCACAAACCACAAAGGTATAATTTTAAAAGTTATTTTCCTATTTTATTTAAAAGCTTTTTCTTAAGGCCAGAAATGGTCTTTAATAGGGGAAAATTATTTAACTATTTCAAAAATATTTGCCAAAATTCAGAGAGACTCAGAGGACATATATTGTCCATATATAAGAGTTTCAACACTTGGTCATGTTCAAAATAATGGGCTAAACCCTCTAAAACCCTTTCTGGATATTTCAAGCTTTTGAAATATTTACAAAGGAAACTTTCTCCAAAAATTCCAGGGAAATTCTATCATGTCATATATGACATATTTGATGATCTTGCCAAATCCCATGCCTTGGGAAGCAAGAAAACATCCTCAAACCCCCTTCATAACCATTCTGTCCATATTTGAAGTTTGAGCAACTTTACATTGCCAAACTTGTCCAAATGCTCTCAAACTTGGTGCACATGCTAGAATGACCTAATAAGGCATCTATACCAAATGGCACAAGATTTGGAATAGAGCAACTTGATCAGATCATCTCAAAACCCTTTATGTTCAAATGCAAATTTGAACAACTTTACATTACCAACTTTTTATCTGGAGCTTCAAACTTTGTGGGCAGGATCAATACCCCAAATAATGATGCTACACCAAGTGGTGCATCAAGGGGAGATGATTAGCTTAACTCAATTGAAAGTGCAACTAATCCCCGGGTGGTTTTAGTAATTAATAACAACATATATATCATTGAACTAATATTCTCTTGAGAATCATTTCATAAAAGTTCGATGATGTGGGTATGGAAATGTCTGAAGAAGTGGACCCCTGAAAATGCTAAGTCAAGCATTGGCAAAAGCTCAAGACTCCATTTTTTGGTTTAGTGATCAAAGATCACATTGAGTCCATAGGAAAGCCAATACTATTAAAAGGGGATGAGGTTGTGTTAATGTTCTTGTTGCTCAAGTGCTTGGTGATCTAACTCCCTCAACTATCAGCACTATTCACTTCTTAACACACACCCATAAGTAATCTCGGTCACACCGATTTCTCCAACTCAGTCCCACCGAGATGAACCACTTCAGTTGTTTCTCCAAACCCTAGATTCTCGGTCAAACCGATTCTGAGTTTCGGTCTCACCGAAAAAGGGCTGCCAACCTTCTGTGATCAGTTGACATCAATTCGGAATATCCGAGTTTATATTTTCGGTCTCACCGAAATGGCAAACCCTAACCTTTGACTCACTTCGGTCTCACCGAGATGGTATTTTCGGTCCCACCGAAAATCCCAACGTTCACTATATTTGAACTTTCGGTCTAACCGAGTTTTCACTTCGGTCTGACTGAGATTGGTCAAATGTGTGTGTAACGGTTGGATTTTGTGTGGAGGCTATATATACCCCTCCACCCCCTCCTCATTCGTGAGGAGAGCCATCAGAAAGTACCACCACTTCTACCACACACTTTCTGAGAAGTGAACCACCTACCCTTGTGTTGAGATCAAGCCATTCCATTCCTACCATATGAAACTTGATCTCTAGCCTTCCCAAGTTGCTTTCCACTCAAATCTTTCTTCCACCACAGCCATATCAGTGAGGAGAGTTGAGTGTTGGGGAGTTTATCACTTGAAGCACAAGAGCAAGGAGTTCATCACCATCAACACCGTCTATTACCTTTTGGGGGGTGGTGCCTCCTAGATTGGTTAGGTGTCGCTTGGGAGCCTCCGTCGTGATGTGGAGTTGAACCAAGAAGTTTGTAAGGGCAAGGAGATCGCCTACTTCGTGAAGATCTACCCCGAGTAAGGCTAGTCCTCCGTGGGCGTAGGCCGTGATGGAATAGAAAAGGTTGCTTCTTCGTGGACCCTTCGTGGGTGGAGCCCTCCGTGGACTCGCGCAGCCGTTACCCTCCGTGGGTTGAAGTCTCCATCAACGTGGATGTACGATAGCACCACCTATCGGAACCACGACAAAAATCTCCGTGTCACCAAACTGCGTTTGATCTTCTCCACCTCTCTTTTACATGTGCAATTTACTTTCCGCTGCATAAACTCTAGAATTGCATGTGTAGGGTGTTACTTGAACTGATCTTGTTTGTGAAACTGCCAAAAACTTTGCATGATCTAAAGGCAGATTTTTTATATTGTCAAGTAGTCTAATCACCCCCCCTCTAGACCTACTTTCGATCCTACAAGTGGTATCAGAGCTTTGGTCTCCATTGCCTTGGTTTACATTGCATTGGACTCCATAAGCTTGGTTTCACAACCTAGGAGAGTATGGCGTCTAGTGAGGGTAATTATCGTAGAGGTCCTTACTTTGATGGTACAAATTTTGCTAGTTGGAAGCATAAAATGAAAATGCATATTCTTGGTCATAACCCAGCCGCATGGGGCATTATTTGTGTTGGCATGCAAGGTGACTTCTTTGAAGAAGGAAAAGTTCCGGATCGCGAAGCTACACCCGAAGAACTGAAGATGTTGCAAAACAATGCTCAAGCTTGTGACATTCTCTTCAATGCTTTGTGTCCCGAAGAGTTCAACAAAATCAGCCGTCTTGAGAATGCTAAAGAGATTTGGGATACTTTGGTTGAAATGCACGAAGGTACTGAATCTGTGAAGGAATCAAAGCTAGATATTCTTCAAGGTCAACTTGACAAGTTCAAGATGAAGGATGGTGAAGGAGTCGCTGAAATGTACTCTAGGCTTGCTCTCATCACAAATGAGATTGCAGGCTTAGGAAGCGAAGAAATGACCGACCGATTCATCATTAAGAAGATTCTTAGAGCTTTGGATGGAAAGTATGACACCGTGTGCACTTTGATCCAAATGATGCCAAACTACAAGACTCTCAAGCCAACTGAAGTCATTGGAAGGATTGTTGCTCATGAGATGACACTTAAGGATAAGGAAGAGCTTCACAACAAGTCAAGTGGTGCTTACAAAGCTACAAGTGATGCTCCTACTACCTCAAGTGATAAGTTAGTTTCCAATGAAGACATAAGCCTAATGGTCAGGAACTTCAACAAGTTCTACAAGAATAGAGGCAAAGAGAGAAGCTCAAAGTCTAGATCATATGATGGAAAGAGATCTTCTAGTCGTGATCGAAACTGCTACAATTGTGGAAGACCCGGACACTTCTCAAATGAGTGTACGGCTCCCCACAAGAGAAGAGAAGAATCTCCAAGAAGAAGAGCAAGAGATGAGTCTCCTCGGAAAGAGAGAAGGAGTAGAGATGATCGTTATGAACGAAGACCTTCTCGGAGAAGCAAGGATTCGGAGAGGAAAGACAAGTCATCAAGGAGCTACACAAGAAGAAGACATCAAGCTCATGTTGGTGAATGGGTCTCCGGCTCCGACTCTGACAGTCAATCCGATGGAAGCTATCACTCCGACTCCGACTATAGTCAAGATGAAGGTGTTGCCGGACTTGCACTCGTATCCTCCAACTCCAACTCCTACGACTTATTTGATTCCCCGAATGAGGGAATTGGAAGATGCTTCATGGCTAAAGGCCCCAAGGTAACACACCCTGAATTCATTGACTTTGATAGTGATGAGGATGACTTACTTGGTGAAGATGAGCTCTTGCATGATAAATCTAGTGAGCTTAGTAATGATGAAAATGCTAGTAGTCTTTATAGTCGAGAAGAGTCGAATGACAATGCTATGAAGGAGATTGAGCGTCTAACTAAAGAACTAAACACTCTTAAGTTAGCTCATGAAACAACTCAAGAAGATCATAGAGAGCTCCTAAGATCTCATGAGAAGCTACGCTTCGAGAAGCTCACTCTAGAGCAAGAACATGAGTTTCTAAAAGCGATCAATGACGATCTTCGAAAGAAGAGTTCTTCATATCTTGCCAAACGACTTCTCTTGTCTAATTTCTTGCCACCTATTAAGACTAAGCATGACAAGCATAAGAAAAATTCTTCCTCTAGTAGTAACAATAACAATGTTAAATCCAATGTTGTTACTTCTAGTAGTTCTCTTGATTCCACTAACGATGTTTCAAGCCAAGTTACACTTGAGCAAGAAAATAGCTTATTGAAGGAAATCATAGAGAAAGGTGTCTACAAGAGTCTTGCCGGAAGCAAGAACTTTGAGGAGATCGTTCGCAAACAAGGAAGACACCGGAAGAATCAAGGGATTGGTTTTGAGCGAAAGTTCAACGCCAAAGGTGTTGAGTGGGAAGAAGGTCAATACCCTACTCCACAGTTTGTTTCACAAAAGGAGAAGTATGATCCTACTTCTTCCAATGTGGAACAAGCTCAAGATGACCTTCCACCACAAGACCACAAGCTAAAGGCCAAGGACAAGCTTCAAGAGGAGATTGATGCATTCATTGAAGCACCTCAAGCCATGGTCAAGTGGGTTCCCAAGGACACATCAAGTTCTACTTCGTCAAGCTCAACTACAACACCAAGGATTCCCATCAAGATGATGTGGATCCCAAAGAAGAAGAACTAGTAGGTTCTTGAGGGTGACTCCGCCAACAAACCTCACTCATATTCATTTTGGCAAGAACTTGTGCAATCAACTTCCACATCATGCACTTGTTCATGGAGTCACAAACCCTCTTGTTGGTAAGTCAAGGGACAAGGTAATCATTGCTTTCATGGACATCATCTTTTGTGCACTTCACTCTATGTCCATGGATATTCTTGTTTGTTCCTTGTGGGACTAACCCATGTAGGTATTGAAAGTGCCCTAATCCAAAGGATTGCTCCCAACTCATGATGATCTACATCAACATTGAGCATCCACATCTTCAACATCTACATGAAGTCTTCTACGACAACCCAAGGTTAGTTTGACCCTTTAAAAAAGGGGTTCTCACATCTAGGGGGAGCTTTGCTCTAAAAATGAGCTAAAGCATCTCCAAATGATGTGAACACATAAATGCTTTATGTAAAAGTGGTAATCCCACTTGTGCTTAAACGATGAGTATGACCTATGATCAAATGTTCTCATTTGACTCCTAAGTCAATATACTCATATATAGATGACCTAGTCATCGACAATTTGTGTGCTAGTAGCTAGAGTTTTGGTTGTGCATGTTTGACACATATTTCAGTTGCTATCTTATTGTGTGAGCATGTTGAATGCACGATTTTATCCATTCAAGGACATCCATTTGTTGTTTTGATTGTTTTGGTTTCTTTTTCTGGCCAAATGGATGGACAAGAATGCCTAAGCACCTTCCCTAGCTATCTATGCTTTCTTGTCTCAAAATTCTATTCATGCTTATATCACAACTTTGAACAAGTCTTTTTCGGACAGTCCGAGTGAGGAGCACTCGGAACCACCGATTCGTCTAAGGCTGACTTCCAAAACCTTCTAAGTCTATTTCGGTCTGACCGGCTTCCCAATCTCGGTCCAACCGAAAACACTTAGATTGATCTAGGTTTCATCTCGGTGAAACCGAGTTCAAAATCTCGGTCTGACCGATATGTGTAACTGCACAGCAGAAATACATCTCGGTGACACCGAGTTTTTCAACTCGGTCCCACCGACAGCACGGGGTTATATATACTAAGGGCTGCGCGCGATCTATTCCTTTCAAACCGTTCGCCCTCCAAGACCCCTGCTGCCGCCGCCCTGATCTAAGGATCGTCGCCGTCGTCGCCTGTGTGCCCTTGCCGCAGGTCTCCGCCGCCGTCAACGGTAATCTTCTCCTCCGTTGCCGCCGTAGAGGGACACCACCAAGTTAGGGTGTGTCTCAATCCCTATTCATGCTCCACTTCTGATTCTTGCATGATAGGACTGCCCTGATTCAATCCACGTTTGATATGATCCCAATACATTGTTCAGATCGTTTAGTTTCGAGGAAAATTCTTAGGTTTAGGTTTCCACGGAATGCATCTCGGTGAAGCCGATTCCTGAAACTCGGACTGACCGATTTGGTCTCTGACCATTGCACTACACAGTTCGGTCTGACCGAGTTGTGAAAATCGGAATGTCCGAAGTGAAGTTTCTATGAAACCCTAGTTTTTCGGTAGCACCGAAACCCATTTCGGTCTGACCGAAAGTGGTGTGTAGGTTCTGTTGAACACTTCGGTTACACCGAAACTTGAAATCGGTTTGACCGAAATACATTCTGTGAAAACTCAAAACTAAGTTTTTAACTCATTTTTTTTGCAAAAACTTCTGCAGTTGTGATAACTCTTCTACTCTGCCTATACCTTATCTATTCACAGGTCTTTCAGCCATGTCAGATGTCAGTGACAGCCAGAACAGGTCCGAATCACCGTTTGCTGAGATTCCAGAGGCAGGTACAAGTCCTGAGGCTAGCAGCTCTAGTGATGATGGTGAGAGGAGTACCCCTAGTGGTCTGCCTCCTGCTGCTACGAGAACCAGGAAGAAGAGAACGTCTGATTCTGAGGATTCCGATTTTGTTGCTGAGGAAGTTACCTCCAAGCCAAAGAGGCAAGTGGTCGCCAAAGAGCTCCAAGGGCAGCAGCCAAAGAAAGGCACAAGCAAAGTGAAGCAGTCTGCAGTTGCCAAGAAGCTCAACTTGGAAGAGCCAGCTCCAAGCAAGGTGAAGAAGACTTCCAAAAGGAAGAGAGTTGTTTATGCTGAACCTCAAGTTGATGATGCTGAAGAAGAAGAAGAAGATGCACCCCAGCCTCCTCCTCAGAAAGCTAAGTTCATGGGTGATGCTATTCGAGCTCAAGCCTCCTCCAAGCCCAAGAAGCCTGCTCCAGCTAAGGCAGCTCCAGCGAAGCCTAAGAGGACAACCAGAAGCATTCCAGCTTCTGAGAAGAACAAAGGTGAGATGCCACCTTCTGAGTCAGATGAAGAGCATGTGTTGCTCAAGCTCCGTCCCAAGTTGCCACTCCACAATGATGCTCATCCTCAAGCTGAGGATATGAAGGCAAGGAAGGACAAAGGTCTCAGGCTATGGAGACAATCTGATCCATATGCCGTAAGAAGAAGGACTGCTGTGGACCCCAGATTCCACACCAAAGAGCAGCAGGAATTCTATGAGACCGTGCTAATGGATAAGAAGCCCATTGTTGCTGACACCAGGTATGTCGACTGGAAGTATATTGACAGCAGAGAGCATCGGGACTTCTTTCCCCATGTGCATGAGAGCTTTACTGCATGTGGAGTTGCTGACTTTGTGGGTCAAGAACTGACAGCATGGAACGACGAGATGATCATGCAGTTCTATGCCACAGCCCATTTCTACCCCGATGGCAAGATCACATGGATGACTGAAGGTCAACGGTTTTCTTCAACTGTTGCAGAATGGGCAGAACTTCTGAACGCTCCAGTGCAGAGAGAGGACGACATTGATGTCTATGGGATTCCTAAGAAGAGTCATGATTCCATGAAGAATATGTACAAGGAGATCCCAGCTGCTGATTTGGAGGGATGGAAACTCGGCTCAGTGTATTATCTCCAGGCAGGTCTGACCACTACTAACACTATCCTGAGGCATACTTTGATGCCTAAGTCAGGTGACCACTGGATGATACGAGGCTATTCTATCAACATGCTGCACATTCTCGATGAGAAGGCACCTTTTAAGGTGATGGACTTGATGGTAGAGACCATTAAGAGGACTGCAGCTGACCAGAAGAGGTCGTGTGGGTTTGCACCGCAGATACAGATGCTTATCAACGCCAAGTTTGGCACGGGCAAATTCATGTTGGATAGGAAGCACTTACCACTGCAGCCAGAGCATGAGGACAACGTAGTTGTGATGGATGAAGAGGATCCCACCTCAGTTGAAGGGCAAGCCAAGATCGAAGCTGCAAAGAAAGCCAAAGCTGACAGAGAGGCAGCAGCAGCAGCAGCTAAGCCAAAGAGCTTCGGAGATCAGATTCTTGAAGCAACCCGGAGAATTGAACAACGCCTGGCCAGCATTGAGCAATCTCAGGAGAGCCTTGAGAGGATCGTCGAGGACAAGATCCACGCTCTAGACGTGAAGCTGACTGAGATTCAGGTGTCTGTCAACAAGCTTGAGGCAGACATGGAGGAGACTAGGCAGGAGAGAGCAGAGCTTATGCAGGATGATATAGTCCAGGACTCTCATCGCCAGACTGCTCCGGTTCCCAGAGGATCCAGATCTGCAGCTATCCCAGTGACAGACTCCAGGGCTACCACTTCAGCACCAGCTACAGCTCCAGCAGTTCCTTCAGCTCCAGCATCCACTCCTCCAGCGCAGACATCAGCAGAAGTCTTCGCCGATGCAGCTATCTCTACACCGACATCGACCCAGACGGGAGCCGCCAGCCGAGCCCGCAGTGACGTTTAGCTCTATACCTTTTCGAACTTTTTGGTAACTTGTTGCCAAAGGGGGAGAAATTGTTATAGATCATAGGGCTTCGAGAGAGAGAGTGCTCTTTCGTCTTTTCGTTCTTTTGCCGCTTTTCTTGAGATACATTGGTTTCTTTTGGTTCCAGATACTTTAAGTGTGCTTGCTACTACGTTTGATGCTACCTTAATGAGTGCTCAGTCATACTATGCTTTAATGTGTGCTTATTGTTTATCATATGCTATTTCTTATTGTATGGCTATTTACTCTTGTCTTGGTGATTGAGTGCATGTTATTCATTCTTATCGTTTTGTGCGCTCCACCAAGATGTATGTGACATGGAAGAGTGACCCATAATCCTAATCGATTGTGCATTTGCATTCAAACGCAAATTTTAAATAATGCACAAATTTAGGGGGAGCTCTTGTTTATCACATACCTCTCAAAGCGACGATATTATTCATTGATTATATCTTTTGTCGAAGCTTTGATCTATATGTTGTCATCAATTACCAAAAAGGGGGAGATTGAAAGTGCAACTAATCCCCGGGTGGTTTTGGTAATTAATAACAACATATATATCATTGAACTAATATTCTCTTGAGAATCATTTCAGAAAAGTTCGATGATGTGGGTATGGAAATGTCTGAAGAAGTGGACCCCTCAAAATGCTAAGACAAGCATTGGCAAAAGCTCAAGACTCCATTTTTGGTTTAGTGATCAAAGATCACATTGAGTCCATAGGAAAGCCAATACTATTAAAAGGGGATGAGGTTGTGTTAATGCTCTCGTTGCTCAAGTGCTTGGTGATCTAACTCCCTCAACTATCAGCACTATTCACTACTTAACACACACCCATAAGTAATCTCGGTCACACCGATTTCTCCAACTCAGTCCCACCGAGATGAACCACTTCAGTTGTTTCTCCAAACCCTAAATTCTCGGTCACACCGATTCTGAGTTTCGGTCTCACCGAAAAAGGGCTGCCAACCTTCTGTGATCAGTTGACATCAATTCGGAATATCCGAGTTTATATTTCGGTCTCACCGAGATGGCAAACCCTAACCTTTGACTCACTTCGGTCTCACCGAGATGGTATTTTCGGTCCCACCGAAAATCCCAACGTTCACTATATTTGAACTTTCGGTCTAACCGAGTTTTCACTTCGGTCTGACCGAGATTGGTCAAATGTGTGTGTAACGGTTGGATTTTGTGTGGAGGCTATATATACCCCTCCACCCCCTCCTCATTCGTGAGGAGAGCCATCAGAAAGTACCACCACTTCTACCACACACTTTCTGAGAAGTGAACCACCTACCCTTGTGTTGAGATCAAGCCATTCCATTCCTACCATATGAAACTTGATCTCTAGCCTTCCCAAGTTGCTTTCCACTCAAATCTTCCTTCCACCACAGCCATATCAGTGAGGAGAGTTGAGTGTTGGGTAGTTTATCACTTGAAGCACAAGAGCAAGGAGTTCATCACCATCAACACCGTCTATTACCTTTTGGGGGGTGGTGCCTCCTAGATTGGTTAGGTGTCGCTTGGGAGCCTCCGTCGTGATGTGGAGTTGAACCAAGAAGTTTGTAAGGGCAAGGAGATCGCCTACTTCGTGAAGATCTACCCCGAGTAAGGCTAGTCCTCCGTGGGCGTAGGCCGTGATGGAATAGACAAGGTTGCTTCTTCGTGGACCCTTCGTGGGTGGAGCCCTCCGTGGACTCGCGCAGCCGTTACCCTCCGTGGGTTGAAGTCTCCATCAACGTGGATGTACGATAGCACCACCTATCGGAACCACGACAAAAATCTCCGTGTCACCAAACTGCGTTTGATCTTCTCCACCTCTCTTTTACATGTGCAATTTACTTTCCGCTGCATAAACTCTAGAATTGCATGTGTAGGGTGTTACTTGAACTGATCTTGTTTGTGAAACTGCCAAAAACATTGCATGATCTAAAGGCAGATTTTTTATATTGTCAAGTAGTCTAATCACCCCCCCTCTAGACCTACTTTCGATCCTACATCAATCAAGATGAAACTGTTTCTGTTGATTTCTAGGGTTCACCAAAGTTAAATTGGCTAGTTTCTCCAAATGAACCCAAATTTGGTGAAGCACCCTATTTTCTCATGTCTTTCAACCCTGTTGAGTGCCATATAAAATGGAGGTCATTTACTTGACCAAACACTGATCAAACACCTTCTGGCTTTTTACTAAAACCTCCAACTTGATCACTTTCACTCTTCTCCATGGCCTGTACTTTTTACCACATGATCATTGAGTTACTAGCTACCTCCAGTAACTTCCCCAGCACCCCAGCTCCATGATTGAGGGGTGAAAGCCCTGTTTTACCTTGCTGGACAGCAAGTTTTCACCAAGTCCTCAGCCTCCTCACTCTCTCTCAGCATCTCCAGGGCATTCAAGGCCTCAGGCCATTTCTTTAGTCCTCCCTCAACGTGCTAGACACTGCTGGACACGCTGGTTTTGACCAAAACGGCGAGAGCGCGATGATGCCAGCAATACGCACGCTCTGGAGCGCCCAACAGTGCACCTCCGCACGGTGGCTCCGGCCAATCGCTGACCCCGACAGCCTCGGGCCTCCCCCTCGTGCCAGTCGAGGCCTCTCGACGTCCGCAACCTCCCCGGCGCTGTCCCCCCTCCTCCTGCGCCCTCCAGTGATCGTCGTCGCACGCGCGCTGCCCGCCCGCGACGGCCACTCTGCTGCTTCACACGCGCGCACGCTCCAGACGCTCCCCCGCTCCTCTTTTCCCCTCAGCTGGACGTGGAGCAAGTCCACGGTCCTCCCCGGCGTGATCCCAGGCTCCAGAACCCCTCCTAGCCTCGCCTGCAACCTCGCCGGCGCACGGGTCCACGGTGGACCGTGGGCGCGGCTATATAAGCCCCTCCCGAGCCTCTCCAGCACCACCAGCGACCTCTCCTCACTCCACTGAGCCTCCCAGCACCACCCACTCCTCCCCAAGACGTCCCAGTGCTCGGGATCGACCGGAGCTCCGCCGCGTCGGGCCGCCGGTGATCCCGCAGTACGGGCCTTCCCCGCTCTTCTTCTTGCCCGATCTAGAACCACCGAGCCACACTGACCATTTCCCCCTTGTTTCCCCTCTCTGTGGCAGTTGGAAACGACCAGAACCACGACCCTCCGACGAGCTTCCGCCGTCCCACCTCGCCGCCGGTGAACCAGACCTCCCCGGCGTGCCGCACCACCACCCCTGCATCCGCGACACGATGCTAATTCCATCCCTGCCCTCCGTTGCCGTCGCCGTGGCCGGGAACCTCGCCGGTGAGCTCGCCGTCGCCGTGGTCATGGGGTTAGAGATGACAGGCGGGCCCCGCCTGTCATCCCCTCACCTCTCTCCCCCTCCTCTCTGCCACTAACCCACGGGCCCCGCCCGTCAGGTTTAAAAACCTGACGTGCGCGCGCAGGCTCCCATGCGGTTGGGCTGGACCGCCTGGGCCATGCACTGTGGCCTTCTCTGGCCCAGTGCACAGGTCACACTTTTTCTTTTTATTTTCTCTTAATGTTTTAAACATTTCTACAGAAAAGAATAATGGTCCTAATTAAATAATTCCAACTCCTAAAATCTTGTAATATTCCAACCTATTTAATGGTACTACTTTCATTCAAATCCATGAAACTTTTATGTTCTGGTCAAATTTAAATTCAAATTTGGGCAGTAATACTACTGTTCTAAAATCAATATATTCTATTCTGTAACTCCAAAACTCCAACCAAGATTTTTCCCCATCTTAGAAATTCCTCTAGTATTTTACAAAAATGAGTTGACATTTTTCTGAGCACTTTGATTTTTCTGTTTTGTTTGTATTCTTATTTTCCCGTGGTTATTATGCGACGTATAGATCCCGTATTTGACGAAGTTGCTGTGGAAGAAGAAGGAGAAGGATTTGAAGACTTTGAAGACCAAGCCAATCCAGGCAAGCAGCCCTTTGACCATGATACACTTGTTCTCGGAACCCGTTTGTTTCCGATGCATGATGATAGGGTTACGATGGTAACCTAGATGAACCACCACATGATGCATGCCTTATTGATGATCTCACTATGTGCTAGATGTCATGCAAATAGTTGGTCATGATGCTTATATGATGCATGTGTGATTTGAACCCTCGTAGTTGAAATCTTTGCATGAACCCATCGGGTGCCCCTAATGCCCGAGCACTACAAGAAATATGTCAACTTATGACCTTTTGTTAGTGACCCTGGAGGAATTGGTCATAAATCTATGACCATTTGAGACCAATTGGTCAAAAGCTGTTCGGGGGCTCCAAACCCTCAACTATAACGACCATTTTGGTCAGAAAGGTCATAATTTCCTTACACGAAATGGTCACAAAGCAGATAGCGCTGGTTCGCTGCCTTATTTCTAGCTGATCATGACCAATATAGATGGTCATAACCTTGAAAATTGTGGTGGGTTGCTACGACTAGGCGCCACATCATCAGTCAGACACAAGATGTTGATGCACTTCATATCCTCTACATTTTTTTACCTGATCTCAAGAAAATTGCAACAATGCTATGGTTCCTCTGCTGACCATAGATTCTCAAACTTTCTGTCTTACTAGGGGATACAATGAAAGTACACTTCTTTTAGTTGTTTTGAATAACTGATGTCATAACCATTGCTGTCCAGCATGGTCGATGTGAATATCATAGGCTTTCCATTTTGCTTCCTTTTTGCATTGCTATTGGTGGTAGTTGGGTAGGAGGATAACTTGTTTTTTGTCATATATATGAGCTGCTGGAAATCCTCGAAACTGTACCTGCCTGATATGTCCTAGCTTCAGCTTCATCAGTTTAGCTTTGAAGCACATCAGTTTCTGTATACTTTGTGGTTCTGACCAAATTGAGAGTTGATGTGAACATTCTTAGTGCTGGGTGGTCTATATATTAGTGATGATTTCCTCTTCATGAGATTATGGTGCGTTCAGCTCTTGCCAATGCAGATGCCCTGCTATGTATCTTCTTCTTTGAGATAGAAATATGTATACTTCTTTGAGATAGAAATTCCATGCATGTTTATGAGGCACAAATTCTTTGAGATAACCATAACTGTACTTCAAAAGTAAACATTAGCATCTTAAATAATCAGCTTACTGATGTAGGAGTAGTAGAAACTCCATGGTTGATCCTGATTGCTGAACATGGGAAATGTATCTTTTGCATTTCAATTACATAGCAGTACTATGTAATGAAACAGGTTTATTCTTATATTCTTGGTTGTATACTTTGGATATTTACCATGCAACATCTTTTCATCTAGTAGTAGTACTACTACTGGTTTATGTATAGCCATATACATTTAGTACCTATTGCAATTTTCATTTCTAAGATCAATTTGGTATCCCAGGTCCTTGTACACAGTCTTCTTTGTTCCCGACTATAAAAATTGATGCATGTGCCCTGTTCTAATGTGGAAAATCATTGATAGCTTGTACTACTCATCTTGTCTGTTAACTTGCACTGTGCTGGTACTTGTCATTTGCAAAATACATCTCAATTTTCGCTGTTATGAGAATGTTATATGCATGGTTTCCTATTAAATCTAAAGTTCTGCAGCAAATTTTCATCGTTATGAGAATTTTATATTCACAGATTCACTTGATTATGTTTCTAACTTTTCATAATTTATTATTTGCAGATGCTGGCTTTCATTCTTCATAAGCTGGGTGTACAAAAGCTCTAGGAAGAAGAATCCAGAAGAAAAACCACACCCATCAATGCGTTTTAGCTCATTGGACATAGTTATGTGTGAAGCTAGTTATGTGTATATTTAGTTGTATTTGATAGCTGAATATCAGAATTGTACTATGCTTGGCTATTGTATGAAATATTAAGCCTTATTGGCTCTGTTTGAATCAAATTATGTAATTGCACAAATATAGAACCAATGTGTGGTACCGAAAGAGTGATCCTGCTAATTGATTCCCATTTGACTAGTGGGACCTACTTTAAAATGAAAAAGAAAAAGAAAATTGACAATTGGACTGGAAAAAGGCCGAGGCCCAAAAAACGTATACTATAAAAGACCGTGGCCCAAAAATAAATGGCTATTGGGCTTGGCCCATGTAGCTGACCGAACTTGAAAGCGAAAAAAATAATAAATGGGCTGAATTGTTGGGCTAGGCCCAAGTAGAAAACCGAATTGGACCGGGCTGAATCTTGTGCCACATCAGCTTGCCATGCTGGATGCCTACGTGGCCTGGGGAGGCTGCTAGTGACCAAAACACGACAGTAGGCATATTTTGGTCAAAAATGTTTATGACCTTCTCACAGAGAAGGTCGCTATAGTCAGTTTATGACGCCCAGCTTTTGACCTTATGTTTTTGGTCACAAAAAGGTCACAAATGGAAATTTGTGACCATTCAGTGACCAATAGTGGTGGTCACAAGTTGACATATTTCTTGTAGTGGAGGGTGATGATGTGTTAGGTCATCACTTGAGAAAGAAGTGATGTGCCGGTAATATCTTGTGCATAGTGGAATGATGGATTAGATTTATGTGTGACTACCGTCCCAACCAAACATGTGCAACCACACTACCCCTTATGGGACGGGGCTTTATTGATTACTTAGGTCGATACTAGCATGGTGCCCGCATTACTAGTGACGGGAAGACTTGAGGTCTTTCCCGGGACGGGGTCGTGCTTGGAAAGACGACCATGACTGTTTTCACAGGGCACCGGACACACCGTTGGTCCCTTCGGGTATGCGTGACATTGAAATTAGGGCAAGTCCCGTGATCTATTGTTTGTACCCGAGGGCCGTGTACCAACGAGTGGACTCTATGTTAGTGTCGTCTAAGGAAAGGTAATGACCGGGTGCTTACCCCGGGTACTTTAGGTACTGTGGGTCGTGGATGACACGGAAGTTCCCCGGATCTTGTGGGTAAACTGCGCAACCTCTGCAGAGTGTAAAACTATTCGAATAGCCGTGTCCACGGTCATGAAAAGTTGGGTGGTGCTACTTAAACTATGTCCAGAATTTTACTTCATCGGTGTTGGAATGTGTGTGTTAAGTCAAGGATGGTGACATGACTCGATGAGTTGAATCTTACTCATGTTGATATCGGTAACCTGTCTTCGAGGTTACGCGAGGTTATCGATGCATAAACTTGGTGGTAGAATACTTGTTCTAGCCTTGCTAGATTGATCATTATTATTCAATTGCACTGTTACTTTGTACCATATCATGGGTTGCTTGCGAGTACATTCAAAGTACTCATTGGCTTGCCACTGGTTATTTAATTGGCCAGGCATGGAAGAACAGGAATATGAGGAAGAGTTCTTTGGAGACGAACATGCGAACTAGGACGCTATCCCAGTTAGAATGCCTGTAGGGTTAAGGCAGATGGCATGGGTTCTACCCGTTATCGAAGACTTCCGCTATTTGAGTTATTTGCTATTCAACCCGTGAGGCTCTATCTATGTAAGACTTGGCCATAATGGCCTTAATTCGTGTAAGACTATTTGTATGGATGTAAGACTCTTGTTATTTCAGCTTCTGTGTGTTCAGTGAGTATTGATCTCTGGGATCACTGTACACGTTCATTCGGTGATCTTGATTTCTAAGTTGGGGTCCCCACAATAACATACATGCCTCGTGTACATAATTATGCCCTCAAAATCCCTTGGGCGACGCTGGGGAAACACTTCATACACATAGTCCATAGTTAGGCTCGACCCTATTCGGACTCTAAAATTACCTTTTAAGGTTTACTAAATGAACCTGTTCTGTTTATGCCACACTGGATTTCTTTTCTTTGCCAGGTTTTTTCCTTTTTTTCTCTTTTTTTATAGATGGCCATCACACTCCCCCCTTCAAGGACACATCACAGAGGAGAAAACGACGCAGACATGTAGCAGGGACCCGCTCTAAGGTTTCTTCTTAGATTAAGACCCTGTGTAAACCCTTTTTCTCTTTTTGTTTTATACTTTTCTCGCATGTAAAATGTCCAAGAAAGTTATCGGCATTATCTGTAAGTTTATGGATCGCCGTACTATAACGGGACATTATAGAAATATCTTGGTTCATATTATGTTTGGAGTTTTATTCTCTCATCACCTGCGTTATCTCCCCATGTCAGATTGCCACATGTGCCTTGCCTACAGAGTCCATTACCAGGGGCAGTATTCAGCCCGGTATATGTCGAAAGGTCCGAACACCTATAAGGAGTGTTCGTTGTCCTGGATATTTTCTCTATATGCATCAGTTCCGAATCATGTCTTGGGTCTATAGTTGGGTTGACCGGCTCGTGTGCTTACCCCTACGTTCCTGATTGATCGGCTAGGGTCTAAAGGGAGAACTACTGCGATTGTACTACTAGCTCGTCCGGTCAACTACCTTAGTAGAGAAAGCCAAAAACTGATTGTCGTGATATATGAGAACCTGGTCCGCGATCCGGTGACTTAGTGATATACTATGATCGATGGAGATCTACCCCATCTTAAACGAAGGGTTGGTTTTTTCGCCCAGCCGCGTGCAAATGGATACCATAATTCGGAAATACTATATCTGCACAAGGGTCTAGTACCTAGCCCCACTTGTCAAACTCCTATGATTAAGTGAAAGAAATAACGTCACATAGTCTGATTGCCTGGTTCGCTCCGCATACACCTCCTACACGGACCAAGACGTTGGGTAAAGTGTGTCTATGCATATGACCGAACACCCCATTACTATTTAGAAGGGGGCTGAAGCCGACGATTGGAAACTTTTAGATTTAAATAAACAGCCACACAGGAGGTAAAAGTCGCTCACATTATAATAGCGCAAAAGTTATATGCATCGGTCCATAAGCTCAAGTCTTTATAACCGGATACAATTACACAAAGATAACATCTTTTGAGCACTAGCCTTCTACAAGGCGGGTGCCTTCTATGATGTCCTCGAAGTATTTCTCCGGCTTGCAGTGCTCCTTGCCTGCGGGTGGGACAGCAGTAGCTATATCATGCTCCCTCATCTTCGCCCAGTGCACTTTTACACGAGCGAAGACCATCATAGCAACCTCTATGTACGCCGAACGCTTAAACGCGTCAACCCGTGGACTAGCTTTGACGAGTCGCTTCACCAATCCGAATTAGCTACTTGGGATTTGAACAGCGGGCCATAGCCGGACTATCAAGTCTTTCATGGCCAAACCCGCCATATTGTGCAGCTCGACCAGCTACTTCATCTGGTCGTTGAGGGGCACCGGAAGTTTTGGCGCATAGAACTGCGACCAAAACAGCTTCTCCGTCTTGTTCCCCTCCTAGGCTCGGAAGTATTGGGCGAAGTCAGCACTGCTCCTCGGAAGATCAGCAAACATGCCTAGAGAACTCCATAACCGTGTCAGCCCAAGATACTTCCGCCCTCCGAAGATGCTCTGTAAGAGAAAAGTCTTACCAGATGCTATCTCCCGCACCTGCATGATTTCTTCATAGGCACTGCATGACTCGCTTCGCGCATTCAAGGAAGCCTTAACTACTTCATTTAGCTCGGACGCTTGTTCCGAAGCCTTCAACTCCAATACCCCGCGGTTGCGAATAACATCTTTGAGTTCGTACTCGACTTTGGACACCCAAGCCACATGTTGTTGGCATGTGGCCTTTTCGGCCTCTAGATCGGCAACTGCTTTGCCAGCGATTGCCCTGCTCGCCTCGGCCTCCTTCTTGGCCTTCGTGAGCTCGCCCTTGAGGGCCTCAAGCTCAGTGGCACCAACTGTTTAATACAGAATATGATAAAGAGTTTATACTCATACCCAATTACTTAGTCTTCTTGACATCTTAGTTTTTTAATACGCATAACTTGCATTTCATCTAAACTCTGGTTGACATGGTCGAGGACCGTGTTGGCCACCAAAAGCTTCCGATTTAGTTTGGCAACTTCTACATGTTGTGCAGTTGCCGCAACTAGTGAATCCTGATCAAATACATAAGCATACTGTTCAGCAACATAACATGCTATACTATGGATACTTCGTCCGATTCTGTTCAGAATCACACAAAGCATTAGGGGCTACTGGCTATATATGTGCATCTAAAACAAATATTGTTCCATAAAGAACATTACATTGCTTACCTCAAAGCCTGTTAACAGGTTGTTAAAGGCTTCATTCAATCCGCCTTTGACGGACTGAATCTTCTTCATCACCGCACCCATCATGGTGCGATGCTCCTCCACGACGGAAGCACTCTGTAGTGCTCCCTCCAGAGGGTCCGGCGCCTCCAGATTCACTCCGGGTACCGTCGTATCCTCCCCCTGCTTGGGGGTCTTCGGACCTCGGAGCCGCGCTAGGCTCCGGATTAGTATTCGGTAGGGCCCCAGACTGTCTGGTCCCCCGTCTTCGGTCTCCATGGGGATTGTTTCCCCATGGTTAGCGGCAGCCAGGGTGTTAACGTTGGTAGCCCTATCACTTTCCCCGCTCCCATATCCTTGAGTGGAAAACACATGCTGGGAGGACACTTCAGTGTCCCCATCGGTCACGGGCGATGGAGCTTGGACCAGCGGGTCACTCTTCGTCTCTCCAGGCGCTAGAGAGTTCCCCACCGATAAGGAGGTCTCGGGGTGTGCTCGAGGAGGGCTGTAGGACAGCAGGTGATACTAAGTAAGAATTAAAATGCTAAATAAACAAGGTGCAACAATTAATATATCCGGACAAACTTACGTTTCGGTCGGGGGCTTCTCCCTAAGCTTCACCACAAAGCTATGTCCGAACGATGAGCCCGAACGAATGGGGAGGTTCAGCCTCCTCCGGGGTGCGGCCGTGCCCGCATCAGCGGCAGCCGCCCTCTTCTTCCCCCTGCCTTACGCAGGGGGCTCTTCTTCTTCTTCTTCTTCTTCATCCTCTTCGGAGGAGAGGATGTTGATCTCCTCGGACTTCCCGTCCCAGGGCAAGGGCCACCCTCGGCCTCCTTGCTCTTCTTCTTGGACTTCTTGACCGGCGCCTTGTACGGTGCCGGGGCCAGCATCGCCGTCAGTCGAGGCGTCTCTGGGTCTTCGGGCAAAGGCGCCAGACACTTAATCCGGATTGCCTTCTTCGTTCAGCCTTGTATATCACACAAAAACTCCAATTCCCATTATCATTAAATAAGAAAGGGGATATATGTTTGGCATAATTTTTTATTACCTCTTGAGCGGTGAACGCGGTACTATAGCCCGCGTCCTCGATTTCCTTCAGCCATTCCTTCTGGCTCTTGAAGAGATGCTTACAGATCTCTTTGTGCATAAAGCCGAAGAGACGCTTCAGGGGCCGGTCTCCTTCCGGATCGAACTCCCATAGAGAGGAGTCCCGGCTTTGGCAAGGAAGGACAAGCCGGGCAGCATTACCTGGACCACAGTCGAGAGCTGATAGCCCTTGGTAATCATGCCGGACACACGGCCATGGAGTGCTGTCACCTCAACCTGAGACCCTCGGTTTGTACTCTTATCGGTCCAGGAGGTCAACCTCTCCGAGTGTCCAGATCTGAAAGCAGGTTCGGCCGCCCATTTTACATCGCGAGGTTCAGTGATATAGAACCACTCCTGCTGCCAGACCTTGTTCGTCTCCAAGAATGACCCCTCTGGCCCAGTTGCATTCGGGAGCTTGCTTATCATAGCACCCCCAAACTCCGCGTGTTGCCCATCCACCACCTTCGGCTTCACATTGAAGGTTTTGAGCCATAGGCCGAAGTGTGAGGGAACGCGGAGGAAAGCTTCACACAACACTATAAAAGCGGAGATGTGGAGGATTGAGTTCGGGGCTAGATCGTGGAAATCTAACCCGTAGAAAAACAGCAAACCCTGAATAAATGGGTGAAGTCTATCTAGTTATTATGAATCCGAACATCTGTAGAGCATGGAAGGTCCTTTGTTCGAATGTACGGGGCCTCAACTCTGAAGTGCGTCAACTTGCTGTCAAACAAAAGATTGAAGGGAGTGGTTGTTTGGTAATTTGCCTCCAGGAAACCAAGTGTATGCACATTGATCATCGCTTTCTTCGAAAGTTCTGCCCACGACGTTTTGACAATTTTGTCTATATTCCTTCTGATGGGGCTTCTGGTGGTATTGTGGTGATTTGGAATTCTTCTTTCTTTATTGGCAAACTTATTGAGGCAAAACCCTTCGGCATTGTCATTGAGTTCTGTTCCGCGCACACGTCCGAAATTTGGACTCTTGTGACCGTTTATGGACCGTGTCAGGGTCCTGCCCGCGACGATTTCGTCCAATGGCTTTACAACCTTAATATCAATGCAGATGACAAATGGCTATTACTTGGGGACTTTAACTTCATGAGATCGTTAGAGTATCACAACCTTCCTGGGGGCAATGTCAATGATATGTTCTTGTTTAATGAAATTATTGGGCACCTAGGTCTCATTGAACTCCCGATCAAGGGCAGACAATTCACCTGGTCTAACATGCAGGCTCATCCGTTGCTGGAACAACTGGATTGGTTCTTTACTTTAGTAGCATGGACCTATGATCATCCCAATACTTTGGTTTATCCTTTAGCACGTACCACATCCGATCATGTGCCCTGCGTCGTCTCTATTGCTAGGTGCATACCCAAGGCCAAAGTTTTTCGTTTCGAGAACTATTGGACTGATCTACCTGGTTTCTTTGATTGTGTCTCTGCAGTGTGGAACCGTGATTTTAGACAGGTAAATATTGCCTCCAGGATATCGGCCAAATTTAAAGCTCTCCGTTATGCTCTTAAACAATGGCATCTTAGTCTGTCTAAAGTGAAGGCACTTATTACCGACTGCAACAAGGTTATTTTATTTCTGGATAATCTTGAGGAGCTTCGGCCTTTGAGTTGGCCTGAGACAAACTTTCGGTGTATTGTTAAGTCCCATCTGGAGGAAATTCTGCACATGCAATACATTTATTGGAAGCAACGATGCACCATCAGGTCTATTAAAGTTGGGGAAGAAAACTCTAAATTCTTCCATGCAATGGCAACTGAGATATATCGAAAGAACACGATCTCCTCTCTCAAAAACGTTGCGGGAGACGTGATCTCTGATCACCAACAACTAGCCGGTATGTTCTGGTCTGACTTCAAACAACGAATGGGCCAAGCTAAGGGAATACATATGGAGTTTGATCTCGCCTCCCTCATTGCTAAGGTGGATGGGCTAGAGACTTTGTCTCGGCCTTTTTCGGATAAAGAAGTGGAGGATGTTGTTAAGCACATGCCCGTTGATCGGGCACCGGGGCCAGATGGATTCACGGGGCTCTTTTTGAAGAAGTGTTGGCCAATTCTGAAAAATGACTTTTTGCCGCTTGTCAGGGCTTTTTATGATGGTACATGTGATCTGGAATGTTTAAACTCTTCTCTAATCACTCTCATTCCCAAGAAATTAAGCCCGGAGGTGGTTGGGGATTTTCGGCCAATATCTTTGACGAACACTTGCTTAAAATTTATCACAAAACTCTTAGCAAACAGACTGCAACAAGTGATTCTTAATTGCATTCATAAAAATCACTATGGTTTTCTTCGCTGCCGTTCAATTCAGGACTGCTTAGCATGGTGCTTTGAGTATATCCATCAGTGCAAAGCATCTAAAAGGCCAATCATCCTTCTCAAGCTTGATTTTACTAAAGCTTTTGATACTATTGAGCATGAGACAATTCTCCAGATGCCGCGCTATAAAGGTTTTGACGAACGTTGGAATGGATGGGTTGACACACTTTTATCATCTGGCTCTTCTTCTGTGCTTCTTAATGGGGTCCCTGGTCAGCAGTTTAAATGTCGCACTTGAGTTCGTCAAGGTGATCCCCTATCCCCTTTATTGTTTGTCATTGTGGTGGACCTTCTTCAATCCGTGGTGAATGATATGTGTGCTCGCAATATCCTCCGAATGCCCATTCCGACTGGATCAAAGGATTATCCAATAGTTCAGTATGCTGATGACACACTGATCATCCTTCCAGCTGCTGATGATCAGATCATCGCGCTAAAACACATGCTTGAAAAGTTTGCACGGGCCACCGGATTAAGAGTCAACTTCACCACATCATCCATGATTCCTCTGAACTTGTCTGCTGAGGAGGGCTCTCGCATTGCTGCTCTCTTGGGTTGTGAGGTGGGTTCTTTGCCCTTCACCTATCTGGGCCTTCCTATGGGCACTTCTCGACCTACTGTTGCTGATCTCTTGCCCCTTGTGGATCGTCTTGAGAGGTGCCTTTCAGCATCGTCCTATTTGCTGAATCAGGGCAGTCGTTTGCAGCTGCTGCAGTCTGTGCTGGCTTCCATGCCAATATATTTCTTGTGTTCCTTATCCCTCCCAAAGGGCATTCTCAAACAATTAGAGCGCATAATGCGTCAATGCCTCTGGCGGGGCAACTCTGAGACACCTCGTCAATCTCTAGTGGCATGGGATCTCATATGTCGACCCAAGAAGCATGGCGGCCTCGGAGTCACACACCATGGCACACAAAATGAGGCCTTGCTCATGAAGCATCTCTACAAGTTTTTCAATAAACGTGATATACCTTGGGTTCAATTACTCTGGGATTCTTATTATGGTTCATCACCACCTCAAGCCACTCATAGCTGTGGTTCTTTATGGTGGCGGGACATTCTAAATCTTTATGATAAGTTTTGTTCTCTCGCTGTCCCACAAGTTCATGCAGGGGGACACTGTGCTGTTTTGGGTAGACATGTGGCACATTGCCAATAGAGTTATTTCTCTCAGGACCAGATTACCCCACCTCTACTCATTTGTGCTCAATGACCTCATCGCTGTCAAGGATTTTTTTGATGCACCATCTGAGGCTCAGAACTTTCATCTACCTTTGTCTCTCGAAGCCTTTCATGAGCTTCATCAACTCCAATCTTTATTGGCTCCTATACAAATTGATCCATCAACAAGAGATATTTGGCAGTGGCCCTCCAAATCAGGCACCTTCCAGTCCAAGCTGTACTATGATTTCACTTTCTCTCATATAGTGGTGGATCCAATCTTCAAATGGATCTGGAAATGTTTCTGCACCCTCAAGATCAAGGTTTTTGGGTGATTGCTCTTGATGGACCGCCTTAACACAAGGGATATGATGCAAAGAAGGCATTGGCATGTAGATGATGCTAATTGTGTTTCGTGTCTCCTACCACATCTTGAGGACCGGTGGCATCTCTTCTTTGCCTGTAACTTTAGCCAGCGAGTTTGGAACTTCCTTGGAATCTCCTGGACACCAGATAGTCACCACTCCACATAATCCATGGCTTTAACAGCTCGACAGGAATTTGGTCAACCCTTCTTCACTGAGGTAGTTTTTACTGCCTCTTGGAATACCTGGACTCAAAAGAATGGCAAAATCTTCAGAAATGAGCAACCCAGCTTCAGATCCTGGAAATGAAATTTTGTATATGATATTTCTTTACTTGCTCATAGAATCAAATGTAAATATAGAGATAAGTTTCTATCTTGGATAGCCTCCCTCCAGTAGCTTTGTTGTAAGTTAGCTCTCTTCTTCTTCCTTGTATTTATTTGTTTCTTTGTAACCTCACCCTGGTTGGGTTCTTTTAAAAAAACACTGTGAGGCTGTTGCCTTGCAGTACATAGTGAAAAAAATTGGGTGAAGCGGAAACCCTAGACCCCTAACAAAGTGCGAAAGAACCACGACTCACTGGCCCGCCTCTGCGACGGGAACCACCTGGCCCTTGGTGGGGACTCGGTGTGCAATGTCAGCAGCGAGATAGCCCACGCTCCGAAGATCCTCCACGGTTTTCTCAGTAACCGTAGAGGACTCCCACTTGCCCCTGGCGCCGGATCGAGCCATTGCTGGGGAAGGAAGTAGTGGTTGAGGAACGAAGAACAGTGGCCGCAAGAGATGAGGGTGTTGGGGCAAGGAAGGTTGGAGAACTCGAGCTTGAGAAAATCATGGGGCTGATGAAAGGGGTTGGTATCCTTTTATAATGCTGTGAATACATTATGTCTCCCCACTTTAGCCGTAAGCTTCGCCGGTTCCAAAAGCGATCGTGCGTAATGCGCGGTTTGGATGCTCACATAACATTGACAAGGATCCCCTAATAAGCAGGCATGATCTTTGCCCTGATAGGATGTGCCAAAGGGGGTTATGCCTCGACAAGCGAAACTAGGTCCAAATAAAACGGTTTGGTATATCAGTGGGATCAATGCGCTGCTTTGCCAGAAAAGTTGTCAGTAAAGACTCTTTTTTTCTTTCGATGCCCTGCCTTCGAGGCTAAGGGTTGTACTAACCATGCAAAGCCGAACACAACACACCTTTTGCAGAAGATATATTTGGAAGAAGGAACCCGCCTTGCAATGCCGAAGACAATATGTAAGCCGAACTCATCATCATCGAAGACAGGTTCAGGGGTTACTAAGGGAGTCCTGGATTGCGGGGTCCTCATGTGGCCGGATAACTCGTGGTGGGCCGGACTGGTGGGCCGTGAAGATCATTGTTGAAGATGATCTCTCGTATCCAGATAGGACTCCTATATTCGTATAATGGTAGGTTTTAGGTTCAGGTGTGACCTTTCCTTCCTCTGCAAGCTGGTTATGTAGAAACCCAAGGCCCCTCCGATTCATATATAAACTGGAGGGTTTAGTCCGTGGAGGCTAGAGAATCATAACATCCTCATAGGCTAGACTTTAGGTTTTAGCCATTACGATCTCGAGGTAGATCAACTCTTGTAATCAGATTCATCCAGATTAATATAGAAGGAAGTAGGGTATTACCTCGATCGAGAGGGCCTGAACCTCGGTAAACATCGTGTCCCCAGTCTCCTGTTACCTTCGACCCTCAGACGCATAGTTCGGGACCCCCTACCCGAGATCTGCTGGTTTCGACACCGGCAAGTAGAGTGTGTCTACATACCCTCCTAGACCAAAAGCGGAAGCGTTTGACAACACGGTTGATGTACTCAAACTTCTTCTAGATCCGAACGATCAAACACCAAACGTACGACAGCCCCGAGTTCTGCACATGTTCATCTCGATGATGTCCCTTGTCCTCTTCATCTAGCAAGCTACCGCGGAAGTAGATGAGCTCCGTCAGCACGACGGAGTGGTGACGGTGATGGTGAAGTGATCCGCGTAGGGCTTCGCCCAAGCACTGTGAGAATATGACTGTGGCTGTAAACTGTGGAGGGGGTGCCGCACACAACTAACAGGTCATGTTGTTTGTTCTAGGCGCCCCCTCCCCACATATTTATGGGGGAAGGAGAGGAGAGGCAGCCAAGGGGCGCCCCAAGTAGGATCTGAATCCTACTTGCGGCTTCCCAAGTGGCGCCCCCTTTCATTTTATTCATCGGAGCAGAAAGGAAGGGGAGAGAAAAGAAGGAAGGGGGGGCGAACCACCTCTTTTCCTTCTCCTATTCAGTCACCTTCCATAGGGGGGACTCCGCCCCTTGTGGGATGGTGTGCTCCCCTCTCATGGCCCATATAACTCCCTTGGGGTTTACGGCAACCCCCCGGGTACTCTGATAAATACCCGATACACTTCGGAACTCTTCCGGTGTCCGAATACTATCGTCCTATATATCAACATTTACCCTCTTGACCTTTTTGAGACTCCTCCTCATGTCCGTGATCATATCCGGGACTCCGAAGAACATTCGGTCACCAAATCACATAACTCATATAATACAATATCGTCACGGACGTTAAGCGTGCGGACCCTACGGGTTCGAGAACTATGTAGGCTTGACCGAGATAGTTCTTCGGTCAATAAACAGTAGCGGAACCTGGATGCTCATATTATCTCCTACATATTCTACGAAGATATTTATCAGTCAAACCGTTATGACAACATACCTTGTTCCTTTGGTCCATCGGTATGTTACTTGCTGGAGGTTCGACCGTCGGTATCTTCATACCTAGTTCAATCTCGTTACAGGCAAGACTCTTTACTTGTTCCATAATACATGATCCTGCAACTAACTCATTAGTCAATTTGCTTGCAAAGCTAATTATGATGTGTATGACCGAGAGGGCCAAGAGATACCTCTCCGATACTCGAAGTGACAAATCCTAATCTCGATCTATGCCCACTCAACAAACACCTTCAGAGATACCTGTAGAGCATATTTATAATCACCCAGTTACGTTGTGATGTTTGATAGCACACAAGTCATTCCTCTGGTATTCGGGAGTTGCATAATCTCATAGTCGAAGGAATATGTATTTGATATGAAGAAAGCAATAGCAATAAAACTGAACGATCATTATGGTAAGCTAACAGATGGGTATTGTCCATCAGATAATTTTCCTAATGATGTGATCCCGTTATCAAATGACAACTCATGTCCATGGTTAGTAAACCTCAACTATCTTTGATCAACTAGCTAGCCAAGTACAGGCTAACTAGGTATTCACACATGTATTTAGGTTTCCGATCAATACAATTCTAGCATGTATAATAAATAGTTATCATGATTAAGGAAATATAATAATAACCATTTTATTATTGCCACTAGGGCATATTTCCATTAGTGCTCTTGCACTAGAGTCAATAATCTAGTTCACATCGACATGTGATTAATACCTAATGAGTTTACTAGAGTCAATAATCGAGTTCACATCGTCATGTGAATAAAACCCATAGTTCACATCGCCATGTGATTAACACCCAAAGAGTTTTAAGGTCTGATCATGTTTTTCTTGTGAGAGAGTTTGAGTCAACTGGTCTGCAACATTCAGATCCGTTTGTATTTTGCAAATTTCTATGTCTACAACGCTCTGCATCGAGCTACTCTAGCTAATTGCTCCTACGTTCAATATGCATCTAGAGTCATCTGCATTAGTGTCAAACCTTGTGTCGGCGTAACCCTTTACAACAAACTCTTTATCACCTCCATAACCGAGAAACATTTCCTTATTTCTCTAAGGATAATTTTGACCGTTGTCCAGTGATCCACTCCTGGATCACTCTTGTACCCCCTTGCCGGACACGTGGCAAGGCACACATGAGATGTGGTACATAGCATGGCATGTTTTATAGAACCTATGGCTGAGGCGTAGGGAATGACTTTCATTCTCTCTATATTTTCTGTCGTGGTCGGGCTTTGAGTCTTACTCAACTTCATACCTTACAACTCAGGCAAGAACTCCTTCTTTGAATGATCCATTTTTAAATCCTTCAAAATCTTATCAAGGTATGTACTCATCAAAAGTTTTATCAAGGGTCTTGCTCTATCTCTATAGATCTTGACACTTTTCAAATACTCCTTTATGCTTTTCAGAAATTTCTATAACATTTCTGATCAACAATATGTCATTCAAATATACTTATCAGATTGGTTGTAGTGCTCCCACTCACTTTCTTTTAAATATAGACTTATCAAAAGTCTGCATAAAACTATATGTGTTGATCAACTCATCAAAACGTATATTCCAACTCCAAGATGCTTGCACTAGTCCATAGATGGATCACTGGAGCTTGCACACTTTGTTAGCACCTTTAAGATTGACAAAACCTTCTGGTTGCAACATATACAACTCCTCTTTAAGAAATCCATTAAGGAATGCAGTTTTGACATCCATTTGCCAGATTTCATAATCATAAAATGCGGCAATTGCTAACATGATTCGGGCAGACTTAAGCATCGCTACAGGTGAGAAAGTCTCATCGTAGTCAACTCCTTGAACCTGTAAAAACCTTTCGCGAGAAGTCGAGGTTTGTAGACACTAACATTACAATCAACGTCATTCTTCTTCTTGAAGATCCATTTATTCTCTATGGCTCGCCGATCATCAGGCAAGTCCACCAAAGTACACACTTTGTTCTCATACATGGATCCTATCTCAAATTTCATGGCCTCAAGCCATTTTTCGGAATCTGGGCTCATCATAGCTTTTTCGTAGTTTGAAGGTTCGCCCTTGTCTAACATCATAATTTGCAGGACACGGTTACCGTACCAGTCTGGTGCGATATGTGTTTTGGTCGACCTTCCAGGTTCGGTAGTAACTTGATCTGAAGTTTCATGATCATTATCATTATCTTCTACTCTAGTTGGGGTAGGCATCCCGGGAATGGTTTTCTCTGATGATCTAGTTTCCAATTTGAGCGAAGGTACAATTACCTCATAAAGTTCTACTTACCTTCCACTCACTTCTTTCGATAGAAACTCCTTCTCTAGAAAGGATCCATTCTTAGCAACAAAAGTTGAGCCTTCAGATCTGTGTTAGAAGGTCTACCCAATAGTTTCTTCTGGGTATCCTATGAAGAGCACTTCTCCGATTTGGGTTTGAGCTTATCAGGATGAAGCTTTTTCACATAAGCATCGCAACCCCAAACTTTAAGAAACGACAACTTTGGTTTCTTGCCAAACCATAGTTCATACGTTGTCATCTCAACGGATTTAGATGGTGCCCTAATTAACGTGAATGCAGCTGTCTCAAATGCATAACCCCAAAAAGATAAAGGCAAAGCAGTAAGAGACATCATAGAATGCACTATACCCAATAGAGTATGGTTATGCCGTTCAAACACACCATTACGCTATGGTGTTCTCGGTGGCGTGAGCTGTGAAACTAGTCCACATTGTCTCTAATTAGCCGTGTTACCATGCAGATGGGGTGCAACAACGAGAAAGTACTAGATTTATTGGTACAAGATGTATGTGCCATCTTCATGGAACATCGCAAAAAAGGAGGGGCGGCGGTGAGCCTATATAGCGTGGTATGGTAGGTCACCCCATTGCAATCATTGTGACATGTTGTTTGTATGTCAGTGCTATTTTCTAAGTTTCTTAGGGACAGTTATTTAAATTTAGTGTAAGTAAATAAGCTCCTTTCAATATAAGCTCCTGATAATAAGCCAACCATTTCTTTTCATTGCCTACCTTTTCAGCTTATCTGCGATATGATTAGTGAAAAGTCTAGATTACATTATATTTTATAATTTTGCTACCAATATTAAAATTTATTTGACTTGCAAACAACACGAATTGAACCCGTTGTTGTAATTAATATGATCCAAAATAGACCATCATTATTTGTTCAAAATGCAAATACTAATGTACCATCTACTTGGGACAAGCTACTCTGGTGAATGTCTTCTAAACAAAACCCATTGCATAAATTTAAATGAAGAACCCATTGCCTAAATTTAAATGAAGAACCCATTGCCTAAATTTAAATGAAGAACCTTTATTTATCCAAATTCCATTGTCCAAGTGGTTGGTTATTATCACAAAGTAACACCACCTGCAAGCATCATATAGCAGCACCTCATAGAAATTCATCATAAAATAGAAGTAGTGGCTCATAGAAATTTATCATACAACAACAACAACAGCTCATAGTGATTCATCATACAGCAGTAGCATCTCATAGTAATTCATCATATAGCAGCAGCAACTTCTCACAGCAATTCATCACATAGCAGTAGCAGCAGCAACAACTCACAGCAATCCATCATTTAGCAGCAGCTTATAGAAATTCATCATACAAATGCAGCAGCAGCTCATTGAAATTCAACATATAGCAATAGCAACAACAACTCATAGTAATTCATCATATAGAAGATCAGAATGAAAATTTGGCAAATAATCAAAGGAGATCCTCACCTTATTGGATGAGCTCATCCCGCAAGAGCACCTAAAGGCCACAACCTGGGAGCAGGGGAGGGGAACGAGGTTCTTTCTCCCAGAGTCGCACATCGGCCATAGTTGTCCAGTGACCTCTGGAATAGAGTGTTGGACCGACCATACCGGAGCAACTATTGGAGACCATGCTAGTGTTGGACCATGCCGGAGGGAGGAGCATCCGTGGTGATGGGTCCCTACCCGCCGGTCATTTTAGCCTAGCATGATAGAGCATCGTCAAAGAGCATGCCAGATGGGACCTATGGTTGCGGCTCGCTAGATGAATCATAAGGTTGCAGGCAGGTGATCGAGGTAGATGGAAAGGGAGAGGATATGCGAGCGGGCAGGGTAATGAACACTTGCATGTTTCTTTTTAATTGGGGGTTAGGTGTGATGCTAATTTGAGCAGTGGCATTTTGAGTGTAATATAGGCATACAACAGAGTCATTTTGCTATTCCCCTTCCTTTCAATTTTTAGTGAGCATTTACAGGAAGCAGCCAGCAAGCCTTTTCTCATTGTGAAGGAATGTGTGGTGGAAATAAGTTAAGCAAAGCCCCTAACTCAAAAATGAGTTCTTTATATCTTTTATGGCTTATTTGAAAATAAGCTCTCAAAAGGTGGATTAGAACTGGCCCTTAACCTGGAATTCAATTTGTGCTTGCAATGATTAACCACTCCTTCCTGTTATAGTGTAGATTTAGGCACCATACATGGCATAACCTAATACATGTGCATTTCATTATAGAATCTAAAATATACAATGTGTATCTTAGTTCATATGTAGCTCATGATGTTTAAATGCCTCCTAGATATGGTCAGTCAACCAATGGTCTATAAGCATCCTTCTATGCTTCTTTTTTTGATATGTAATTCAGTGTTTTGCAACGTTTTCTCGCACATGTGTTCAATTGCTTGTTTGTATCAGCCAATACTAGAGTTGTTTTCTTTGATTACTTGCTATTCATGACCTAAGAGAGCCTGTCAACATTTTAAACACTAAAGGCTGTTGTAGTGGGAGCTTGTATAACTCATAGGTGACATAAAGGTTTGCCTATACACTAAACTAGGTTCTCTAGGGGTACCTGGAGGTCTAGTTCGAAGGTACGAGTAGTTTTTACATCGCGCACAAATAGTAAATGCTCATTTGGGTGTGTGCAAGAGATGTGGAAAGTTTCATTATGTGGTGTCATTTTGTTATAAACTCATGCTTTATGTCATTCATAGACTAGAAAGTATGCATATTTACCTTCCATAGGAGACTTGTAACTAGTTTGTGTCACCTTGCAGCTGGCGTGCAGTGAAACAAAGATTCAAGATTTGAAAGTACAAGATGTTAGGAAGGAACCTTTCAAGAGAAGGAGGAGGAGAACTGAGCATGTACAACCAGTTATGGTAAGTCACTATATTACAATTACTAAGATATTTTCTCACATTGTGCTTGCGTAGGGTTCTTCACCTGTATCCCAATCCTTGGGCCATTGATTAATACTCCCTCTGCTCACTACTGTAAGATTTTCTATCTTTTTTGTAAATCAGATGTACATAAACATATTTTAATGTGTCTTTTCACTCATTTCAGTACAGACATAGTCTACATTTAAATATCTAAAATATATTATATTAGTGAACGGTGAGAAACTCCTTACTGCTATGCTATAGTTCACGATGTCATAAATGTCATAATCAAGCGCGTGTTCACATCATTAGCCTCCTCATCATTACTAGGATCTTGATTACGTACTAGTCAAGATACATCACAGGGGGCAAAAAATGTTACATTACTTGTTCCATTATATAGATGATACATCAATTGATTCAAATGTAGGTAGGTATGTTATTGAGGCGTTCATGTATGCACGTTGCCAACTGAACAATTTTAATTGCTTGTTTGGTTCATGCATAGTCTATTAACCTTAGTTGACATTACTAGGATCTTTTCAGTTGCTTTATTTGTCCTCAGCTAGTGAGATGCCCAAACAATGATGCCTCGTGTAGGGTTATGGTTGACATAATTAAATACCTTACCATTCCATTACTCTTGTGAAGTTTACCTGAAGCTTGTGAAGTCTATTAACCAACTGTTACTACATGAGGATTGCATTCTAGTTTATACGAGGCTAATGATTGCATAGATCTGCTGGCGACCAATGGATATTTCCACGTGTAAAATTCTCATTGGCCGGAAGATCCACGTGTCAGCTCATCATTGGGACTGATGTCATCCCAGCAATGGATGGAACACGCCTATGACATGTCGACACGTGGCATAGCCCAGCAGTGTCCCATTGAAGGTAAAAAGACTGGCCCAGCTAAAGGCCCACCATATATTTTCATACACTAGTGGGCTGGCACGTTAACAACATGCCTTGTTTTCGATCAAATTGAGGCCCATATCAGATAAGGCCCAATCACACCCTGTCGTGTTTTGGGCCAAATTACGGCCCATATCAGATCAGGCCCGTTAACATGCCCATGTTCTTTTGGGCCCAATCTAAGTTGGATTTGTATTTCAGCCTATTAAATGCCCGTTTACCAGCTCGGCCCGATAATAGTTTCCGCCTGTTAGCGGGCCGTGGTGCATCTGGGGCGTTGTCGCCCCATTTTCACCTTAGCCATTTAACAGCCCATGGAAAAACTAGGCTATATCTTGTCCAAAGAAACTTTAGGCCTCTTAACGACCCGTACTCTTCGTGAATAAATTTCAGCCCAATAGGCCTATCTGCCTGTTAATGGCTCGTCTAACAATTGGGCCTAATTACAGCCCGCGTTGAATCCAGCCTACTTAAGCCGATCTGTTAATGGCCCGTCACACTGTCAGGCCTACGGCCCACGTTGACACCGGCCTGCTTAAAGCCCATAATTTTTTTTGGCCAAATAGGGCCCGAGATATATTTTGGCATGTTAACGGCTTGTTTTATTTGGACCAAACATGGGCCTAAATCACTTTCGGCCTGCATTGTCCCGTGAATTTTTTCACTCAACGCTAACCCAATCTAGTTTTTAGCCTATTAAAAGCCCATTGTATTCTCTGGCCCAGTTGGCCCAGAACTTTACTCGGTCTGTTAAAGGCGGAAAACTACTATACGTTTAGCCTGCTAATGGCCCAAGATGATTATAGGCCCGCGTTTTGGCCCATATATAGCGAGTTATGGGCTGGCCTGAAGACCAACAATATTGAGATCCATTGAAGCTTCTGGCCTAAATTACAGCATACTGACCAAGAATAAACCTAGACTATAGAATTAAGAAATTGCGGCATATTACATCCACAGGGCATTAAAGTCCGCCAACGGAGATAATAAAGCGCAACGTGGCCGGGGATTACATACACTGGGCATCAAAGGTCGCCACCAGTGCATTAACCACAACGACAAAAGAATATACCAAACTGAGAGCACTTCAGAAGGCTTTAGGCCTGCCTCGGCGTTGCATCCAAAGCAGCTGAACAAGCTGTTCAAACCTCAGTTGTGTCACCGATAGATGCTCTAACTGTAGCTGCGTAGCAAGAAAGCATACATGGGTGTCCTTTGTGGCTTTCTTCACATCATTGACATGAAGTTGGAGCTGAGCTGAAGCAAGCCTTTCCACTTTAAGTTGAGACTAAAGAAGTCAAACTGATTGAGGCAGCAACTGCACAGAGGTTTGGCTCACTTCAAGATGGTTTGTCTCACTATCTTCCCTAAAGTTCTGCCTGGCATGAATGATACGATTTTGAAAGAGAAACACGGAGACACGCAACATGTTTCACAATTATATAAGCAAATAAATGGATCTGTTTTGCATAAGGAACATGTTTTTACAACAACGATTTAAAACTGGTAGTTGTTGCCAACATCCAATCACATGTAAACACCAAAGTAAACAGAAGTGTAGGAAATGATGCCTATCCAAATCTATACTAGAAAAAAGTTTGAAGGCTTGAGAAGGATGAACTTACATTACATGTTAACACGGGCTGGACAAAGCCCTTTTCCATGTCGATGGAAAGACAATTAGATAAATTCCCCAAAGAAACTTCTTTATAAGTGTTGCCTTTATTCTACATTTTGTAAAGAGTAGTATAGATCAAATAATATTGGAAAAAATAGAGGATAATGAAGCTTAGGTGCAGAGTGATGGTACATATTCAAATAGCAATTAATTAAGTATAGCTTTACAAGGCAAAATGTACTTACAAGAGGAATACATACATTAACGTGTGCAGTGGCATTGGCTTTATTCAACATCTTGGTAAGAGTAAATGTAGATCTAATAATTTGAGAAAGTGGAGGCCAAGGCATATAATATGCATAGTAATGCTAGACAATCAACTATCTCACAATGCAAGTACAGTACTGTCTGATATTACTTGTCGCTCAAATGGATATATCTAGCACTATTAAGTTCTACATACATCCAATTGAATAACAATTAATTCAATACAAAGGGAGTACATGACAACAGGTACTTATATGAGCAATCCAAAACTTCAAAACCATTGTGGTAATTCTACATTTATCTAAGAGTAAATATGGATCTAATAAATTTGAGCTAAGGGAGGATAAAGAAGCGAACATTTACAGTGATGCCACATAATCAAACGGCGAGTGTAAGTATGCTGACAAAGGGCAGGAGGTACTAACAAGAGCAATGCAGTGCCCAGTATTGTCTTGAGGTCGTATGATCCTTTGACAAAGGAGATTCATCTTAAATTAGTTTTCGTACAAGAAAGAAGCTAAGGCACATGCAGAAATTTAGGAATTCAAATTTTGAATTTATATCATAGACAGTACCCGACGTTGGGCTCTCGGTAGTTCCAATAGGGGTTTGGCTATTGATTTGTCTGATTTAATAGGTATCACTACCTTTTCCAAATACCTACTTTGTGCTCCTTGAGGATCTGCACTCACCCTCTTCCTTTTGGACATCTATTATGAACGAACAACATTTGACTAGAAAAACATGATTTGATGACACATGGAATAGGTATAGAAAATGGATACGTATGTCATATACTCATATATGATGCTTAAACTAAGAAGATGGTGGTGTTTAACAAAGTGGAAGTAATGCAAGAGGTCATATGCAAAATATGTGTGGCCAATACAACCTTGCCAAGTTAGAGCAAGCACCTTGATGGGTGAATAATATACACCATCCTCCACCATGCCAAGTTTGTTAGCCAGTGGATTGTTCTGCAATATACCTCTCATGCGCCCATTCTCATATTCATTTTGATCATGTTCAATACCTGACATGCATGAAAGCATAAAAAAGTGATATTATCTATATAATACTGAAGTAATTCTAGTCCAATACTACCTCCATGTAACCCCTTTGTGCTATCTCTGCAATTCTTCTGAGGGATGACATGCATGCTATAATTTGGTTTGTGCATTAATATAATGTGGTCTACTACTCAAAATATGAGATCTCCAGATGTGATGATACTTCGCAGATGATAGCTTCAACATATATTAAAGAAGAAGAAGTCGACCTGACCTGACGGATTTAAAATACACTAAGGGAGAACAACTCGACCTGATCAGTCGACCGCAAATGTATCTGCTACTCTTCCCAACAAGGAACATACTTATTAAAGAAGAGAAGAGGATCATGTTAAAGAAGAGCTGAAGACCAAGCAGATTGAAGATATTACATGTCTTTCTATACAATGTCTGTTGCCCACCCATCATGAACCAGAGCGCACAGAGAAATACTATTCCTTCCGGTCTCTCCACATGTGGCTCACATGCATTTCGAAACTAAAGTATGAACATTTTAGCCGACCAATTAAACATGTCTTAGTTTCACTAATATCATCATAATATCATATTTGAATATGTTAAACTAAGCTTGTTTAGCTCAATGGGTGGAGCAGTGATATAATGACATAAACCACGTAGGCTGATCGTGGTCATCATAAAATGGGGAAACTGTAATCACGATGAGTATAGTGTTGACCGTGGCAGTGGGACGGCACATCTGATGTTGCAAACCGCGCAAAGAGTAGTTAACAACCGATGTTTGCTTTTAAATAAAAACTAATATTTTGTATGGACAAGAAAGTACAGTCAACAAGTCACAAAGAAATGAAATTATGTTGTCTCTCTATATGTCGCGACATGCATTTGGAAACTCAAGTGTGACCTTTAGCTAAACAATTAAATGTGTTTGTTAACTAATATCAGTATCATATCGCAATCATATTTGAACAACTAAGCTTTGGAATTATGTGTGTTGTGTTGTTTGGCTTGAAGGGTGGAGTACTGCTAGTACGACATAATGCACCTACGCAGATCATAGTATGGTAGATAAAAGGGGAAAACCCTAAGCATCAAGAGTAAAATCAGGAAAGGGGAACTAGCTGGACCATATGGCCTTGTATTGCCGGTACGGCAAAAAAGGGTTCGGAAATGCTTCAGTCCCAAAAGGAGAAGCTCCATTCAACTGAAGGCACAATACTATTACTATCAGTCTAGACTGTCAAAGACGACATACAATACAAACAAAAAGACACATCCGTGACATTTTGGGCCGAACGAATTTTTTTCTGTCATGCTTTTGACAATTCTATGACGATAATTGTGACAATAACCCGTATCATCATTGATGTGGTGGGCTCCTACTTCTATGACAAAAAATCATGATAGAAAATGGGCTTTTTGTCCTGGGCAGGCTGGAGACGCAACTGCATGACATTCTTCGGGCCATCCATGATGTAAAAAACCGTGGAAGAAGCGAGGGCGAGGAAAATTTTGGGGAGTTCTCGGTTATGGTGAGTGGTCGGGGCGGAGCGAAGCACGGAGGCTTGCGTGCTTCTTTCGTACACGTCGCGTGTATGTGTGAGGCATTGGGCTCTAACTGAACCCAAGCGATTGCACTAGCTATATGACTAAACCCGAGGATCGATCCCTTGGTTGCTAACTGAACGCGAGCGATTCCGTCGCAACTGCTGCTTACCGAAGCCTATCGGACCTGCTGCCTCTTGATGAAAAGTGAACGTGGGATTGGTTGAACGAGTCGACACGTACGTGATTGGGGTTGGATGAACAGGACCCCATGGGAGTTGGATGAACAGGACCCGATGGGGGTTGGACTTTGCGGTTGCCAATGTATGAACATGACCCCAAGACGAGGCAGACGCAGCCGAGGCGTTGGGGTGGATGAACAGGACCCCATGCATGGTTGGTTGAACAGTAGTCGGTGGAGGGATGGTAGGATGAACAGGACCCTGTGGAGGGCTCGATAAATAGGACCCCGTGGAGGGTTGTATGAACAGTAGCCGGTGGAGGCAGAGGAAGATGCGATGGATGAACAGTGCTGGTAGAGGCTGGGGGAAGTCGACGGTGGGTGAACAATAGCCCGTGGAGTCCCGTTTTGTGATGCGACACACCCCTCCCGATGAACAGGACCCCCGTTTCAACTATAGCGCTCCAACACAAGTTCGTTTCCTCCATTTTGCGGTACGCCAGACCCCTCCTGATGAAAAGGATCCCGTTTCGACCGGAGCCTATCGAGCAGAAGGCCTTTTCCTCCGATTTGCGGTGCCAGACCCTTCCCGATGAACAGGACCCCGTTTCGACCATACTCGCTCTAGCAGAAGGCCGTTTCCCTCCGTTTTGTGCTACGCCACACCAGGTTTCGGCTGTTGCGTCCAAGTCAGTTGCCTCCTGATGAAGATGATGTTATTTCTCCGTTCCAACCCCGATGGTTGGCTGCCGGTGAACACGACACCGTTGCTGTCGTCCGCTGCCTCTCCATGTACACCAGCCCAGGCCGTACGTATGCGTGAGTACGTGTTCGAGACTCCACCCGTATGTATGTATGTAGCCATGTTTTTTTTGTGTTTCGCTGTACGTACATGTGCATTGTTTTGAAGGGACTGTACATACGACACCAGTCGCTCCTTACTCGGCCACGGTTCATCGCTACAGAGAGACCGATCGACCGCTATGTACGTACACGTTCGCGACCAGACAGATAAAGCTACATACGCTTCCACCAGGTGGGTCCCAACTGTTAGGGAGGACAAGGAGGCACTTCCTTACATGCGAAGATATAGCTGGAAGGTCCCAGCTGTCAAGGGCGGAATAATTTTTTGCCCATAATAAGGAGGCACTTCTGCTTGCGAAGATATTACTGGTGGGTCCCAGGTGTCAGGGGCAGGAATAAGGAGGCACTTCCTTCCGTGCAAAGATATAGGTGGTGAGTCCTAGCTTTCATGGGGAGGAATAATTTTATTTCCGCGTAATAAGGAGGCGGTTGCATGCGTGCGTCCATGGAACTGGTGCGTCCCCACTGTCAGCCTCTCCACTTACAGTCTTCTTCCGATAACTCTTGTTTTTTGACCATGCCGCGCTGAGCGCACCAAGGAGGTGGACGACGGCAAGGCCCGGGACGGCAACGAGCCGGAGATGGGAAGACGCGGGAGTGGAGTCGTAGACGGAGAGGTTAAGAGGGTTAACTTGTTCTGGTGCAGCATGGTTTTGTAGTTGGCGGAGAGTAAGAGGAGGTGTGGAGGGGTTGGCCTGGCCAGCAGTAGGGTATCGCTTCACAGCGAAGATTGCTAAGCACATCAGCTAGCAGCCGGAGGCCGGAGGAGATGATCCCGGCGGCGCTGGAGGAAGAAGACAAGAGACTGAAGATGGATGCCAGCCGTTAGATGTAAATCCAACGGCTAAGGATGTCAGAATCGTTTGTGGACTAACTTCACAACGCCTTGCGTTGGCTTCGACCTAGTGGCCCACATTTGAGCCACCAAAAATGTGGCACATATTCAATTCAGTTTTTAAGAATTTACAGCCATTTGTTGGGCTGGGTGAACAAATAATGTAGCGTCCATCCGGCCCATTTATATTATTTCTATAAAACTACAGCCCATTTGCACTTTCTCGAAATACACGAATTTGTTGAGCCGTGTGGACAAATAATGTAAGGTCCATGCCGCCCATTTATTTTTTCCTAAAAAATTACAGCCCATTTGCCCTTTCTTGAAATACACAATTTTCCTGGGCTGGTTCTCATTATATTGTTAGGTTTGGTGCAGCAATGTTATCAAAAAATAAAGAATGGCTGATCAATTTCTTATAAATATATTTAATAATAAGTGATTTATTATTACATTGGTCCTCAAATCTTACCAAGCTTTGGTACAAAATGACCAGCATTTTCATGCCTTAAAGTAAAAAACAAAAGGACTTTAATGTTACAAAATTAACTTTATAAGTTAATAAGACGTGGGATATTTTTTTTTGTTATGTATGTAAGTATCTGTTAAAAATATGATGATAATAAAAATAATATATAAAATAGTATAAATATATATAATATAGTAAAAAGGGGAACATAAGTTGGACCTGGCGTTCCAATTCTTAAATAGAAAAATACAAACCGTCCTATCATGGGGTGCGCATGTTAAAAAAACCTAGACTAGTCAGCCCACAACCTAGCTGGTACATTTCTCAAAAAATAAATATATGATTCTTGCTCGCTCACTCATAATGAATGATGCACCCTGCTAGCTCCCTAATAACTGGCTTCGTTGTAAATTTATCTCTTTAGTAAGAGTAACTACGATGACAAATCCATGGGCCCCAACGTCGGTATGCATTAGGAGGAAGTATTTTTTTCAATGAGTCACTTGCTAGCGTACGACCATGGGCCTGGTGGGTCCCGATTGTCCGCCTCTCCACCTACAGTCCTCTCTAGATTCCTCTCGTTTGTTGAGCATATTCACAACGGCAGACAGCGGCACCGCAGCGACCGCACAAAGGCGGAAGATGACGTCCAGGTCCCAGACGAGAATGCACCGGAGCCGGTGAAGACGTGCTATAGTAGTGGTAGAAGGAGTGCCGAACTTGTACATAAAGTTCTGAAGTAGCCCAGTGGCCTGGTACAACTCCCCAACCCCTGCTCAGCCCAGGTTGAATTCCACCTGATGCAGGGAAAATGTAGCCAAAGGTTTGCCTCTGCCATTACTGACATGTGTGTCCCCATTGTCATCTACGCACACCACCTCCAACACATGGAAAAACTTGGTCCCTCATTTTCTCTGTTTTTCGCACTCAAAATTGTGGGCATTCAGAAAATAGCATATCTTTTTGACTGTGCATCATATGAAGATGTGATATGCCTGAATGTTGATTAGCATGATGTTAACTGTCTGGTAGTTCCATTTTCGACCATGAATAAAACTTCCAACATAATGTCATTCCTGTTCGAAAGGGGCGTGTTAATTTAAATGCGCTGCCCTCTGAAATTTTTGCCTCTGCCATTACTGACATGTGGGTCCCCATTGCCATCTACGCAGACCACCCCCAACACTGGGCAAAACTTCGTCCCTTATTTTCTTTATTTTTTGGACTCAACATTGTGTGGGCATGTTCAAAAAGGGCGTGTTAATATAAATGCTCTGCTCTCTAAAACTGAACTTCTAGTTTCTTCACTGAGAATCACATTGTCTTCACTTTTATATGAAACTACATTTTTGAAGTGCTAAAAATAGATCTCTAGATGCTCAATACTGCAAATCTGACATTCATATCTAAAAGTACTATCAAAATACACAACACAAAACACAATTCACAACCTGCAAATACTGACAACCCTAAGCTCCTCCTGAGACTATGGGGGGGGGGGGTAGTCCCCTCCTATTCCTCGGCGGCAGACAGCCGCGCTGTGAGACGAGGTGAACTGCGAGGGAGATGATGGCGGGGAAGCGTTGTCGCGCCAACTATTTTTCTCATCTTGAAGTTGGGTATGGTTGAGAAGACTCTACTGGCTCTCTCTGCCACGACACCCTCACAAACGACACTGTGTAGACGCTTGATCCTTCAATCTCTGCCGGATGCTACTATCGGATTACGGGCTCCGCAAACCCACGAAGTTCGAACACACGGGCGTGAACGAAGATCTCTCCCACTCACGTCTACCTAGCGTCCCTTCCTCGTCCGGTGAAGAGATTCAGGCGAACAACAAGTAAAGCACACACGAATTTACCTAGATTCAGGCCACCTTGTGGTGTAAAACCCTACTTCCTGCTTTGGTGGATTGGCCTCGGGAGGGCTTGAGTATGAATGAGTACAATGGTTCCGGAGCTCAGATGGAGAGCTCACGAGGGTCTGGAGGCAAGGGTTCCTGCTCCTTTGTGCGAGGGCAGAGTTTATGGATCTGCCCCTTCCATAGTGGAGATCCTAGCTATTTATATAGGAGGCCAGGGTCCTCTTCCCCCAAAATGTTTAGGCGGGAAGGGATCCCACAACGGCTATTTTGAGTGGGAACACAAGAACGTTCCTACCCTGACAAAAGCGGTCTTCGCCTGCAAAGGGATCCGGTGATGATGCGGTGGTGGGCTCGGTAGTGACATCCTCCCTGTCGTCCTTGCGGTCTTCGGTCTTGTTGCACCAATGGGGAAACCTTTGTCCTGCTCCTCGGGAACCTGCACCTGTGTTGTCTCCCTTGCACCAAAATAGCAACTGCGCCGCAGGCATACGCTGGCACCCGCTGGCGCGGTGCGTCACTGCTTATGTCACTGCCTCCTCCTGAGGCAGGTCTGCCCTTGGATTCTCCGCCCCTCCGGAGCTACCTAGCTGAGGCCTCTCTTGAGGGGGTCTTGATGTCGTTCTCCTCGCGAGGTCTAGCGCCCTCACGAGGGCCTTGAGCAGCTGGTCGATCAGCTATGCTATACCAGGCCGTGATAGGAGCACGCTGTGGCCCGCAGACAGGCAAGTCTGGGTACCCTGGTTCCTAGGACACCGAAAGTAGCCCCCGGGCCCAAGGCGCGTGCGGAGTTGGCTTCCGAGCGAATACTTAGTCGAGGACGAAGCGCCGCGGGACCCAAAAAGGCTGCGGGCTTGGCTGGCGCCTGACGGTTGGATGGGACGTGGGCGACTTCGCTTCCCACTCAGCCCTGGCAGTCGTGCGTTTTGACAATCGCACAACCGATAGGTGGATTTCTTGCTGCCGCCCCTGCTTTCTTGCCCTTCAATCACTTCCCCCCTTTCCTTCCCTTCTCTACCCCCTCCTTCCTTGTCGCCGTGCCGCGCAGGACGAAGAAGAGGGAAACCGGCGTGTCTGCCACGCTGCCGCCGGGCCTTGAGCCGGCGCTGGGTCGCTCCCTCGTGGTGAATCGGGAGGGTTTGGACAAGGTGTGTCGTGCCTTGGCCGACACATCTAACAAGTGGGGGCCGACCCGGGTCTGGATTGCCTCCCGGCCGACGGCGGAGCTAAACGCCAAGGACATCCAGCTCCACCTCCATGCCACCTTTGGGGGTCTCCTCCCCCCTTTTTCCGCCTTCTTCTATGCGGTGCTCACGCAATACCGGATTAGGGCGCTGCACTTGGACCCGGGGTCCATCATCCTCCTTTCCGGCATCGCGTTTCTGTGCAAAGCTTTCATCGGCATTTCCCCGTCTGTGGCCCTGCTTTGCCACTTCTTCGTCCTCCACCTGGTCGACGGGGGGCAGCGCTCGGGGTGCGTATCTCTACGCGTGGTGGAGGCGACTGCTGCCTCCGGGATCGACTTCTCGCTCCGCCCGACCACGGCAGGGTTTCGTCGGCAGTGGGTGTATGTTGATGCTGCTGCCTACAGCCCCCAGTTCCACCTTCCCGACGCGCCGGTGGTGCCGAACTCGGGCTGGGAGCACGAGGCCCTCTTGGATCCGCGGGCGGAGCCGGTTATGCGTCGGCTGGCCAGCCTGAGGATGAATGGGTTGACCCTGGCGATGGTGGTGAGGGACTTCCTTGTCCTGCGTGTCGCCCCCCTTCAGCACCACTCTCGCCCGATGTGGGGCCTCTCCGGTCTTGATAATCCAGCGCGTCTTCAACGGAAGCAGCTCCCCCCTGAGACGCTCCAGGGGTTGCTGCGGCTACTCGTCGACGGAGTGCCTGAAGCACGCCCTGTCTCCGCGACTCCCTTGTACTTGGCTCCTGTGGCCAGAAGTGCCTTTGCTGAGAAGATGCCCCGCTTCGATTCATGGGGACTGTTGCCGGGGGGGCGCCTCTGATCCTCATGACGACCCATTGGTGGTGGCGCCAGGGCTCACGAGCCCAACCTTCCCTTCCGGGGCGAATGCGTCAAGTGGAGCCCCTGATCTAGGGTCCACCCCGTCCCCGGGGCAAGTAGATGAAGCGCGGATGCCAGTGTCGACGGAGGTGGCGGAAGGTACCGAGGCACCGCTGGCTCCTGAGGTGGCTAAAGGTGGGGCACAACGGTCTCCTTTCGGGGCGAGCCTGGAGGACGTCATAGCGGGAAATGGAGCACCGGCCGCGGGCGCCTGCTGCGGCCCTGCCCCGGGCCTAGGCACATCTGTCCCAAGGGGCCTGCTGCCGTCCTTCGCGGCTCTGGGCAAGAGGCGGAGGTTGAGGGGCAGTTATGGCCCTGCCCCGAGGGCTCTGAAGAGGATGAAGCTGACTGTACCGAGCAGGTGCGTGTTCCTCAGCTTTTCCCGTTCTTCCTAACATGGTTCTCCTAACCCCTTGCTCCGCGGGGCTTCCCCTGACTCATTCCCGAGCCGTTCGGCGAGGCTCGCAGAAGCTTCTGCCCGCGTCCCTCCGCTGGATCATGCTGGGTCTTTGGCAGTCCTCGTGTGGGTTCGCGGGGCCACGCCCGGACCCTGCCACGTGGATCAAGCTCCTAGCCCTGGAGTGCTTCTGCGGCAAGGCAGCTCTTGGTGCACCAGGGGCCCGTCTCGTGCCCCAGGGCTTGTATTCATCGTGGATCAGCAAGCTCTTGAGGCAGCCCGGGCGACCGGTCCGCCCATTAGGACCACGCCTGCCCCTCGCGCTGGAGGCAACGTGTGCTCCTGGGGTTAGCCGCGAGGCACATGCTGAAGGAGAGGGAGACGGAGAACCCCCTTTGGGCGGCGTGGATGTCGTGAACTAGCCCGGCCGCCTCCTAGAACTTGCGCCGCACAGGAGTGTGGTTCGTCATGATCTTGTGCGGGAGGCGTCAGATGCCCTGAAGCACCTCGAGGTCGAGGTTGCTGAAGTGGATAGGCCCATCGAGGCCGAGGGCCTGCTTCTGGCGAAGGGTTGGCGCCAGCTGAGGGCCGTCGTTAACTTGAGCCAGTTGCAACATGAAACCACCCTGAAGAAGGCGGAAGCATCTGCCGCCGCGGCTCAGGAGGCCTCCAACCGCGCCCTGGAAGAGGCTCGAGACACCGACCGCCGCCACGCAGCAGCTGAGGAGCGTGAGCGCGAGCTCGAAGTCTCGAACACCGTGCTTGAGCGTCAGGTTCGTACATCAAGGGCTGCCCTCGCCATGCCCGCGGCCGATGATGACAGCCCAGCGGGCCTCTCAGTGCGAGAGGAGGCGTTAGCACTCAAGGCGATGGAGCTGAACATGGAGCGCGAGCGCCTGGAGACGATGGAGCGCTAAGTAGCCGAAGCCGAGGGCAACCTTGATGATTGCGAGGATGTCGCGAGTAAGGATGCCACAGACGCAGAGCACCTGTGGAAGGATTACCGCGAGAAGTTGGGGCTTCACAAGACTCGCTTCGCTGGTAAGCGCAAGGAACTCCAGAAGGAGGTCACGGCTCTCAAGGGCAAGCTGGCGGATGTCGAGCGCTGTCTGCAGGTGTCGAAGAAGGCTGGCGCCGCAGCCGATTGTCGTGAGCGGGCGTCGAGGGAGGCATGTGCCGCGGCGGAGCGCCGCGAGCGGGCGTCGGAGAAGGCTCGTGCTGCCACCAGGGCAGAGTTGTCCTGCTTTCACAAGCAGGTGGAAGACATTTCCACTATCGCAGCCCGGAACTCCGAGGAGGCCGCGCGAGCTCGTGTAATGCAGCACACCCACACGAAGATGTTCGAGGCCTTGCCGCACAGGGCCGGCCGAGCCCTGGACGAGCTCCTTGACTCAAGGGTCGATGACCCTCTGGTTGATGATGACACCGGATATCTCGGGTTCTTCACCAGAGTGGTGGAGCGTCTTGAAGGCGGGGTCATGAAGGCTTGGCAGCTTATTGAGGAGAAGAGTCGCGACATCCTCAAGTGTGCGGTCTCCCGCATCTTTGGTAACTTGCTCCGTCTTGCCCCGAGTACGGACTTCGGGGCCTTGCCGGAGCCTGTGCCCGAGGCGGTTGCTGGCCCCTTAGAGGGATGGGTGAGCGATCACGTGGACGTGTTGGTGACGGAGCTCGTTCCAGCCATTGACGATGCGCCAGTGCTTGGGGGGTGACGCCGACGGTCCTGACGATGCAGATACTTAGTCCCGCTCCTGCTGTAGGTTTGTTTTTTAGTTGTAGCTCCAGTGCCAGGTAAGATGAATGTCACAAGACTTAAGCTTTTGATAATGTAAGGATGGGTCTAAACACTCCCTTGTGACGTTCGCCCCTAAGGCTAAGGCCTTAGGCCCTTGTTTCGTTTCCGAGAGGGGCGTCCGCCGACCCTGTCTGGCCGCATCTCGCGAGTACCTACACTTAGCGCAAGAGTGATTGGCGGTCCGGCCGCGGACCAGACAGGACGTGCACCCACGCCCCGGCCCTCCTCACCAGGGGTGATTGGATGGGGTCGCGGTTGTAGCCCGACTTAGCCGAGCAAGTTGAAAAACGGACTGGGCGAAGGAAAACTCAGCGAAAATCGCAAAACACGGACGGAAAACTCACCCTTTATTTCAAAAAAGAAACGAGCCACGCAGCCGCGAGATCGACTCGAAAAGTCAGACACAAGGGAGGCAAAAGCGAATGGTAAACGGAGGGGCCGCGTCCGGCCTCCGAGCAGTTCTTCGGTCTTCTCCACAGCGCGGAGCATAGAGCTACCACAGGCGGGTGCGGGCATAGCCATTGGAGGGCAGTATCGACGGCCAGCGCGGAGCATGGTGCTTCCACTAGGACGTGGGTGGGAGCCCCCATGAGGCCCTAGGGCGGCGCTCCGGGGACTCCGGGGCATGTATAAACCCACTCGTTATTACGTGAGAGTGTCACGAGCGGAGATCTTCTGACGTGCCCGCCCCTTCGCTTTGAGGGGCCCGCCCCGCGCTAGTCCGCTCCCGCCATGAACTCACCAGAAGGCGGCATTCATGAGGCGGGACACTGCGCATGGCGGGGGAATGGGACCTTGGCAATAGCCCCCCTGCCGAGCACTAGCCACACCGTTTACGCGATCTACGAGCGCGCTTCGCCCCTGGGGGCTAACGTCGTCCGGAGACGCGGCGTCCTGAGTACGAGGATGAGAACTGAGCATGTACAACCAGTTATGGTAAGTCACTATATTACAATTACCAAGATATTTTCTCACATTGTGCTTGCGTAGGGTTCTTCACCTGTATCTCAATCCTTGGGCCATTGATTAATACTCCCTCTGCTCACTACTGTAAGATTTTCTATCTTTTTTGTAAATCAGATGTACATAAACATATTTTAATGTGTCTTTTCACTCATTTCAGTACAGACATAGTCTACATTTAAATATCTAAAATATATTATATTAGTGAACGGTGAGAAACTCCTTCCTGCTATGCTATAGTTCACGATGTCATAAATGTCATAATCAAGCGCGTGTTCACATCATTAGCCTCCTCATCATTACTAGGATCTTGATTATGTACTAGTCAAGATACATCACAGGGGGCAAAAAATGTTACATTACTTGTTCCATTATATAGATGATACATCAATTGATTCAAATGTAGGTAGGTATGTTATTGAGGCGTGCATGTATGCACGCTGCCAACTGAACAATTTTAATTGCTTGTTTGGTTCATGCATAGTTAAATTGCTCTTTTCAGTTGCTTTATTTGTCCTCAGCTAGTGAGATGCCCAAACAATGATGCCTCGTGTAGGGTTATGGTTGACATAATTAAATGCCTTACCATTCCATTACTCTTGTGAAGTGTACCTGAAGCTTGTGAAGTCTATTAACCAACTATTACTACATGAGGATTGCAATCTAGTTTATACGAGGCTAATGATTGCATAGATCTGCTGGCGACCAATGGATATTTCCACGTGTAAAATTCTCATTGGCCGGAAGATCCACGTGTCAGCTCATCATTGGGACTGATGTCATCCCAGCAATGGATGGAACACGCCTATGACATGTCGACACGTGGAATAGCCCAGCAGTGTCCCATTGAAGGTAAAAAAGACTGGCCCAGCTAAAGGCCCACCATATATTTTCATACACTAGTGGGCTGGCACGTTAACAACATGCCCTGTTTTCGATCAAATTGAGGCCCATATCAGATAAGGCCCAATCACACCCTGTCGTGTTTTGGGCCAAATTACGGCCCATATCAGATCAGGCCCGTTAACATGCCCATGTTCTTTTGGGCCCAATCTAAGTTGGATTTGTATTTCAGCCTATTAAATGCCCGTTTACCAGCTCGGCCCGATAATAGTTTCCGCCTGTTAGCGGGCCGTGGTGCATCTGGGACGTTGTCGCCCCATTTTCACCTTAGCCATTTAACAGCCCATGGAAAAACTAGGCTATATCTTGTCCAAAGAAACTTTAGGCCTCTTAACGACCCGTACTCTTCGTGAATAAATTTCAGCCCAATAGGCCTATCTGCCTGTTAATGGCTCGTCTAACAATTGGGCCTAATTACAGCCCGCGTTGAATCCAGCCTACTTAAGCCGATCTGTTAATGGCCCGTCACACTGTCAGGCCTACGCCCACGTTGACACCGGCCTGCTTAAAGCCCATAATTTTTTTGGCCAATAGGGCCCGAGATATATTTTGGCATGTTAACGGCTTGTTTTATTTGGACCAAACATGGGCCTAAATCACTTTCGGCCTGCATTGTCCCGTGAATTTTTTCACTCAACGCTAACCCAATCTAGTTTTTAGCCTATTAAAAGCCCATGGTATTCTCTGGCCCAGTTGGCCCAGAACTTTACTCGGTCTGTTAAAGGCGGAAAACTACTATACGTTTAGCCTGCTAATGGCCCAAGATGATTATAGGCCCGCGTTTTGGCCCATATATAGCGAGTTATGGGCTGGCCTGAAGACCAACAATATTGAGATCCATTGAAGCTTCTGGCCTAAATTACAGCATACTGACCAAGAATAAACCTAGACTATAGAATTAAGAAATTGCGGCATATTACATCCACAGGGCATTAAAGTCCGCCAACGGAGATAATAAAGCGCAACGTGGCCGGGGATTACATACACTGGGCATCAAAGGTCGCCACCAGTGCATTAACCACAACGACAAAAGAATATACCAAACTGAGAGCACTTCAGAAGGCTTTAGGCCTGCCTCGGCGCTGCATCCAAAGCAGCTGAACAAGCTGTTCAAACCTCAGTTGTGTCACCGATAGATGCTCTAACTGTAGCTGCGTAGCAAGAAAGCATACATGGGTGTCCTTTGTGGCTTTCTTCACATCATTGACATGAAGTTGGAGCTGAGCTGAAGCAAGCCTTTCCACTTTAAGTTGAGACTAAAGAAGTCAAACTGATTGAGGCAGCAACTGCACAGAGGTTTGGCTCACTTCAAGATGGTTTGTCTCACTATCTTCCCGAAAGTTCTGCCTGGCATGTATGATACGATTCTGAAAGAGAAACACGGAGACACGCAACATGTTTCACAATTATATAAGCAAATAAATGGATCTGTTTTGCATAAGGAACATGTTTTTACAACAACGATTTAAAACTGGTAGTTGTTGCCAACATCCAATCACATGTAAACACCAAAGTAAACAGAAGTGTAGGAAATGATGCCTATCCAAATCTATACTAGAAAAAAGTTTGAAGGCTTGAGAAGGATGAACTTACATTACATGTTAACACGGGCTGGACAAAGCCCTTTTCCATGTCGATGGAAAGACAATTAGATAAATTCCCCAAAGAAACTTCTTTATAAGTGTTGCCTTTATTCTACATTTTGTAAAGAGTAGTATAGATCAAATAATATTGGAAAAAATAGAGGATAATGAAGCTTAGGTGCAGAGTGATGGTACATATTCAAATAGCAATTAATTAAGTATAGCTTTACAAGGCAAAATGTACTAACAAGAGGAATACATACATTAACGTGTGAAGTGGCATTGGCTTTATTCAACATCTTGGTAAGAGTAAATGTAGATCTAATAATTTGAGAAAGTGGAGGCCAAGGCATATAATATGCATAGTAATGCTAGACAATCAACTATCTCACAATGCAAGTACAGTACTGTCTGTTATTACTTGTCGCTCAAATGGATATATCTAGCACTATTAAGTTCTACATACATCCAATTGAATAACAATTAATTCAATACAAAGGGAGTACATGACAACAGGTACTTATATGAGCAATCCAAAACTTCATAACCATTGTGGTAATTCTACATTTATCTAAGAGTAAATATGGATCTAATAAATTTGAGCTAAGGGAGGATAAAGAAGCGAACATTTACAGTGATGCCACATAATCAAATGGCGAGTGTAAGTATGCTGACAAAGGGCAGGAGGTACTAACAAGAGCAATGCAGTGCCCAGTATTGTCTTGAGGTCGTATGATCCTTTGACAAAGGAGATTCATCTTAAATTAGTTTTCGTACAAGAAAGAAGGTAAGGCACATGCAGAAATTTAGGAATTCAAATTTTGAATTTATATCATAGACAGTACCCGACGTTGGGCTCTCGGTAGTTCCAATAGGGGTTTGGCTATTGATTTGTCTGATTTAATAGGTATCACTACCTTTTCCAAATACCTACTTTGTGCTCCTTGAGGATCTGCACTCACCCTCTTCCTTTTGGACATCTATTATGAACGAACAACATTTGACTAGAAAAACATGATTTGATGACACATGGAATAGGTATAGAAAATGGATACGTATGTCATATACTCATATATGATGCTTAAACTAAGAAGATGGTGGTGTTTAACAAAGTGGAAGTAATGCAAGAGGTCATATGCAAAATATGTGTGGCCAATACAACCTTGCCAAGTTAGAGCAAGCACCTTGATGGGTGAATAATATACACCATCCTCCACCATGAAAAGTTTGTTAGCCAGTGGATTGTTCTGCAATATACCTCTCATGCGCCCATTCTCATATTCATTTTGATCATGTTCAATACCTGACATGCATGAAAGCATAAAAAAAGTGATATTATCTATATAATACTGAAGTGATTCTAGTCCAATACTACCTCCACGTAACCCATTTGTGCTATCTTTGCGATTCTTCTGAGGGATGACATGCATGCTATAATTTGGTTTGTGCATTAATATAATGTGGTCTACTACTCAAAATATGAGATCTCCAGATGTGATGATACTTCGCAGATGATAGCTTCAACATATATTAAAGAAGAAGAAGTCGACCTGACCCGACGGATTTAAAATACACTAAGGGAGAACAACTCGACCTGATCAGTCGACCGCAAATGTCTCTGCTACTCTTCCCAACAAGGAACATACTTATTAAAGAAGAGAAGAGGTTCATGTTAAAGAAGAGCTGAAGAGCAACCAGATTGAAGATATTACATGCCTTTCTATACAATGTATGTTGCCCACCCATCATGAACCAGAGCGCACAGAGAAATACTATTCCTTCCGGTCTCTCCACATGTGGCTCACATGCATTTCGAAACTAAAGTATGAACATTTTAGCCGACCAATTAAACATGTCTTAGTTTCACTAATATCATCATAATATCATATTTGAATATGTTAAACTAAGCTTGTTTAGCTCAATGGGTGGAGCAGTGATATAATGACATAAACCACGTAGGCTGATCGTGGTCATCATAAAATGGGGAAACTGTAATCACGATGAGTATAGTGTTGACCGTGGCAGTGGGACGGCACATCTGATGTTGCAAACCGCGCAAAGAGTAGTTAACAACCGATGTTTGCTTTTAAATAAAAACTAATATTTTGTATGGACAAGAAAGTACAGTCAACAAGTCACAAAGAAATGAAATTATGTTGTCTCTCTATATGTCGCGACATGCATTTGGAAACTCAAGTGTGACCTTTAGCTAAACAATTAAATGTGTTTGTTAACTAATATCAGTATCATATCGCAATCATATTTGAACAACTAAGCTTTGGAATTATGTGTGTTGTGTTGTTTGGCTTGAAGGGTGGAGTACTGCTAGTACGACATAATGCACCTACGCAGATCATAGTATGGTAGATAAAAGGGGAAAACCCTAAGCATCAAGAGTAAAATCAGGAAAGGGGAACTAGCTGGACCATATGGCCTTGTATTGCCGGTACGGCAAAAAAGGGTTCGGAAATGCTTCAGCCCCAAAAGGAGAAGCTCCATTCAACTGAAGGCACAATACTATTACTATCAGTCTAGACTGTCAAAGACGACATACAATACAAACAAAAAGACACATCCGTGACATTTTGGGCCGAACGAATTTTTTTCTGTCATGCTTTTGACAATTCTATGACGATAATTGTGACAATAACCCGTATCATCATTGATATGGTGGGCTCCTACTTCTATGACAAAAAATCATGATAGAAAATGGGCTTTTTGTCCTGGGCAGGCTGGAGACGCAGCTGCATGACATTCTTCGGGCCATCCATGATGTAAAAAACCGTGGAAGAAGCGAGGGCGAGGAAAATTTTGGGGAGTTCTCGGTTATGGTGAGTGGTCGGGGCGGAGCGAAGCACGGAGGTTTGTGTGCTTCTTTCGTACACGTCGCGTGTATGTGTGAGGCATTGGGCTCTAACTGAACCCAAGCGATTGCACTAGCTATATGACTAAACCCGAGGATCGATCCCATGGTTGCTAACTGAACGCGAGCGATTCCGTCGCAACTGCTGCTTACCGAAGCCTATTGAACCTGCTGCCTCTTGATGAACAGTGAACGTGGGATTGGTTGAACGAGTCGACACGTACGTGATTGGGGTTGGATGAACAAGACCCCATTGGAGTTGGATGAACAGGACCCCATGGGGGTTGGACTTTGTGGTTGCCAATGTATGAACATGACCCCAAGACGAGGCAGACGCAGCCGAGGCGTTGGGGGTGGATGAACAGGACCCCATGCATGGTTGGTTGAACAGTAGTCGGTGGAGGTATGGTAGGATGAACAGGACCCTGTGGAGGGCTGGATAAATAGGACCCCGTGGAGGGTTGTATGAACAGTAGCCGGTGGAGGCAGAGGAAGATGCGATGGATGAACAGTGCAGGTGGAGGCTGGGGGAAGTCGACGGTGGGTGAACAATAGCCCGTGGAGTCCCGTTTTGTGATGCGACACACCCCTCCCGATGAACAGGACCCCCGTTTCAACTATAGCGCTCCAACACAAGTTCGTTTCCTCCATTTTGCGGTACGCCAGACCCTTCCTGATGAAAAGGATCCCGTTTCGACCGGAGCCTATCGAGCAGAAGGCCGTTTCCTCCGATTTGCGGTGCCAGACCCTTCCCGATGAACAGGACCCCGTTTCGACCATACTCGCTCTAGCAGAAGGCCGTTTCCCTCCGTTTTGTGCTACGCCAGACCATGTTTCGGCTATTCCGTCCAAGTCAGTTGCCTCCTGATGAAGATGATGTTATTTCTCCATTCCAACCCCGATGGTTGGCTGCCGGTGAACACGACACCGTTGCTGTCGTCCGCTGCCTCTCCATGTACACCAGCCCAGGCCGTACGTATGCGCGAGTACGTGTTCGAGACTCCACCCGTATGTATGTATGTAGCCATGTTTTTTTGTGTTTGGCTGTACGTACATGTGCATTGTTTTGAAGGGACTGTACATACGACACCAGTCGCTCCTTACTCGGCCACGGTTCATCGCTACAGAGAGACCGATCGACCGCTATGTACGTACACGTTCGCGACCAGACAGATAAAGCTACATACGCTTCCACCAGGTGGGTCCCAACTGTTAGGGAGGACAAGGAGGCACTTCCTTACATGCGAAGATATAGCTGGAAGGTCCCAGCTGTCAAGGGCGGAATAATTTTTTGCCCATAATAAGGAGGCACTTCTGCTTGCGAAGATATTACTGGTGGGTCCCAGGTGTCAGGGGCAGGAATAAGGAGGCACTTCCTTCCGTGCAAAGATATAGGTGGTGAGTCCTAGCTTTCATGGGGAGGAATAATTTTATTTCCGCGTAATAAGGAGGCGGTTGCATGCGTGCGTCCATGGAACTGGTGCGTCCCCACTGTCAGCCTCTCCACTTACAGTCTTCTTCCGATAACTCTTGTTTTTTGACCATGCCGCGCTGAGCGCACCAAGGCGGGGGACAACGGCAAGGCCCGGGACGGCAACGAGCCGGAGATGGGAAGACGCGGGAGTGGAGTCGTAGACGGAGAGGTTAAGAGGGTTAACTTGTTCTGGTGCAGCATGGTTTTGTAGTTGGCGGAGAGTAAGTGGAGGTGTGGAGGGGTTGGCCTGGCTGGCAGTAGGGTATCGCTTCACAGCGAAGATTGCTAAGCACATCAGCTAGCAGCCGGAGGCCGGAGGAGATGATCCCGGCGGTGCTGCAGGAAGAAGACAAGAGACTGAAGATGGATGCCAGCCGTTAGATGTAAATCCAACGGCTAAGGATGTCAGAATCGTTTGTGGACTAACTTCACAACGCCTTGCGTTGGCTTCGACCTAGTGGCCCACATTTGAGCCTCCAAAAATGTGGCACATATTCAATTCAGTTTTTAAGAATTTACAGCCATTTGCTGGGCTGGGTGAACAAATAATGTAGCGTCCATCCGGCCCATTTATATTATTTCTATAAAACTACAGCCCATTTGCACTTTCTCGAAATACACGAATTTGTTGAGCCGTGTGGACAAATAATGTAAGGTCCATGCCGCCCATTTAATTTTTCCTAAAAAATTACAGCCCATTTGCCCTTTCTTGAAATACACAATTTTCCTGGGCTGGTTCTCATTATATTGTTAGGTTTGGTGCAGCAATGTTATCAAAAAATAAAGAATGGCTGATCAATTTCTTATAAATATATTTAATAATAAGTGATTTATTATTACATTGGTCCTCAAATCTTACCAAGCTTTGGTACAAAATGACCAGCATTTTCATGCCTTAAAGTAAAAAACAAAAGGACTTTAATGTTACAAAATTAACTTTATAAGTTAATAAGACGTGGGATATTTTTTTTGTTATGTATGTAAGTATCTGTTAAAAATATGATGATAATAAAAATAATATATAAAATAGTATAAATATATATAATATAGTAAAAAGGGGAACATAAGTTGGACCTGGCGTTCCAATTCTTAAATAGAAAAATACAAACCGTCCTATCATGGGGTGCGCATGTTAAAAAAACCTAGACTAGTCAGCCCACAACCTAGCTGGTACATTTCTCAAAAAATAAATATATGATTCTTGCTCGCTCACTCATAATGAATGATGCACCCTGCTAGCTCCCTAATAACTGGCTTCGTTGTAAATTTATCTCTTTAGTAGGAGTAACTACGATGACAAATCCATGGGCCCCAACGTCGGTATGCATTAGGAGGAAGTATTTTTTCAATGAGTCACTTGCTAGCGTACGACCATGGGCCTGGTGGGTCCCGATTGTCCGCCTCTCCACCTACAGTCCTCTCTAGATTCCTCTCGTTTGTTGAGCATATTCACAACGGCAGACAGCGGCACCGCAGCGACCGCACAAGGGCGGAAGATGACGTCCAGGTCCTAGACGAGAATGCACCGGAGCCGGTGAAGACGTGCTATAGTAGTGGTAGAAGGAGTGCCGAACTTGTACGTAAAGTTCTGAAGTAGCCCAGTGGCCTGGTACAACTCCCCAACCCCTGCTCAGCCCAGGTTGAATTCCACCTGATGCAGGGAAAATGTAGCCAAAGGTTTGCCTCTGCCATTACTGACATGTGTGTCCCCATTGTCATCTACGCACACCACCTCCAACACATGGAAAAACTTGGTCCCTCATTTTCTCTGTTTTTCGCACTCAAAATTGTGGGCATTCAGAAAATAGCATATCTTTTTGACTGTGCATCATATGAAGATTTGATATGCCTAAATGTTGATTAGCATGATGTTAACTGTCTGGTAGTTCCATTTTCGACCATGAATAAAACTTCCAACATAATGTTATTCCTGTTCGAAAGGGGCGTGTTAATTTAAATGCGCTGCCCTCTGAAATTTTTGCCTCTGCCATTACTGACATGTGGGTCCCCATTGCCATCTACGCAGACCACCCCCAACACTGGGCAAAACTTCGTCCCTTATTTTCTTTATTTTTTGGACTCAACATTGTGTGGGCATGTTCAAAAAGGGCGTGTTAATATAAATGCTCTGCTCTCTAAAACTGAACTTCTAGTTTCTTCACTGAGAATCACATTGTCTTCACTTTTATATGAAACTACATTTTTGAAGTGCTAAAAATAGATCTCTAGATGCTCAATACTGCAAATCTGACATTCATATCTAAAAGTACTCTCAAAATACACAACACAAAACACAATTCACAACCTGCAAATACTGACAACCCTAAGCTCCTCTTGAGACTA
>LR738710.1:310871389-310964393 GCA_902687465.1 Secale cereale
AGTCCCCTCCTATTCCTCGGCGGCAGACAGCCGCGCCGTGAGACGAGGTGAACGGCGAGGGAGATGATGGCGGGGAAGCGTTGTCGCGCCAACTATTTTTCTCCTCTTGAAGTTGGGTATGGTTGAGAAGACTCTACTGGCTCTCTCTGCCACGACACCCTCACAAACGACACTGTGTAGACGCTTGATCCTTCAATCTCTGGCGGATGCTACTATCGGATTACGGGCTCCGCAAACCCACGAATTTCGAACACACGGGCGTGAACGAAGATCTCTCCCACTCACGTCTACCTAGCATCCCGCCCTCGTCCGGTGAAGAGATTCAGGTGAACAACAAGTAAAGCACACACGAATTTACCTAGATTCAGGCCACCTTGCGGTGTAAAACCCTACTTCCTGCTTTGGTGGATTGGCCTCGGGAGGGCTTGAGTATGAATGAGTACAATGGTTCCTGAGCTCAGATGGAGAGCTCACGAGGGTCTGGAGGCAAGGGTTCCTGCTCCTTTGTGCGAGGGCAGAGTTTATGGATCTCCCCCTTCCATAGTGGAGATCCTAGCTATTTATATAGGAGGCCAGGGTCCTCTTCCCCCAAAATGTTTAGGCGGGAAGGGATCCCACAACGGCTATTTTGAGTGGGAACACAAGGACGTTCCTACCCTGACAAAAGCGGTCTTCGCCTGCAAAGGGATCCGGTGATGATGCGGTGGTGCGCTCGGTAGTGACATCCTCCCTGTCGTCCTTGCGGTCTTCGGTCTTGTTGCACCAATGGGGAAACCTTTGTCCTGCTCCTCGGGAACCTTCACCTGTGTTGTCTCCCTTGCACCAAAATAGCAACTGCGCCGCAGGCATACGCTGGCACCCGCTGGCGCGGTGCGTCACTGCTTACGTCACTGCCTCCTCCTGAGGCAGGTCTGGCCTTGGATTCTCCGCCCCTCCGGAGCTACCTAGCCGAGGCCTCTATTGAGGGGGTCTTGATGTCGTTCTCCTCACGAGGTCTAGCGCCCTCACGAGGGCCTTGAGCAGCTGGTCGATCAGCTATGCTGTACCAGGCCGTGATAGGAGCACGCTGCGGCCTGCAGACAGGCAAGTCTGGGTACCCTGGTTCCTAGGACACCGAAAGTAGCCCCCGGGCCCAAGGCGCGTGCGGAGTTGGCTTCCGAGCGAATCCTTAGTCGAGGACGGAGCGCCGCAGGACCCAAAAAGGCTGCGGGCTTGGCTGGCGCCTGACGGTTGGATGGGACGTGGGCGACTTCGCTTCCCACGCAGCCCTGGCAGTCGTGCGTTTTGACAATCGCACAACCGATAGGCGGATTTCTTGCTGCCGCCCCTGCTTTCTTGCCCTTCAATCACTTCCCCCCTTTCCTTGCCTTCTCTACCCCCTCCTTCCTTGTCGCCATGCCGCGCAGGACGAAGAAGAGGGGAACCGGCGTTTCTGCCACGCTGCCGCCGGGCCTTGAGCCGGCGCTGGGTCGCTCCCTCGTGGTGAATCGGGAGGGTTTGGACAAGGTGTGTCGTGCCTTGGCCGACACATCTAACAAGTGGGGGCCGACCCGGGTCTGGCTTGCCTCCCGGCCGACGGCGGAGCTAAACGCCAAGGACATCCAGCTCCACCTCCATGCCATCTTTGGGGGTCTCCTCCCCCCTTTTTCCGCCTTCTTCTATGCGGTGCTCACGCAATACCGGATTAGGGCGCTGCACTTGGACCCGGGGTCCATCATCCTCCTTTCCGGCATCGCGTTTCTGTGCAAAGCTTTCATCGGCATTTCCCCGTCTGTGGCCCTGCTTTGCCACTTCTTCGTCCTCCACCTGGTCGACGGGGGGCAGCGCTCGGGGTGCGTGTCTCTACGCGTGGTGGAGGCGACTGCTGCCTCCGGGATCGACTTCTCGCTCCGCCCGACCACGGCAGGGTTTCGTTGGTAGTGGGTGTATGTTGATGCTGCTGCCTACAGCCCCCAGTTCCACCTTCCCGACGCGCCGGTGGTGCCGAACTCGGGCTGGGAGCACGAGGCCCTCTTGGATCCGCGGGCGGAGCCGGTTATGCGTCGGCTGGCCAGCCTGAGGATGAATGGGTTGACCCTGGCGATGGTGGTGAGGGACTTCCTTGTCCTACGTGTGCCCCCCTTCAGCACCACTCTCGCCCGATGTGGGGCCTCTCCGGTCTTGATAATCCAGCGTGTCTTCAACGGAAGCAGCTCCCCCCTGAGACGCTCCAGGGGTTGCTGTGGCTACTCGTCGACGGAGTGCCTGAAGCACGCCCTGTCTCCGCGACTCCCTTGTACTTGGCTCCTGTGGCCAGAAGAGCCTTTGCTGAGAAGATGCCCCGCTTCGATGCATGGGGACTTTTGCCGGGGGGGGCGCCTCTGATCCTCGTGACGATCCATTGGTGGTGGCGCCAGGGCTCACGAGCCCAACCTTCCCTTCCGGGGCGAATGCGTCAAGTGGAGCCCCTGATCTAGGGTCCACCCCGTCCCCGGAGCAAGTAGATGAAGCGCGGATGCCAGTGTCGACGGAGGTGGCGGAAGGTACCGAGGCACCGCTGGCTCCTGAGGTGGCTGAAGGTGGGGCACAACGGTCTCCTTTCGGGGCGAGCCTGGAGGACGTCATAGCGGGAAATGGAGCACCGGCCGCGGGCGCCCGCTTCGGCCCTGCCCCGGGCCTAGGCACATCTGTCCCAAGGGGCCTGCTGCCATCCTTCGCGGCTCTGGGCAAGAGGCGGAGGTTGAGGGGCAGTTATGGCCCTGCCCCGAGGTCTCTGAAGAGGATGAAGCTGACTGTACCGAGCAGGTGCGTGTTCCTCAGATTTTCCCGTTCTTCCTAACATGGTTCTCCTAACCCCTTGCTCCGCGGGGCTTCCCCTGACTCATTCCCGAGCCGTTCGGCGAGGCTCGCAGAAGCTTCTGCCCGCGTCCCTCCGCTGGATCATGCTGGGTCTTTGGCAGTCCTCGTGTGGGTTCGCGGGGCCACGCCCGGACCCTGCCACGTGGATCATGCTCCTAGCCCTGGAGTGCTTCTGCGGCAAGGCGGCTCTTGGTGCACCAGGGGCCCGTCTCGTGCCCCAGGGCTTGTATTCATCGTGGATCAGCAAGCTCTTGAGGCAGCCCGGGCGACCGGTCCGCCCATTAGGACCACGCCTGCCCCTCGTGCTGGAGGCAGCGTGTGCTCCTGGGATTAGCCGCGAGGCACATGCTGAAGGAGAGGGAGACGGAGAACCCCCTTTGGGCGGCGTGGATGTCGTGAACTAGCCCGGCCGCCTCCTAGAACTTGCGCCGCACAGGAGTGTGGTTCGTCATGATCTTGTGCGGGAGGCGTCAGATGCCCTGAAGCGCCTCGAGGTCGAGGTTGCTGAAGTGGATAGGCCCATCGAGGCCGAGGGCCTGCTTCTGGCGAAGGGTTGGCGCCAGCTGAGGGCCGTCGTTAACTTGAGCCAGTTGCAACATGAAACCACCCTGAAGAAGGCGGAAGCGTCTGCCGCCGCGGCTCAGGAGGCCTCCAACCGCGCCCTGGAAGAGGCTCGAGACGCCGACCGCCGCCACGCAGCAGCTGAGGAGCCTGAGCGCAAGCTCGAAGTCTCGAACACCGTGCTTGAGCGTCAGGTTCGTACATCAAGGGCTGCCCTTGCCGTGCCCGCGGCCGATGATGACAGCCCAGCGGGCCTCTCAGTGCGAGAGGAGGCGTTAGCACTCAAGGCGATGGAGCTGAACATGGAGCGCGAGCGCCTGGAGACGATGGAGCGCTAAGTAGCCGAAGCCGAGGGCAACCTTGATGATTGCGAGGATGTCGCGAGTAAGGCTGCCACAGACGCAGAGCACCTGTGGAAGGATTACCGCGAGAAGCTGGGGCTTCACGAGACTCGCTTCGCTGGTAAGCGCAAGGAACTCCAGAAGGAGGTCACGGCTCTCAAGGGCAAGCTGGCGGATGTCGAGCGCCGTCTGCAGGTGTCGAAGAAGGCTGGCGCCGCAGCCGATTGTCGTGAGCGGGCGTCGAGGGAGGCATGTGCCGCGGCGGAGCGCCGCGAGCGGGCGTCGGAGATGGCTCGTGCTGCCAACAGGGCGGAGTTGTCCTGCTTTCGCAAGCAGGTGGAAGACATTTCCACTATCGCAGCCCGGAACTCCGAGGAGGCCGCGCGAGCTCGTGTAATGCAGCACACCCACACGAAGATGTTCGAGGCCTTGCCGCACAGGGCCGGCCGAGCCCTGGACGAGCTCCTTGACTCAAGGTTCGATGACCCTCTGGTTGATGATGACACTGGATATCTCGGGTTCTTCACCAGAGTGGTGGAGCGTCTTGAAGGCGGGGTCATGAAGGCTTGGCAGCTTGTTGAGGAGAAGAGTCGCGACATCCTCAAGTGTGCGGTCTCCCGCATCTTTGGTAACTTGCTCCGTCTTGCCCCGAGTACGGACTTCGGGGCCTTGCCGGAGCATGTGCCTGAGGCGGTTGCTGGCCCCATAGAGGGATGGGTGAGCGATCACGTGGACGTGTTGGTGACAGAGCTCGTTCCAGCCATTGACGATGCGCCAGTGCTTGGGGGGTGAGGCCGACGGTCCTGACGATGCTGATGCTTAGTCCCGCTCCTGCTGTAGGTTTGTTTTTTAGTTGTGGCTCCAGAGCCAGGTAAGATGAATGTCACAAGACTTAAGCTTTTGATAATGTAAGGATGGGTCTAAACACTCCCTTGTGACGTTCGCCCCTAAGGCTAAGGCCTTAGGCCCTTGTTTCGTTTCCGAGAGGGGCGTCCGCCGACCCTGTCTGGCTGCATCTCGCGAGTACCTACACTTAGCGCAAGAGTGATTGGCGGTCCGGCCGCGGACCAGACAGGACGTGCACCCACGCCTCGGCCCTCCTCACCAGGGGTGATTGGATGGGGTCGCGGTTGTAGCCCGACTTAGCCGAGCAAGTTGAAAAACGGACTGGGCGAAGGAAAACTCAGCGAAAATCGCAAAACACGGACGGAAAACTCACCCTTTATTTCAAAAAAAAACGAGCCGCGCAGCCGCGAGATCGACTCGAAAAGTCAGACACAAGGGAGGCAAAAGCGAATGGTAAACGGAGGGGCCGCGTCCGGCCTCCGAGCAGTTCTTCGGTCTTCTCCACAGCGCGGAGCGTAGAGCTACCATAGGCGGGTGCGGGCATAGCCATTGGAGGGCAGTATCGACGGCCAGCGCGGAGCATGGTGCTTCCACTAGGACGTGGGAGGGAGCCCCCATGAGGCCCTAGGGCGGCGCTCCGGGGACTCCGGGGCATGTATAAACCCACTCGTTATTACGTGAGAGTGTCACGAGCGGAGATCTTCTGACGTGCCCGCCCCTTCGCTTTGAGGGGCCCGCCCCGCGCTAGTCCACTCCCGCCATGAACTCACCAGAAGGCGGCATTCATGAGGCGGGACACTGCGCATGGCTGGGGAATGGGACCTTGGCTATAGCCCCCCTGCCGAGCACTAGCCACACCGTTTACGCGATCTGCGAGCGTGCTTCGCCCCTGGGGGCTAACGTCGTCCGGAGACGCGGCGTCCTGAGTACGAGGGGGACCCCAACCCACCCACGCTCCTAATGATCCCTAAGCCCTCCTGATTAGGGTCGGGCCTAGAGGGTACGGGATTACGTGAGCGGGGGGACGGAGCCGCGGTCTTGGGCCCTCCTGGTGTGCGTAGGACGGGCTCCTGTACCGCCTCCAGACGCACCCTTTGCAACCCAGGGGATGGTGCGCTGGGAGGCGCGACGTCTTGAGCCTGAACGGATGGAGAGAAGGGCCCTCCCCACGCGCATCATACTTGCCGCCGGGGAGCCCCTGGTGAAATCCAGGGCGGGCTCATGCGCGACGGGTCGCGCATGAGGGGACGAGGGCCTGACCCAAGCCTTCCCTCCCTTTCTGTTTTGACGTGGTACCAGGGCTGTTTCCTTGGCCTATCGAGGCTCGGGGCCAGAGATGCCATCGGCCCGAGGCCTACGGCCAATGCCACGAGTGCCTGCCTCCGCAGGCACCCTCGGGCGTTTCATTCGTCCTCCATGGCCGTCGCTGGTGACTGCGGAGGGTCGAGGGGTAAGGGAGGGAGGTTGGACTCCCGACCTTGTGCCCCTGAGCCACCTCGTGCCGGTGTCTGATCGCATCCAGCGTCGGGCATAGTCCTGCGGTTGCTCCCTGAAGGTTCCACGGCGGGGGCGGTACTTGGGTACGAAGGGCTTCGAGGCAAAGGGGCGGCGTCATACGCTGGGTTCAGGGGGTCATACCCCACGTCGCCCTCATATGTTGCCGTTGGTCTTGACCAAATGAGTGACCGGGAGCAGCCGGCGCAGCCCCTGGTTCCTAGCGTCGTTGTGCGGAAGCAGAATGGCTTGGCCCCAGTGCTGGCGGCATCGAGGAGCTCGGCCACCCTGAGGAGCAGCCCGTCGTGGCCAGCATCGAGCAGCCGGCATCTTAGCAGCTCCCTTGCCACCAGCAACGCCGCCCTCATGTTTGCCATTTCGCGCCTGTCCCACGAACTTGCTACCGGGTGCTCGGCGGCCCGCGCTGCTGCGTGGCTCTGGCGCCGCGTGGGCAGTGGGTGCTGTTGGTCCCCTGGCGGTGGGTCGGTGATGCTCATCACGCTGTCAGCCCCGATCAAGGCCGGGTGACCGCGAGTCCCATTGCCGAAGGGCGGCGATGCGAGCGCCGCCGGACTCCGCGTGCGTCTGATGTGGGGCGACGCGGGGTCGACGGATGAGAGCGGTACGAGGTCGTCGATGAGGCGAGATTTCGACACGCCCCCTACCTGGCGCGCCAAATGTCGGATTACGGGCTCTGCAAACCCAAGAAGTTCGAACACAAGGGCGTGAACAAAGATCTCTCCCACTCACGCCTAGCATCTCGCCCTCGTCCGGTGAAGAGATTCAGGCGGACAACAAGTAAAGCACACACGAATTTACCCAGGTTCAGGCCACCTTGCGGTGTAAAACCCTCCTTCCTGCTTTGGTGGATTGGCCTCGGGAGGGCTTGAGTATGAATGAGTACAATGGCTCCTGAGCTCAGAAAGAGAGCTCAGGAGGGTCAGGAGGCAAGGGTTCCTGCTTCTTTGTGCGAGGGCTGAGTTTCTGGATCTCCCCCTTCCATAGTGGAGATCCTAGCTACTTATATAGGCGGCCAGGGTCCTCTTCCCCCGAAATGTTTAGGCGGGAAGGGATCCCACAATGGCTATTTTGAGCGGGAACACAAGGACGTTCCTACCCTGACAAAAGCGGTCTTCGCCTGCAAAGGGATCCAGTGATGACGCGGTGGTGGGCTCGGTGGTGACATCCTCCGTGTCATCCTTGCGGTCTTCTGTCTTGTTGCACCAATGGGAAAACCTTTGTCCTGCTCCTCGGGAACCTGCGTTTGCGCTGTCTCCCTTGCACCAAAATGGCAACTGCGCCGCTGGCACGCGCTGGCACCCGCTGGCGCGGTGCATCACTACTTGCGTCACTGCCTCCTCCTGAGGCAGGTCTGGCCTTGGATTCTCCGCCCTTCCAGAGCTACCTATCCGAGGTCGCTCCTGAGGGGGACTTGATGTCATTCTCCTCGCGAGTTCTAGCCCCCTCGCGAGGGTCTTGAGCAGCTGGTCGATCAGCTGGGCCGTACCAGGCCGTGATAGAAGTGCGCTGCGGCCCGCAGACAGGCAAGTCTGGGTACCCTGGTTCCCAAGACACCGACAACTACATCTTGGATCGATACTCCCACCACCGCTACCTCACATTCGGATTTGGTGAATATGTCTGCTCCATGGCCTAGAGGAGCAACTCTATGTACTCCAGCGCAACTCCCTCCCAAAGTATCGCCTCCTTTTCACTCTTTTCCAGATATTTGGCCATCAATTTCGCCGTCGCCACTAATTGCTCCTGGTTGTGAAACCAAGACTGTATCTCCAACATCCTGGCTAGCTTCACAGGATCGCCGTCTGCGATCCTCACCTATCGGTTGTACTACTCAATCAATCTACTTCTCCACAACACCTTCACTCGCCGGCGGTGGTTTTTGAATGGAATAGGAGAGGAGCGGCGCTGGTTTTGGATTAGACGGGAGAGGAGCGGCGGTGGTTTGGAAATGGATGAGGAGAGGAGCGGCGCTGGTTTTGGATTGGAACAGGATAGGAGCGGCAGTGGTTTAACAGGAGAGGAGCGGCGCTGGTCTTGGAAGTATTTTATTGTTTTGTATATTTCGAGGTCAAAGTTTGACCACGTACTGTATTTGACAAGCAAAATGTGAATGCATGTCATAATTTTTTTTATCATTTGGTTCGTATCTGAATGTGCTTCTAAATTATATTATTTTTGCAATGTTTAACATATATTTTATTTGTGAAAATCATGGTCAAATATGACCTAAAATACAAGGGAGACTAGTTAATGTGGGGTCACTTTCTTAATTGGAGGATAAATTGATTTTGATTTTGATCCAGTCAAAACGCGCCGACCCTCTCGTCCAATCTTGAATCGTTGCCGCACGCTCCTCTCACTCTTCTCCATTGCAAAACCTGGTTGAGATCATCTGCAGTACTATATGGTGATGTACTGCGGATGACATGTGGGGCCGGGTCGACACGGCAATGACCGTACTGCATGGTGCGCTACTGCAGATGATCCAAATCCTACAAAGCCACCCCTTCTCCTCTCCCTCTTCTCCATTGCAAAACCGCCCCAACTCCTCTCCATCTTCTCCATTGCAAAACCACCATCTCGCATCTCCCTCTTCTCCATTGCAAGACCATCGTCTCTCCTCCCATCTTCAAAAGCTAGCACCAGACATCTCAGAAGGACATCTATGGAGAGGATGCAGCAGCGAATCGGGCAGATCACTGGCGGCGACCAGATGATGTTAGCCAGGTTGAAGGAGATCCTTACCTGGTTTGACAATGAGTGGGAGATTTCGAGGACGGTGAGGGCCATGTGGCAATGTATGCGAAAAACTGAGATGGCCGCAATGAGGGCGGCGATGTACTCCCCGGCGGTAGTCACGTCGTTGTCTTTTGAGTTTATCGGGTATCTCCTCTAGGCGATGGAGAAGACAAATTCGTCCAATGAAAAAGTTAGGCGGAGGTGGTGGGTATACAAGTCGAAGGTCGAGCATCCAGAGGATAACGAATCGATCGAGTACGGTGTGCCGTTCGTGAGGGTGTAGTGCCAGCCGAAGCCACGGGAGCATTCGTTCTCCCACCACAAGAGGAGGATGGATGGCGCGACGTCGCTTCCCCGCCGTTCTCCATGGTTCCCTCACCGCTCACCTCGTTTCAATGGCTGTGGTAGGCTTTAAGTTAAGCTTCACACTAACCTAATCTTACATCTGCTCATGCTTACAATCAGTGGGACAACTAATGAAAATCATGCTTACAATCAGTCTCCGAGTACTATGCCAATCATCCTAAAATAGCTTTGGACCAAAAACAAACACCGTGTACAAATAAACATAAATCAATTGGTGTTTTTTTTCAGAAAAGAGTACTCCCGAGAAAAGTGCCAATATAAGCTACTCATATTTGAATAGAGGATTTGCTTCCAAGAAAGATCCGTCCGTAGATAGAGCCATTGCTTAGATAGAGCATGGTTGGTGTGAGTAATTTTTACTTTGCACCTCGCAGTCTGCATATATGTCGGTTCCATCCGTACATTTGTGGAGTTCCACCAAAATGCAGTTGAATAACCCTGTTTGCACAGATAATGAAAAAGCATGATTACGTTATAGTGGCACTGGTTGATGACATACACTAATAAATAGAAGAAACTTCATTTTATTAATGGGAAAATATTGCGATAGTATCATAGTATGCCATGGTTCAAAGGCGATATGGGCCCTGCAACGCCTCATAAGGTAGGCCGCATATTGGAAATCAACCCAATTCTCCCTAATACACCTTCTGCCAGTGAACATCAGTGTACAACAGTAGTGCAAGGAAGGGCCTTGAGGCATTCCAATCTCTACTATTGTGCAGATCAACTAAAATTAAGCAGCCCAGTTTGCTGAAACACATAAACATTAACAATGGGACTAGTTGATGAAACATATACTAACAAAGCGAAGCACTTTCTTTATCTACATTGGAAAGGAAATGATAGAGAGGACACTGGCTCTATTTAAACTATATTATTACTTCATTTTATCGGTGGCACTAGGGTCGAGCAGGTGGCAAGAGAGGTGTACCGTGCATCGCAAGGATGGAGGCCGGGGGTGCTTAGACTGGGATGATGAAGCTGGCTCTTTCAGTCCCTATCTTCCCCCTTGATGTTTCTGTGGTAGCATTTGGGTTGTAATCCAAACTTGGTCGAGCTGGTGCTTCGCACCCCTACCTTCCAAGCTTATGTGGCGAACTTGTCTCCCACTAGTACTCGGTGCATTCTAGTAGTAGTTGCATAACTGCCCGTTTACACTGAGATGTTGTCGGATAACAGTTCTCCATGGTTGGGTATCTTTAATGAGATAGGAGGAAACCCCTCTTCTGATATAAAAATTCAATGGCACTAGCAGTGCCAAAACATTGCCTCGAATTAATAGTGCCACTAGATTAAGGTGCAAAATAATAACATTAATGCTTTATCATGGTAGGGCCAAAACAGTAGCACAAGAATAGAGTCAACATGCAGGATCTTTGGCAAATGGTCGGACCAAAAAGGAACATACCTCATGATGGGAACCATATCTAAGCTAGTAGGGCAGTGGCCTCGGTCCAAAGTAGTAGAAGTAGCACAAAAACATTGTTCGAGTGTAGGCTTTTCCCTGTTCAAGCCTGCCTACTAGAATCGCCAGTGCTTGAAAGGAAAAATGAAGGAAAACATAGGAATTGGAAAGTTAACTATGGTACTACTATTAATGCATTCGGTTCAAAGGAATGGAGCAAAGCAAAACTATAGGATTTGTTCCTTTAGTGTCTCCTTGATAGAAAAACCGTAGGAATTTTAATATCTACTTGGCCTCCTTTCAAAATTCCTGTTCATGAAGCACACGACTATATGATAATAGCATAATAGCATTATAACTCTACATTTTCTTGTGGTTCGACGTAATTTCACCATGGTTCTTTGCATTCCTGTGATCTTCCAATTCTTGTGAACCAAACACCCAGATTGAAAGAAATTTTGAGTATCTAAATTCACTGTTTTGCACATGCATTCGTATCCTATCCCAGTTTATTTCCTATCTCTGCATTGCTAGAATCCTCCATTTCAAGCAAGCCCTTACAAAATTACTTATGTTACAGATATGTGTCAAAGAAAACCCTGTGTAGCTTGTCTCGCTCCTACTGCGTTGTGGTCCACCCCAGCCCAGCAGCTCCAACGACGGAAGGTTTCAACACAGCAGGGATCCGCCCTCCAGACTATCTTTTGCCACCTCAAATATTCTTCCCTGCCGCCGGCAGCCACGACAACCGCATTAGCATCATCAGCTGAGTAGAGGACCATGAGGACGACACGAGTCTGCAAGAGAGGTCGCACTCTTTCATGTTTGCTTACGTTATGCATCGTTTAGCATGATGACATGCTACTTTATTGTCATGTTCACCGATTAGACTCCAAGTCAGGTCCAAACTAATGCTCAAACTAGAGTTTATAAATGGTTGTGGGGTACATATTAGGGAAACAATCAATACTATCTGAATAATCTCAGGTGTCTACTATGAGTTTAATGTTGGGTGGACAAACATTAAAGGAGCCATTATCTATATTTTTTAACTGAAGCTATTATATCTGCCTGCTATCATTGGTTTTGGGTCTATTCACAGTATGCACTCCTTAAATAATCTCACTATTTTTTATTCCTATGCAAGTCAGTTATTGTCACATCCCCAGTTCTGGTCTGCTCTGGTCCAGTTAGTCTTGTGTTGCATCATGTTTAAATTTCTCTTAAACTGAAATGGGGATGACTAAACCCTAGCACTAGATGAAACCAACTAGGTTCAAAATTCAAATCTTTTCAATGAACCCAAAATGCTCTTTGGAAAAGTTCATCATTTTTGGATTGATTAAAAACCTCTGCCAAAAATGTTGCACATATTTCCAGGACCATTCTGGATTTTTGAATTAAATCATATCTTATTTGCATTTGGGCAATTAAATTTTATATATTACTTTAAATGCTCAAATAATCCCAAACTGAAATGTTCCATGTTGATTATATGCTAAACAGTGGGCATGAGCAGTTTGGTGAATTTTGAAAGTGCCTAAGCATTTTTAGAAAAGCCACAAACCTGCAGAAAAATTAGAAAACAGACACTAATTTAGAAGAGAGAGAAAGAGAGAAGGAAGTACCTGGGCCTTCTACCTAATGGCCTAGCCGGAATGGCCAGCTGGCGGCCCAGCCCACCACCGCAGTACCCCCCCTCTGTCGTCTTCCCTGCGCCCACTGGCGCTGTGCGTGGCGCGCACACGGCCGAACGCCGGCCACCTCCTGCTTCGACGTGTCCCAGCCTTCCCCGACCCTTCCAGTGCGCCGTTGGAACGCCTCGACCCTCCCTCTGTCTCTCCCCTCACTCTGGAGCTCTCTCCCTCTCCCCCAGCTCTCTTTTCCAAGCTCGCCCGTGAGAGCAGAGCGCACCGCCGGCCAAAGCCGCGGCCACCGTCCACCCCGCGCCTCCCCGGTGTGTCCAGCAGAAGCGCCTCGTCGCCCTCTTCGTCTACATCGAGCTACGCACGTCGGGGAGCAGCACACCGTCGCCATCGTCGCCGTTTTCCTCGCCACGGCCACCGGACGCCGCTCGTCGATTCGCCGCCTCCGGCGCGTCCCCGAGCGCACTGACCTTTCCAACAGGCTCGCGGTGATCCTCCGAGTCGCTTCCCCCTTCTCCCCTAGCCGCGCATGACCTCTAGGCCATAGCTCCGTCGCGGCCAACTCCGGCCGTCGCTGAACGTGTCACCGCCGTGGCCCCAGCCGCCTCCGCCCGTTTTTGAGCGCGTCACCGTGCTCACCGAGCCCCCAGGAGCCCGTAGCACCACTTCGCTCGCTTCCCTGAGCCCCGCAGCACCTACCCCGTCGATACCCGAGCTCCGGCCGCCGCCTCGCTCGACGCCGGGGACGATTCCGGCCACCCCAGGACGAACGGCTCGCACCGTTGGATGCGGCCGAGTGCCAGCTTTCCAACGGGACTAAGCGCGCCCGAAACCATCCCCTGTACGCGAAATCCGAACCACTCCGGCGAGACACCGCCGTGGATCGTGGTCGCCGGCGAGTTACTCCGGCGGGTACTTTTTAATTAGTGCTAATGACCCCCCTGGGTCGATGACAGGTGGACCCAGGGCCCTACGAAATTAGTTTAGTTACTAAACCAGTTTTAATTAAACTAGAGTCACTGACAGTGGGCCCTAGTGCCTATTTAGTTTAGTTTAAACTTCTGTTAAGTTTAATTAAACCTGTTTAACTGTTGAGTCATTGACGTGTGGACCCCACACGTCAGGTTTGACCTGAACAGCCGCTGTTTACCTGCTGACGTCACACAGACGTCATGCTGATGCAATAAAGCCTTTTCTGGAATTTTATATAAATCTAAATGATTTATTTATTTCAGAAAATAGCCAAAACTTGTAAAAATCATATAAAATCAACCGTAGCTCAGATGAAAATAATTTATATATGAAAAATGATCAGAAAAATCCAAGGAATCTGTTTATGGCACTTTCATGCATGTTTGAACAAACTAAGCCTGCTGATCAGGTCAAATCAATTAAATGACAATTAAATAATCACATATGGAGTTTGAATTTGAACCTCTGGTTCAAACCAACTTCATTTAATTGTGTTGCTAGTTGCATTAGCTCAATCAACAGCATATTGCCATGTCATGATCATGCATCATATTGTCGCATTGCATTGATTGTGTTCTCTCTTGTTTGCCGGTGCTTGTCCCCTTTCAGTAGACGACGTTCCGACGATGAGTTCGATGACACCGATGAAGACCCAATGTTATCTTCAGAAGTGCTAGGCAAGCAAAACCCCATTGAGCATTCCGATACAATCCCACTCTCTCGCTCTTGCTCTCTTTTACTGCATTAGGACAACAACGCTTCAACTGTTACTTGCTGCGGTAGTTAAACCCCTTTCCACTGCATGACCCGTCATTGCCACAGTAAATAGTTGAAACCCACTAGTATGAGTAGGAGTTGTTTGAGCCATGTTGTGCCTACTCATTGATGCTTTTTTTGGTTATGCCTGCTATTGCTTAGAGTTGTGTCAGGTCTAATTCATCGGGGATGAATTGGAATGTGATGAACATGTCCTACGGTGTGTGAGCTAAGTGTGTGAACACGATTTGTTAAAGGTAGCGATGAGAGGCCATGTAGGAGTACATGGTGGGTTGTCTCATTGCAGCCGTCCTCAGGAACTAAGTTCTGTGTTGGTTGATCCATGACCAGTTACTACCATGCATTGGGCCCGAAACCAATGGACCCTCTCGACTTATTAATCAACATGATCTCTGTCCAGGAGTTGCAACTAGTTTCTAGTGTTTGTAGTTTACTGGAGGTCGTGCGCAGCGCTGACCCTCGGGGTAGGCTGTGACGCGGCAGGTACGTGGCACGGTGTACCGATTGCCCGTTTGGTGATGCGGGAACCCTTTACACATCGTTTGGGGCCGTGAGCGACACCCCGGCCGGATCTCCCCACGGATGGAACCCAAATAGGCGATAAACCTGGACGAGACACTTGTGTGGTTAGTCAGGTCGTGGCCGACACCCTTGCTGGGCCTCCGCTTGAAGGTTGCCGAGTACATGTCGTGTAAACGGCGGTAAGTGGTGAGAGCGTGTGTGAAGAAGTACACCCCTGCAGGGTTAAATATAATCTATTCGAATAGCCGTGTCCGCGGTAATGGACTTCTGGGTTGCCTATTACAGTTCATAGAGAAGTGAAAGTGGATACTCTAAAACGCGCAAGATAAGCGTGAGTGCTATGGATGGCCTTCTCGTAGGGAGACGGGAGCGGATCCATAGTGGTGTATTGATTGGTGAATATGTGGACTCGTGTGCGCTACCTCATAAGAGTTACTTGCAGTCGTAGTTCAGGATAGCCACCGAGTCAAAGCTGGCTTGCTGCAGTCAAACTCCACCACCCCTTTGTTGATACCGATGCATATGTAGCTAGTTCTGATGTAAGTCTTGCTGAGTACCTTTGTACTCACGTTTGCTTAATTTATGTTTTTGCAGAGAGACTTCAGTCTCGCTAGTGGTTCCGCGTGGACTTCGACGTTTAGCTTGTTACCTCAGCTACGATCTTGTGCCCTTGGGAGGGTCTTGTAGATAGTCAGGCTTCTTAATCTTTTTCATTTGTAGATGTCTGTACTCAGACATGTAATGCTTTCGTTGCCTGTATGCTCTGTATGTTGGGTCATGTGACCTCTGTTTGTAATAAATGCTATGTTGGCTCTTCTGGGCCTTATCTATATGAGTTGTTGAGTTATGTTGTGATGCCATGTTGTATAGCACATACCTGCATGTTATGCGTACGTGTAATGTGTATTGCTATGTGTGGGATCCGACACCTAGTTGTTTACCCTTGGTAGCCTATCTTACAGGGAAATGTCTCCTAGTGCTTCCACTGAGCCTTGGTAGCTTGCTACTGCTCCGGAACACTTAGGATGGCCGGCATGTGTCCTTCTTCGTTCATGTGTCTATCCCTTAGGGGAAATGTCACGCGTTGTTCCTTTAAGTCCTTGTAGCTTGCTACGACTTGGGTTCATACGTTGATGACCGACACGTTCGTTGCTGGGTCATGTATGCCTGTCTCTGTAATTTAGTGCCACTTCTGGTTTATAACTGGTCATGTCGGCCCGGGTTCTCTGTCATATGGATGCTAGCGACACTATCATATACGTGTGCCAAAATACGCAAACGGTCCCGGGACAGGTAAGGTGGCACCCGTGGAACACCGTGCGTGAGGCCGCAAAGTGATATGGTGTGTTACAGGCTAGACCTGTGTGACTTAGGATCGGGGTCCCGACAGCTTTGGTATCAGAGCCTGACTGCCTGTAGGATTAGCAAGCCCAACTGGTCGAAGTCGTGTCTAGAAACTCTTTAGTTATGTAAGGGAATTGTTTGTGGAAGGGAACGTAAGGCTCTTTTTACTCCTTTACCTTATGACCTTCTGATCTGAGTCACCTTCTTCTTTCTACGGGGATTAAGAACTAGGATTCTCATTCTATTTATCAGGATCACGTTATTGTGGATTCAAACCTCAGTTCAGTTTCTACTACTTCTGTTTGTTCAACTATTGGTCTCAGAACCTTGACATTATGATGTTAAGTGGATATGATACTCTTATGCTTGGATCTCAAAGTATTTTCGAACACTTACAGTCGTTATGCTGTCCGAGTCATCCCAGGTTTCTAAATAGTCTGATGCATTTGCAAACCTTTCCTCCCTGTTTCCGATGTCCTTTTAGGCCAGATTAATCACACTAGTCAGTGTGTTGAGGTACCTTGTTACCTCGACACTTATGTTGGAATTATTATTATGACCCTAGCTGTCTTAGAAGATCACCCAGTAAGCTAGCAATGCTTTATATTCACAGTGTGATGGTTCTGTCCATTACGAAAGCATCCCGGGATGCTATTTAGTTGGTAGGTATTCTATTCCTGGGTTCTTGAACGCTAGATTCATTCTACTTACTTCATGTTGATAGTATTTGCTCGTTCCTTAAGGTTATTAGTAACCTTGTGATAGTCCTCGAGGTCCGTGGTTATCGTTCTTCCAATACCATGAACCATCTTAGCAGAAGCTCTCCCGAACTAAAAGATCACAACCAGAGTGCTCCTGAGTAATACTCCATTCATATTGTGACTCTGCCAATTCTACTTTCCGCATGGGTTATCCGGAAGAAATATGTTGAACTTGTTCGACATGTTAATCTATGCATCCACAACTCAGAAGTTATATGTTCCTTGAGTTGTCCCCTTTTAATTGTATTATGACCCTCGTCTATCAATTGATAGTCAGGAGTAGTTGTGCACTCGTGTTCATCGATGCCTTCTACTCTTGTGGTCCGTCAAGTCGTTATATTCCGGAATGACTAGGAGAAACAAACTACAGTACCTTATCCATATCCAGGATTTGGTCAACGAAGTTGTACTTCGCAGATGAAGAATGCTAATGCAGCTTCTAAACTGTTCTATCCTGGAGTATTACCATCTTTATGTCAAGAATGTCATGAGAATTGCACTATCTCCTATGAATTCTTGATGTATGTAATACTTCTTGCCATCATTGTTCATCCCTCGGTTTCCGTGTTATTGTAACCGGAATGCTGACAAGTGAATTGTGATGTGTGAAATCAATACTCCTAGCAACTCTATTGCTTGGTAGTTAAATGGACGATAATCTCAGTCTTAGCATGATGGTTACTGAATCACCATCCTAAGATTGATCGTGCTACCTAGTCCACTTTCCTGGTGCATTCCTTGATTGATGAGTTAGGATTTGTTAAGTCCTCGCTCATTTGATCATATCGTCTTGCCTTGAAAGGCAAGATTGTTCTCGAGCTTAGTAACATATCGGTGGTTCGTGATTTTCTGAATATTTTCTCGGAAGTATTACCAGGTTGTCACCTGACCGCTATGTTAAGTTCGTGATCAAGTTGGTTTCTTATAAACCACCACTTCTCCAAGAATCTGTGTTGGATACCCTGAGCTAGCCGGTTAAGCTAAACGACAACTTGGAGAGTTGGAAGATAAAAGCTTGCCTAACTTAGTTCCTTCCAAGGGATATCTTTTGTGTGTGTGTTGAAGAAAGATGATATCCTCATCGATTGATCCTCGTGATCAATTGTTGGATCTATTGTCTTGCTAAAACTTTGATTTGAGTGTGGGCTATCATCAAATCAAATCAGAACCAACGATGTTCTTAATGTTGTCTTACTCGTGGTTGATCCCTCGAGCATACACCATTACATCTATTGGTATGACCAATACTATCACTTGTTCACATAATTATGGAATTCCTTCTCCATGGAAACCGAGATGAATTGTTGTTGAGCCCCTCAGCAACATTGTTATCTTCACCATGATCTATGTTGAACATCCAGTTAGTATTGGAAACTTTTACAAGCATTATCTTCATGACCCGTTCGTGAAGCATATGTACGGAAGAAAGAAGTGACTTTCTCTAGTTCATGTGCATTTGATGCAAGTTGCTGCCGTGAATTCGAGAAAGCATGTTTTTACCTCCTCTGGAGTCATCCCAAGTCAGTCATGCATACGTGCGAAGTATTCTATGGTCTGATAGACTGATCATCTTCATTCTGTATGTATCCCTAGCACACCAAGCCACTGATTGATTTGTTCAAGGAGAAAAGTTCCATCATAAGAGCTAATCATATGAATTATGTAAGGACTTCGATATCCTAGACGATGGTTCCCGACCAGAACTCGATAGTATTTTATTATAAGAATGCTATGTGGTCACGTTTGTCTGGGACAACGTGTTCACAGGTTTTGTAGCAGAACCAGCTCATGTTTTGGAGCTGCTATCGTAGTTCATTCCTGAGAATCTCGCAACGCCGTCTCGTCGAATTGTGTTGCAAACATTCATTCCTTCTAGACTCGATGAGTCTGGTATATCCTGACACCAACCAGAACTGAATCTCAGGCAGCTATGATGGTTGGAGCATTTTCCAAGAACTATAATATTGGTCTCTCGATAACCGGTAAAGTGGATGTCGTGGCCAACCCACTCAGCCGGAAGACCTATTGTTGTAGAATCTTGATTGAAGAAGTTGGCCACCTCCCCATAAGGACTTCGTAGGAATTACTCCCTAGTTGTTTCTTATAGATTTTTGTGCCCCTGAAGTCCGACCTTTTATTTGACGTTCTAGGTACCAAACCATTATAATAAATGGGTTGTGCTAGCACATCAAGGAGAACATTAGAAGCGGAGTGCTAAATGTCTCTCGGTCGATTATCCAAATTCTGCTCCTGACACCGCTAAGGTGGAATCTGAGAAAGTGTTATCTTCCTTTGCATCTGCATCGTCCATCATTATTCATCATGGTAGTATGTGATGTTGCCAGGGTCCTTGACACGGATGTTGGTAAAACCTTGATGAATATGGGAATGCTCAAGTTCTTGAGAGCACACACAAGCACTAGGCGTTATCCTCGACATTAACCGGGATTGCTTCCAGTGATCTTGGTTATGCTATAACCCCTCAAGAGTAGAATTATTCTCTACTGTTGGGATTCTTCCAGTTACCAGAATCATTCCCAGCATTTGCATGTTGTTCCCAACTTGCACCGCCAATGTGCCATTTTACCATGGATCCCATCCATTTCCGGTGACAAGAAAAAAAAATCAACCTTGGCATTGTCTTTTACAAGGCAGTCCACATCATCCATTCTGGCCCGAGAATGTCATTATCTCGAACTCCGTCAAACGATCGATTGTGTTTGCCTTAGGCTGGTAAAGGGAATTTCAATGATCTCGCTATCAAAAGTAATTCTTTTTGCCACTTAAGGGGATAACTCTACGAGTCACCTTCTCTAAGGTGCCCCGTCTGGTGGTATCGATCACCATCTCTTAGGTGTGGAATTATTGCCACTAGGTGAACCTTCATCGTTTGATTCACCCCATCTCCGATGGAGGTGTACTTCGTATCTCAGCTCAAGAGATGTTTCAATGTCTCACTCCATGAGTTGATCTTGAGTTCCTCGATCTCCGGGGAGATCGATTTCTACAGAGTATGTCTCCGATATCATCTAGTGAGACAAAGATCTCGAAATCAAGGATGCCAAGATCTACATGATGCAATGAATCAACATTTTCGAGGAGGCAACCGGGATCGAGAAGATTGTGTTAGATAGTGTCCCCTCTGATTTCGTATCTCACGTCCTGAATCTCGGGACGAGATTCTTGTTTAGTAGGGGTGAGTTGTCACATCCCCAGTTCTGGTCTGCTCTGGTCCAGTTAGTCTTGTGTTGCATCATGTTTAAATTTCTCTTAACTGAAATGGGGATGACTAAACCCTAGCACCAGATGAAACCAACTAGGTTCAAAATTCAAATCTTTTCAATGAACCCAAAATGCTCTTTGGAAAAGTTCATCATTTTTGGATTGATTAAAAACCTCTGCCAAAAATGTTGCACATATTTCTAGGACCATTCTGGATTTTTGAATTAAATCATATCTTATTTGCATTTGGGCAATTAAATTTTATATATTACTTTAAATGCTCAAATAATCCCAAACTGAAATGTTCCATGTTGATTATATGCTAAACAGTGGGCATGAGCAGTTTGGTGAATTTTGAAAGTGCCTAAGCATTTTTAGAAAAGCCACAAACCTGCAGAAAAATTAGAAAACATACACTAATTTAGAAGAGAGAGAAAGAGAGAAGGAAGTACCTGGGCCTTCTACCTAATGGCCCAGCCGGAATGGCCAGCTGGCGGCCCAGCCCACCACCGCAGTACCGCCCCTCTGTCGTCTTCCCCGCGCCCACTGGCGCTGTGCGTGGCGCGCGCACGGCCGAACGCCGGCCACCTCCTGCTTCGACGTGTCCCAGCCTTCCCCGACCCTTCCAGTGCGCCGTTGGAACGCCTCGACCCTCCCTCTGTCTCTCCCCTCACTCTGGAGCTCTCTCCCTCTCCTCCAGCTCTCTTTTCCAAGCTTGCCCGTGAGAGCAGAGCGCACCGCCGGCCGAAGCCACGGCCACCGTCCACCCCGCGCCTCCCCGGTGTGTCCAGCAGAAGCGCCTCGTCGCCCTCTTCGTCTACATCGAGCTACGCACGTCGGGGAGCAGCACACCGTCGCCATCGTCGCCGTTTTCCTCGCCACGGCCACCGGACGCCGCTCGTCGATTCGCCGCCTCCGGCGCGTCCCCGAGCGCACTGACCTTTCCAACAGGCTCGCGGTGAGCCTCCGAGTCGCTTCCCCCTTCTCCCCTAGCCGCGCATGACCTCTAGGCCATAGCTCCGTCGCGGCCAACTCCGGCCGCCGCTGAACGTGTCACCGCCGTGGCCCCAGCCGCCTCCGCCCGTTTTTCAGCGCGTCACCGTGCTCACCGAGCCGCCAGGAGCCCGTAGCACCACTTCGCTCGCTTCCCTGAGCCCCGCAGGACCTACCCCGTCGATACCCGAGCTCCGGTCGCCGCCTCGCTCGACGCCGGCGACGATTCCGGCCACCCCAAGATGAACGGCTCGCACCGTTGGATGCGGCCGAGTGCCAGCTTTCCAACGGGACTAAGCGCGCCCGAAACCATCCCCTGTACGCGAAATCCGAACCACTCCGGCGAGACACCGCCGCGGATCGTGGTCGCCGGCGAGTTACTCCGGCAGGTACTTTTTAATTAGTGCTAATGACCCCCCCTGGGTCGATGACAGGTGGACCCAGGGCCCTACAAAATTAGTTTAGTTACTAAACCAGTTTTAATTAACCTAGAGTCACTGACAGTGGGCCCCAGTGCCTGTTTAGTTTAGTTTAAACTTCTGTTAAGTTTAATTAAACCTGTTTAATTGTTGAGTCACTGACGTGTGGACCCCACACGTCAGGTTTGACCTGAACAGCCCCTGTTGACCTGCTGACGTCACACAGACGTCATGCTGATGCAATAAAGCCTTTTCTGGAATTTTATATAAATCTAAATGATTTATTTATTTCAGAAAATAGCCAAAACTTGTAAAAATCATATAAAATCAACCGTAGCTCAGATGAAAATAATTTATATATGTAAAATGATCAGAAAAATCCAAGGAATCTGTTTATGGCACTTTCATGCATGTTTGAACAAACTAAGCCTGCTGATCAGGTCAAATCAATTAAATGACAATTAAATAATCACATATGGAGTTTGAATTTGAACCTCTGGTTCAAACCAACTTCATTTAATTGTGTTGCTAGTTGCATTAGCTCAATCAACAGCATATTGCCATGTCATGATCATGCATCATATTGTCGCATTGCATTGATTGTGTTCTCTCTTGTTTGTCGGTGCTTGTCCCCTTTCAGTAGACGACGTTCCGACGATGAGTTCGATGACACCGATGAAGACCCAATGTTATCTTCAGAAGTGCCAGGCAAGCAAAACCCCATTGAGCATTCCGATACAATCCCACTCTCTCGCTCTTGCTCTCTTTTACTGCATTAGGACAACAACGCTTCAACTGTTACTTGCTGCGGTAGTTGAACCCCTTTCCACTGCATGACCCGTCATTGCCACAGTAAATAGTTGAAACCCACTAGTATGAGTAGGAATTGTTTGAGCCATGTTGTGCCTACTCATTGATGCTTTTTTTGGTTATGCCTGCTATTGCTTAGAGTTGTGTCAGGTCTGATTCATCGGGGATGAATTGGAATGTGATGAACATGTCCTACGGTGTGTGAGCTAAGTGTGTGAACACGATTTGGTAAAGGTAGCGATGAGAGGCCATGTAGGAGTACATGGTGGGTTGTCTCATTGCAGCCGTCCTCAGGAACTGAGTTCTGTGTTGGTTGATCCATGACCAGTTACTACCATGCATTGGGCCCGAAACCAATGGACCCTCTCGACTTATTAATCAACATGATCTCTGTCCAGGAGTTGCAACTAGTTTCTGGTGTTTGTAGTTTACTGGAGGTCGTGCGCAGCGCTGACCCTCGGGGTAGGCTGTGACGCGGCAGGTACGTGGCACGGTGTACCGATTGCCCGTTTGGTGATGCGGGAACCCTGTACACATCGTTTGGGGCCGTGAGCGACACCCCGGCCGGATCTCCCCACGGATGGAACCCAAATAGGCGATAAACCTGGACGAGAGACTTGTGTGGTTAGTCAGGTCGTGGCCGACACCCTCGCTGGGCCTCCGCTTGAAGGTTGCCGAGTACATGTCGTGTAAACGGCGGTAAGTGGTGAGAGCGTGTGTGAAGAAGTACACCCCTGCAGGGTTAAATATAATCTATTCGAATAGCCGTGTCCGCGGTAATGGACTTCTGGGTTGCCTATTACAGTTCATAGAAAAGTGAAAGTGGATACTCTAAAACGCGTAAGATAAGCGTGAGTGCTATGGATGGCCTTCTCGTAGGGAGACGGGAGCGGATCCATAGTGGTGTATTGATTGGTGAATATGTGGACTCGTGTGCGCCACCTCATAAGAGTTACTTGCAGTCGTAGTTCAGGATAGCCACCGAGTCAAAGCTGGCTTGCTGCAGTCAAACTCCACCACCCCTTTGTTGATACCGATGCATATGTAGCTAGTTCTAATGTAAGTCTTGCTGAGTACCTTTGTACTCACGTTTGCTTAATTTATGTTTTTGCAGAGAGACTTCAGTCTCGCTAGTGGTTCCGCGTGGACTTCGACGTTTAGCTTGTTACCTCAGCTACGATCTTGTGCCCTTGAGAGGGTCTTGTAGATAGTCAGGCTTCTTAATCTTTTTCATTTGTAGATGTCTGTACTCAGACATGTAATGCTTCCGTTGCCTGTATGCTCTGTATGTTGGGTCATGTGACCTCTGTTTGTAATAAATGCTATGTTGGCTCTTCTGGGCCTTATCTATATGAGTTGTTGAGTTATGTTGTGATGCCATGTTGTATAGCACATACCTGCATGTTATGCGTACGTGTAATGTGTATTGCTATGTGTGGGATCCGACACCTAGTTGTTTACCCTTGGTAGCCTATCTTACAGGGAAATGTCTCCTAGTGCTTCCACTGAGCCTTGGTAGCTTGCTACTGCTCCGGAACACTTAGGCTGGCCGGCATGTGTCCTTCTTCGTTCTTGTGTCTGTCCCTTAGGGGAAATGTCACGCGTTGTTCCTTTAAGTCCTTGTAGCTTGCTACGACTTGGGTTCATATGTTGATGACCGACACGTTCGTTGCTGGGTCATGTATGCCTGTCTCTGTAATTTAGTGCCACTTTTGGTTTATAACTGGTCATGTCGGCCCGGGTTCTCTGTCATATGGATGCTAGCGACACTATCATATACGTGTGCCAAAATACGCAAACGGTCCCGGGCCAGGTAAGGTGGCACCCGTGGAATACCGTGCGTGAGGCCGCAAAGTGATTTGGTGTGTTACAGGCTAGACCTGTGTGACTTAGGATCGGGGTCCCGACAGTTATTGTACACAATGGTACTGAACATGTAGAGAAAAGAGACAAGCCTTGCGTGACAATAATATTTCATGCAAACGTTGCTTCATGGTGGGTGCAAAAGCAACCCCCTCCCCCCATTCCAGATTGTAATCAAGAGGAAGATAATTGTTCTGAGGGGGATTCAGAGGGAGCTGACAACTCCTATTTAACCACTCATGTCTTTTGCTCTAACTTGGCATGCTGATGTTGGTCATATCATGCATATGGTGCCTTGCATTGCTTAATTTAGTTTATATATCATCTGCTTAGTTTAGACATGTATTGTGTGAATGCCATCTGTCGAGTTTCTCTATCATATATGTGAATCATGTAATGCCATCTTGTTTAGTGATATGTCTTGACCGTATCTATAATTTATGAAGTATTCATGTTGTTTTTCTATAATTCTTGGATGTTTTACATTTATTTTAAAGCAACTTTATATCATTTTTTGGGACTAACCTATTGACCCAGTGCCTGTTGTTTTTTTTGCTTGTTTTTACATCGCATGAATTCAATATCAAACGGAGTCCAAACACCGCAGAACTTTTTGGAGATTTTTTATGGGCCAGAAGACACCCAATGGGCCAGAGCCGCACCTAGGGGCTGCCCCGAGGGGGGTACAACCCACCAGGGTGGGCCAGGCCACCCTGGCGCACCTAGGTGGGTTATGCCCACCTCGATGGCCTCCCGCACCCCCTCTTTACACTATGAATTCCCAAACATTCTAAAAACCATCGGGCTGAACCTAGATCAGAAGCTCCGCCGCCGCCAGCCTCTATAGTCTACAAAAAAACAATCTAGACCCTTTTCAGCACCCTGCCGGAGGGGGAAATCGTCACTGGTGGCCACCATGAAGATGAGGGAGTAGTCCACCCTCGGGGCTGAGGTTTGTACCAGTAGCTATGTGTTTAATCCCTCTCTCTCTCTCTCTCTCGTGTTCTTGAGATGCACAATATTAATGTATCACGGGCTTTGTTAATATAGTAGTATCATATCGTGTTTTCCCCTCTCTTGTTGTCGGTGTACTAAAGTAGGGGTACCTTAGTATCCCGACTTGTGCACGGGCAGTAGCAGCGTCCCATGGCAGGGCTCGCCATGCGCTCGCCAAGGCCCACTCTACTTCCTTTGGAGCCATTCAAGAACAAAGTATTCAAGTTAAGAAACAGGACCCCGGCAGGAGGAGCTTGCCGGGAAGGCCGCTCCAGGCTCAAGATCATCCCTTCAGCGCAAGACCCTGGCAAGAGGAGCTTGCCAGGAAGACCAAAGAACAGCATTTCAGGAGACATGCCGTGGCGCATCGCGCGCCCCGGCAAGACCCGGAGAGCGACAAGCTTCTGGGCCCGGCAAGGTAGCGACCGCGGCAAGGTGCTTGCCGCGACAAGCTTTCACTGTGTGCCTGCGCTCCAGCACATCTGGCCACGCGTCGCCCTGGGGCCCTTCCTGGGGCACGTGGCGGATGGCCGTGCAGCCTGGGGTACACGGTGTCAAGCCACGATGACGAGGCTACCGTCGTGGCGAACGGAGACGCCCGGACGGACGCTTTTTACACTGTTTTGGGGCGACGGCGACGGGCATTCAATGCCCTTGTCCCCCATCGTCAGGGTTAGGTATAGACCACTGTGCATACACTGTACATGCACTGTTACAACTACCACCAATTTTACGCTTTTACCCTCACTTACGTTGACACCTGTCGGTGACCCCTTTACCTATAAAAGGAGGCCCATGCACAACGTAGAGGAGGTTCCGAAAAACTTGATCACTCCCACGCTCGGTGTAGCTAGTACTGTAGATCTTCTTGCTCCCGAGCCAAGAACTCAATAACAAACCAAGGCAGGAGTAGGGTTTTACGCATCTGTGCGGCCCGAACCTGGGTAAACTGCTCGCGTGTGCACCTCGATCTGCTCTCTGTGCTCCCTCCGCTCCCTTGCCGTACCGAAAAGGGGCTCCGGTCCCATAGGTGTTGGTGGGCGATCAGTTTCCCCGTCATCTTTGGTGCGCCAGGTAGGGTGCGTCGAGGTTGTGCGAACCTGATCCGGCGTTCACGCGGGCGCATTCTTCAGCAACTTCACCAACTTCACCAGCTTCATCGACTACATCAGCATGCCGCCGAAGAGGAAAGCTTCGGAGGTAGGAGGCCCGTCTGCGTCAATCCCACCACCACCAGAACCAACGGTTGGTGGGGTAGACGCTGGCGGAAGGGTGCACACCGGCGAGGACACTCATGGCGCCGCCAAGTCCAAGGACAAGACGGACGACCGAGCCCACTCCAAGACCTCGGCGTCCGTGCACGCACCACGCCCCTCTCAGGAGGTGCCGGAACAGCGACGGCGTGGTACTCAGGGTACCATCCGCTTGCTGGGCCAAGGGCAAGGTGGCGGGTCGCGGGACGCTCGAGGCCAACGCGCTGGCACGAGCAGGGCGCGGTCGCCGGGACGAGACCCTGCTCCTTCTAATGCTGTTAGATGTCCGAGCATATCTCGTTCCTCGCACCGCTCGCCACCGCTCCCCTCCTCTCCAGCGGAAGCTCTAGCTAGAGCTCAGCTGCTCCTCGATTTCCCTCCAGCGGCAGACAAGGCCGAAGACTGGAGGGCCACCATCCAAAGCCTCATCGCCTTCGCCAACAACGACACGCCGCAGCAGCCGGCAACGTCACGGCAACGGCTAGTCAGCCAAGCGAAGGCCAATGGAGACAAGACCGTCGGGGGTGCGACTACCGTGCACTCCCCGCCACGGAAGCAGAAATCGCCGACTCCCCGGATCAACGTCCACGATGACTCCACGGCGTCGTCGGATCCGCGGGCTCACTGCGATCAACGCCAAGTCCTCGACGACAGGCGACAAGAAGACGCTCGAACTCGCATCGAGCGTCGAAGAGAAGCATGACGACAGTCTGACCAACGCGCTGGGACCGCTGTTGACATGCACGCGCCCGGCGAACCAGGCGACTTGCCGTACGCGGCAGGTTGCCCTGCGTTCACCCGTGAGCTGCAGCAAGTCCAGTGGCCCAGCATGAAGAACTTCAAGCCCGACGTACCCGAGAAGTACGACGGCAAGACCCACCCCTCGGAGTTCCTCAGCATCTACACCATTGCGGTGCAGGCTGCCGGGGGACGCGACGAGAAGATTCTAGCGAACTACTTCCCGCTCGTGCTTAAGCCAAACGTCAGATCTTGTCTTATGCACTTGCCGGAGAACTCCATCTCTTCTTGGGCAGATCTGTGCCACCAGTTTGTTGGCACCTTCACGGGCGGCCACAAGCCCCACGGCCAGGAAAGTGATCTCCACATTCTAGCCTAGAAGGAACGAGAGTCCCTGCGAAAGTACATCCAGAGGTTCAGCTGCATCCAGCACAACATCCCGGATGTCCACCCTGTCGCGGTTATCAGCGCGTTCCACCAGAACGTGTGTAACCGCCGGATGAGGGAGGCGATGGCGATGACCAAGATCCGAGACGTCAGCGAGCTTTACGCTCTGGCTAACAAATGCGCGCGCGCTAAAGAAGGGAGGAGACTCCCCGAAAAGGATACTGGAGCAGGAGGAACAGACAGCAAGGATGCCGCCCCGGCAAGGAAAAACCAGAGGCGGAACAATAAGAAGAAGAAGAACAAGGAAGTACTGGCTGTGGAGAAGTCCAGCAAGGAGGTTGGCGACAAGAAAACTCAGGCTGGTGGCTCCGGCAAGGAGCCTGCCACTGTAGCCGCCGCCGACAAGCCGGACGGCTCCGACAAGCAGTACTGCAAGATCCACCGCACCAAGGGCCACGATCTCCAGAATTGCAAGAGGGTCGAGTACCTCGTAGAGTAGCAGAAGGCCGAATACGAGCGTCGCGACAAGGAGAAGGCCCAAGGAGGAGGAGGAGAGTCCGGCAAGAAGCAGCCATTCAATGGCCGGGGAGGACGCCGCGGCAAGGCCAAGCAGCGGCAAGGAGACAGGCCTCCCCGCGGCCGCGACAAGGACGAAGACGAAGACGACGACGAGGACATGGATGACAGAGACAACAGCGAGCAGGAGTTCGAGAAGGCCACAGAAGTTCTGTGCGTCGATGGAGGTGCCTCTCTGCATACTTCCCACCGCCAACTCAAGCAATGGGTGCGGGAAGTGAATGCAGCTGAGCCACCCGTCGAGTCGCGCAAGCTGCTGAAGTGGTCCAGCACGCCCATCATCTTCGACCTTGAGGACCACCCTGACCGCACAACAGCGGTCGAGTGCTTGCTGATGTTGGTTTCACCAACCATCCGCAACCTCAAGGTCACCAAGATGCTGGTTGACGGCGGGGCCGGCCTAAACTTGATCTCCTCTGCTGTAATCTAGAAGCTGCAGATCCCCGATGGCGAGCTAGAGGAAACCGGAACTTTCCAAGGAATCAACCCGGGAAGGAGCAAGCCGAAGGGGAAGATTACACTGCGAGTGACCTTTGGCGGAGAGCTAAACTTCAGGACTGAGAGGATCACCTTCGATGTCGCCGATATCCCATTGCCATACAATGGGATACTTGGCCGTCCAGCGCTCGCCAAGTTCTTGGCAGCTTCTCACTATGCTTACAACATGCTCAAGATGCCAGGGCCAATAAGCGTCATCTCTGTCCCCGGCGACAAGAAGGACGCGCTTATCTGCGCCGACAAGATATACCGGGATGCGGCAGCCGCTGCAGATAACGAGACACTTGCCGATGTAGCTCCCGGGGGGAAGACCAAGACCAGGTCCGGCAAGAGCTCTGGGGCCCACTCCGGCAAACGCACCTCTTCGGAGTGCTACGCTGCCGTCGAGGACGCACCATCGAGCTCCACCGGCAAGTGCAAGAAAGGAATGGCAGCTCCACCTGCAACCAAGAAGGTGTCCGCGAAGGAGGACGGCACTGGTGGTACATTTACCATCAGTGCTACGCTCGACCCCAAATAGGAAAGCGCGCTCGTTGCCTTCCTGCGGGCGAATGTCGATGTGTTTGCATGGCGACCGTCTGACATCCCCGGCGTTCCCAGGAAGTTAATTGAGCACAAGCTTGATGTTTGTCCTCACGCGCGGCCCATCAAGCAGAAGGTCAGGAAGCAAGCAGTGGAGCGCCAAGAGTTTATAGCTGAAGAGATCAAGAAGTTCGAAGCAGCAGGCCTTGTTAGAGGTGTACTTCATCCCACGTGGCTGGCCAATCCAGTTGTCGTGCACAAAGCTAATGGGAAGTGGATACTTTGTATAGACTTCACTGATGTGAATAAAGCTTGTCCCAAGGATCCATTTCCCTTGCCGCGCATTGACCAGATCGTTGACTCCACGGCTGGATGTGAGTTGCTTTCATTTCTTGATGCATACTCCGGGTACCACCAGATATTCATGGCTGAGGAAGATGAAGAGAAGACCGCATTCATTACTCCATGTGGCACTTACTGTTTCATACGCATGCCCTTTGGATTGAAGAATGCGGGCTCAACATTTGCAAGGGTGGTCCACACTGCTTTTGAGCCGCAGATTCACAGGAATGTAGAAGCCTACATGGATGATATAGTGGTCAAGAGCAAGGCCAAGGATACCCTGATTCAAGACCTAGAAGAAACCTTTGTGAATCTGCACAAGATACAACTCAAGCTGAACCCCGAGAAGTGCGTCTTCGGAGTCCCCTCCGGCAAGCTTCTCGGGTTCTTTGTGTCCCAGAGGGGGATTGAGGAGAATCCCGACAAGATCAAAGCCATCGAGCAGATCGAAGCCCCAAAGCGCGTCAAGGATGTACGGAGGCTTGCTGGTTGTGTGGCTGCCCTCAGCAGGTTCATTTCTAAGTCTGCAGAACGCGCCCTGCCGTTTTTCAAAATCTTGAAAAAGGCAGGTCCAATGAAGTGGACTCCGGAAGCGGAGGCAGCGCTGCAGGACTTGAAAGGATATCTGTCCTCCACTCCAATACTTGTCGCACCTAAGCCGCAAAAGAAGTTGCTGCTATATTTAGCGGCAACCAATCAAGTGGTTAGTGATGCGTTCGTAGCGGAAAGGGAGGCAGAGGAGGAGCCCACAGCCCCGGCAAGCACATCCAGCGACAAGCAGGGGGCTTCCCCGACAAGCTCTGGCCCCGACAAGGACGGATCTGAGCAAGTGCAAGAAGAAGTGCGAAAGAAGATGGTGCAGCGACTAGTCTATTTTGTCAGCTCCCTCTTGCAGGGGGCTAGGTCAAGATACTCTGGAGTGCAGAAGTTGCTTTTCGGCCTCCTCATGGCCTCGAGAAAGTTGCGCCACTACTTCCAAGCACACGAGATAACAGTGGTCACTCGCTTTCCGTTGAAGAGGATATTGCAAAATCCGGAGGCAACAGGCAGGATTGTCGAGTGGGCACTGGAGCTGTCAAGCTTCGGTCTTAAGTTTGAGAGTACTTCAACCATCCAGAGCCGAGCATTGGCAGAGTTCATAGCAGAATGGACACCAACACCAGACGAAGAGATTCCAGAGACAAGCATCCCCATCCAAGAAGCAAGCAAAGAATGGATAACGTACTTCGATGGGGCCTTCTCGCTGCAAGGCGCCGGTGCTGGTGTGCTGCTCGTCGCACCCACCGGAGAGCACCTCAAGTACGTTGTCCAAATGCACTTTCCCAAGGAACAAGCAACAAACAATACTGCAGAGTATGAAGGTTTGCTTGCCGACCTCAGAATTGCAGCCGAGCTTGGGATCAAGAAGCTGATTGTGCGGGGAGATTCACAGTTGGTGGTCCGACAAGTAAACAAGAGCTACTAGAGTCCTTTGATGGAAGCTTATGTCAATGAAGTGAGGAAGCTTGAAGAACACTTTGAAGGCCTACAGATGGAGCACGTTCCAAGAGCTCAAAATGACATCGCAGACGGCCTGTCAAAGTGTGCTGCATTGAAGCTACCTGTGGAACCAGGAACCTTCATGCTCAAGCTAACTCAGCCATCCGTTACACCATCAATTGGGCAAAGCAAGAAGAGAAAGTTGGTCTCCGGTGACTACTTGCCGGCGGACCTTCCTGAAGCCGCCGCCAAGTTCCCCAAGATCAACGACCAATTTGCTGAGGAACAGTCTGCTCCTACGGACTCTAGGGTTCGTACAGTTGAAGCAGACGTTCCAGGCAAGTCTTGCCCCGGCGAGCTTGCCGGGGAACGTCCAGCTCCGGCAGACCCGCAGGTTCTTGCCGTAGAAGCTGACGTTCCCGCAGCAGCACTGATGCCTTTAGCCCTTGTTGTTGAGCCTCAAGCTCCAACCTGGGCACAGCAAATTGTCCGTTTTCTTCAAACTGGAGAACTTCCCGAAGAGCCAGAAGAGATAGAGAGAATAACCAGGCAGTCAAGTATGTACCAGTTCATCGGCAATGAACTGTACAGAAGAAGACTCAATGGTGTCAGATTGAAGTGCATTTCCCGGGAAGATGGACAGAAGCTGTTGGCAGAGATACACGGAGGCATATGTGGTCACCACATTGGCGAAAGAGCACTTGCCGGGAAGGCGTTCCGGCAAGGTTTCTTTTGGCCAGAAGCCCTCCAAGATGCAACTGCACAAGTAACCAAGTGTGAAGCGTGCCAGTTTCATGCTAAGCAAATACACCAGCCAGCTCAAGCTCTCCAGACGATCCCTTTGTCCTGGCCCTTTTCGGTCTGGGGGCTCGACATCCTCGGCCCCTTTCCCCGCGCAGTCGGGGGCTTCGAGTACTTGTACGTCGCCATCGACAAGTTCACGAAGTGGCTGGAAGTGGAACCAGTGAGAAAGGTGACCGCACAGTCAGCAGTCAGGTTCTTCAGATCGATCGTTTGCCGTTTCGGAATTCCTAACAGGATCATCACCGACAACGGCACACAGTTCACAAGTCGCACGTTCATGCAATACGTCCAAGACCTTGGCGCCAAGGTCTGTTTCGCTTCTGTTGCTCACCCGAGGAGCAATGGTCAAGCGGAGAGGGCGAATGCTGAAGTGCTGCGCGGACTCAAGACAAGAACCTTCGACAGGCTGCACAAGTGCGGAAGAAACTGGATTGGGGAGTTGCCGGTGGCTCTTTGGTCAATCAGGACGACACCAAATCGAGCCACCGGACAGACACCCTTTGCTCTTGTCTATGGAGCAGAGGCAGTTCTCCCCACGGAACTCGTATACGGGTCTCCTCGAGTGCTCGCTTACGACGAGCTCGAGCAAGAGCAACTGCGGCAAGATGATGCACTGCTCCTCGAGGAGAACCGTCTCCAGGCTGCTGTACGAGCTGCTCGATACCAGCAAGCTTTGCGCCGCTATCATGGCCGCAAAGTCAAGGCCAGGAGTCTCGAGGAAGGTGACCTTGTTCTTCGGCGCGTTCAGTCCGCCAAGAATTCCAACAAGTTGACACCAAAGTGGGAAGGCCCTTATCGGGTGAGACAAGTCACAAGGCCCGGCGCTGTCCGCCTTGACACCTAAGAAGGCTTACCGGTGAGCAACTCCTGGAACATTGAGCATCTTCGCAAGTTTCACCCATGAGGCGCGGTTGCTGTGATCCGCTCCGGCAACCACCTTTTGTACAAGTCTTGCCGCTGTTGCATGTAAACCTTTGTACAAAGCCGGGCGCAGACCCCATGCATCAGTAAAACTTTTGTGCTTCGCACGACTTGTCATTTCATGCCTTTCCATTTTCTTGCATGTGTTATCTGACACTTTGTGCAACACACACCCCCGGTAAGCAATAACAAGCCGCAAGGCTCCATATCTATGTTTCCCCCCTTTTTTCCTTTTTACTTCTCAAGCAGAAGAATTGTTCCTCGCGCACAAGTTTGCCGGGGGGGAAGGAGACAGTGGTATGGACCAAGTTCTATTCAAGAAAGGAAAGCCTTGCCGGGAAGAAAATGACACACAAAAGATAAGTTGCCAAAGTTTGAGCATTCAAAATTTTAAAGTCTTAGTTATTTTCCTTGAACGACCACACTTTGTATGGAAAACCTGTGCGCGGAGGAACCTACCCGTGGCTAGCCGCGCCCTTACTTTGTTTCGAGCACGCTCAACGACTTAAGTGAGCTGCGACAAGTGTCGCGCCCTTACTTCGTTTTCGAGTTCGCTCAGCAATCTAAGTGTGCTGCGACTAGCTGCGGTAAGGTTTCTTGCCGGCGGGGACATTGCCAGCAGGCTGCTGAAGTTCCGCACTCGGCGCTCGCGACAAGGGTCCCTTTGCCGGCAAGTTCCCTAAATGCGAAGGGTGAAGGCATACAAAGTAAAGGAGTTGAACAAGGAAATGACTCTGCATCAATTACCCAAAATGAAATTATATTACAAGATAACTTGCCGCTGTTCTAATAAACTACTATCCATGACTTAATCGACAGCGACAAGGGAAGCAGAAAGAAGGAAGCCTAGTCTACGTGGTCTCCGTCAACCCTCCTGATCTTGCCCACCTTGGACACGATGTGGGTGACACGAGCCTTCAGCGCTTCCTGGTCAGCTTCGGGCGACAAGGTCCGGAGGACGTTGTCAAGGTTGATCCCGGGATTGCGGAAGACGATCTTCGTCAACACTCGCTCCATAGTACCCATGCAAAGCCGGCGCGCCTCGTTCGCCAACTGCGTGGGGAGCTTCTCCCATAGTTGCGCGAGGGCCGGCGCCACTCCTCTGAAGAACAAACTCAGCTTGGCGCTGGGGGGGAGGTTCTCGTCGGGGGAGTACATGAGGTGCTCCGTCCCCAGCGCCACCATCTCCTTGTCGATGTTGGCGGCGGCAGCGACGAGCCCCTCGGTCCACTGCTCCACCGTCTGCTTAAAGTTATTTTGCGAGACGGCGACGCTGTCCAGCAATGCCCTCTCAGCGCGGAGATCCTCCTTCAGCTTCGTTTCACGGTTCCGGGCGCCATCAAGTGACTCAGTGAGGGTGGAAACCTTCAGCTCCAAGTCTGCAATGGAATCCTTGGCGTCATTGAGCTCCTTGCCCTTGTCGGAGAGACGGACCTGCAGCTCCGAGTGGCTGTGGGCGTCCTTCTCCCTTTCGAGTTTAAGCGCGACGACTTTCTCCTCGCTCGTCTTCAGGTCGAGCTCCAACTGCGCCACCCTCGCCTCCAGGTCCCTCTTGGCGGTCTCTACGGCAGCAGTGGCGTCCCTCGCCTCCTGCAGAGCCCCGCCAATGGATTGCTCGCGCGCGGTAAGGTCGTCCTCATGGCTATCGAGGTCGACCTTCCGCTGACTCAGCTCTCCTTCCCGCCGAGACAGATCCTCGGCGGCCAGTCGCTGCTGGTCCTCAACCTCGGCCTTCTCGAGGATGAACGCCTGGTGCGCCTCGGCGAGCTCGTCCCGCTCCTCCGCCAAGTTCCGAAGGGCCGCTTGGTTGATGGCGCGGAGCTCCGCGGCGCGCTTCTCCAAGTCGACGCCAGCCTTGGCAGCCAGAGCCTCTCGGGAATCCAGCTTGTCGTGCCTGGCCCGATACAAGGCCAGAAGCCGGCGCAGGAGCTGCTACTCTTCGGGCTCGCTGCTGCTGCCGGGCGCGTCGACAAGCCTCAGCCCGGCGGAGGCGAGGACTTCTCCATCGAAGATCTCCCCCTCCGCGGGCGCCCTTGATGAGGACGCCCACGGGACTTGGATGAAGACCCCGTTGGCGGCCTCCAGATAAATGCCCGGCCCAGTCGCGGCGGCGGAGGGGTCGGCGGCCGGTGTAGCGTCCGGCGCTCCTGTGGCCTCAGGGCCGTCAGTGCGGTCGCCGGTCCCCTCCCCAGCTGCCGCGTCGGAGGCCGCGGCGGTCTCATCGGCGGCTGGTTCGTCAGCGCCGGCCATCCCTCCAGCGGTGGCGGCGTCGCCAGCATTGCCGCGTGCGTCCTCCTTGGCGATGACCACTGTCTCCATCGGCTCCGGGGCGGGCGGATCTGACAGAAAAAGAAAAGAAGAATCATCAAGCAAATATCCAAAAAGAAGAATTCAAGAGAAGGAAAGTACAAGGGTTACCTGCGCGGGCCTCTTCAGTAATGGGGTCCCTCGCCGGGGAGTTCTCCCTTGGCGGCGTGGTAGTGGCCCCCGCCGGCGGAGGGCCGCTGGCGCCTTCCCTTGGCGGGGTGCCCACCCTTATCGGAGTGCTCACCCTTGGCGGGGTACTCGCCCTTGGCGGGGTACTCGCCCTTGGCGGAGTACCCGCCCTTGGCGGAGAGCTCTCCCCCACCGGGGAGCTCCTCCTTGGCGGGGATGGTGGGACGAGCGGCTCGTTGGGAGCAGTCTCTTGACGCTCCTGAGGCTGCGGCTCCACTTCTGCACAAGTCAACAAGCAAGCAAAACATTAGCAAAGATAAGAAACTCAAGCGCGCCCAACAAGCGAAGAAGTAAACATGAAGACTTACGCTGGGGGCTGCTCTGTGGAGCGGCAGGCTGATCCGGCAAGCTTGTCGCGGGCGCATCTCCTGCCACGGCGACGGGCTCGTCCTCCTCGAGATCAACCACCGGGATCTTGGCCCTCTTTGCCATCCTCTGGGTCAGGGTCCTGGAAGCCAAACAAGATCAGAGTCAGGCAAAGAGAATTCAAGACAAGAGCAACAAAAATCAAAAGAAATAAGAGCTGCGAGTGCTTACTCTTCCCCCTCCTTGTCGGAACTAAGGGCAGAGAAGTCGAAGTCCGCCTCGCGCGTCCCGCCGCGAGGAGCTGGAGGGGTGGGCTCCCTCGGGCGCTTGGCGAGCTCCGGAGCCGTGGGCTGAGAAGACCCCGCTCCGGTCGTCGCCGAAGACCGAGGGGCGGAAGGAACGCCGGAACCGGTTCGGGAAGATCCCCCTCCACTTGTCGCTGAGGCGCGGGGCGCCTCCTTGATGGCCTTGCTCGTCGTGGTGGTCCGCGTCGAGCGACGCTGCGGCTGCTGTCGGGGCGCCGGCTGCCTCGCCGTGTCACTGGTCTTGCGGAGGCGCTTCTTTGGCTGTGGCGGAGGACTCGGTGGTGGCGGGGAATTCTCTGAGGATGAGGAGGCGTCGTCAAGGTTCAGTGACCCGCCTGAGTCTTCGTCGGAATCGCCCGATTCGGCATGCTCCTCGGCGGGCTCGCTGGACACAGTGCCCTGCCCGGCAGCCTCGCTCTCCCCTGGAGGCTCCCCGACAGGCTCCCCGGCAGGCTTCAACAACTTGAGGATCTCTTCCTCCTTGGCCCTACTCACTGCATCCGCTGCTTCTGCCTCCTCCACGGAGTACCCAAACTCACCCGCGGCCTCAGCTGCGGCGGCCTCCTCCATCCTGCTAGCGATATACGCCACGTCCCGGTCGGTGGTCGCGCGGGTGAGACCCTTCTTCTCCTCGGGATTGATTGGCCGCTCAACCAGGTTATCGAAGAAAGTTTGCACGGTCTCTTCTGAAGGCGCCAGCCAAGTAGGATCAACCCCGTGGGAGTCGCACAGCGGCATTACCGCGCGGATGGCACTAAGTGAAGAGTTGTTGCATAAGGGAACTACTCCCCGCGACGGGGTAAACCACTCCGAGTGCTTGGGGTCATGCTTGAACAGCGAGCGGATCATTCCCTTGAGTTCCAAGACGGTGAAGTTGTAGTTCAGGCCGGGGCGCAGCCTCATGCGGTCTGCCTCGTTGCCGAACTCCCAAGCAGGCCTCTTCCTCTCCTGCAGGGGAGCAATGCGGTAGCGAAGGAAATCAGCCCCGACCTCACCTACAGTAAGATTGGATCGCCGGAGGCGGAGGATCCTAGTAACGACAATCTTCAGCTTCTCGTCCTTCGGGGCCAGATCACTCCAATCCTTGTCGCGCACTATTGCAGCTCGGCGCGGGGAGGTAAACTGCTGAGGTTCCTCTTCCATAACCCAGCACCAATCAGCCCTCCACTCTTCCCACTTGCCGCGGAGCTCTCCAATCAAGTACGCCTCTTTCTTGTTGAGCCTAAAGATCCAAGAGATGCCGCCGGACAGAGGAGACCCAGACTCTACTCTAGGTGTGAAGAAATGGTGGAAGAGAGCTACGTTGGGGTGGACTCTGACAAAGTTTTCGCACAGATGCACGAAAACAGCCAAGGTTAAGACGGCGTTCGGGGTGAAATCGAGAAGGTGGAATCCGTACGTGTTCATAACGTCGCAGAAGAACTCAGAGTACGGAGGGCAGAGGCCGCAATGGAAGAACAGAGCGAAGTAATGGTAACCTCCCGGATACATGTCGCAGGCTTCGGCGGGGAGGACCCTGGTGCGCGGGTGAGCCTTCGTCTCCCTCGCCCAGAACAAGTAGTACTTGTCCCTCAGCTCCCTCGCGCCGAGCCTCGGCGGGAAGACCACCATCTTCTTCCGCATCGCTGCTAGCTTCGCCGCCTTGTCGGACTTCGCGTTCTTCGCCTTGTCGCTCTTCGGGGCCATGGCGAAGACGGCGAGCGGAGCCGGCGATGCTGGGGAGGCTGGCGGCGGCGGAAGAGGGGTGGAGCTCGTCTCTCTCTCGACCTTTGGGGAGGCGGAGAGCGGCGGGGGTTTCTGGAGGTTGAAGACGCAATGAAGCAATGGGGGGAAACTGCCCCTGTTTCCTCTGCTTTTATGGGGGAGCGGGGGACGTTCCGCATTTTCCCATTAAAGAAACAGGCCACGATCTCTCCCATGACGCCGCAATCAACGCGTGCCATTAGGGAGGGATGCGGCGGATACGGAGTGGGATACGGCGCACCGTGGGCCGCGAGTGCCCGTGCACTGTTTTGGGCCTGGCCCAACAGCGCTCGGCACCGTGTGTGGCCCAGGCCCGGGGGCTCCTGTCGGTGTACTAAAGTAGGGGTACCTTAGTATCCCGACTTGTGCACGGGCAGTAGCAGCGTCCCATGGCAGGGCTCGCCACGCGCTCGCCAAGGCCCACTCTACTTCCTTTGGAGCCATTCAAGAACAAAGTATTCAAGTTAAGAAACAGGACCCCGGCAAGAGGAGCTTGCCGGAAAGGCCGCTCCAGGCTCAAGATCATCCCTTCAGCGCAAGACCCTCGCAAGAGGAGCTTGCCAGGAAGGCCAAAGAACAGCATTTCAGGAGACATGCCGTGGCGCATCGGGCGCCCCGGCAAGACCTGGAGAGCAATAAGCTTCCGGGCCCGACAAGGTAGCGACCGCGGCAAGGTGCTTGCCGCGGCAAGCTTTCACTGTGTGCCTGCGCTCCAGCTCATCTGGCCACGCATCGCCCTGGGGCCCTTCCTGGGGCACGTGGCGGATGGTCGTGCAGCCTGGGGTACACGGTGGCAAGCCACGATGACGAGGCTACCGTCGTGGCGAACGGAGACGCCCGGACGGACGCTTTTTACACTGTTTTAGGGCGACGGCGACGGGCATTCAATGCCCTTGTCCCCCACCGTCTGGGTTAGGTATAGACCACTGTGCATACACTGTACATGCACTGTTACAACTACCACCAATTTTACGCTTTTACCCTCACTTACGTTGACACCTGTCGGTGACCCCTTTACCTACAAAAGGAGGCCCATGCACAACGTAGAGGAGGTTCCGAAAAACTTGATCACTCCCACGCTCGGTATAGCTAGTACTATAGATGTTCTTGCTCCCGAGCCAAGAACTCAATAACAAACCAAGGCAGGAGTAGGGTTTTACGCATCCGTGCGGCCCGAACCTGGGTAAACTGCTCGCGTGTGCGCCTCGATCTGCTCTCTGTGCTCCCTCCGCTCCCTTGTTGTACCTAAAAGGGGCTCCGGTCCCATAGGTGTCCGTGGGCGATCAGTTTCCCCGTCACTTGTTGTGATGAATTGAGTTTTCCCTTTGAGATTTTTTTGATTGAATACTTTTATGGATTTGCGAACACTTGATGCATGTCTTGCTATGAATACGCATGGTGACAACGGGGTATCATATTAACTCACTTGATATCTGATTTGGCACTCAACTTGCGGATTCCCGCGATGACATTGGGGTAATCTATGAATAGGGGTTGATGCACGTTCTTTTCTTTGTTTTTCTGGTAGAAATCGAGGTGCACTTTTTGAGGTTCTTTGTGTTGGATTGAGCATTATGAATTTGAAATTGTTTGATGCATATCGTATAATTAACCCACGAATACTCGTGGTGACATTGGAGTATCTAGGTGACATTAGCATTGGTTGATATGTGTCATATGGTGTTATTTTAGTATGAACTCTTGATTGGATTGATGGGAAAGAATAGCTTGTGTTATTTTTGTAAGAACTCTAGGATAGATCGAACGGAAAAATAGCTTTGAGGTGGTTTCGTACCTTACAAACAATTTCTTCTTATGTTCTCCGCTAGATAAGAACGCTCGGGTGATTCTTCATGGCACGTTGAGGGATGGTTCTGTGATCCAATTATATTAGCATTGTTGTGAGATTGCACTATTGAAAGTACGGACCCTAGGCCTCATTTTCAAGCATTGCAATACCGTTTGTGCTCCGTTTTTCACTTTCTACCTTGCTGTATTTTATTGTTACTATTACAAAAAACCAATATCTACTATCATTACTACACTTGTATCACCATCTCTTCGCCGAACTAGTACACCTATACAATTTCCCATTGTATTTGGTGCGTTGGGGACACAAGAGAATTTTTGTTATTTGGTTGCAGGGTTGTTTGACAGAGACCATCTTCAGCCTACACCTCTCACGGATTGATAAACCTTAGGTCATTCACTTGAGGGAAAATTTGCTACTGTCCTACAAAACTCTGCGCTTGGAGGCCCAACACGAGTCTACAAGAACAAGTTATGTAGTAGACATCAAGCTCTTTTTTGGCACCGTTGCCGGGTAGGTGAGTGCTTGAATGTATATCTTTTGATCTTGCAATCGAATCTTTTAGTTTCTTGTTTTATCACTAGTTTTGTTTTGTAAAAGAAAACTACAAAAAAAATTGAATTGAGGTTGCATCATATTATTGATCATATTTATAATATCTTCCTTGAAAATGATGGTCCAGAAAATTGTGCTCAATAGTTAGAAGAAGAAGTCAATAAAATGTTTGGAACAAAATATTTGAATGATGAGCATGATTGCAATGTTATTAGTATGAATTCTTTGAAAATACATGATGCTAATGATATGCAAAGCCATAAGCTTGGGGATGCTATATTTGATGAAGATGATATTTTTAATCCCCCATGTTTTGATGAGAGAATTTATTATGATGATAGCATGCCTTCTATTTATGATGATTATATTGATAAAAGTGGATTTGGAGAGCTCATGACTTTATTTAGTGATGAATCCACTACTTTGGAGGATGTTTCAATTGACTATGATAACAAAGTTTATATCTATGATGATTATATATGGTGATGACATGTATGCTATATTTAATAATGATAACCATTAAACTTGTCATCATGATTTTAATTTTCAATCTCATGATAGTTATTTTGTTGAGTTTGCTCCCACTACTATTCATAAGAATAAATTTGCTTATGTGGAGAGTAGCAAAATTTATATGCTTTTGCATCTTGAAAAGAATGATTTATGTGATGGCTATATTGTTGAATTCATTAATGATGCCACTGAAAATTATTATGAGGGAGGAACATATGCTTGTAGGAATTGCAATAATACCAAGTTTCCTCTCTATGGGTTGAAAATTTTGAAGTTGTGCTTGTTTTGACTTCCTATGCTAGTTGATTCTTGTTCTCATAAATTGTTTGCTCACAAAATCCTTATGCATAGGAAGTGGTTTAGACTTAAATTTTCGTTCCATGTGATTCATGATGCTCTCTTTCATGTTTCAATTCTTATCTTTAATGTGAGCATCATTGAAATCATCATGCCTAGCTAAAAGGCATTAAAGTAAAAAGCGCTTGTTGGGATACAACCCAACACTTATACCTACTATTTTTGTGTGTAACATGGTTAATCTACTATAGTAATCATGTTGTATAGCTTTTGTTTCAATAAAGTGTCAAGCAAAGCCTTATGTTCATGTTGGGTGATAGTAGATTTCATCTTGCTGAAAAATAGAAACTTTTGCGCTCGCGAGAAAAATTCTTTTTTGTAACTGAAGAGTGCTTTTAAGTTGATTATTTTTGCAAAAGTTTAATGTACAAATTGTACACGTGTTTATATTTGTTTCAAGATTTTTAGAGTTGCAGAAGTATGGTGAATGTTTAGATCATTACAGACTGTTCTGTTGTTGACAGATTCTATTTTCAATGCATAGTTTGCTTCTTTTCTAGTTTTTATGGCTTATATTGATCAATATAACTTGTAGAAATGATATGCTACAGTAGGCATTGTGTGAGAACAATTATGAATCTTGTCTTTGACAGTACCCAAAGTGAATGATTTGTTTTATCATACTAACCCATTTCACGAAGTTTTCTTAAGTTTTGTGTGATTGAAGTTTTCAAGTGTTGGGTGAGATATTGACATGAGGAGAATAAGGAGCAGCATGACCGTAAGCTTGTGGATTCCAAATTCACCCCAAGGTAATCTTAAAGGAATACACAAGCAACTAAGCTTGGGGATGCCCCAGAAGGCATCCCCTCTTTCATCTTCAACATTACCGGCAACCTCACATTGAGCTATCCTTCCATTCGTCACAAGATACGAGTTTTGCTTGGATCATCATTTTATTTTGTTAGAATTTGCTTGCTGTTATTTACAATAATTTTTTGTACCTTTTATTTCAATAAAATTGTCAAGGATATCCTTTACCATGCTTATTTTGCAAGTCTACATGTTGTTGTTTGAAAACAGAAAGTTTGTCGCCATTGCAAAAATTCCCAAGAAAAGTAAGAATGTGATAAAGCGTTGAAAATTTTTACACATCACGATATGATTAATTTCCTATGGCATGTTAAATTTTGAAAAACAAATTGAGTTAGGGAAGTATGCATGCTCTTGCATTGTTTACAAAGTGTAGTGTTTTGACAGATTGTTGTTATGTTTGCATTGTTTGCATATGTTTGAGTGTTTAACGATTATATTTGGGGATAGGAGTATTAAATATGCAGAATCATTTAGTATGCAATGTTAAATTATAATTTTAGTCATTTTCTACAGTAGAGGATAATAAGGTTTTGCATTGATTTATATTAACTTATCTCATGAGTTCTTGTTGAGTATTGTGTAAATGAAGCTTTTGAGATTTAGGAAAACCGTGATATGAGAAGAATTAAGGAGAAACAAAAGCTCAAGCTTGGGGATGCCCAAGGCAACCCAAGATAATATTTCAAGAAGTCTCAAGCATCTAAGCTTGGGGATGCCCCGATAGGCATCCCACCTTTCTTCATCAACAATTATCGGTTGATCCTTAGTTTTTGCTTCTTCACATGACATGTGCTATTCTTGAAATGTCATTTTATTTTGTTTCCTTGCTGTTTTAATAAAATACTTTGGTCCAATAGTTTTTAAATAAAATAGAGCCACCAAATAGTTGCCAGGGAGGCTAAGTAAGCGGCATTCACATTCCGTCAACGAAGCTCTTTTCTATGGAGTTGCTCTAATGCTTCACATATATATATTTTTAGCATTGTGTGCTTTAGTATTTTTGAAGAAATTCTCTCATGTTTCAATTAAATTAATTTGAGAGAAAGAAATATTACGCTCGTGATCTTCATTTATATCTTTTTGGAGTAGGTTGTCATTTACTCTTGTGCTTCTCTTATATCCTACGAGTAAATTCTTGAATAAATTAAATGTCATGAAGTTGAAATCATATCATGCCTAGTGGTTGCTTCACATTGGGTTTAGAAAGTGAAATCTTTTGAGGCTTGACAATCAAAATATTGGTCATACAAGCAATTCACGAATAATTAGTATAAGGAACAGAACTTTCACATGCAAATACACTATCTTGGAAAACTTTGGTGATTGTGAGCCCCCATCAAAATATTGTATGCCAAAATTGTTGACGTTCGACAAGGAAGACAACGTAATGGTTTATGTTTCTTCATATTCACATAGAAGTTATATTGTTATAGATCCTTTAGCATGTCGTGGTTGCCCCCCATCTTTGCTAGCCAAAAATTCCGCACCAAGTAGAGATACTACTTGTGCATTCAAAAACCGTTAAACCCAAATCTTATCTTCAAGAGTCCACCATACCTACCTAAGGATTGAGCGAGATCCGTCAAGTAAGTTGTCATCGGTGCAAAAATGCATTAAAAATCGCTTCTAAAACTGTAAGATCATTTAGTGTAAGTGAAAATTGAGCGTTGTACAAACTTGTGATGGCAAATAATAAAAGCGACAGACTACATAATAAAGGTTGCTATCATAAGGGGCAATATAACTTGATGTTCTTTTGCACTAAGGGATTGAGCGTACAAACAACTAAGTGCATGGCAACCTCTGCTTCCCTCAGCGAAGGGACTATCTTTTACTTTTGAGTATTAACTTTTATGCAAATATCCAAAGTTTTTCTCTCTATTCCATTTTATTTTTCTCCTTTGGCAAGCATCTTGTGATGAGGAAAGATCTAGGTACATATGTCCAGCTGAATATGGGTAGCATGAGTTATTATTGTTGACATCACCCAAAGGTGAATATGTTGGGGGCGAAATTACAAGGCCCTATCTTTTTATGTGTTCGGTTGAAACGTTTTGCTCATGTGTATGCGATGAGTGGTTGCAATCATTGAAGACTATATGTTGGTTGAGTATGTGGAGCTCTTACTTGAACTCTGTTGAATAAGTTGGATTACAATTGCTTGGTGACTGATGATACGTCTCCGCTATATCTATAATTTTTTATTGTTTCATGCCAATATTATACAACTTTTACATACTTTTGGCAACAATTGATATGATTTATTAGGACTAACTTACTAATCCAATGCCCAGTGCCAGCTCCTGTTTTTTCATGTATTTGTATCGCATAAAATCCATATCAAACAAAATCCAAACGCGATAAAAATGTACGGAGAATTATTTTGGAATATATGTGATTTTTAAGAGGTGGAATCAACGGAAACGGGGGGGCCGTAGTGCCCACAACCAACTAGAGCATGTCCCAGTGAGGAAAGGATGATGGAGACTATGATTCCCCCCTCCGGCGGAGCTCCGGAACAAGCCCCAAGATGGGATCTCACGGGAACAGAAGGTTGTGGCGGTGGAATTAGTGTTTCCACTGTTGCCTCGATGTTTTCAGGGTATATGGATATATATATAGGAGGAAGGAGGGCATTGGGGGAGCCAGAGGGGGCCCACGAGGGTGGGGGCATGCCCAGGGGGAGGGGCGCGCCCTGGACCCTCGTGGCCCCCTCCTTCGTTCCCTCGCGTGTACTCAAAGTCTTCTGTGAAGATACAGTCCCAAAAATAACTCTCCCGAAGGTTTCATTCGGTTTGGACTCCGTTTGATATCCCTTTTCTGCGAAACCCTAAAATAGGCAAAAACAGCAATTTGCACTAGGCCTTGGGTTAGTAGGTTAGTCCCAAAATAATATATTAGTGTATAATAAAGCCCATTAAACATCCAAAACAGAATATATAATAGCATGGAACAAATTATAGATACGTTGGAGACCTATCAGTTGTTTCTAGGCTGTGAAGCTCATTTCGAGCTATAGCGAAAATTCTTCTGCCTCGTCGGTTGTGCCGAGGTGTGGCGCATAGCAGGGACAGGTTACCTGTCCGGCAATCCGAAGAAGCCATCCGAAGAGTGGCCCTTGGAATGGTTTTATATTGAAGACGTTCTTCCGGACCCAATCCGGCGCGGCCTTCCCGAATTCACCAGCGCTCCTTTAAAGAAGCGTTTCAACTAGCGTCCCCGAAGCCTCATGGAGGAAGATAGTGCAGAGGTTAAAAGGTTGGTAAGCAAGATCAGAGTACTTGCCCACTCCTAGCTGGCAATAATTGAAGTAATGGTGATCTCAATAATGCGATGCGTTCAGCCACTTCAATCTAGAGGATTTCCTATGTGGCGTTATAGTGGGCAGGATGATGCCTCGTGCTGTCTCCGAAAAGGTCCGGACAATCCTGCCATGCTGGCCGCCATCCTAGCCGACCTTCACAAAGGGGAGAAGGAAGACTTTCTTCGCCTGAAATGTCGGGAAGGTTTCTCAATGTACAACCCCATTGACTGGGTGAGTCTTCCTTTGATTGCCAGTTTTTGCTCAATTTCTTTTCTAAGACATGCTAACCGAACTGAATTCGGCTATATCTAGTAGGAGTGGAGGAAGGAGGTTGAAGGAATTCATATCCCTATTTCGCAGCCAGAGGACCAGGTTCAAGACATGGATCCTGGATTTGAAGAAGATCCGGACATATGCATAGAATTTAAGCATTGGTTTTTACTAGGCGAGCCATGATGGCACTGAAATGGCCATTGTTGCCGATTACCCTGGCCTTCTTCCATCCTCCCATGTTAGTACCCGGGAGACATCTTCTCAAAGAGAACCTTCCCATCGCGCATCACCCACCGCACTATCTCTTGCTCAAAAGGGGTGGCCCTCGTCCCACCGTACTGCATCAAGGGCTTCTTCTAGGAAGGCGACGCCCGCTCAGGGCGAGCCTTTGAAACGAAAGGTGACCGGACACAGCATCGAACCTCCTCCTTTATCGAAAAGGTATAATTTTTTAACATAAGCTCGGTGGTAAGGCTGGATTGTAAAATTTTCCGATTTGTCTTATTTTAGGAGAAGCATATGCCGTACTGTGTCCGGGGATCGTGCTGGCCATGCTCCAAACAATCCGGCACCTGTCCCATCCCCAAGGACTAGGGTTGATACGGGTCTAACACCGGACTGTCCTCTCCAAGAGGATTCGGATGAGGTATCTGTTACCAGTTCTGAAGTGGAAAGCGCGATGAATCATCGGCAGCAAAAAGCAGCCATGCGTGATCCAACTTTTACTGAAGAGACATTCAACGCCCTCAGTTCTGCGAATGCATATATCCGAGCTGCTCGAGACGGACTTGCCGAAGCCACTCACCAGCTTTCAAAGGATATGCGGATAAGAATGTGTAGATTCAATAATCATATGCCAGTAGCCCCCGAGACTTGAAACAGTTGGCCCAACTAATTTAAGGATTGCTATATCCTGAGGTACTCAAGGAAAAGAATAACGCATTATCCAAGGAGCTTGAAGAATGGAAGACCAAGTTAACTATTGTCACCACCAAATTGGAAGATTCGAAGAGGTCCAAAAAGGGCTTTGATGGTAAGAACAATAGTGTCCGGAAAGTATGATCCTGCACCAATCAATGATTTTTAAATATATATTGTTTTAACTTCAGCAGCAGGGTCGACAGACCAATTGGGGGAGATGCTAAGGGCTGCTCTGGCGGACAAAAAACACGCCGAAGGTCAAGCGGTCGCTGGTCAACGTGTATTGACACGGACCATAGAGGAGAATAAAAAACTGCATGATGCAAATATCAAGCAAGCCGAAGAGCTAAAGGACATACGAGCCGAACTCTCGGATGCCTTGAAAGAGAACATGAAGCTAAAAGGCAGCATATTCAGTATGTCCTTGAACCTAGCTTTCGTATAGTCCATTGATTCAGAGTATTTACAAAACAATTCCTGTAAGTTTGTTATCTGGGCGGCCCGAGGGAGAAGTGTCTGGATTTCAAGGTGACCTGTTGCCAGAGCTCTCCAAGGTACACGAGCAAGCTCGGAAAGCCATGAAGAACATGGCCAAAGCCTTATGGCCAGCCGATTCACCTCCAGAAATTATGGATGAACTGGAGAATTTATTCAAAGGAGCTCGGCGCCTCTTTGAACTGTGGAAGGCATCAGCATGTCAAGAAGGTACTCGAGAAGACTAGGCTATTGTGAAGACACGCTACACCGGACTTGAACCAAATCATATGGCCCGGGTTGGACCTCAAGGACCAGACTGATAAGAAATTTCCGTGAGCTTGGTATATGACCAAGCAAAGACAGCCGCCAAATTTTCACAACAAGACTATAAATTAGACAGTCTTATAGATGGTATAGATGAAGAGTAGGGGTTTGATTCCACGTAACAATGTACTTCATCATCAAACTTATCTCCGACCGAATTTATTAAAAGATTGTCATGGCAAGCCTACCGCTTTAACCTCCGAAACCCAAGGACTGGATTGTTTCCAAATACTATACTTGTGGTCAACACATGGTATGTTCGGAAACTAGGCAGTCCAGTCATAATTGCTTGAACATACAAGCTGTGTCCGGGGAGTTATGTTATATTACCATTTAAGATACCAAACACCTTCTAGAGAGAATAGTTCTGTTAAGGCTTCCTTTCCCTGGGTCGGCATGCGTATATACGCGTGCCTAGGCTTTGATCCTAGAAAATAGGATTATAGGAAGCCTATCATATGAGATTGAAAGATTATTTGCCAAAAAGCGATTCGTCATTTGTCCGCCGACCAAAGGTTTCCTTAAGAATGCTAGCTTTCGGCTTCACCCGTCTGAGGTACGGATCCGGATTACCCAGTTGTAACAATCGTAGAGGTGCTCCCTTTACACCCTAGCCGAACAATTGGGAACGTAGAGTATAAACACAGGAGCCAGGCAACCCAACATGGCAAAAACTTAAGTCATAAAGGTGCATATAATGACGAAGAGACTGTATGAAACAGACGACATGAATATTGTAAGCAATAAGCTTTTAATAATGAGCTCTGTTATAGAAGCCCCCAGGTATTTTGAGGCATATACATTTGAGGATGCTTTACCCCTTAACAATTTTGTTCAGCCGAACACTTTCCAGTTAGGAAAAGTAAGAAATGAATAGGAAAGATAAAATTTAACAAGGGATAAGACCTAAACTGAAAAAGAGATAAAAGGTGCTACTGAACTATCCATAGAATAGTCGGAGCGTCGCAGTGTTCCATGGATTCGTCTCAAGGTGATTGTCTAATGCGTTTCGAAGGCGATATGCTCCTCCGGTAAGTACTTCGTCAATAATGAAGGGGCCATCCCATCTTCGTTTGAGCTTGTACTTTTTCTTCTCCGGGAGGCACAAAACAATTTCACCAACATTGTATGTTTTGGCCTGCACTTCTCTGCTTTGGTATCGCCTGGCCTGTTGTTGATAGAATGCGGAACGGGCCTGCGCAAAATCGCGCTCCTCTTCGGGACCGTCTAGGTCATCCTGCCAATCAAGATTGGCCTCTCGCTCTTCATTCATGCACACTCGAGGTGAGTCATGCATAATATCGCATGGCCAAACAGCCTCTACGCTGTACACCATGAAAAAAGGCATGTATCCGATTGTCCAGTTAGGTGTGGTCCGCAGCCCCCAGAGTACGGAGTCGAGCTCCTCAACCCGGTGTTTATCTGACTCCCACAGGGAGCACACCAATCGGGGTTTAATGCCGCTCATTATCAAGCAATTGGCCCTTTTGACTTGATCATTTGTTTGAGGATGGAACATGGAGGCATAATCAAGTTTAATGCCTAACTTGCTGCACCAATTTTTCACCTCATCATCTATGAAGTTGGAGTCGCTATCTATGATAATACTGTGTGGGACACCAACGGTGTACTACACTGGATATAAAATCTATCACTGGCCCTACCTCAGCTGTTCTGACTAGCTTGGCTTCTATCCATATAGTGAATTTATCCACCATGACCAGTAAATATTTCTTTTTGTGGCTTCCCCCTTTAAGAGGTCCAACCATATCGAGCCCCCAGACCGCAAAGGAACAAGTAATGGGGATGGTTCTCGGAGTAGTGGGAGGCGTATGACTTTGATTTGCGAAAAGCTGGCATCCAACACAATGTTGGACTACGGTTTGAGCATCTGCTCGAGCAGTTGGTCAGAAGAAACCAGTTCAGAAAGCTTTGCTTACGAGACCCCGAGCTGCGGCGTGATGGCCGCTCATGCCAGCGTGTATTTCGGCTAGAAGTTGTTGTCCCTCCTCTTCGAAGATGCAGCTTTGGAGAACACTAGTAGTGATTTTCTTGTATAATTCACCTTCGTGAACTTTATAGGCTTTAGAACGCCGAATTATGCGGCAAGCCTCATTTTGGTCATCGGGGAGCTCCTGGGGGCTATTACAGCCATGATCTCATGCACCGAGGATGTTTTTTTCCATATGTCATGGTACTACGTGTGACAGTAAGAATAGGGGGTGTGTATGAGAAGGCAAGATCTTAATTACGGTGAGGTTGTTGATACGTCTCCAACGTAGCTATATTGTTTGATTGTTCCATGCTATTATATTATCTGTTTTGGATGTTTAATGGGCTTTATTATGCACTTTTATATTATTTTTGGGACTAACCTACTAATCAAAGGCCAGGTGCAAATTGTTGTTTTTTTTCCTATTTCAGTGTTTTGCAGAAAAGGAATATCAAACGGAATCCAAACGGAATGAAACCTTTGCGAGGATCGTTTTTGGGACAAACGCAATCCAAGAGACTTGGAGTACAAGTCTGGGAAGCCACGAGGTGGCCACGAGGCAGGAGGGCACACCTAGGGGGGTAGGCGGGGCCCCCACCCTCGTGGGCCCCTCATAGCTCCACCGACATACTTCTTCAGCCTATATATACTCATATACCCTGAAAACAACCGAGAGCACCACGAAACCCTATTTCCACCGCCGCAACCTTCAGTACCCAAGAGATCCCATCTTGGGGCCTTTTCCAGAGCTCCACTGGAGGGGGAATCGATCACGAAGGGCTTCTAAATCAACACCATAGCCTCTCCGATGATATGTGAGTAGTTTACCATAGACCTTCGGGTCCATAGTTATTAGCTAGATGTCTTCTTCTCTCCCTTTGGATCTCAATACAAAGTTCTCCTTGATCTTCTTGGAGATCTATTCGACTTTTTGCGGTGTGTTTGTCGAGATTCGATGAATTGTGGGTTTGTGATCAAGATTATCTATGAACAATATATGATTCTTCTCAGAATTCTTATATTCATGATTTAATATATTTGCAAGTCTCTTCGAATTATCAATTTGGTTTGGCCCACTAGATTGATCTTTTTTGTAATGGGAGAAGTGCTTAGCTTTGGGTTCAATCTTGCGGTGGCCTTTCCCAGTGACAGCAGGGGCAGCAAGGCACGTATTGTATTGTTGCCATCGAGGATAAAAAGATGGGGTTTATGTCATATTGCATGAGTTTATCCCTCTACATCATGTCATCTTGCTTAAGGCATTACTCTGTTCTTATGAACTTAATACTCTAGATGCATGCTGGACAGCGGTCGATGTGTGGAGTAATCGTAGTAGATGCAGAATCGTTTCGGTCTACTTGTCATGGACGTGATGCCTATATATATGATCATGCTTCGATATTCTCATAACTATGCGCTTTTCTATGAATTGCTCGACAGTAATTTGTTCACCCACCGTAGAATATGCTATCTTGAGAGAAGCCCCTAGTGAAACCTATGGCCCCTGCGGTCTATTTTCCATCATATTAATCTTCCGTCAACTAGTTATCTTTTATTTTGCAATCTTTACTTTTCAATCTATACAACAAAAATACCAAAAATATTTATCTTATTATCTCTATCAGATCTCACTTTTGCAAGTGGCCGAGAATGGTTTGACAACCCCTGTATCACGTCGGTTGCAAGGTTCTTATTTGTTTGTGCAGGTACTAGGGACTTCCGTGTAGTCTCCTACTGGATTGATACCTTGGTTCTCAAAAACTGAGGGAAATACTTATGCTACTTTGCTGCATCACCCTTTCCTCTTCAAGGGAAAAACAACGCAAGCTCAAGGGGTACTAGTTGTACACTCGAGTTTACGATTTGAGGCCCCTCTCGGAGGAGGTAAAAGACCTACGTCTCGGTGCCCTGAAGCGGCCAACTAGAATATGGATTCGTGTGTTACAGGTGTGCGAACCCTTGTATCAGAGGAGGGGTGGCTTATATAGAGTGCGCCAGGACCCCAGCCATTCCCCATTACATAGAGTTCAATGTACATTAAGACATGATGTTACTAATAACACCAGCTTTAAAGAGCTATAAATGACCTTTAAGACTACAGAGTGAATGCCTGACCGTTGACATTCTGAGTGACTTTAGATCTTTTGTACTCCGAGTGGTTTCTTTTATGGTCAAGTGACTTCATCCTGGTCGAATGGAATTGGGGTATCCGAGTGAGATAAATGGTCAAGTGGATTGCACTCTGAGGTTAGTTTACTCAGTATTCTTTGTTATACATTGCATCTTCCTGATTCTAGGGTAGTGACCTTGGGTAGATTGTCTTCGTCAGGCCAATTACCCTACCGTACGTCTATGGCATTGTCATTAGCCCTGAAATGGATTGAGGTCCGAGTGAAAAGAGAGTTGAAGTTGATCCCATCCTTATTCTTATGCTTCGGAGGCATTTTTCCTTGAGTCTGGGAATTAGGCTGAACCTTCAACTTTATTTCAGTCGCCCTGATCGATTCAGAAGTCGTCGAGTGCACTATGCTGGTAATCTTGGAGTGTTGATATGGTACAAAATCTTCGGCGTGATTGATTACTTTGCGATTCTCGGATCTCACGGGATACAAAATTCGTGGAAGCGCGCGGGACGGAGCACGCCGCAGTAAATGGAGTGGATTAATAGGGGCGCCTCGATTCTCGTGCCACCTTTTTTGCCACGTATCAGATGTGCGACTGTTATGGGATTTGACACGATCGCTTGGGTCCACAAGTCAGTCACTCGAAAACAGGCCTATAAAAGGCGTCGAGGTCGATGCGTTCGCACAGTGCGCCTTATTCTCCTTCTTCTTCCTCTGCTTCTCCACCGCAATCCCGTCTGCTCTCGACGCCGTTGCTCCGCCCGTACGCCGCCCGTCGCAATGGGAAAGGACAAGACGACGGCCCAAGAGCACGTGAAGAAGGCGACGGCGGCAGCAAAGGGCAAGAAAACGGTTCGAGGATCGTTGTCGAGGTCCGGTCTACCGCCACGTTGGATCCATGGAGACCGGATTTGATATATGATCCAGAAGGAATATTTGGAAGACCTAGCCGTTGTGGGCTTGATTGCCCACAGATGATGGAGGTTGGCGGGGAGGGAGATCGAGCCTCAACCATAGTAGGGTGTGTGTGTTCTCCTCGCAACTCATGTCAACCGTGGTTTCACTTTGCCTCCGCACCCGTTTTTCCGGGGTTTCTTGAACTTTTTTGGTGGCCAATTTCATCATTTCTCTCCCAACAGAATCACATACCTCGATGCGTATGTCTCTCTGTGTGAAAACATGTTGGGCTGTCGACCGCATTGGTGTTTATTCAAACACAACTTTACATGTCGTTCCCATTCTGTGAAGAAGGCAAACCCAACTGACGAAAAGACGCACGTAATCCAAATGTGCGGGGGTTTAGCGATTCAGACGAGGGGTAGGAGTACTTTCTCTCCAATGACTCTTCCTGAGTCGGTTAGGGGGTGGCAGTCAACCTGGTTCTACTGCAAACATGTTCTGACTCCGGTCTAGTCGATTGGTCTTCCCCCTTCACCTTGGATCGAGTCCGCCAGCCCTCTTCGTTAGTCGTGACTCTAGCAGAGAAAGGAGACGTGTCAATGTTAGTCTACCCAGTAGTCCAATTAGTCCGCGATGGTGTGACCGGCATGCATTTGTTAGTGGTGTTTCTCAGTTGACGCATCCATACTCTCTAGGCCCGCTATCATCCGATGTGGATGTACTCGGGTGCTGGTGACACCGCTCGAGTCCACACAGTGGAGGTCACCGAGGAGACGGTAGCACAATGGCTGAAGTGTATTACTGGAAACAAAGACAACCCCAGGGGGTCCAGAAGAGTTGCCCCATTTGACGCCAACAATGAGCCGGACAAGATCTGACCTTTGTTACCGAGTGTCTTTCTATTCTGATTTGCAACTGCCCTTGAATCTGATTGATGCTTGTTTAACTCCTTGCCTTGCAGATTTATACTGAGAAGTACTCGATACCAAACGGGGAACAAGTAAAGGAGGGGCTGGAGAGCGCTGATGAGAGTGGCGACTGGCAATCCCCCGACGATAATGAAGATGATAGTGACGACTCGGATGATAGTGGGGAAGTCGACTCACCACCTTGCTCAGGACGGCGATCCAAAAGGTATCAAGACCCTGCAAGTGGTCAAGGCAAGGCAGCTCCTCCAAGCACACAAGTGCAAAAACGCACTAGGACTTCGACTTCAGAGCCGTCTGAAAAGGCCGCCAGGCAACCCAAGATAACCCCCTCAAAGCCTCGGAAGACCTTGCCCAAGATCAAGGTGGACGTTCCCGTCGCTTCTGCATAAGTGTATTGCTTTCCCTCTTTGCTTGAGAACTTCTATGTTTGTGGTGGATTCAGTCGCTTGTCTAACCGAGTGAATTCTGAAACTGTCAGCGCTGCTACTTCTGGGACTTCCATGGACATTTACAAGGATCACAATGACGAGGAAACTGAAGACGCCGCCACTTCCAAAGTGGGTATAACTCTACAATTTTTCCCCCACTTTATCAATTGAACTGTCGGTCAACCAAACTCTTACGGTCGAGTCATTTTACAGCGATGCAAAATGTCATTGAACTTCTAGATAACGATGAAGAGGAGCCCCAGAAGACCACGAGAAGGAAGGGCAGGACTTTGAGCAGGCGGTTGCCTGCCAGCAAGGTACGTCAGTCGACATCAGCGCCAGAAGCAGTCAACCAGCAATCCAAAGAACCAATTCGAGCTTCTGTTTATTTTGCCAACCCTATGTCGACTGATCGTCCTTCGGCATTGACCGCTCAAGTCCTTGCTCTGACCGTGCAACTCCATGCTTCAGATCCTCTGGCTGCTTCGACTATTCCACCAACTTTGCTCTTTGTTACCCATCATGTCCCAAAGGACCTAGTGAGTGCTGCTAATGAAGCTATACACCAAGCAGGCCTAATGATGGAACAAATGAAGGTTGTGCATGAAGCTAGCAAGGCTGCCTATAGTGCCAGGTCTTCTCTTCGAATCAATGTCTAGGTGAGTTCTTTGCTCTGCTAGGATATTCTTCCTGAAAACTGCTGCTTTATTATTTGCAAGATGTGTGTGGATGAGTGTTTGGAACTTTTAATGTGAATCTATCATGAATCTACATCTTGCAACCGTTCACCCACTGGGTGCTTTAACGTTTCCTGTATAGTTCTTGCACTTGAGTCGACTAGGTCGCGTTGAATGTATCTTTGAACCAGTGGGGGCACGTACAGTGCAGCCACCGTGTGTCGTCCCCGAGACCGTCGTCGAATGATTTGATTCAGCGGGGGTGTTTGTTAAAAAATATTGCCTTCATAGTTCTTCCAATCGGTCCAGACAATTCGTGCTGAGTGAGATTCGTACTAGTGGGAGCACGCCAAGTGCACTCACTCAGTGTAGTCCAAGAGACCGCGGTCCACTGCGGGCAATCGGTGGTGGTCAAAGAATAAGTGTTGCCGTTTTTTTTCTTTTCGACTAAGCGGCCATGTCGAGTGTAAAGTCGAACCAGTGGGGGCACGCAGAGTGCACCCACTGGGTGTAGTCCCCGAGACTACTGTTGAATGTTTGATTCAGCTGTAGTCTTAGAACTCTTTTTGCCGCAACAACTTGAACTTGTATCTCATTACTCGGAAGTAATAGATCTTCATTTCTGTCGACTCACATGTCTCATTTGTTGACTTCGGAAATCTTCTGAGTTCGGAGCTCGGTTTGCTGAATTGGAGAAGAAACAAATGCAACTCAATCTCAATCGGGAGCTGTCCAAGAAGAACTTGCAAAAGGCTAGGGATGAAGGAGCTGCCATGGGAGGTAAAAAATGATCGACTGTTCTCCTTGTCATATTTTCTGTTCATCTTTTGAACCGAGTGACTCCACTCGAACAGATGTGCATAGTGAAAACAGACAACCCCAAGCTCGTCTGAAGAATGTTTTTTCTTTAGAAAAATGAAGCAGGCTCTAGAGAAAAAGGACCTTGACCTTGCAGCAGCGCAGAAGACAACGCGAGAGAAAATTGAACTTGCTGACCAGAAGCTGGCTTCAGTCGGCAAGTTAGAAGAAGAAAATGCCAAGCTGAAGACTTCCATTGATGAGGCCAACAAAGAAGTCTCGCAACTGAAGAAGGACAAGGTGGCCCTGACCGACAAAGTTGGAGATCTCACTAAGAAGAGGGACGAGCTGGAGACTTAACTGGGAGGACTCGCCAATAAGATGTTCCTTATGCATGAAGGTACTTCCCCTTGTCCGACTGATTTGCAACTACCGACTCATCATATCGCTGTCAACTCACCATTTTCCGTGTGTGCAGAATTTTTTCGTAACTTCGAGGAAGAGACTGGGCGGATTGAGACGAACCAGGATCCCATTAACTCCCCTGTCAAGGACGAAGCTGCGATGAACGTGCCGCAACTGGTATCACACCTTGCCAGCATTATGGATTATCTTGCACGACTGAAGGTGGCGGTGTCACGGATTGACACGGAGCTCTGGCCAGCTGTGACGTTCCAGAATGATCTCGAGTCTCTAATGGCTCGACTCAATGAAATCCCTGGTCGAGTGCAAGAGTGGAAGAAGTCGTCTGCTGACTGTGGTGTTGATGTAGTTCTATCCTTAGTCCGAGTCCATTGCAAGGAGGTTAGAGAAGAGAAGCTGTCGGCACACAAGGTCGTCAACACCAAGAAACTTCAATTCCAATCCTTCATGGAGACCTTTATCGGCGCAGCTACTTGCATTGCAGATGTTATTGACTTGGACAGTTTGTCGATCCAACAAGCCCTACTCCGGCCGAGTGAACAAACTTGATGACTTACTTTTATTTGCCTCGGAATGCCGAGTGGTTTTGTAACTATTAAACTCGTTCGGGCCTGACGCCAAAGTACTTTTGTTCATGGTTCTGAACTTTGCTGGATTTATCCGAACTTGAATTTTCTTGGAGTATGATTGCCTTGTTTTCACCACTTTCAGATCTCTTAATTCCTAGTGAAGCTTGGTTCTTCACTGGAAAACAAATGTTTTACATGTGGTGCAGCTCCGACGAGATGGCAGCGGACATGCGCCGCACCTCGTCGTCCTTGCGGATTGGGATGGAGCGGATGTTGTACTTATGACGCAGCTCTATCGAGATGGTTACGGGTACGAGCACTAGATGTCGTACATGACATGCACCTCGTCATCCTTGCGGGTCGGGATGGAGCGGTCATTGTACTTGTGACGCAGATCTATCGAGAGGGCCACGGGTAAGAGCAGTAGATGTCTTACACGACCTGCACCTCGTCGTCCTTGCGGATTGGGATGGAGTGGATGTTGTACTTGTGACGCGGCTCAAAGAATTTTTGAAACTTAGGCGAGTACGGGGTCGCACCTAAGCCACCGAGTTAGAGGATTGATATTCACTCAGAGTGTTTTTGAAATTTGGCAAGTATGGGGTCACAGCCTTGCCCCCGAGTGAGAGGGTTTCTCTTCACTCGGAGTATTTTGAAACTTAGGCGAGTACGGGGTCGCAGCTAAGCCCCCGAGTGAGAGGGTTGCTCTTCACTTGGAGTGTTTTGGAAACTTAGGGGAGTATGGGGTCACAGCTAAGCACCCGAGTGAGAGGGTTGCTCTTCACTCAGAGTGTTTTTGAAACTTAGGCGAGTACGGGGTCACAGCTAAGCCCCCGAGTGAGAGGGTTGCTCTTCACTCGAAGTATTTTTGAAACATAGGCGAATCAGATTCGCGGCTAAGCCTCCGAGTGAGGGGGTTGCTCTGCACTCGGAGTATTTTTTAAAATTAGGCGAATCGGATTCGTGGGTAAGCCTCCGAGTGAGAGGGTTGCTTTTCACTTGGAGTATTTTTGTAACTTAGGCGAATCGGATTCGCGACTAAACCTCCGGGTGAGAGGGTTGCTCTTCACTAGGAGTATTTTCGTAACTTAGGCGAATAGGATTCGCAGCTAAGCCACCCACTGGGGATTTGAACACATGCATTTATGGGACAGAAATCATTAAGATATTGCCAAAATCTTGTCTTTGATACGCAAACTGAAGGATTCTTATTACAACTCGTCAATCCGAGTATTTAGGTATAGAAACGGCGGAGCAGCTCCGCATTCCACGAGCGTGGCTCGTATTCTTTCTTGGCTACGTTTATACGTGATACGCCCCGTTGTGGAGTACCTTGGTGATGATGAAGGGTCCTTCCAAGGCCGGAGCGAGCTTGTGAGGTTATTTCTGATGCACTCGAAGCACAAGGTCTCCTTCTTGGAATGCTCGACCTCTGACACTACGGGCATGGAATCGACGTAGGTCTTGTTGATAGATGGTCGACCAGATCATAACCATCTCACATTCTTCCTCTAGGATATCAACTGCATCTTGGCGTGCCTGTTCTGCCTCAGCTTCTGAGAAGAGTTCCACTCGGGGAGCGTTGTGTAGCAAGTCACTCGGAAGCACAGCCTCAACACCATACACCATGAAGAAAGGAGTTCGGTCAGTCGACCGATTTGAAGTTGTTCTCAGTCCCCATAAGAAATATGGCAATTTAGTCACCCAAGCTCCAGCAGCATGCTTGAGATCGCGCATCAGCTATGGTTTCAGCCCTTGAAGGATCAAGCCATTCCCCATTTCTGCTTGCCAATTTGACTGCGGGTGCGCAACAGATGCGTAATCGACCTAAGTGCCTTGGGAAGCACATAATGCCCTGAACTCGTCAGAATCAAAGTTGGAGCCATTATCTGTGATAATACTGTGAGGGGCTCCATATCTGAATATCAGCTCTTTGACAAAAACTGATGGCAGTGCTTGAATCAAGATTCTTGATAGGCTTGGCTTCGATCCATATGGTGAATTTTTCGACTGCCACAAGCAAATGAGTGAAACCACTTATGTCAGTCCTGATGGGTCCAACCATATCCAAGCCCCAAACAGCAAGTGGCCAGACTAGTGGAATAATCTTCAAGGCAGATGCAGGCTTGTGAGACATGTTTGAGTAGAACTGACACACTTCGCACTTGTCGACTATATCTTTTGCCATCTCATTTGCTCGCGGCTAGTAGAATCTAGCTCGGTATGCTTTGGCCACAAGTCCCCGAGTGCATCTCATGTAGGATCATTCGACCTTCTTCTGGGGAGATGCACTGCTGAGTAGCCCCAGTAACACTCTCTCTGTAAAGTTATCCACCTACCACGGTGAAGGCTATGGATCGACGGACAATTTGGCGGGCCTCATCTTCATCCTCTGGAAGCTCCTTCCCGAGGAGGTACACAATATATGGTACCGTCCAATCGGCGGTGATTACCAAAACTTCCATGATTAGGTCAACTACAGCCGGGACTTCAATTTCAGTTGGATTGGTTGAACTTATTGGTAGTGGGGGCTCTTCTGTGAAAGGAATTTCTTGGACTGATGGGGTATGAAGATGATCCAAGAACACATTGCTAGGTATAGGTTTCCGTGTGGAACCTAACTTTGCCAGATCATCAGCATCTTGATTCTTGATTTGGGGTTTGTGGTGGAGCTCGAACCCCTCAAACTTCTTCTCTAGTTTTCTTATTGTATTGCAATAATCAGTCATCGCTAGGCTCCTGATATCCCATTCCTTCATCACTTGATAGACCACCAAATCTAAGTCACCGTAGACCACCAGGCGACGGACGCCGAGTGAGATGGCCATACGCAGCCCATACAAAAGTGCCTCATACTCAGCTTCATTGTTTGAAGAATCAAAGTGAATTTCGAGGAGATAGCTGAGCTTGTCACCTCTGGGAATACCAAAACCACACCTGCACCAGACCCATTCAGCATCTTGGATCCAACGAAGAACATAGTCCAATGTTCCGAGTGAATCTTAGTCGATTGTTGCTCTTCAATTCACTCGGCGAGGAAATCGGTTATTGCTTGGGACTTGATTGCTTTCTTTGCCTCAATCTTGATATCCAACAGAAGAAATTCAATTTCCCACGTTGGCACTCGACCAGTTGCATCCCTATTGTTCAGAATTTCTGATAGTGGAGCATCGCTGACGACTGAAACTGAGTGGTCTCAGAAGTAGTGTGCAACTTTCTTCGTGGTCAAGTAAATTCCATAAACACGCTTCTGATAATGAGGATATGTCTGCTTGGACGGAGTCAAGACTTTAGAAATGTAATATATTGGGTGGTGAACCTTGCAAGCTTTGCCCTCTTCTTCCCACTCGACCGTGAGGACTGTGCTGACAACTTTTCCAGTGGCTGCAATATACAGTAGTAGAGGCTCTTTGCTGCTTGGCGCAGCAAGCACTGGCTAGGTGGAAAGCAGGGCTTTGAGCTCTACAAACGCTGCTTAGGCTTGAGGAGTCCACTCGAACTTGTCAGACTTTTTCATCGGTCAGCAAAGAGGTAATGCCTTTTCACTGAGACGAGAAATGAATCGGCTTAATGTAGTCAAACAACCAGTAAGCTTCTGAATGTCGTGCACACACTCGGGGCATTTCATTTGGAGAATTGCTGCAACCTCTTCCGGGTTTGCGTCGATCCCTTGCTTGCAAACGAGGAAACCGAGCAACTTTCCACCTGGGACTCCGAATGTGCACTTTGACGGGTTAAGCTTGATATCATATCTCCTCAAGTTGGCAAAGGTTTTAGCGAGATCAGTCAATAGGTCGGAACCTTTACGTCACTTGAACATGATGTCATCCATCTATGCTTCCACATTTCGACTGATTTGTTTAAGCAGGCACTTCTGAATCATGCGCATGAATATGGCACCAGCATTCATGAGGTCAAAAGGCATGGTAACATAGCAAAAACACACGAATGGGGTGATGAAGGTTATTTTTATTTCTTCAGGCCCAGAGAGTTGGATCTGACGGTACCCAGAATATGCGTCCAAAAAGGACAAATGCTCACATCCCGCAGTTGAGTCGACAATTTGATCGATGCGGGGTGTTTGAAATTGATGCACATACGAAGCGAATCATCTTTCTTGGGGACCATGACAACATTGACGAGCCACTCGGAGTGGTATATCTCGCGGATGAACTCAGCTACCAGAAGCCGAGCCACCTCCGCGCCAATTGCCTTCCTATTCTCTGCAGCGGACCGACGGAGATGCTCTTTAACGGGTTTTGCTTTCGGGTCGACTCGCAAATGGTGCTCAGCCAGTCCCCAGGGTACACCTGGCATGTCGAATGGTTTCCATGCGAAGATGTCCTAGTTCTCATGGAGGAACTGGAAGAGCGCTTCTTCCTAATTGCTGTCGAGTGTAGTTGAGATGTGAGTCGGAGCAACATTGGGATCAGTCGGGTGAATATGTACATGCTTTGTCTCGCCAGCCGACGGAAACGCAGACTCTGAAGCAGGTTTCTTGGCTCGCAACAAACCACTCGGATCTGCATTCTTCTGATATTCTTTCATCCCTACTGCTACCATTTGTTCACCAGCAATCTTTGAGCCCTTCTTGAAGCACTCTTCTGCTTTCTGCCAATCTCCAGTAACTATGATCTCGCCTTTGGGACCAGGCATATTTAATTTTAGGTACACGTAACATGGTCGAGCCATAAAATGGGCATATGCAGGCCTGCCCAAATAGCATGGTAGGCACTATGAAAATCCACCACCTCAAACGTCAACTTTTCCTTGCGGTAATTTTTTGAATCACCGAAAACCACATCAAGAGTGATCTGACCGAGTGAATTGGCTTTCTTCCTAGTGATGACATGTGGAATCGCATGTTGCTCTAACTGAGCTTGGACATTGGAATGCCCATCGCTCGAAGAGTCTCAACATACAAGATGTTCAAACCACTGCCACCTTCCATCAAAACCTTAGTCAGTCGAGTGCCCTCAGCAACCGGGTAGACCACCAATGCTTGCCGCCCGGGGGTAGCAACACGCGCTGGATGGTGGGACTGGTTGACTGTAATGGGAGTCTTTGACCACTTCAAATACGTTGTCATTGCCGGAGCAACCATGTTTACTTCCCCATTGAGGACTTTCAGTCGACTTTTGCTCTCAATGTCAACAAAAATCACTAAAGTGGTATTAATATTGGGGTAACCATCATCCTCCTCTCTGTCCTCATCCTTATCAGATTCTTTTTTTTCTCACTCGGTTGACCCTCTCGGAAGCTCTGAATTAGGAGTCGACACTGTCGAGTGGTATGCTTGGGGTAAATCAGGTTTCCCTCTTCATCTTTCTTGGTGTGTATGTGGCACGGTAAATCAAGTACATTTTTCCCCGCTTGATCTTTCACTTTCTTGGGGATCCAAGGACCCTTAGGATTTCCTTTGGACTTTCCTTGGTTCACAATTTTGGCCTCACCAGGACCCGCGGGTTCAGCCTTGTGCTTCTATTTCCGACTAGAATTCCCTCCTCCGTCATCTTGGGCGACTGGTTTGTTCTTGCCACTACAGAGTCAGTCTACTTCCTCGCCGTTAGCGGTACCGAGTGGCTATTTCCATCATCCAAGCCAGAGACATGTCCCCTGTCAGATCGAATTTCAGGTTAAGCTCTTTGTACCGTACGCCCTCCTTAAAGGCGCAAACTGCATGATGTTCTGGCACATTCTCAATGGTATGATGAAGAGTGGTACACCTCTGGATGTACACCCTCAAAGTTTCATTCTGCTTCTGGACATAATGTTGTAATTCAGCCAGCCCTGCAGGTAATTTGCAAGTGCCTCCAAAGGTCCTGAAAAATACTCGGGCCAATTCTTCCCAACTGATTATGCTACCAGGAGCCAACTGAATAAACCAAGATCTGGCTGAGCCCTCCAGCATCAGGGGAGGTGCTTCATGGCTACATCATCATTGCTGGCACCAATCTGCACAGCCACTCGGTAATCTTCTAGCCACATGTCTGGCTTCAACTCACCGATGAATTTGCTTACTCGCGTCGCTAACCTGAAGTTGGGAGGGATCTCAGCAGCTCTGATGGCTCCGCTGAAACATTCAGGCCCAGAAACATGCAATCTACTACCAATTGGACGATCTCTGTGCGGTCCTTCTCTCTGTGCCCGATTACTGTCGACCAGACCCTGCAGAAGAATCGATCTCTCATTAAACACGGGCTCTCTGGGGTCGACTAGGATCCTTCGGTCTTCGCCATAGGAGCGCCTATCATCGTACTGCCGGGGCACATATGATCCGCCCCTCGGAGGTGGCGTAGGCACTCAACGACGGTCATTACGGTCGAATCGATGATCATATTGCTCGTAGTTCCGACCCAGATACTGCTCTTGGCAGTGTCCATGACCCTGACACCGCAGAGGCGACCTTGGGCTATGAGCCGACTGGACTGTGTCCGCCACCATGGACCTGCCGGGGATCCTGTTGCGCGACTTAGAAACGGTTGTGTTTTGCTCACACACTGCTCGAAGTAGCGCTCGAATCTGCATCAAGCCTCTTCCAGCCTCTCATTGGGACTGTTGAATCGACTCTTCTATACAGGTTGCAGCTGTAAGATTCTAGATTGGAGTGCGGTATACCTGGGGTGCAGGCAGAAACAACTGTCATTGCTGTCGGCTAGATTCGGGGATCAATCGACGGGCATGCTCGTCGAGTGAATGTTGAAGGTTCTCCAGACGTGCATGTTTGGCCAAGATGGCCAGGTGCATGGCCTCCAAGGCCAGAGCCTCGAAAGTCTCCCCCACTATGGGGGTCTGGAGCACCTCGATGTTACGGCGATGCAACTCCTCCCTTTGCTCCGTAGTGAGCGCTTGAGGTTCATAGTCATCATGACCAAACGACAGGCCATCGTGCCACCGCCACGATTGTACCCAGGTGGGCTACGATGGGAATAGCGATAAGGACCTCCACCATAGGGTCGCTGCTCCCACACTCGGAAAGAGTTTCTATGGAGCAAGTCAACAGGTCGACTCGACCATAGAGAGATTCATCGGGCTCGATTGCCGCAACTTGGGGGTGGCAGATTGACGGGCCACCGCATGTTTCACCCAGCTGTGATCGACCGGACCGCTTGCAATGGCGTGCAGTGAGAAGAGTGGATGATGAAGGAGCCGACCGATACTGGCTCGACAGCTGCCGTAGGAGGACGCCACAGGCACTCGCGCGAAAGTGTGCCGCCCCACGGACGGGAAGGGCCTCGACGTTGAGGGGGCCTCCTAGAGCCAGGCGGAGTCATCGGTGATGAAGACGAGCGTGGCGAGTCGGATCTCATGGCCCAAGGCCAGGCCACCGCCGGAAACCATGTTGATGAAGTTCGAAAAAATTTCAACCTCATCGGAAGTCACTAAGACACCTGCCCCACGGTGGGTGCCAACTATCATGGTACTAAGTCTGACAGCAAGAATAGGGGGAAAGTATGAGGAGGCATGATCTTAACTACGGCGAGGATGTACACACGAGTTTACGAGTTCAGGCCCGTCTCGGTGGAGGTAAAAGCCCTACGTCTCGGTGCCCTGAGGCGTTCGACTGGAATATGGATGCGTGTGTTATAGGGGGTGCGGACCCTTGTCTCGGAGGAGGGGTGGCTTATATAGAGTGCGCCAGGACCCCACCCATTCCCCGTTACAAAGGGTTCAATGTACATTAAGACAGGACGTTACTAATAATGCCAGCTATAAAGAGCTATAAATGATCTTTAAGACTATAGAGTGAATGTCTGACCGTTGTCATCCTGGGTGACTTAAGATCCTCTGTACTCTGAGTAGTTTCTTGTATAGTCGAGTGACTTCATCCTGGTCGAATGGAATTGGGGTGTCCGAGGTAGATAAATGGTCGAGAGGATTGCACTCTAAGGTTACTTTAGTCGTTATTCTTTGTTATACTTTGGATCTTCTTGATTCTAGGGTAGCGACCTTGGGTAGGGTGTCTAGGTCAGGCATGTGACCCTACCATAGGTCTATGGCATCGTCACCATGTCTGAGTATCTGATGACATTTGTATTGAGTTCGACTAGTGGGAGCGTGTTCAGGTACGCATTAGCGTCTCTGCACTCATCCTGCCAAGTCACTGATGGCTTGAATACCCTTTCTACAAAGCTGTTAGGCAGGACTGGGTCGCGCTTAGCACCCATACAAGCGAGTATATCTGTTGCCTGGTTACTGTCCTGAGCTACATGGTGAAATTCCAGCCCCTCAAATTGAGCCGACATTTTTAATATGTCATTTCTATAAGCTTCCATCTTTGAATCCTTCGAATCAAATTCTCCATTTACCTGAGATATTGTGAGGTTTGAGTATCCGCGCACCTTGAGGCATTGTATGCCCATGGATACGGCCATGTGGAGACCGTGCAGTAGTGCCTCATATTCGGCCACATTGTTTGAGTCTGTATACATAATTTGCAGTACGTATCAGTACTGTATCCCCTGTTGGAGATATCAAGATGACGCCAGCCCCCAATCCAACTAGCATTTTGGAGCCGTGGAAATACATGGTCCAGTGGCAGTATGCACCATACTCTTTAGGGAGTTTGGCTTCAGTCCATTCTATGACGAAGTCGGTGAGCACATGAGACTTAATAGTCTGGCGTGGTTTATATGTTATTTTGAACGACAAGAGCTTAATGCCCCATTTGGCTATGCGTCCTGTGGCGTCTTTATTGTTTATTATATCATTGAGTGTTACTTCAGATGCCACTGTGATCGAACACTCTTGAAAGTAGTGTCGGAACTTCCGAGATGCCATAAACACCACATAGGCAATTTTCTGATAGTGGGGGTATCGTGATTTACACGGTGTGAGAACCTCTGATACATAGTATACTGGTTTTTGGATGGGGAATTTATGTCCCTCTTCCTCTCGTTCAATGATGAGTACCACACTCACTACCTTCTTAGTGGCTAAGATATAGAGCAACATTTGTTCGCCAACAACTAGAGCGGCTAGGATTGGGTTGCCTGCTAATAGGGTTTTTATCTCCTCCAATCCGGCCATGGCCGGATCCGTCCATTCGAAGTTGTCTATGTGCCTCAACAGTCTATAGAATGGTAATACTTTTTCTCCCAATCTGGAGATAAAGCGGCTCAAGGCCGCTACGCAACCTGCTAGCTTTTGCACTTGTTTTAGATCAGTTGGTGTACAGGGCCCAGATTTTAGCTGGGTTCGCTTCAATACCTCTATGGGATACGATGAACCCTAATAGCTTTCCGTCCAGAACGACGAAGAAGCATTTTTGGATTAAGCCATATGTCATATGTTCGGAGGTTATCGAACGTGAGGCGGAGATCATCCACCAATGTTTCGACGTGTTTAGTCTTGATGACTACATCGTCGACTTATGCTTCCATTGTCTTGCCAATTGTTTCTCTAAACATGTTTGAATCATGCGTTGATATGTGGCACCAGCATTTTTGAGCCCAAAGGGCATAGTGTTGAAGAAAAAGGGCACGTACGGAGTGATAAACGCCATCGCGGCCTAGTGAGATTCCTTCATTTTTATCAGATGGTATCCGGAGTAAGCATCGAGGAAACACAATGAGTCATGTCATGAGGTTGCATCGATAATTTGATCAATATGGTGTGGTGGAATGTAACATCCCAAAATTCTAAATTTTGGAATGTTATATTTAATAGATAGTTTTGATTACTTGTGTGATGTGTTGTGTGAAATTGAGTGAAATTTGAAACTTTTGAAAGTTAAATGAGAGGGAATGAAATGACTTTCCAAAACTTTCACTTTGCCTTCTATGTTCCCCATGAATTCAAATTCATTTCATCACTAAACCCAAGAGTGAAGATGATATGAATTCTTCCAAATAATTAAATGAAAATGGTTTTGAAAAGATTTGAATTCCCTTTTGGAAAGTATTTTTTAATTCAGAAGCTTTATGCAACTCAATGATTTGCCCGAGAGAAGATAAACTGACTTCTTCAAATTACAGGAAATATGAGTTGGAAGTTCCTTTGAAGTATTTGAAATTTATTTTTCAAATTTGAGTTATTCGGTTTTTATTCAAATTATTTTTCTCCAAAAATAAAATATATGGAAAGTAGGGTAAAATAATTCCCTACAATAGAAAATTGGAGAGAAATAAATTTGAAATCATTTTGGCATTTTTAAAATGTTTTTATTGGATTTTATTGCAATAGTAGCACTAGTTTATTTATTTAAATTTTTGTGGATTTTATTTGACTATAGAAAAATGTTCACGTTGTAGGAAATCTTTTTCTGAAAATTCTGATATATATGCCTATAGTATATTATATTTTATTTGGTTATATTCTTGTTTTTTGTCTGAAAAAGAATGTTTTATAAAAAAACGATGGGCCGGCGAACTGGGCCAGCCCACCGCACCGCCAACCCGCGGCCAGCCCAGCCGCCCGCGCAGGGCCGCCCCCGAATTTGGGAGGAGGCCGCCGCTGCCATGGCCGACACCGTCTCCGATACGGCCTCTCCGTGCCGTGCCCCTTCTTCCAAGCTTGGTTCCACCTCCTCTATAAAAGCCACCGCCGCCGCCCCGTTCCTCTCCTCGAGGTCCGCCGCCGCCCCGTTCCTCTCCTCGAGGTCCGCCGCCGCTGCATTTTGCCGCCCGCACACCCCTACCCCGCAGCGCCCGCGCCACCATCACCGACGCCGCCGACGCCCCGCTCGCCGGAGCTGTCCATCGCCGTCTGCCGGAATCGCCGGAGCGCCAGAAACCGCCGCCGGAGTCGAAACCGCCCGAAACAGTAAAAACCATCTCAGACCGGTTTTATTTTGGTTTACGGCTTTCTTTTTCGGGGTTTTTAACCCTAGATCTACATCTATTTTTTTATTTAATTAGGGTAAGTTCGCTGGTTAGGAATTCACAGCGAACGAATTCGTTCGTTATTCTCCCATAGCGAACGTTTGGTATTTAATGTTTTTCTTTTTCTTTTAGTTTTCTGCCATGGACCCATCCGTGAATATTTTATTTATAGATTAGTCTCTGATCTTAAAACGGCCACAACTCTTTAGTCGTTGGTCCAAATCCAACGAAACCAACGCCCACTTCTTCGTTATGATCCCCTCTATCCATTCAAACAAATTAAACATGTTTTTAAAAGTTTTAAAATTTGAATTCAACCAGATTTGAATTTAAACTTATTTTTGTCATAACTTGAGTTTCGTAACTCCGTTTGAGTTGATTCTTTTTGCAAATCTAAGCTCTACACCTAAACTTTCTGACAAGGCCAAATTCACATAATTTTGGCACTGTTAGAAATTGTTTTCTGCGACAAGAGTTATTTGCTTGGTTTTGAAGTTTTCCGAAGTGCTTTCTTCGTTCTGTCCGATCTTCTAGGTGATTGCTTATGTGTGGTTACTATTGTTTGCTTACGATAGATTGAACGGAGTGTAACGAGTAGATCTATCACGAGCTAACAGTGCGAAGAATCTACATCAATAGTACAAGGCAAGTTCATACTTTGATCATACTTTCCAATACCCAGTTTTTATTGCATTAGTTCTATCCTCAAACACTTGCATGAGTAGGACTTGGTTACATGTGGTGTTGCTATGTAGTTCATGAGTTAGGAAACCAATGACATGTGATCAACCCAAGGGAATATACGCTTTGTTACTTATTGCTTAGCCATGCTTGTAGACGTGGATTGGTATGTGAGATTCATGGAAGATGCGAGAGTGATATTTAACTAAGGGAAACTTAAGGTGGAAACTTTAATACACATCTGGGTGGATTGGTTGTGGCATCCTGGGGATGGACCAGTGGTTTGCCAGGGCACCCTGGGGATGGACCAGTTGTTTGCCCAGAAACCTGGGGATATACCAGTGGTGTCCAAGGAATGCCACCCAGGCTCAAAGGGATCATATATCATTCATGCCTAGAAAGTTCTGTTTGCATCCACAAGCCATTATGGGCTCTGCCATAGTTGAGTATGTTGTGTGACCTCTTTCAATGGTAGACTAGCAGATGTAGCACATGTAGGTTGTACGGTCTACACAGGGTTAAGAGGTAATACTTCTGAAAGACTGTGTCTCGGCCATCCGTTTCTCAAACACCATGTACTATGAGAAATCAAGCGGAGGAGATCGAGTCTTGTGGGAAAAAGTGCAGAAACCTATGCAGAGTGTACAAACTATTCATGAGTAGCCGTGTCCCTGGCTATGGACATCTTGAGTATCTTGTTATTTGAATTATGGACTGATCTCATCACTTGATCTAATAAAATTGTTGGGTTATTAATTTTAGTAACTTGGGAATTTGAGATGGAGGTGCCATTCTCAATATTGTTTAACTAAACTGAGTAGTAAACCAAAATTATTCCTTTGTTGTAGGGAAAAACTAGCTTTATGCAAAATCAACCATACAACCTCCACCGGCCAAATATGCATGTAGTTGTAGGCATTATTCCTCATTACTGCTACAGTGTGAATTTGCCAGTACATTCAATGTACTGACCTACATGGTTGCAACGTCTCATGTTGCAAGAATTATTCGACGAGTAAGAGTTACGTTAGGGTTACGCTGTCTACACTCAACCTTTGCCGTTGGTGTTGATTGGAATCCACAACTTCGTTGTTACTTCCGCTATATGGATTGAGGTAATAGTATTTACGTTACTTTATACATGTGATTTACCTCTGTTATAAATCCTAGAGTACTGTGTGTGTCAGCATACCGATCCAGGCATGCCACTTAAGCACAGAGACTTGATCCATTTGGGTCGAGTCGCTACTAGATGGTATCAGAGCACATGCTGATTGTAGTACGTGACCCTAGAAACTGTCCAGCCCATAGGAAAGGATTTCTCTAAAACTTTATTTTCAAAAAAAGATTCTTTTCCTCTCTTCTTTTTCCGAGTTTGTCAAATCTTCCGTTTCACCTTAAATAGTTAGACAACACCCTTTTTCATTTTGACCACTTCAGAGTCAAGAGGATTTCACCATGCATTAGAAGTGTTGATGCTACAACAATGGATACTCTGAAGGTTTGAAGAGTTGACGACTTTGAAGGTATATTGACCTTTCAAAGACGAAACCCCTGTTATGTACTTACGTTAGATGCGACGATTGTGAGCCGTCAATTGTTTGATGTTTTCTGACAGCGACAAAACAAAACGCGTCTTTTCAAAACTATTGTTTGTATTGAGTGTATCTCTCTCCATCTCCCGAATCTGATCCCAAAACCCTTGGACCCCATAGAGGATGAATGAAGATAGACTTGTATTCTCTGGACCGATGACCCAGCCGGAGGCAGCGCTATGGATACAAAATATTGAGGATCAATTCAGGAAAAAAATTGATTGAAAGGAAGTATGAGATTCAATACGCTCTTCAATACTTACAAAAAGTGTTGCAACATGGTGGAAAATGAATCAAGCCATACATGGATGTAATGGAGCAAACAGTTGGGAGGAATTTAAGAAGACTCTGTTAAAATCCCGTCTTATCTAAAAACGGGGTGACAACCCGAAGAAGAAACCTTGTGCCTGTAGGACTTGTGGAGAAATAGGACACACCTAGGAGGAGCACACAGATGAATGCCCTCATTGAGAAGAAAGTCACCTAGCTGAAGAATGCTCAACTAGGCAGATTACGTGATTCTTGTGAGAAGGGACTACCTACTACCCTGCTCAGTGTCACATTTACCCCATGGTACGATGAACTATCCATCACAAGAAAGAAGTAATAAAAGAAGCCCTCGTGGAAATTTCAAAGGAATCCGCAGTGGAGGAAGATATTGACGGCCCTCATGGAGAAGGCATAAACATATTTTACTCCCGTGTTTGTTATTCATGTCGAAAAGAAGGACATTTTTCACAGTATTTCCCGATGGAAAGCCAACAGTATCTGGGAGACTTCCTAACAGAAGAGGTGGAGTTTGATCCACAAGATATAGAAGAGTTTATAGGAACGAAGAAGTCGAGGAAGAGAAAGAGCATGTGTCCCCAGAACAACCCAATTTCTATGCAAAAGGACCTGAGTCACATCACATGTTACAAGTGTTAGGATTTAGGTCATTATGCTAGCAACTGCCCAACAAGGAAGCCAAGAACCAAGTGAACCAAGATAGCCACCATGAAGCCCCTATATTATCTGATGTATTTTGTTTACACTTCAAGGAAGTAGGGCATTTTGCCAGAGGAGGTTCAGACCAGAGGAAAGATTGAGCAGAGTAGTTGATATCTTGATGTTGAAATGAAGCATGAAGATAAATGTGAAATACACTTTATTATGTTGAGTTGAGTTATGGAAAGAACATTGTAATAGTTTGTGAAGCAATAGAAGTTGATATGTTTGGAATCTAAGAAGGAAATATTATGAGTTGTTGGTTGATTGCGAGTTCCTATCTTGCTATCTCACCTAGACTAAAACCTTGAACCCATGGACAAGCTGACCACAATCCCTTCTCGTACAAACAACCACATTTCACCCAAGGAAATATATACATTATCCTGAGTACCCCTTATATCTTATACCTACAGATGACAACCCTTTACGAGTCCTTTCTCAAGGGCCCAGAAACGATCATGACCCTGACTAGTGATCAGGATTACCCAAATATCCTGAAGGACATGTTGAAGCATATTCACCTGGAAGGAGATGTAGCTTACAAGGGTTATCCCTTCATGGAGAATGGAGTTGAACTATGGTACGTGGAGGTACACCTCCACCGTGTGAAAGGAGTTTGCCCAAAAACTATGGGACAATACTTTTTCATCTCTCGAGTACCATGACCAACCTTCTTCGACTCTGTCCGTGAAGCTGCTATGGTGGCCATACGTCAGATTAGAGAAATACTTGAAGCAAGACTTCGTCACACTCAGGAATGCCTGAGTGGGGTGCATGCAGAGATGATGGAGATGAAGCACACGGCCAATAGGAGGAATCAAAAGATCGATGATTTCAAGAATCACGTTGCACAATTCCTGTGGGACTGACGCATCCTTAGCTAGGACGTATGAATAAAGATAGAAGGAATGCTTAACAATACCAAACTATGTGGATGGTAGCATCTGTAGTAAAGCACCATTGAAATTTGAGTGTTGAATAGTGGTTCAGGAAGTAATAAAATATTTGATATGATGAGAATATGAATTACGGATGAACCAGTGCATTTTGTTTTGAGCGGTACTTTTGTGTGAACATGGGACCAAAGGAAAAGGTTGTTGTTCCAAAGAGTGGATTTTGCACAAAATAAGTTGGAGTTTATTCTTGATATGAAGCTTACCCTGAGGGTATGAAGGAAATAATTATAATTGGATTTAAAGAGGGTGTAATGCTGGAGTGTGAAGTAGTAGTGACTCCAAGGATCAATTAAGCCTATACAAGTTCTGAAGTGGACCCATAAGCCGAGGACCTAAGAGGCTACGTAATCACACGGGAACCACAAGACTGGTCAGAAGTAATATGTTTCTATTGTAATGAAGCTGGGCACTTTGCTAGATATTGTCCCAAGGAGAAGGAGACTGGTGCTAAATAGTTGAGTTGAGACATGTAATGGGAGTGCAGTAGATCTTAGTAAGTTGAGAATCAATACAACTAGCATCAGGGTATTGATTTTGGATTTTATGAGTTGTTACTATATAGGCAATGAATGAAATCATGACTCATGGAATAAGATTTTGAGGAGAACTAGTGTTTTCATTTTAAGGGTGGTAGAACCCAACACCGTTACCCGAGAACAAGCGCTAGTGGTTAGTTACGCCAGACTTTCGAATGGACAACTCAATGATGAGCCTGAGTAATTACATCTTAGTTTGTACCAACAGAAGGAACGGATACAATACAATTGGATGGATTTAAGCATGCTAAGGGAGCTGGATGTCGGAAGAATAATCAGTTGCAACCCGAAGATGAGTTCATAGTTTACAAGTGTTGAGATGTGCCTTAACCACAGGCCCCAGGACCTGTCAAGAACCAAGCACATTCTTGCTGAAGGAAAACCCCGGGAAGGAGCTACGATCTTGGTGAACAGACAATTTTATAGGTGTTTACGCAAAACCTGAGGGTTGTGAACAACGATAGATGTTTGTTTGCTTGCAGAATCAATGGATTTATCTGAACTAAGTTCGTTAACAAGAGAAATTCTGCAATGCTTGTGAGGATGACCGAGTGTTAGAATGTGAGATTCACTAAACCATATACAAGGTAATGATTTGGGTGCGGAATGGTTTGATCACCATACCGACTTTTATTATTCGCCTCTGTTATACGAGATGGTAAATCTGAGTGACTTACCTATAGTAGAGAGACGACTGTATGAAAACCTTGTTTAAACCTTAGAATGGTATGACAATTTCCCCCTATACAAGGGAGTTGTTCCTAACCGTACGATATTCGGTGAGAATGAAGCCCGTACCCGTTTTCTGCAGGGACCGAATTAATTTGTTTGAAGACCACCATGAGATAACGATAGTTGTTTAGAATTGGCGCCACACCTGTCAGCTAAGAATAACTAGTCTTGGAAGAACCTTACCAAGAAGAAAGGACACAAGAATTGAGGACAAAAGTTATGCCACTACGGGAAGAGCCTAGAGAAGGTATTACCCTGAAGATTTGACAAGACCGACACTTTCAATAGTAAGGATGGAGGATATGATTTTGAAGGAACCATATCCATGCTTCTAAGTGTGCTAGCACACTAGATCCATACCGACCAAAGGATTTGTTAGGAGACCCCGAACCCCAACCTATTTCTTGCTAGCCCAGTCGAATCTCGAGGACGAGATTCATTTTAAGTGTGGTAGGTTTGTAACATCCCAAAATTCTAAATTTTGGAATGTTATATTTAATAGATAGGTTTGATTGCTTGTGTGATGTGCTGTGTGAAATTGAGTGAAATTTGAAACTTTTGAAAGTTAAATGAGAGGGAATGAAATAACTTTCCCGAACTTTTACTTTGCATTCTATGTTCACCATGAATTCAAATTCATTTCATCACTAAACCCTAGAGTGAAGATGATATGACTTCTTCCACTTAATTAAATGAAAAGGATTTTGAAAAGATTTGAATTCCCTTTTGGAAAGTATTTTTTATTTAGAAACTTTATGTAACTCAATGATTTTTCCGAGAGAAGATAAAATGACTTCTTCAAATTACAGGAAATATGAGTTGGAAGTTCATTTGAAGTATTTTGAAGTTTATTTTTCAAATTCGAGTTATTTGGTTTTTATTCAAATTATTTTTCTCCAAAATTAAAATATATGGAAAATAGGGTTAAATGATTCCCTACAGTAGAAAATTGGAGAGAAATAAATTTGATTGGATTTTATTGCAATAGTAGCACTAGTTGATTTATTTAAAATTTTGAGGATTTTATTTGACTGTAGAAAAATGTTCACGTTGTAGGAAATCTTGTCCTAAAAATTTTGATATATAATATGCCTATAGTATATTATATTTTATTTGGTTTTATTTTTGTTTTATTGTCTGAAAAAAAATATTTTATAAAAAAAAAGACGGGCCGCCGAACTGGTCCAGCCCACCACACCGCCAGGCCGCGGCCAGCCCAGCCGCCCGCGCGCTGCCGCCCCCGACTCTAGGAGGAGTCCGCCGCCGCCATGGCCGGCAACGTCACCGATCCGGCCTCTCCGTGCCGTGCCACCTCGTCCAAGCTTCGTTCCCCCTCCTCCCATAAACGCCACAACCACCGCCACGTTCCTCTCCTAGAGGTCCGCTGCCGCCGCGTTTTGCCGCCCCACTCGCCGGAGCCGTCCGCCGCCGTCTGCCGGACTTGCCGGAGCGCCGGAAACCGCCGCCGGAGTCGAAACAACCTGAAACAGTAAAAACCGTACCGGACCGGTTTTATTTTGGTTTACGGTTTTCTTTTTCCGTTTTTTTAAAACCCGAGATCTAGATTTGTTTTTAGATAATTAGGGTACATTCGGTAGTTAGGAGTTCATAGCGAACGAATTCGTTCGTTAGTCTCCCGTAGCGAACGTTTGGTATTTATTCTTTTTCTTTTTCTTTTAGGTTTCGGCCAAGGACCCATCCGTGAATATTTTTTTTACAAATCAGTCCCTGATCTTAAAACGGCCACACCTTTTTACTCGTTGGTCCAAATCCAATGAAACTAATGTCCACATTTTCGTTATGATGCCCTCTATATAGTAAAACAACTTAAAAATGTTTTTCGAAGTTTTAAAATCTGAATTCAACCAGATTTTGAATTTAAACTTCTTTTTGTCATAACTAGAGTTTCGTAACTCCGTTATGTTGATTCATTTTGCAAATGGAAGCTCTTGACCTAAAATTTCTCACAAGGCAAAATTCACTTAATTTTGGTACTGTTAGAAATTGTTTTCTGCGACAAGTTATTTGCTTGGTTTTGAAATTTTCCGAAGTGATTTCTTCGTTTTGTCCGATCTTCCACGTGATTGCTTATGTGTGGTTACTATTGTTTGCTTAAGATAGATTGAACGGAGTGTGACGAGTAGATCTATCACGAGTTAAGAGTGCGAAGAATCTACATCAATAGTACAAGGCAAGTTCATACTTTCCAATACCCGGTTTTTATTGCATTAGTTCTATCCTCAAACGCTTGCATGAGTAGGACTTGGTTACATGTGGTATTGCTATGTAGTTCATGAGGTAGGAAACCAATGACCTGTGATCAACCCAAGGGAATATACGCTTTGTTACTTATTGCTTAGCCATGCTTGTAGACGTGGATTGGTATGTGAGATTCATGGAAGATGCGAGAGTGATATTTAAGTAAGGGAAACTTAAGGTGGAAACTTTAATACACATCTGGGTGGATTGGTTGTGGCACCCTGGGGATGGACCAGTGGTTCGCCAGGGCACCCTGGGGATGGACCAGTGGTTTGCCCAGACACCTGAGGATATATCAGTGTTGTCCAGGGAATGCCACCCAATCTCAATGGGATCATATATCATTCATGCCTAGAAACTTATGTGTGCAGCCACAAGCCATTATGGGCTCTAGCATAGTTGAGTATGTTGTGTGACCTCTTTAAGTGGTAGACTAGCAGATCTAGCAGATGTAGGTGGTACGGTCTACCCAGGGTTAAGAGTTAATGCTTCTGAAAGATTGTGTCTCGGTCATCCGTTTCTCAAACACCATGTAGTGCGAGAAATCAAGCGGAGGAGATCGAGTCTTGTTGGGAAAAGTGCACAAACCTCTGCAAAGTGTACAAACTATTCATGAGTAGCCGTGTTCCCGGTTATGGACATCTTGAGTATCCTGGTATTTGAATTATGGACTGATCTCATCACTTGATCTAATAAAATTGTTGGGTTATTAATTTTAGTAACTTGGGGATTTGAGATGGAGGTGCCATTCTCAATACTGTTTAACTAAACTGATTAGTAAACCAAAATTATTCCTTTGTTGTAGGGAAAAACTAGCTTTATGCAAAATCAACCATACAACCTCCACCAGCTAAATATGCATGTAGTTGTAGGCATTATTCCTCATTACTGCTACTGTGTGAATTTGCCAGTACATTCAATGTACTGACCTAAATGGCTGCAACGTCTCATGTTGCATGAATTATTCGACGAGTAAGAGTTACGTTAGGGTTACGTTGTCTACACTCAACCTTTGCCGTTGGTGTTGATTGGAATCCACAACTTCGTTGTTACTTCCGCTATATGGATTGAGGTAATAGTATTTACTTTACTTTATACATTTGATTTACCTCTATTATAAATCCTAGAGTACTGTGTGTGTCAGCATACCGATCTAGGGATGACACTTAAGCACAGAGACTTGATACATTTGGGTCGGGTCGCTACAAGATGGTATTAGAACACATGTTGATTGTAGGACGTGACCCTAGAAACTGGACATACCATAGGAAAGGATTTCTCTAAATCTTTATTTAAAAAAAAACTTTTCCTCTCTTCTTTTTCTGAGCTTTGTCAAATCTTCCCTTTCACCTTAAATAGTTAGACAATACCCTTTTCTATTTTGACCACTTCGGAGTAAAGAGGATTTCACCATGCATTAGAAGTGTTGAAGCTACAACAATGGATACTCCAAAGGTTTGAAGAGTTGACGACTTTGAAGGTACATTGACCTTTGGAAGACCAAACCCCTGTTACGCACTTACATTTGATGCGACGATTGTGAGCCATCAATTGTTTGATGTTTTCTGACGGCCACAAAACAAAACCCGTCTTTTCAAAACTATTGTTTGTATTGAGTGTATCTCTCTCCATCTCCTGAATCTCATCCCAAAACCCTTGGACCCAATATAGGATGAATGAAGATACACTTGTATTCTCTGGACCGATGACCCAGTTCGAGGCAGAGCTATGGATCCAAAACATTGAGGATCAATTCAGGAAAAATTTGATTGCAAGGAAGTATGGGGTTCAATGCGCTCTTCAGTACTTTACAAAAAGTGCTGAAACATGGTGGAAAATGCATCAAGCCATGCAAGGATGTAATGGAGCAAAAAGTTGGGAGGAATTCAAGAATACTTTGTTAAAATCTCGTCTTATCCGAAAACGGGGTGACAACCCATAGAAGAAACCTTGTGCCTGCAGGACTTGTGGAGAAATAGGACACACCCAAGAGGAGTACACGGATGAATGCCCTCATTGTGAAGAAAGTAACCTAGCTGAAGAATGCCCAACTAGGCAGATTACGAGTTTCTTGTGCGATGGGACTACCCACTACCCTGCTCAGTGCCAGTTTTCGCAGACAAAGGTGCACATGGCGCTGTCAACCGTCTGGTCGAGTTGTGCCTTGATGGATGCCATCTTGTTGGGGGTCCGTTGGATGCACGTGAAATTTGATAATTTCATCTGCTGGCTTGAAGGAGGTAGATTTCGATCTCTTGTCAAGGACTACATCATCCTTGTCCATGGTTGATCGTAAGGTGGTTAACTCTTCGGCCGCGAGGTCTTCAGATAGTGCCTCTTGGGCTAGGGATGCGGTTTTGTTCTTGGCACAAAGTGCTCTGTCCTGATCACTTGCTACTGTGATTATTCCATGCGGCCCTGGCATTTTGAGCTTCATGTACCCGTAATGGGGTATGGCTTGAAAGCATGAGAAAGCGGCTCGCCCTAGAAGGGCGTGGTATCCATTGTTGAAGAGTACAATGTGTAAGAGCAATTCCCCTGACCTATAGTTCTCGGGTGTACCGAATACTATGTCAAACTTAATGCTTCCTGAACTCTGGGCTTCCCGCCTGTGAATAATTCCTCCGAAGGTTTTATTACTTTGTTCAATGCGGGATTTATCAACCTGCATTTTTGCAAGCGTGTCCTCATATATGAGGTTGAGTCCGCTAGCACCGTCCATGAGTACTTTAAGTGAGGCAAAAGCCGTCTACTATTGGGTTTAATACAAGAGCAGTTGTGGCTCTAACCGGCCGAACTCGTGGTCCGTCTTTGGCGGAAAAAGTGATTGACGTGTCGCTCCATGGGCTTGAAGTGCTAATTTGATGAACCTCGGCAAGTTCATGATTTCCTCTCTTGCGCCGGTTGTTTGAGGAGAATTTCTCGAAGACAGTAAAGAGATAGAATTTTTTCTCCCCGGGAGTTACGGTGGTGAGGATTGCTTCACCGGTTTTTGCTATCTGCCGAAGTACCCAACATGCTCTAAGGCAGTTGGTTGGGATAATGTCCGAGGCGGCATGCATTTGGCAATGCTTATCTAACAGTTCATCCAAAACGGACTCGTGTCCTGTGAAAGGTCTGTTTTTCTTACCAATGGGCATGTGATCGGAAGCCCTGCTAGGGTATGTCTGTTTCGCGTTAGCGGTGTATTGTCCGAATATGGACTCTCCCAGAGGTGTACTCTATGCTTTCCAAGTATTTTCCATAACGCAGTACTTTCGTACTAAATGTGACAATTCCGCGAATCTCCGTATTCCACGACGGTAGATGGCGTTCAAGACTCCCTTTTCCGTCCAATTGCGGTGAAATATGGGAACCGTCTCGTCATTGCATTAGTCTTTAATCTTGTTTTTGACAAGCAGGAATCTGGCCCAGAAGTGATGAACCGTCTCTTGGGGCCGCTACTGTATGTACGTGAGATCACATATGTCCGGAAGTCTGGAGTTACTTGGAGAGCATGTACTATGGTGGGTGGGTGTGGATAAATTTGAGTCCCGACCAAATGTAGTGTCCGGGGTTCGTACAACCTTTAGTGTGGACGATCCAGGCCCTGCGGTGTCTGAATGTCATGTGGGCCCAGCGTTTGTCCCTGAGCTCAAAAGACACGAAGTGCCACCTAAAAGAGGTGAGTTCGGATCAAAGGGTTCGGAGATCTGAATGGCGCATGTCTCCGTTTCAAGAGTGGAAATATCTTTGGCCCGGTCCTCGACGGTCGCCACCAGGTGAGTGATCGGGTGGAATTGACTTCCTCCTGACCGGATTTAAGCCCGATCTGATCATTAGGCGATGAAAGCCCCATGGTGGCGATACAATCCATCAACTCGTTTAAGGATGAGAAAGCCATCAGGGTCGTGTCTTCGAAGTGTTCAGAACCGATATAGGAGTGGTGCTCGATGACAGCGGGGAGCACGGTCGGCCTAGTTGCCACGCGGGCGCATACAGCGAACCCGCCGAGCCAGAGATCTGACCCAAAGCCAGGTTGTTTCCGAGGGTGATGTCGTAGTTGATGACGAGACGAGCCATCAATCGCTTCCCGCATGCGCATAGCGGAGCTCTTAATGAAAGCACCATTGTCGTAGTCAAAACTGCCAGATCTCGGGTAGGCCTCCCTCACTCCTCAGAGGAGGATTCAGAGACAGATGACTAGTCCAATTCCTCCCCCAGGGGTGCATGCTCTAACTTGGCAGGGTTATATTGCTCATATCTTGCATACGGTGTTTTGCATTGCCATGTTATTTGCTTAGTTTAGACATGCTTTGTGTGAATGCCACCTGTTTAGTGTCTAGTTACCATATATGTGAATTATGCAATACCATCTTGTTGCAAGACATTATATACATGAATTATGCAATGCTATCATGTCGCAAGGCATTATATATGTGAATTATGCAATGCCATGTTGTTTAGCCAAGCATAATATATTTGAATTATATCATGCCATCCTTTTTTTGTATTATGTATTCTATTTGCCGACAATGTTTGTATATTCAACTACTTTTCCAATGCATCAGCCATATGAATTCGTGATGCAAGAATCTAGAGTGAAAACAAGGTCCTCAGAGCATGCAATGCTACCTGCTGAAGCAGAGATCTTGCAGGTTACAGATAGCTCCTTAGAGGAGGATTTAGAGACTGATGACCAGTCCTATTTCCCCCCTGAGGTGTATGCTCAAATTTGGCAGGGTTATATTACTCATATCATGCATATGTTGTCTTGCAATCCGTAGTTTTTACATCATATACACAATATTGAATGCCATCTGCTTAGTTGACACATAATATATGTGATTGCCCTCTGCTCACTTGCTTAGTATATAAATCATATATTTGAATTATATCATGCGATGATGATTACATAGACAGCATGTATCTGAATTATGGCATGCCAACCCATTTTCTAAAGAAATAATGTAGTCATATCATCTCATCATGTTTACATAGTCATCATATTTTGAATTATGTCATTCTATCCGTCAATTATATCATGCCGTCATGTTTCCATCGATATATGTGAATTATGGCTTGCCAATCACTTTAATAGATACATCGTATAGTTATATCATGTCATCCGTTTACATAGTCATCATTTTTTGAAGTATGTCAATCTATCCTGTTTAGTTAGCCATCATATATGTGAATTTGTGTCATGCTTTCATGTTTAATTAGCTATCATATATGTGAAAGTGTGTCATGCTATCCTGTTTGGTTAGAGAACATAAATGTGAATTATTTCATGGCATGTTTTCTTCCCTTCTATCCATTGCACCTGTCTATCATACAATGTTTCTACATTCAATTACTTTTCTCGTTTATCAGCCATTTGGATTGGAGAGGGTGACAGCAGTATCTATGGGAGTAAAAACACGGTCTTTAGAAAAGATCGTGCTACCCATCGATGTAGATAGAACCACAGTTGTACTTGCCCAAGAACCAACCCCACCACACATAACCCAAACTCACGCAGATTGTACCCTGATACGTCTCCAACGTATCTATAATTTTTGATTGTTCCATGCTATTATTTATGATGTTTTGGATGTTTAATGGGCTTTGTTATACACTTATATATTATTTTTGGGACTAACTTATTAACCCAAAGGCCTAGTCCAGATTGCTGTTTTTTGCCTATTTCAGGGTTTTACAGAAAAGGAATATCAAACGGAGTCCAAACGGAATGATACTTCGAGAGGGATATTTTTGGAGCAAAGTACGCACGAGAGACTTGAGAACCACGGAGTAGGGCTTACATGGCGTCCAAGAGGGTGGGGGGCGCCCCCCTACCTCGTGGACCCCACGTCTGGCCCCCGGTGCCCTCCTTCCTCCTATATATACCTACGTACCCCAAAACCATCAGAAACGGAGAGAAAACCCTAGTTCCACCACCGCAACCTTCTGTTCCCGTGAGATCCCATCTTGGTGCCCGTTTTGGAGCTCCGCCGGAGGGGGGATCTACCACGGAGTGCTTCTACATCATCATCATCGACTCACCATGAGTTGTGAGTAGTTTACCACAGACCTTCGGGTCCATAATTAGTATCTAGATGGCTTCTTCTCTCTCTTTGGATCTCAATACCAAGTTCTCCTCAGTCTTCGAGGAGATCTATTCGATGTAATCTGTTTTTGCGGTGTGCTTGTCAAGATCCCATGAATTGTGGGTTCATGATCAAGATTATCTATGAGAAATATTTGGTTCTTTTCTGAACTCTTTTATGTATGATTATAATATCCTTGCAAGTCTCTTCGAATTATTGGTTTGGTTGGGCCTACTAGATCTATAGTTCTTGCAATGGGAGAAGTGCTTGGCTTTGGGTTCAATCTTGCGGTGTCCTTTCCCAGTGACATTAGGGGCAGCAAGGCACGTATTGTATTGTTGCCATAGGATAAAAAGATTGGGTTTATATCATATTGCTTGAGTTTATCCCTCTACATCATGTCATCTTGCTTAAGGTGTTACTCTGTTCTTATGATCTTAATACACTAGATGCATGCTAGATAGCGGTCGATGTGTGGAGTAATAGTAGTAGATGCAAAATTGTTTTGGTCTACTTGTTTCGGACATGATGCTTATATATCATGATCATGCCTAGATATTCTCATAATTATTCGCTTTTCTATCAATTGCTCGACAGTAATTTGTTCACCCATCGTAGAATTCTGCTATCATGAGAGAAGCCACTAGAAAAACCTATGGCCCCGGGTCTATTCTCAACATATCAATCTACAATCTACTTCACTTTTCCGCTTTTACTTTCTGTTATTATATCTAAAAACTACCAAAAATATCAAACTATCATATTTATTAGATCTCACTTTCGTAAGTGACCATAAAGGGATTGACAACCCCTTATCGCGTTGGCTGCGAAGTTCTTATTTGTATGTGCAGGTGCGAGGGACTCGCGCGTGGTCTCCTACTGGATTGATACTTTGGTTCTCAAAAACTAAGGGAAATACTTACGCTACTGTTCTACATCACCCTTTCCACTTCGAGGGAATACAACGCAAGCTCGAGAAGTACCAAGAAGAATTTATGGCGCCGTTGCCGGGGAGGCTTATGCAAAAGTCATATACCAAGTACCTATCACAAACCCTTATCCTTCGCATTACATTTATTTGCCTCTCGTTTTCCTCTCCCCCACTTCACCCTTGCCTTTTATTTGCCCTTCTTTTAGTCGTGTGTTTATCGTTCGCTTGTCCTCGTGTCTGAGATGGGGGAAGATTTTATCGAGAAGGGTAGTAATGTTGAGGGCAATGTCTATGTTGACCCTACGGATGAAACTACCACTTTACATATTAAGAAATTCCCGGTTGGTAGTGGTAATATCATTGGAATAGGAGTTCTTCAAGACTTCTTTACTTGTGCCGGTGCTTTGCCCACTATGGGTGGCTCTATTCTTCACAGAACTAGTAGCCTTGTGGATGCCATATCTATGCTTGTAGTTGAAATTGAAAGGCAATTTATCCATATGCATCCCTGTACTCAGAGAATCTTTCTGGAGTTTTCCAATATTGAGCACTCTTCTGTTAAGCGTGCAGCTACTATCTTTTTGGCTCATGAATTTAGATTTATCATGAAAGAGGACAAAGAAATCTTTTCTCATTACGGGGTAGATGTTGGTCGATCTCCCATAGAGGCTATCTTATTTAATCAATAAGACATAATGCGGTTGCGATCTCCTGATCATGTTGCTTTTAATGAAAATCTTAGGAAAAAGGTTCCTACTGATGTCTTGGTTGATAGAATTTCTGAGTTGAATGATGATTTTGCTATTCAAAACAATGGGTTAGGTTTCTCCCTTGAGCGAAGGCTCATGACCTTCTGCCAAAAGAATGCCTATAATGATGAATTGGTTGTACACTATAAAGGGCCAAAGGAGGAACCTATACCTCCTGAGCTTGATATGGGGGACTTTTGTCCCATTAAATTTAGCCCTTTTGATTACTTTTGATTGCCACAAAGGAAACTTGCCGCTGAATGTAGGGAATATGAGTTGAGTTATCGCGATGTATCTTATCATTATGGCAATACCTATATCTATCCGTGTATCGTGCCTAGCTAGGGGCCTAAAACAAAGCGCTTGTTGGGAGGCAACCTAATTTTATTTTATTTTGTTTTTGCATATGTTTAGGAATAAATATTGCATCTAGCTTTTGTTTAGATGTGGTTTTGTGTTTTAATTAGTGTTTGTGCCAAGTAGAACCTTTGGGAAGACTTGTGTGAAGTTTATATGATCTTGCTATGAAAAACAGAATCATTAGCGCTCACTATAATGGTCACCAGATTTTACTGGAGTGGGCTATTTAGTTGATTCTTTTTTCAGATGATTAATAGACAAATTCCTCACGTTTACCAATTTATTTCTATTTTTTTGGAGTTACAGAAGTATGCGAAAGTTATATATTACTACAGATAGAGTCATACTTTGTTCTAGTATCGAGTTGTAATATCGAGTTGTAATATCGAGTTTTAAATCAATATAAGTATGAGGATCATCATTATTAGAGCATTGTCCCATGTGAGGAAAGGCCAAACAAAATAAAAGGCCCCTCCAAAAAAAAGGAAAAGAAAATGGGACAATTGCTACTATCTTTTTCCACACTTGTGCTTCAAAGTAGCACCATGTTCTTCATGATAGAGAGTCTCATGTTTAGTCACATTCATATACTAGTGGGAATTTTCATTATAGAACTTGGCTTGTATATTCCAATGATGGGCTTCCTCAAATGGCCTAGGTCTTCGTGAGCAAGCAAGTTGGGTGCACACCCACTTAGTTTCTTTTGTTGAGCTTTCATACATTTTTAGCTCTAGTGCATCCTTTGCATGGCAATCCCTACTAACTCACATTGATATCTATTGATGGGAATCTTCATAGCCCGTTGATACGCCTAGTCGATGTGAGACTATCTCCCTCCTTTTTCTATTCTCAACAACCACCACTCTATTCCACATAGTGCCATATCCATGGCTCACGCTCATGTATTGCGTGAAAGTTGAAAGGTTTGAAAGAATAGAGTATGAAAACAAGTGCTTGGCTGAAACCGGGGTTGTGCATGATATGAATATTTTGTGTGATGAAGAGGGAGCATAGCCAGACTATATGATTTTGTAGGGATAAGTTTCTTTAGCCATAGTATTTTGAGAAGACATGATTCCTTTGTTAGTATGCTTGAAGTATTATTATTTCTTATGTCAATATAGACTTATGTCTTGAATCTTTTAGATATGAACATTCATGCCACAATTAAGAGAATTACATTGAAAATTATGTTGGTTAGCAGTCCACATCAAAAATTCTGTTTTTATCATTTACCTACTCGAGGACGAGGAGGAATTAAGCTTGGGGATGCTTGATACGTCTCCAACGTATCTATAATTTTTTATTGTTCCATGCTATTATTTATGATGTTTTGGATGTTTAATGGGCTTTGTTATACACTTATATATTATTTTTGGAACTAACTTATTAACCCAAAGGCCCAGTCCAGATTGCTGTTTTTGCCTATTTCAGGGTTTTACAGAAATGGAATATCAAACGGAGTCCAAACGGAATGAAACTTCGGGAGAGATATTTTTGGAGCAAAGTACGATCGGGAGACTTGAGAACCACGGAGTGGGTTTACATGGCGTCCACGAGGGTAGGGCGCGTGCCCCCTACCTCGTGGGCCCCAGGTCTGGCCCCCGGTGCCCTCCTTCCTCCTATATATACCTACGTACCCCGAAACCATCAAAAACAGAGAGAAAACCCTAGTTCCACTGCCACAACCTTCTATTCCCGTGGGATCCCATCTTGGGGCCCGTTTCGGAGCTCCACCGGAGGGGGGATCTACCACGGAGTGCTTCTACATCATCATCATCGCCACACCATGAGTTGTTAGTAGTTTACCACAGACCTTCGGGTCCATAGTTAGTATCTAGATGGCTTCTTCTCTCTCTTTGGATCTCAATACCAAGTTCTCCTGGGTCTTCGAGGAGATCTGTTCGATGTAATCTCTTTTGTGGTGTGTTTGTCGAGATCCGATGAAATGTGGGTTTATGATCAAGATTATCTACGAGAAATACTTGGTTATTTTCTGAACTCTTTTATGTATGATTATAATATCCTTGCAAGTCTCTTCGAATTATTGGTTTGGTTTGGACTACTAGATCTATAGTTCTTGCAATGGGAGAAGTGCTTGGCTTTGGGTTCAATCTTGTGTTGTCCTTTCCCAGTGACAGTAGGGGCAGCAAGGCACGTATTGTATTGTTTCCATCGAGGATAAAAAGATGAGGTTTATATCATATTGCTTGAGTTTATCCCTCTACATCATGTCATCTTGCTTAAGACGTTACTCTGTTCTTATGAACTTAATACTCTAGATGCATGCTGGATAGCGGTCGATGTGTGGAGTAATAGTAGTAGATGCAGAATCTTTTCGGTCTGCTTGTTTTGGACGTGATGCCTATATATAATGATCATGCCTAGATATTCTCATAATAATTCACTTTTCTATCAATTGCTCGACAGTTATTTGTTCACCCACCGTATAATTCTGCTATCATGACAGAAGCCACTAGAGAAACCTATGGCCCCCGGGTCTATTCTCAACATATTAATCTACAATCTACTTTACTTTTCCGCAAAATACTTTCTGTTCCTATATCCAAAAAAATACCAAAAATACCAAAACTATCATATCTATCAGATCTCACTTTCGTAAGTGACTGTAAAGGGATTGACAACCCCTTATCATGTTGGCTGCGAAGTTTTTATTTGTTTGTGCAGGTGTGAGGGACTCGCGCGTGGTTTCCTACTGGATTGATACATTGGTTCTCAAAAACTGAGGGAAATACTTACGCTACTGTGTTGCATCACCCTTTCCTCTTCGAGGGAATACAACGCAAGCTCGAGAAGTAGCATACCCCTACCCGGTTGGACATAGAACCAGCTACACCCCTTCTAACGCCAACCCTAGCAGTCAATAATCCAGTTCCAGTTGACACATCACCGTCTCGAGCACATAGCACCAAAATAAGAGCAGTTAGTAAGGCAAGTGTTGTGCCCAAAGCACGAGGACCACCACTGTGAACCCCAAGTCAACGCTTAAAGCAGAAGATGAATTGTTCTCAGGTCAGGTTCGTAGCTATTGTTCATACTCCTTTGCTCTACCATCACTGTATTTACTCATACCAATTATTTGAAATTTGAAGGATGCAATTGAAACTCCAATGGTGCAAAAGGTATGTTTTAAACATGTTTCTTTAATTGGTTTCCTGTTGTAACTTGCTCTATGTTGATCTTAGTTTCAATTGAATAAACATCTATGTTCTCATGGCATGCACATTACAAGTGTTGTTAGTGATGTGTAGTTTCCCACACTTATTTTTTGTCTATGCTGCTTTGCCTTAAATAGATATGATTTGAACTGTCTCTATCTTGATTTGGCAACATAAACTAGAATGATATGGACCATACAGTGACCATACTACATAGATATATGTTTGCTTCATGATGTTATCCTATCCACCTTACAACTGAACTGGTTTACCAAAATGAGTTTCATATACAACATGGTAAACCTGTGACGTGTCTGCTTGTTCTTCTTGTAGAATGCCAACAGAATATTGGACAAGAGCACCCCATTATGCAGTGGTAGAGAAAGAAATGCAGATAAGGTTGAAGATAGTGAGACAACCCTGTTGGTCTACAAGAAAGCTGATAAAAACTATCTTGTAGACAGTGAGACAACCCCAAAGTCATGCCTTGATGTAGTGTTTGAGTTACTGGCCACTACTGCTAGAACAAGCTCTTTGAACTCGCTGCCTGAATCTGTTAGGCTTCTTGAGTCTCAACTTCAAGCTGAAAGACATCAATCAGATGTGCTACGATAGGAAGCCAAAGGACTGAGCATGTCCCTGCAGAATTCAGATGCATACTTTCTGGTGCAGCAGTAAGTGCTGGAGGATTTAAGTGCCAAACAAGAGAAAACTAATAAGCTTGATAAGTTTCTTGCCAGCATGGTTGATACCCAGGATATTGTTTCTTGAGCTCTTGTGAAGTGGTTTCAGTTCTCGATTTGTTTTGCTGTGGCGTTTATTTGCACTGGTCGCCAACTTTGACAACAGTGTATGTAATATGTTGCTTTCTTCTCCATATTTACACTGGTGGTTTACTTTGATTCCCAGTGGTTGTAATAAATGTAATAGCCGTAATAGCCTAGAGTATGTTGCTTGCTTATTTTTTTATTTGTTTGCTTGTAGTCAGTGTAGTTCTTTTTCCGTGGTTTGCTAGTGCCCGCAATAATCTATTATTTAAAACTATGCGACAATAACCATGGGCAACATGCGGACCATTGTCACCATGGCCTTATACGGCCATAGAATCAATGAGCCTTCTTCGAGTCGTATGATCGATTTGCCAAACAACAAACCGCATTATGGGCCGTAAACGGGCTAGAGTGGTAGCCATCGGTTCATGGGCTCACCATAACGGTTCTTTAAGAGGCCGAGGAGTATAACGGGCTTAATTTTATCGACAGGCATAACGGGTCGTTAATGGGCCGTTTTTTATGTCGCTATGAAAACGGCCCAACAGGTCAACGGATAAATGCATTGTGTGTTGCCCACCCATGATGAACCAGAGCGCACAGAGCAATGCAAATCCCTGTTGTCTCTCTATATGTGGCGGACATACTTTTTGAAACAAATATAGGAACATTAGCTGACCAATTAAATGTCCTCTATTTTAGTAACATGAGCATCATATCAGATTCGTATTTCAACATATAAGCTTTGGAATTATGAGTGACATGTTGTTTCTCTTGATGGGTTGAGGTCTCTTGGAGCAGTGCTAGCACGACACGATGCACCTATGATGATGGTAGTGAATATAAAGGGGGGAAACCATGTCGGATCTGAAGGTGCAAATAGGACAAAGGCTACTTTGCAACCAATGTTTGCTTTCAACTAGCCAATACGATTTGGTACCGACAAGAAAAGTATATTAAACAAGTTACGATCTATTTTCTGGGTGAGATCAATAACTTAAGCAGATATGAAAGAGTACCACCTCTCTTGCGATGCCATGTAGGGACCTGCTGATACATTGAGGGTGATGCGGGTGTGATGGTTGTCGGCGGCTCGGAAGAAGACTTTAGACGGTAGACAGCCCAGTAGGGGGAAGTCCACTTGCCGTTGATGAGGCGGTCATAGGAGCGGCAAAGGCAAGGTGGACGACGGCGCCGATGAATCGAGAGGACACGATGAAAGGATCCTCGTCCAGTGCCATAGATGAGAGATGTCCATCTCTTGTAGTGTACGACAGGGTAGGGGTAGCGGCTCCGGCAAGGTGGAGGATGGGGTGGCGGACGGAGGAGGCTGGCCGGAGTAGGGAGGTTGTTGTGGCACCGACAGTGTATGAATGGGGAAATGGAGGGGGAGGGGGATCTCAGTCTTTGGGACGCGCTTATCTGAAATGTGGGAAAGTTACGAACTTAGCCCTGTTTAAAATTTCGTACATCTCGTTGGTTGGGGATAGGACGGTTATCTCCCATCTCCCCAATAATTATCGATAGCGATTTTGAGCGAGGAGAAGGTGTTTTGCCGCCCACGGTTGGCGCCCTTAGTGCATGAACGGGGCTGATAGGTAGGGCGGTTGTGTCACGTCTGAGGGAAGTTTCATATCTCCACCTATTTAAAATATTTGTCGACATCGATTTCGGACGAGGAGAGTTTGTTTTGCCGCCCATCGTGTATGAATGGGAAAATCGAGGGAGAGAGACCGGTCTTTCGGACGAGCTTGAATAAAATGTGTTTTGCCGCCCACGTTTGGCCCCCACCATGTCTGAATGGACTCAAAGGCGGTCGTGGCATTTCTGATTGAAGTTAGTTGTCTACCACTAGCGACAGAAGTGGAAATCGGGTTGATTAGGATGTGAAGTGTCAGGGGTAGACAGTAATTTCCATCTCACAAACACTTCCTTCGGGCGGCCAACAAACGATTGTGGGTGCTTTGCCGCTTCGTTCAAAATTCGGAAGAATTAGCATTCACATTTACCCATGGCCCTGGCAACTAAATTCAAATCCAATTTGTATTCGACTAATCTATGTTTGGTTCACAAAACTATTGGAGGCGTGTCAGTTTAGTCCTGTAACTTTGAAACTGCAGTTTTTGGTCCTAAATCTATTGCAGGTGTGTCAGTTTAGTCCTATAACTCCGAAACTGCAGTTTTGGTTTGACAAAACTATTGGAGGTATGTCAGTTTAGTTCTATATCTTCGAAACTACAATTTTGGATCCCAGAACTAAGTAAGTTTGTTAAGCTTGCATGGCCAGCACCTATGGTGCATTTTATTCAAATGATTCCTTTATATGTGTTTACTTCCCAAAACTCGTCCATACACTTCCATGGTGTTGTTTGTGTTGCAACCTGCACACACACACACACCACCTGCATGGTCATGAGCTATAGGCCAATCTTGTCAAGAGGTTTGGCACGGCTAACGGGGAGACAATGATCCAGTCTACATGGAGGACGACATCCCTCTCCCTCGACGTGGCCGCCTGGAGATCTCGAGCCAATCGGGATGGAAGACGCCATCCCACCGCCCCCCTCTCTGTCTCACATGGCATCATCGTTGCCCTACACTCTTCTCATAGAGCTCGTCGTGCAAGTTGTTGTTTAGGCACGAACATGACCACAAGTGGGAATTGTCACTGTTGTCACACGATGCGGAGGAGTGTGCGGAAACTGCAAAGCTGACGCAAAGGTGGGCGAGAGTGACGCAGGCCCAGCAACAACCATAGGTGGATAGCAATTGGACGTTGTGCGACATGTCATTCTGCTGCTGCGGGTTGAGGATAAGATGACCGATCAACTTTCCTCGCTGGAGCTCAAGCCATCACGCCATTGATGGCTGCAGTTTCGGAGTTATAGGACTAAACTGACACACCTGGAATTGTTTTAGGACCTAAAACTGTAGTTTTGAAGTTATAGGACTAAACTGACACACTTCCAGTAGTTTTAGGACCAAAAAGTGCAGTTTCAAAGTTATAGGACTAAACTGACACACCTCTAAAAGTTTTAGGAGTTATGATGCATTTAATCTTTGGTTATTTATTTCTTCAAAACCACGACAAAGATTTATTCCACCTTTATATATGAATATGATTTAGAAATGTCGTGATCTTTGAATTCAGTAAGTTGGATACACGTTGAGTCAAACAGTTATTTCATCCAATAGAATATGCTCACACGAAAAACTGTTCACCTTATGTCAATCATACAAGTATTCAGGATTATCTCACCTAAAAAATTCAGATCATTACAACACATGGACAACACAGGGGGTCTTACAATGTAATCCATTCGGAGAGATGACACAACATGCAAGTATACTAATCTAATGAGAATTTCAATTGGTATCTAAAGAAGAACTGGGATTACCCTGGACTTCAGATAGCAGAAGCAGCATGACCTCCTCCGTCTTCAAATGCAACATTGTTACTTCCTCCAATTCTTGGGTTGCTTGCATAATGCGTGCAGCTAATTGCATAATTTCCAGTGTCAAGATCAAGATTACCTCATTCATGGCAGCCACACCATCTCTTTTTGCCTCTAGTAGAGCCTCAAGAACTATAATATATGTGCTCACACTGCTCTCCAGCGGTGTTGACTCTGAACTGCTACCATCTGGTAGCATGGATGGCGCACTGCTTCCACAAATAGATTCTGGGGTTGTACATGGTGTCCTAGTGTGAACGGCATCCTGAAAGGTTTCCGCTGGACATAATTATGAGATAGTTATCGCGTGATCCAGGAAGTAAGATCACAGGGTAAACAACATACAAATTATTACCGAGTATGGCAAGCTATATTTAAATGGTTTGAAGCAGCATCAGCCGAAAACAAATTAAAATGCTAAGCTGAATAGGGATGTAAGTGCCAAATAAATGGCATCCGCTAGTAGCTAGTTCATTTTCCTAAAAATACAAAAACTCTTTGAACAATCATACCATGAGTGGACTTTAATCGGTATTAAAAGGGACCCAGTTTGACATCCCTAGATGAAAGACAGTGTACCACCACTATATTTAAGTTGCCCAGAAATCTAAGCAGTTTAGATAATCTAAGAAAGCACTTAACAGTGTGGCCTCATATAAACTACGAAGACAGTCTTGTCATGAAGTTCATAGGAAAAGTTAAGCACTCAAATGAACTAGGCATGCATTTCTTTACAATAGTACATCAGGCACTACCGACATATTGGCCAACTCAGGGTATAGCCTAACAAATAACAAACAAGTATTCGAATCAAGCAATACAGCAAAGCAGACAACTAAACTATTTGTAATTCGGTAGGATTACAGTCTGAGGACACAAGCCAAGAAAGCAGCCCACACGCATGACATTTCACATGAACTAAAACACACTGTCTTACAATATGTTGTTGTGAAGCCTCGCTGTTGTTGCAATGTTCTTTGAAGATATCGTTAGCATCCTGTGGTTGTTAATCTAGTTGTTGTAGTTTATTTTGCACCCTATATTTAGGTAAAATTAATTTTAATCACATGTATTGGTTCAAATTGACCATCAATGGTCAATCTAAACTAATGAAAGAAGGTTGTGTGCTTACTTGATAATATATGTGCTTCACTCTATTTTTTTGCTTGTTCGAAGTGCCAGCCCCGATAGAACAAATATTTTGCTTGATGGTCTTGGCAACTCTATAATTAATAGAAGCATCGCATTAGTCATGTAACTTGGGTAAAATGAACAAAAAAGTAATGAACAAAGTCTCGGAGCAGTGATGTAATACCTAGCATCAGAAAGTGTAGGGTAAAATAAACAAAAAGCAGCGGAACCACAAGCTAGTTTGCTGATGTGTAATTAAGGATAGAGAACATGGAACAGTCTGATATAACCAACAGGTGGCATCAGAACAACACCATTATCATCTACATCTATATCTATACCCCTATATCGTGTGCGAATAACTTTGAAAGATGGTCATTGTATGAAACCAATCTGACAGTGCAGAGATGGAAAATCCAAGCACTAATGGCCGTTGGATATCATCTCCATTCCATCAGATTTTGCCACATGTACTATGGTTGAACTTAAGCAGAATGATACCCGCACCCTCCAAATTTATAGATAAGGCCTTTCCTCGTTCATCTTTATCTCCCACAAGATAAACAACTCGTATAGATACATCTTGATGTTCAATGCAATGCATGGGCCTCTTGCTAGTATAATATAGGTCTTGCTAGTAATACTTAGGACAAACCAAAAGCGTCGTAACTATATGTGCATTGGTTTGTAATTTAGCACATGTAACATATTCGCTGCCAGAACTATGGCCCTACAGGTGCTAGCAGAATAACGCGTCTCATGAAAAATTGAATGATGCCCTGAAGAAATTCGAAGGTGCGGTGCTTATGCTAAGAAAGTTAACAGAGGTGCCAGTCGTTGGATAATAGTACCTGATTCTCGGCGGCGTATGGGTATTGTTGTCATACTTGATAGCTAAGGATCGTCGATGGTGCTCATGTTGCGGTTGAGTTTGGGCCGATTGTCGCTGTTGCTGAAGTGGCTCTGGTGCTTCGGTTGCGGAGCCTGTCGACATACAAGAAAGCTCACCTATGGTAAGTGAACAGTTCGACGAGAAATAAGAGAAAAACTAAAGGACTACAAATTGAAATTACCTGATGAGGCTGCGGCGTCAGTAAAGCAGGGCATGTGGAGTTGAATATGGCGTCCGTGGAGTGGGTCCGATGCAGTGGACGAAGGCGTCGGTGAATCACATCCGGCGCAGTGTACAACGCTTTTAGTCAGGATGATCTATTGCGGCGAACGTGGGCTTGTATGAAGAGCCAGCGATGGGGCGGACTAGGGAGTTAGTGAGGGTCTACACTATGGTGGCCGAGGGCGCCGATGAAGCAGATCTGGTGCGGTGGACCATGATGACGGTCAAGGAGATCTGGAGAGGTGGACATGCCAGTCGCTGAAGCGGCTGAGGTGAAGTGGTGAGTTGGCAGTTGGGGGTTCCAAGGTGCGGAAGGTAGATCCGGCGGGGTGTGAGGTCCACCGCTATGGTGGAATACTAGATTCAGCGTCTTGGCGTAGTTGGTGGGGAGGAGGCGTGGAAGGGAAGGGGAGGGGCTATGGGGAAGAATGCTTGGGGCAAAGAGGGGAAAACAATGGAGTTACCAAAGCAACCCTTTTACGTTCATGTGGCAAGGGTAAACAGGAATATTGCAGGGCTAAACCTTCAGGCGCGAGATATTTCGATGTGAGCGGGAAGTTTGAAAACTTTTGGCGGCTGAAATTAAGTGTTCTGCTCTTGTACGGCCGACTATCATATCATGGCCGAGAATTTATTTATTTTGCACACACAAAAAAGTGCAAGTTTCGATAATCATTGTCTCCAACTCGAAATTTAGATTGTCCATTCAATTCAAGTATGGATCGTTGAGCTAGTGGAAGCAAATACCATCATATGGTATTCAAATGAAATTCCAAATGTGTTTATCCTAAATATGATGACAAATACAAAAATGTATACGTGTATGAATAAAGTGGATGATTATAAGGTTTGAACATGGTCATATGTGTATATCTCTAGGTTTGATATATGAATTCGAAATCAGAAAATCCCATCTTAAAAAATGTAACTCCGTTTAAATGAATTACAAAAGCTAATGATGGAGTTAAATTCCAAAATTCCAATCTTAGGTTTGTAATACTTGTACTTCAAAGTATATCATGCATGTTCAAAAGTATCGTTATCTCATAGTCTAAACTGTGAAACAAATTCATCCACCATGAGTGCACACACTATTGACCATGTATATAACTCAGTTACGCTAAAGTCTCTCAAATATAGACAAGTCACTCTTTTTCTCAAGCAAACACCCCC
>LR738710.1:310964468-311063698 GCA_902687465.1 Secale cereale
AGCCGTTCTCTCCCCCGGACGTGAACACGGGAGCACATTAATCCCCCCCTCTCTCCAAATTTGGACCCCAATATAGGTCTCGATCAATTTATCTCTCGGGCATGCAGACATCTCTTCCCCCACTATCTAGGTGTCTCGGCATCTCTCTTTCCTAAGAATACGCACTATATAGAGTGTATCTTACCCATACACACAAAAAGTCTATCTCCCAAGTTATGTGGTTCTCACACACTCACATCACTCACCACAGTCCACTACAAACAAGCACCCTTTTGTCTCCTTGCGCACCACTCTCCTCTTTGTATCTCTCTCACATGCCAACCCGACCTAGCTCCTTCCCTATATACATATATGTCGTGACTCATTCCATAGCTCCCTAACGTATCATCGTTCTCAATATCGCACGTTGTTCTCTACACCATCTATTCAAGATCTCTCATGAAGTCTCTATCACACACACGATGACTCGCGTCTCCATACATAGGACACTTTCGAACAACATAAGCCTTGTCTCCCTATTTATACGCCACTTCCGCACACAAACGACACCTCTCTCTCCCCTCTCTTCCCCTCTCTCTCCCTTACTAGCTCTATCTCTCTCGCTCTCACACCCCTCTCCCACACACACTCGATGTCTCTTCCAAATAGTCTGCTCCACGCCCGCACCCATGCTATCCCGCTACTACAGATGCCTTTCTCACTATTTGACACACATGTCACACCATTCCCCCTTCCCTAATAGGTTTACATCATTAATGGTATCTCTTCTCCACACACACACACTCCCTCTCACACACACACGCATGCACAAACACACATAGACACACACAAACACCCATATATCTGGATCCTTCTTTTCAAACACACAACCTTGCATATTCTCACCAGCTCTAGGTATATATGTATATATCTCCCTCTCTCTCTATCTCACAAGCACACCAAAAATCACCATCTCTGTAACTCACACATTGCTCCCATGTCCGAATATGTATCTCACACGGTCACTCTCTCATTATGTCTATGTGTCTCCACGTTACATAACACAAAGCCCCATGCACATGTCACTCTGTATCCTCCCCACACAAAGATACAATGATCAGTATCTACACATATCACACGCACGCGCTGTCTCTCTCTTGCACACACGCTCAACCAAAAGGTTTTCTCGTGAATAACTTACTGTCTATTCATCAATAGTCATGGTAGTACGACGAACACAAGACCACCTAGTATGACTACTAAGAATAGAGCAAGACGAAAGCGCGCCGCCGTCACCCCCTCCTTATCGGCGACAGGAAAACCTTTCTTTTACACAGTCGAGATGTCATCGTGCTCAGGCCCCATATGCTCAACCATTAAATATAATGTAGATCCAAGTTTATGGAAACAAGTACCGATAATACATTTGCATATCCGATCTTCTTCTTATAAAAAACCGAGTTGGTGATGATGCTATGCCGACCATCTTGCAATATAACGGTCTGATCTATATCTAACGGATTGGAATTAAACTAAAAGATACATGCACCTCTTTCCACATTTGCAGACAAGTCATTCCCTCGTTCATCCTTATATCCCACAACCTCATTGTTGAGCAATTAAAAAAAGAAGCCTCTAGAACAATATGGCATGGTGGTCGGATACAGGGCTTTGTTCCAAAGCTTAACTTTCACGCCTACTGACAGTATGAATTGTATAACAAATAACTACCACCTTCAACCAGCCCTAGGAAGAAACTATTGTAAAAAAATAGCTAAAACATACCCAAAATTTCTTAATCCACGCCAAAAAAGTACTACCTAGTGCCGATTAGGCTCGTTTAAACCGGTTTATGACAGGGTTGGCCCACATGTCTATGCTCCCAAGGCAGCTTAAACCAACACATTTTTCTTGACTGTTGACACAAGGGACCCACATCTAAACTTCTATCATGTTCTTCCTCCTCCAATCATTTTTTTCCTGAACATTACATCAAACAGTTCTTATGGGTGTTCGTCGCTGGCGCCGGCAATGAGCAAGTTGGCCGCCGCTCCGCCGTATGGGACAGACACCCTACTGGCTTCCGCACGGGTTGGCTGGCTGGCCCAACCGTGGCTCACGCGCGAGCAAGCCGCCCCGCTGGACTTCGCTCGAGCCATATGGCTGTCCTTAGCGCGGCGCACACGAGCAAGCCGCCGCACCGCCATGCCAACCTAGCTAGCAAACCTTGCAGACAAGCAGCTGCATGCATCCAGCAGGGTGTGTGCTAGGTTGGCTAGCTAGCGGCCGCGAGCGCCGGACAGAGCTGTCATCCAGGCTACCGCAAGATGGGCTCTGCGCTGCCGGCTCTTTTGACCTCGCCCTCTGCTGGCGCTTGTAGCTACGTCCCATGACTGAGGATGATTAGGTGGATGGGCCGGAGGTAGGAGGTCACTCGGGGATTTTTGTCTAGAGGGACATGTAGGTCCCACAATTCATAATGCGTAACTTGCCGATCGAACAGAAGGCGTTGACTTATGGGGCGACATGAGTTAAAACATGCCTATAACGGTACTTGGTAGTTTATTGCGATGGATTAAGAAAATTTCGGTATGTTTTTGCTAATTTTTGTAGAGTAGTGGTTTCTTGGTAGGGCTGGCTGGTAAGTGGTAGTTTCTTGGTAGTGGTTTCTTGTAATAAACAATGTACTAGCGACAAAAGGTGATTCTAGGTTGCGTTATACTCCAACGAGTACAACTAGTGGTCATGGGAGTGTATAGCTCGTTTTGTGGGTTCGATCCCGGCCGAACACATGGCGGCCTTTTTTAAAGTCGATAGGATGTGTTGCACCACAATCTGTGGGTGCACTGAATAGCCCTGCCACGTGAATGGGGTTTCCTTCCCATCATCTCGTGGCTCACCTACTAGAGTAGCACTCCTATATATCATTTCACACCATCCTAAGTTTCTCGTTTGCGTGCTCGCCCTAGCCGTACCTTGCTTCCAGCTTACTCATCATCTACCATATTTAATCTTGCGCCTACCAATTAAGCCCGAGGAGCCAGAGAAGCCTGGCGCGGCATTGGGAACTATGCAATATGGCTCTGGATGCAAAGTGCTACTCTGTAGCTTGTGGCATTGCACGCATGGACTTCGCTCCATTATCGGCTCTAAACACAATAACAAAATTCCTATTGACATGATTTTTTTTAAATGGAGGCAAAATCTTTGGCTCATCTCATTCATAAAGATGGAACTAATAAAGTTCGACGAGATCCAGTACACCTCCGCAAATGGAAGCAAAAAGCATAGTCTCGCGTATCAAAGAACTCAATTGTTCTGCCCCCGCAGTAACCGTCGCTGATAAACAGGCTACTAGTTTGTGTGTAAGAGGAGCAGCTGAGTAGGCCAGCTACGCACTTGAATAGAGCACGGAGAGTACGCGCTATGGAGATGTACTTTCCCTACATTGATAGTACAGTGATGGTTCTAGAGAACAGTAGTACCCTCCACTTGCAACTGTAGCTCATTTGCCTTGAGATTCAAGACTTCAAAACTGGTGCACTATAGAAGTACAGTACATCGCACTACTAGTTGAGAAAGTAGTAGTACTACTGCTACAGTACGACATAGTAAATAATAACCTCACCATCATGGGGCACTAGGCACTGCCACTATGCGTGCCCACATAACTTCCTTAACGAAGGGACGAGGCCATGCGGTTACACTCTTGTCTCCTCCTCGCCAGGGCCCCCATTCCCCGAAGAGACCAAGGAAGTTCGTTGCTGCTCCCATGGATTCTCCAGGTGGTTCTCCTCCTCGTCTAGGCTGGGAGACCTTGGACTATGATCCTCTGGGAGAAATTGCACGCCGCTCTGACGTCCTCACCGTCGCAAGACTCAGTACTTCCTGCACCACCTATTTTAAGATGGTGCTTAAACATGCTTGGGAAAAGGCCATGCTTTTTGGTCTTCCATGCGTCCTCGAGGAGAAGGTTATTATATGGGAAAATCCATCGAAAAGTCCACCGCTCCCTGGCCATGGTTGCACGTTGACTCAACTAGCTTTGCCAATGTTGAGAGGTAGTCGGATTTTGTCCGATGAGCAGGTCAGCGATGGAATTCAATCATGTAGTGTATATTCTAAATATAGTACTATACTTAGTTATTCCATCATGTAATTTCTCCACTTCCCACCGTCTTATATATAGGTCAGGGGTGGTTCCAACAAAGATTGGCTTGCATACCTCCGGCCGAGATACCACCATCATTTTGCACAACATCCACAGCAGCGCAGCCATTCCCGTAGACCCCTTCTCCACCATTGTGATCGCCCTTCTGGACTAGCTGGGCTTGAATATGTATGATGATGCCTACATGAGATCGAAGAAGATAGCAATTGCGGACCCGCCGACAAAGCGACGCGGCTACGACGATTAGTATCTCATCGCGGTGTTCGACATAAGGATTGCCGTCAATGAAAGAGGCAGTAACGGGAGAGGCTGGCACATGTTGGCCGCGACAGATTTGTACCCCTACACATTCGAAGACGTCGTGTGACATCTAGGCTGCACCTTCGTGGTGACAAGCCAGCGGACTTGTTTCATCTGGTCACCATCCTACGTTACGGGAGATTACAAATGGAATGCACAAACCATCATTTGCATCCCTCACGGTACTCCATTATTTTGAAGTGACCAGTTATCCCCCGATCAAAATAAGATCGCCATCTAGGATGTGCATTTTCATCCGCGATTCGATGGAACCTAGAAACTTGTAGCTGACTTTGGCATATTGGGATCAACTATCTTAGCAGTCGTTACCCGTGGTACCACTGATGTGCAACATGGTCACACAATCTACATCGACCGAACCATCACCATCTACCCAGGTATTCCATTTTCTCATTGTTGTGTGTTAGAGTACTAGTAACTTGTTAGTTATTTTCTTTTCTTGACCGGGACATGTTTCTATACCAATACATAGTGTGCCAATGATTTCAAATGTTAGCCATTGCATATGATCCATCCAACGGTCGAGACATGGCAAATCCGAGCATTATGATCCGTTGGATAAAGTTTCTAACTTATAGGATTATACCATGTGGCCTTCTAATTGAACCCCCAACTCTACCATCTCATGTTTTCTAGAATCATCTTTCCACATACTTATCTGATACTCTATAGAAAGAGACTAGAACAATCTAGATTCTACAGATGTAAGAAACAAGTTTGATCTTGTCAAATAAGATTGTAGGAAAGGAAATACACATTCAAATGTTTCCCATGCTTTTATATATTTAAATGGCGTGCAAAGCACGCACAATTTACTTGTACTACATTTTAAGTATTAGATTTTTAACCCTCTCGCCTTCTCTTTCATTGAAGTACTAAATTTTACCTTGGAGGACGCGTATAGCTGGCTAGGCCCTTGAAGACTTGAACCCACTAGCTCTCACCATTTTTGTTTTTCCATGTCTTACTATCTCATCCATGTAGCCAAGAGTGACTATATATAATAAGCTGGTTATTTTACTTCCTCTATATGGCTATACCGGAGTAGTACTAGTTGTTGCACATTATTACTGACCGCCATATTTGAGCACAACATTATTATGCATCGACCTTGACCATGTATGTCACCATGTGTCCAGATCTGAGATGTCGCGTGTACCAGATGAATGGCGCCGAGTTCGTCCCCCGTGATGCTATGTGGGTGCCGAGGAACACTTTTGGAGATTACTCGCTTTTCATTGGGGATAGCTACCCCATTGTGAAGCGGATGCCACCTTTCGTGCACGACACCAAAGGCCTGCCGTTCATGAAGCATGGTTGTTTCTTCAGTGCGCAACACTGGATGAACAACATGCTAGGACACGCTATCCCTGATTTGTGTCGCTTCAGCTTGGATGAGTCTCCATCGTGTGGAACCGGACTAGAAAGCTGCGACAATGATTCTTGTTGCCCACTGCTATGGGTTGTGCCATCTATGAAGAATGCCTTGGACTGGAACCTGGATGAGGACATGGAGCCCATCTATAATATGTAAGTGGAATGTTGTAAATTGTGAATGGTAGTGCTATAAATATATGTAGACTAGTCGTGCACAAATTTATCACATGAAGTCGAGATGAACTTGTGTGGCATACTATCATTTGTACTTTAGAATTTATTTACTAGTAAATATGTTATGTGTACGTGCACCTTGTGTGGCTGTTGCACGGGCTCCAACATGCTCTGTGAGAAAAAAAGGTGGCATAGATTTGGATATAGGAGACATGGCGGCATCATACAGTAGTGATCGTTTGCTATAGTTGTAGTACTAGGATGATAACTCCTATAAACCTTGCGCTTGGATCTTTGCCTCTTCGGGAGGTTCATCAGTTCGTACTCCTATGAACCTGGCATCTAGCTCTTCGCCTGTTCGGAAGGTCCAACAATGATGATACTAAAGTACAATATGCTTCTGGCAATCTGACACTGAATGAACTGCTGCACGTCAACTGCGAGGGAGAGGGAGAGGAAGATGGAGAGGGCGATGTAGTCAAAACCCTCTCCTTGTCTTGCGAGCCACCGCGCGCGTGGGCGAGGGATAGGGCGTAGGCGTATGTAGTAAGCAAGCTTCTCCTCCTGTGAGCCACCACGCGTGGGCGAGGCAGAGGGTGTAGCGAGCTTCTCCTCATTCGGCAAGTTGACGGGACACATCAAAGTAGTACTACTAGTCCATAATGCGTCCTTTCCGGTTAGAGCATGGTTAGTACAGCCGGCTGCTGGCTATCTAGAGTTGACACGTCATCTATAGCCAACTTATAGCCAGCAAGGAAGTATAATAGTTAGATGTAAATAAGTACTACTTTATTGATACATGGCCCATTATTCATTGTCACAAAGTGTCTAGGAGCACGTGCTATAGCTGGCTATTAGGAGTAGTTAGTAGCCCGCTTCTTCTCTCTCTCCTCTTCTCTTCCTTCGGACTCAGCACAAATATACTAGTTTATGTCTTACAATCCGCCTATATCATCCTATTATACTTTCTTTTAATGACTTAATTGAAACAAGAAAGTACACTGGTGCTCAACCTATGTAACAATATAGTCATCATGGTCACTATGTTGTTTTGCGGTGATTATATGAATGGTCGCATGGACACATAAATCTGCTACTTTTGGGCGGTAATATGCCATGAAGTTCTGGTTCCTCTTGGTCAATATGTAAATCTCTATATGTACAGTCTTTCATGGATGGAGGGAGTCGGTTGAGTAGTTGAGCGTGAGCGTGTGTGTTGCATCGTGTGTTGTGTGCCACATGGATGCGTGAGTATTGTGTGCGTGCATGTGTACATGTGAGTGATGTATGTTGCATGCATGCAGGCATACATGCATGAGGCTTTTACTCCCTCCCATTGACATGTTCATATTTCAAGCTTCATTAAAACGTTGCATGCAAGAATTAAGACTAGCCACGGTGGAGAGTACATACACTAGTAGCATACTATCGGTGTACTAAAGTAGGGGTACCTTAGTATCCCGACTTGTGCACGGGCAGTAGCAGCGTCCCGTGGTCTGGCTCACCATGCGCCCCGCCGAAGCCCACTCTGGATCCTTTTGAAGCCATTCAAGAACAAAGTATACAAGTCAGAAGAACAAGGCCCCGGCAAGAGGAGCTTCCCGGGAAGGCCGCGCCAGGCTCAAGGTTATCATTCCAGCACAAGACCCTGGCAAGAGAAGCTTGCCAGGTAGGCCAAAGAACATCACCTCAGGAGATATCGCGGCGCATCCTGCGCCCCGGCAGGACCCGGAGAGCGGCAAGCTTCCGGGCCCGGCGGGGTAGCAACCCCGGCAAGGTGCTTGCCGGGGAAGGCTTACACTGTGTGCCTGCGCTCCAGCTCATCTAGCCACGCGTCGCCCTGGGGCCCTTCCAGGGGCACGTGGCGGATGGCTGTGCAGCCTGGGGTACACGGTGGCGGGCCGCGGTGACGAGGCCATCGTCGTGGCGAACGGAGACGCCCGGGCAGACGCTTTTGGGGTGACGGTGACGGGCATTCAATGCCTTTGTCCCCCATCGTCTGGGTTAGGTAAAGATCACTGTACGTACACTGTTCATGCACTGTTACAACCACCACCATTTTTACACTTTTACCCTCCTCTACGTCGACACCTGTCGGTGACCCCTTTGAGCTATAAAAGGAGGCCCATGCACAATGTAGAGGGGGTTCGATCCCAGAAACTTGACGACTCTCACGCTCGGTGAAGCTAGTACTGTAGATCTTCAAGCTCCCGAGCTCAAGAACTCAATACAACCAAGGCAGGAGTAGGGTTTTACGCGTCCGCACGGCCCGAACCTAGGTAAACTGCCCGCGTGTGCCCCTCGATCTGCTCTTCGTGCTCCCTCCGCACCATTGCCGTACCGTAGAAGGGGCTCCGGTCCCATAGGTGTTCGTGGGCGACCAGTTTCCCCGACGTCTTTGGCGCGCCAGGTAGGGGGGCGACGAGGTTGTGCGAACCTGATCCGGCGCTCACGCGGGCGCAACCTTCAGCAACTTCACCAGCTCCATCAACCTCATCGACTACATCAACATGCCGCCGAAGAAGAAGGCTTCGGAGGTCGGAGGCCCGTCTGCGTCGATCCCACCACCACCAGAACCGACGGTTGGTGGGGTAGACACTGGCGGAAGGGTGGACGCCGGTGAGGACACTCACGGCGCCGCCAAGTCCAAGGACAAGACGGACGACCGGGCGAACTCCAAAGCCTCGGCGTCCGTGCACGCACCCCGTCCCTCTCAGGACGCGCCGGGCCAGCAGCGACGTGGTACCCACAGTACCATCCGTCTGCTGGGACAAGGCCAAACTGGCGGGTCGCGGGACGCTCAAGGCCAGCGTGCTGGCACGAGCAAGGCGCGGTCGCCGGGGCGAGAACCTGCTCCTTCTAACGCTATTAGAAGTCCGAGCATATCTCGCTCCTCGCACCGCTCGCCACCGCTCCCTTCCACTCTGGCTGAAGCTCTCGCCAGAGCTCAGCTGCTCCTCGACTTCCCTCCAGTGGTGGACAAGGCCGAAGACTGGAGGGCTACAATCCAGAGCCTCATCGCCTTCGCCAACAACGACACGCCGCAGCAGCCGGCAACATCACGGCCGCGGCAAGTCGACCAAGCGAAGGCCGATGGAGACAAGACCGCCGGGGGTGCAACTACCGTGCACTCCCCGCCGTGGAAGCAGAAATCGCCGATCCGCCGGATCAACGTCGACGATGACTCCACAGCGTCGTCGGATCCGCGGGCTCGCCGCGATCAGCGCCAAGTCCTTGACGACAGGCGACAAGAGGACACTCGAACTCGTATCGAGCATCGAAGAGAAGCCCGAAGACAGTCCGACCAGCGCGCTGGGACCGCTGTCGACATGCACGCGCCGGGTGAACCAGGCGACTTGCCGTACGCGGCAGGCTGCCCTGCGTTCACCCGAGAGGTGCGGCAAGTCCAGCGGCCCAGCATGAAGAACTTTAAGCCCGACGTACCCGAGAAGTACGACGGCAAGACACACCCCTCGGAGTTCCTCAGCATCAACACCATAGCGGTGCAGGCTGCCGGGGGACGCGACGAGAAGATCTTAGCAAACTTCTTCCTGCTTGTGCTTAAGTCAAACGTCAGATCTTGGCTTATGCACTTGCCGGAGAACTCCATCTCTTCTAGGGCAGATTTGTACCACCAGTTTGTCGGCGCCTTCACGGGCGGCCACAAACCCCACGGCCAGGAAAGCGATCTCCACATTCTTGCCCAGAAGGTGGGAGAGTCCCTGCGCAAGTACATCCAAAGATTCAGCCGCATTCAGCACAACATCCCCGATGTCCACCCTGCCGCGGTTATCAGCGCGTTCCACCAGAACATGCGTAACCGCCGGATGAGGGAGGAGATGGCGATGACCAAGATCCGGGACGTCAGCGAGCTTTACGCTCTGGCTGATAAGTGTGCGCGTGCCGAAGAGGGGAGGAGACTCCCCGGAGAGGATACTGGAGCAGGAGGAACGGATAGCGAGGATGCCGCCCCGGCAAGGAAAAACCGGCGGCGGAACAACATGAAGAAGAAGAACAAGGAAGTACTGGTTGTCGAGCAGTCCGGCAAGGAGGCTGCCGCCAAGAAGACACAGGCGGGAGGCTCCGGCAAGGAGGCCACCCCTGTAGCGGCCGCCGACAAGCAGGACGGCTCCGACAAGCAGTACTGCAAGATCCACCGCACCAAGGGCCACGATCTCCAGAACTGCAAGAGAGTAGAGTACCTCGTAGAGCAGCAGAAGGCTGAATACAAGAGACGCGATAAGGAGAAGGCCCAAGGAGGCGGAGGAGAGCCCAGCAAGAAGCGGCCGTTCAATGGCCGGGGAGGACGCCGCGGCAAGGCCAACCAGCGGCAAGGAGACAGACCTCCCCAGGGCCGCGATAAGGATGAAGACGAAGACGATGACGAGGACATGGATGAAGGAGATAACAGTGAGCAGGAGTTCCAGAAGGCCACAGAAGTTCTGTGCGTCGATGGGGGCGCCTCTCTGCACACTTCCCACCGCCAACTCAAGGAGTGGGTGCGGGAAGTGAATGCAGCGGAGCCACCCGTCGAGTCGCGCAGGCTACTGAAGTGGTCTAGCACGCCCATCATCTTCGACCTTGAGGACCACCCTGACCGCACCACCGCGGTCGGGTGCTTGACGATGTTGGTTTCACCAACAATCCGCAACCTCAAGGTCACCAAGATGTTGGTTGATGGCGGGGCCGGCCTTAACTTGATCTCCTCTGCTGTAATCCGGAAGCTGCAGATCCCCGACAGCGAGCTCGAGGAAACCGGGACATTCCAAGGAATCAACCCGGGAAGGAGCAAGCCGAAGGGGAAGATCACGCTGCCGGTGACCTTTGGCGGAGAGCTTAACTTCAGGACGGAGAGGATCACCTTCGACATTGCCGATATCCCATTGCCGTACAATGGGATACTTGGCCGTCCTGCGCTCGCAAAGTTCATGGCAGCCTCCCACAATGCTTACAACATGCTCAAGATGCCAGGGCCAATAAGCGTCATCTCTGTCCCCGGCGACAAGAAGGACGCGCTTATTTGCGCCGACAAGATTTACCGGGACGCAGCAGCCGCGGCAGACAGAAACACACTTGCCGCTGAAGCTCCCGGGGGGAAGACCAAGACCAAGTCCGGCAAGAGCTCTGGGGCCCAATCCGGCAAACACACCTCTTCGGAGTGTTGCGCTGCCGTTGAGGACGCACCATCGAGCTCCACCGGCAAGTGCAAGAGAGGAATGGCAGCTCCACCTGCAACCAAGAAGGTGTCCGCCAAGGAGGACGGCACTGGTGGTACTTTCACCATCAGTGCTACGCTCGACCACAAATAGGAAAGCGCGCTCGTTGCCTTCCTGCGGGCGAATGTCGATGTGTTCGCATGGCAACCATCTGACATCCCTGGTGTTCCGAGGAAGGTAATTGAGCACAAGCTTGTTGTTTGTCCTTACGCGCGGCCCGTCAAGCAGAAGGTCAGGAAGCAAGCGGTGGAGCGCCAAGAGTTTATTGCCGAGGAGATCAAGAAGTTGGAAGCAGCAGGCCTTGTTAGAGGTGTACCACATCCCACGTGGTTGGCCAATCCAGTTGTCGTGCACAAGGCTAATGGGAAGTGGAGACTTTGTATAGACTTCACTGATGTGAATAAAGCTTGTCCTAAGGATCCATTTCCCTTGCCGCGCATTGACCAGATTGTTGACTCCACCGGCGGATGTGAGTTGCTTTCGTTTCTCGATGCATACTCAGGTTACCACCAGATATTCATGGATGAGGAAGATGAAGAGAAGACTGCATTCATCACTCCATGTGGCACATATTGCTTCATACGCATGCCCTTTGGATTGAAGAATGCGGGCTCAACATTTGCAAGGGTGGTCCACACCGCTTTTGAGCCGCAGATACACAGGAATGTAGAAGCCTACATGGATGATATAGTGGTCAAGAGCAAGGACAAGAATACCTTAGTTCAAGACCTAGAAGAAACCTTTGAGAATCTGCGCAAGATACAGCTCAAGTTGAACCCCGAGAAGTGCGTTTTCGGAGTCCCCTCCGGCAATCTTCTCGGGTTCTTTGTGTCCCAGAGGGGCATTGAAGCCAATCCCGACAAGATCAAGGCCATCGAGCAGATCGAAGCCCCGAAGCGCGTCAAGGATGTATGGAGGCTTGCGGGTTGTGTGGCTGCCCTCAGCAGGTTCATTTCAAAGTCTGCAGAACGCGCCCTGCCTTTCTTCAAAATCTTGAAAAAGGCAGGTCCTATGAAATGGACTCCGGAAGCGGAGGCAGCGCAGCAGGACTTGAAAGGATACCTGTCCTCTACTCCAATACTTGTCGCACCTAGGCCACAACAGAAGTTGTTGCTATACTTAGCAGCAACCAATCAAGTGGTTAGTGCTGCGTTGGTAGCGGAGAGGGAGGCAGAGGAGGAGTCCACAGCCCCGGCAAGCACATCCAGCGACAAGCAGGGGGCTTCCCCGACAAGCTCTGGCCCCGACAAGGACAAGTCTGCGCAGGAACAAGGAGAAGTGCGGAAGAAGATGGTACATCGCCCAGTTTATTTTGTAAGTTCCCTCTTGCAGGGGGCTAGGTCAAGATACTCTGGGGTGCAGAAGTTGCTTTTCGGCCTCCTCATGGCCTCAAGGAAGCTGCGCCATTACTTCCAAGCGCACGAGATAACATTGGTCACTCGCTTTCCGTTGAAGAGGATATTGCAAAATCCAGAAGCAACAGGCAGGATCGTCGAGTGGGCACTAGAGCTGTCAGGCTTTGGTCTCAAGTTTGAGAGTACTTCAACTATACAGAGCCGAGCATTGGCAGAGTTCATAGCAGAATGGACTCCAACACCAGATGAAGAAGTTCCAGAGACAAGCATCCCCGTCCAAGAAGCAAGCAAAGAGTGGATAATGTACTTTGATGGTGCCTTCTCGCTGCAAGGCGCCGGCGCTGGCGTGTTACTCATAGCGCCCACCGGAGAGCACCTCAAGTACGTTGTTCAGATGCACTTTCCCAAGGAGCAAGCAACAAACAATACTGCGGAGTATGAAGGTTTGCTTGCCGGCCTCAGAATTGCAGCCGAACTTGGGATCAAGAAGCTGATCGTGCGGGGAGATTCACAGTTGGTGGTCCGACAAGTAAACAAGAGTTACCAGAGTCCTTTGATGGAAGCTTATGTCGATGAAGTGAGGAAGCTAGAAGAACACTTTGAAGGCCTACAGATGGAGCATGTCCCAAGAGCTCAGAATGATATCGCAGATGGCCTCTCAAAGTGTGCCGCAATGAAGTTACCTGTGGAACCATGGACCTTCCTGCTCAAGTTAACTCAACCATCAGTTACACCATCAGTTGGGCAAAGCAAGAAGAGGAAGTTGGTCTCCGACGACTACTTGCCGGTGGATCTTCCCGAAACCGCCGCCAAGGTCCCCAAGATCAACGACCAAGTTGCTGAGGAACAGTCTGCTCCTGCAGACCCAAGGGTCTGTACAGTTGAAGCAGGCGTTCCCGACAAGTCTTGCCCCGGCGGGCTTGCCGGGGGACGTTCAGCTCCGGCAGAGCCGCAGGTTCTTGCCGTAGAAGCCGACGTCCCTGCAGCAGCACTGATGCCTTTTGTCCTTGTTGTTGAGCCTCAGGCTCCGGCATGGGCACAGCAAATCGTCCGCTTTCTTCAAACTGGGGAACTTCCCGAAGAACCAGAAGAGATAGAGAGGATTACCAGGCAGTCAAGTATGTATCAGTTCGTCGGCAACGAGCTATACAGAAGAAGACTCAATGGTGTCAGATTGAAGTGCATTTCTCGGGAAGATGGACAGAAGCTGTTAGCTGAAATACACGGAGGCATATGTGGCCACCACATTGGCGCAAGAGCACTTGCCGGGAAGGCGTTCCGGCAGGGTTTCTCCTGGCCAGAAGCCCTCCAAGATGCAACTGCACAAGTAACCAAGTGTGAAGCGTGCCAGTTCCACGCCAAGAAGATTCACCAGCCAGCTCAAGCTCTCCAGACGATCCCTTTATCCTGGCCCTTCTCGGTCTGGGGGCTCGACATCCTCGGCTCTTTTCCCCGTGCTGTCGGGGGCTTTGAGTACTTGTACATTGCAATCGACAAGTTCACAAAGTGGCCGGAAGTGGAACCAGTGAGGAAGGTGACATCACAGTCAGCGGTGAAGTTCTTCAGATCAATTGTTTGCCATTTCGGAATCCCTAACAGGATCATCATCGACAACGGCACACAGTTCACAAGTCGCACCTTCATGCAATACGTCCAAGACCTTGGCGCCAAGGTCTGCTTCGCTTCTGTTGCTCACCCGAGGGGCAATGGTCAAGCGGAGAGGGCAAACGCTGAAGTGCTGCGCGGACTCAAGACAAGAACGTTCGACAGGCTGCACAAGTGCGGAAGAAACTGGATAGAGGAGTTGCCGGCGGCTCTTTGGTCAATCAGGACGACACCAAATCCAGCCACCGGACAGACACCCTTTGCTCTTGTCTATTGAGCAGAGGCAGTTCTCCCCACGGAACTCGTGTACGGATCTCCTCGAGTACTCGCTTATGACGAGCTCGAGCAAGAGCAGCTGCGGCAAGATGATGCACTGCTCCTCGAGGAGGACCGTCTCCAGGCTGCTGTACGAGCTGCTCAATACCAGCAAGCCTTGCGTCGCTACCACAGCCGCAAGGTCAGGGCCAGGAGTCTCGAGGAAGGCGACCTTGTTCTTCGGCGTGTTCAGTCCGCCAAGAACTCCAACAAGTTGACGCCGAAGTGGGAAGGCCCTTATCGGGTGAGACAAGTCACAAGGCCCGGCGCTGTCCGCCTTGAGACCGAAGAAGGCTTACCGGTGAGCAACTCCTGGAACATATAGCATCTTCGCAAGTTTCACCCATAAGGCGCGGTTGCCGTGATCCGCTCCGGCAACCACCTTTTGTACAAGTCTTGCCGCTGTTGCATGTAAACCTTTGTACAAAGCCGGGCGCAGACCCCGTGCATCAGTAAAACTTTAGTGCCTTGCACCATTTGTCATTTCATGCCTTTTCCTTTTACTTGCATGTATTGTCTGATATTTTGTGCAGCACACATCCCCGGTAAGTAGTAACAAGCCGCAGGGTCCCATACTTGTGTCTCCTCCCCTTTTTCCTTTCTCTCTTAAACAGAAGAAGTGTTCCTCGCGCACAAGTTTGCCGGGGGGAAGGAGATGGAGGTATGAACCAGGTGCTGTTCAAGAAAGGGAAGCCTTGCCGGGAAGCAAACAATCCATAAAAGCTAAGTTGCCAGAGTTTGAGCAATTCAATTTTTTTTTAAAAAAAATTTAGTTGTCTTCCTTGAACGACCACACTTTGTATGGAAAACCTGTGCGCGGAGGAACCTACCCGTGGCTAGCCGCGCCCTTACTTTGTTACGAGCACGCTCAACGGCTGAAGTGAGCTGCGACAAGTGTCGCGCCCTTACTTCGTTTTCGAGTTCGCTCAGCAATCTAAGTGTGCTGCGACTAGCTGCGGCAAGGTTTCTTGCCGGCAAGGACATTGCTAGCAGGCTGCTAAGAGTCCCGCACTCAGCGCTCGCGGCGAGGGTCCCTTTGCCGGCAAGTTCCCTAAAATCGTAGGGTGGAAAGCATACAAAGTGAAGGGACTAAAGAAGGGAGATAACACTGCATTGATTTTCCAAAATAAAGTTATATTACAAGATAGCTTGCCGCTGTTCTAATCAACTACTACCCATGACTTAATCGACAGCAGCAAAGGAAGCAGAAAGAAGGGAGCCTAGTCTCTTCGGTCTCCGTCGACCCTCTTGATCTTGCCCGCCTAGGCTACAATGTGGGCAACTTGTGCCTTCAACGCTTCCTGGTCAGCTTCGGGCGGTAGGGTCCGGAGGACTTTGACGAGGTTGATCCCGGGGTTGCGATAGACGATCTTCGACAACACCCGCTCCATAGTACCCGTGCAAAGCCGGCGCGCCTCGTCAGCCAGCTGCGCGGGGATCTTCTCCCATAGCCGCGCGAGAGCCGGCGCCACTCCTCTGAAGAACAGGCTCAGCTTGGCGCTGTGGGGGAGGCTCTCGTCGGGGGAGTACACAAGGTGCTCCGCCCTCAGCGCCACTGCTCCACCGTCCGCTGGAAGTTGTGCTGCGACAAGGCGGCGCTGTCCAACAGCGCCCTTTCGGACCAGAGGTCTTCTTTCAGCTTCGTTTCACGATCCCGGGCAGCGTCAAGTGAGTCGTTGAGGGTGGAAACCTTCAGCTCCAAGTCGGCAATGGAGTCCTTGGCGTCGTTGAGCTCCTTGCCCTTCTCGGAGAGTCAGACCTGCAGCTCCGAGTTGGTGTGGGCGTCCTTCTCCCGCGCCAAGTTGAGCGCGGCAACCCTGTCCTTGCTCACCTTCAAGTTCGTCTCCATCTACGCCACCTGGGCCTCTAGGTCCCTCTTGGCGGTCTCTGCTGCAGCAGCGGCGTCCCTCGCCTCCTGCAGGGCCCCGCCAATGGCCTGCTCACGAGCGGTGAGGTCGTCCTCGTGGCTATCGAGGTCGACCTTCCGCTGGTTGAGCCCTCCCTCCCGCCGAGACAGATCCTCGGCGGCCAGTCGCTGCTGCTCCTCCACCTCGGCCTTCTCGAGGAGGAACGCTTCGTGTGCTCTGGCAAGCTCTTCGCGCTCCTCCGCCAAGTTCCGGAGGGCCGCCTGGTTGGCGGCACGGAGCTCCACGGCACGCTTCTCCAGATCAGCACCAGCCTTGACAGCCAGAGCCTCCCGGGACTCCAACTTAGCCTGCCTGGCCCGGTACAAGGCCAGAAGCCGGCGTAGGAGTTGCTCCTCTTCGGGCTCGTCGCTGCTGCCGGGCGCGTCGACAATCCTCAGCCCGGCGGAGGCGAGAACTTCTCCGTCGAAGATCTCCCCCTCCACGGGTGCCCTCGATGATGACGCCCACGGGACTTGGATGAAGACCCCGTTGGCGGCCTCCAGATAGACGCCCGACCCAGCCGCAGGGGCGGAGGGGTCGGCGGCCGGTGCAGCGTCCGGCGCTCCTGCGGCCTCAGGGCCAGCAGTGCGGTCGCCGGTCCCTTCCCCAGCTGTCGCGTCAGCGGTCGGGGCGGTCTCCTCGGCGGCTGGCTCGTCAACACCAGCCATTCCTTCTGCGGTGGTAGCGTCGCCAGCATCGCCCCGCACTTCCTCCCCGGCAATGGTCTTCGTCTCCATCGACTCCGGGGCAGGCGGATCTAACAGAAGAATAAGAAAATAAAGAATCATCAAGCAAATATCCAAAAAAGATGAATTCAAGAAAAGAAGAGTACAAGGGCTACCTGCGCGGGCCTCTTCGGTAGCGGGCTCCCTCGCCGGGGAGTTCTCCCTTGGCGGCGTAGAAGAAGCCCCAGCCGGCGGAGGGCCGCTGGCGCCTTCCCTTGGCGGGGTGCTCACCCTTGTCGGGGTGCTCGCCCTTGGCGGGGTACTTGCCCTTGGCGGAGTACCCATCCTTGGCGGAGCGCTGTCCCTCGCCGGGGAGGCCATCCTTGGCGGGGAGGGTGGAACAAGCGGCTCATCGGGGGCGGCCTCTTGGTGCTCCTGCGGCTGCGGTTCCATTTCTGCACAAGACAACAAAACATTAGTAAGGATAACTACCTCAAGCGCGCCCTTCAAGCAGAAAAGTGGACACAAGGCTTAAGCTGGGGGCTGCGCTGGGGGCTGCTCTCCGGAGCAGCAGGCTGGTCCGGCAAGTTTGTCGTTGGCGCATCCCCCGTCGCTGCGGCAGGCTCGTCGTCCTCGAGGTCAACCACAGGGATTTTGGCCCTCTTCGCCATCCTCTGGGTCAACGTCTTGGAAGCCAAACAAGATCAGAACCAAGCAAGAGAAATCAAGACAAAAGCAACAAAAATCAAAGGAAATAATAATTGCAAGTGCTTACTCTTCCTCCTCTTCATCGGAGCTGAGGGCGGAGAAGTCAAACTCCGCCTCGCGCGCTCCAGCGCGAGGAGCTGGAGGAGAAGGCTCCCTCGGGTGCTTGGCGAGATCCGGAGCCGTGGGTTGTGAAGACCCCGCTCCGGTCATCCCCGAGGACCGAGGGGCGGAAGGAACACCAGAGCCGCTCCGGGAAGACCCCCCTCCGCTTGCCGCTGGGACACGGGGCGCCTCATTGACGACCTTGCTCGTCGTGGTGGCGCGAGTCGCACGACGCTTCGGCTGCTGTTGGTGCGCCGGTGGCCTCGCCGTCTCAGCGGTCTTGCGGAGGCGCTTCCTCTGTGGCGGTGGAGGACTTAGTGGTGGCGGAGAGTTTTCTGAGGATGAGGAGGCATTGTCGAGGTTCAGATACCCGCCGGAGTCTTCGTAAGAATCGCCAGATTCGGCATCCTCCTCGGCGGGCTCACTGGACTCGGTGCCTTGCCCGGCAGCCTCGCTCGTCCCGACAGGCTCCCCGGCAAACTCCTCGGGCGCAATCTTCAATAGCTTGAGGATTTCCTCCTCCTCGGCCTGACTCACCGCGTCCGCCGCTTCCGCTTCCTCCACGGTGTACCCAAATTTCCCCCGCGGCCGCCGCTACGGCGGCCTCCTCCATCCTATTGGCTATGTATGCCACGTCCTGCTCGGTGGTCGCCCGGGTGAGGCCCTTTTTCTCCTCGGGGTTGCGTGGCCGTTCGACCAGGCTGTCAAAGAAGGCCTGCACGGTCTCCTCTGAAGGCGTCAGCCAAGTGGGGACAACCCTGTGGGAGTCACACTCCGGCATTGCCGCGCGGATGGCACTAAGAGCAGTGTTGTTGCACAACGGGACTACTCCCCGTGATGGGGTGAACCACTCCTTGTGCTTGGGGTCATGTTTGAACAGCTCCCGGACCATCCCCTTGAGTTCCAAGATAGTGAAGTTGTAATTCAGCCCGGGGCACAGCCTCATACGGTCTGCCGCGTTGCCGAACTCCCAAGAAGGTCTCTTCCTTTCCTGCAAAGGAGCAATGCGGCGGCGGAGGAAATCAGCCCCGACTTCACCTACGGTAAGGTTGGCGGCCCGGAGACGAAGGATCCTAGTAAGAGCAATCTGCAGCTTGTCGTCCTCCGGGGCCAAGTCACTCCAATCCCTGCCGCGCACTATTGCAGTCCGGCGCGGCGAGGTGAACTGTTCGGGCTCATCTTCCATGACCCAGCACCAATCAGCCCTCCACTCTTCCCACTTGCCGCGGAGCTCTCCAATCAAGTACGCCTCCTTCTTGCCGATCCTGAAGATCCAGGAGATACCGCCGGAGAGTGGAGATCCGGACTCTACTCTAGGCGTAAAGAAGTGGCGGAAGAGAGCTACGTTTGGGTGGACACCGACATAGTTTTCGCACATATGTGCGAAAACGGCCAAAGTGAGGACGACATTCGGGGTGAAATCTAAGAGGTGGAATCCATATGTGTTCATCACATCGCAGAAGAACTCTGAATACGGAGGACAGAGACCGCAATGGAAGAACAAAGCGAAGAAGTGGTAACCTCCCGGGTACAGGTCGACGGCTTCGGCGGGGAGGACTCTGGTGCGCCGGTGAGCCTTCGTCTCCCTCGCCCAGAACAAGTAATACTTGTCCCGCAGCTCCCTCGCGCCGAGCCTCGACGGGAACACCACCATTCTCCTCCGCATGGCCGCCAGCTTCGCCGCCTTGTCGGACTTCTCCTTCTTCGCCTTGTCGCTCTTCGACTTGTCGCTCTTCGGGGCCATGGCGGGGGCGGCGAGGGGGGGGGGGGGTCGACGGCGCCGCGGATGCTGGAAACAGCGGAGGAGAGGGTGGAGCTCGGCTCTCTGTCGACCTTTGCGGAAGCAGAGAGCGGCGGGGGTTTCTGGAGATTCAAGACACAATGAAAGCAATAGGGGAAACTGCCCCTGCTTCCTCTGCTTTTAAGGGGGAAGTGGGGGACGTTCCGCATTTCCCCATTAAAGAAACAGGCGACGATCTCTCCCACGACGCCGCAATCGACGCGTGCCATTAGGGAGGGATGCGGCGAATCTGGAGTGGGAAACGGCGCGCCATGGGCCGCGTGCGCCCGTGCACTGTTCTGGGCCTGGCCTAACAGCGCTCGGCGCCGTGTGTGGCCCAGGCCCGGGGGCTCCTGTCGGTGTACTAAAGTAGGGGTACCTTAGTATCCCGACTTGTGCACGGGCAGTAGCAGCGTCCCGTGGTCTGGCTCACCATGCGCCCCGCCGAAGCCCACTCTGGATCCTTTTGAAGCCATTCAAGAACAAAGTATACAAGTCAGAAGAACAAGGCCCCGGCAAGAGGAGCTTGCCGGGAAGGCCGCGCCAGGCTCAAGGTTATCATTCCAGCACAAGACCCTGGCAAGAGGAGCTTGCCAGGTAGGCCAAAGAACATCACCTCAGGAGATATCGCGGCGCATCCTGTGCCCCGGCAGGACCCGGAGAGCGGCAAGCATCCGGGCCCGGCAGGGTAGCAACCCCGACAAGGTGCTTGCCGGGGAAGGCTTACACTGTGTGCCTGCGCTCCAGCTCATCTAGCCACGCGTCGCCCTGGGGCCCTTCCAGGGGCACGTGGCGGATGGCTGTGCAGCCTGGGGTACACGGTGGCGGGCCGCGGTGACGAGGCCATCGTCGTGGCGAACGGAGATGCCCGGGCAGACGCTTTTGGGGTGACGGCGACGGGCATTCAATGCCTTTGTCCCCCACCGTCTGGGTTAGGTAAAGATCACTGTACGTACACTGTTCATGCACTGTTACAACCACCACCATTTTTACACTTTTACCCTCCTCTACGTCGACACCTGTCGGTGACCCCTTTGAGCTATAAAAGGAGGCCCATGCACAACGTAGAGGGGGTTCGATCCCAGAAACTTGACGACTCTCACGCTCGGTGCAGCTAGTACTGTAGATCTTCAAGCTCCCGAGCTCAAGAACTCAATACAACCAAGGTAGGAGTAGGGTTTTACGCGTCCGTGCGGCCCGAACCTGGGTAAACTGCCCGCGTGTGCCCCTCGATCTGCTCTTCGTGCTCCCTCCGCACCCTTGCCGTACCGTAGAAGGGGCTCCGGTCCCATAGGTGTTCGTGGGCGACCAGTTTCCCCGACACATACATTTTAAAAAAATGAAATATTCGGGGACTCTACATTTACTACCTCCGTCCTGGTTTATTGGTCCCATTTGTAATTTTTATTATACTACCTTGGTTGGTTATTTTTTTATTGACCTATATATAAACCTCCGTACTAGTTTATTGGTCCCCTTCGTACTTAGTGTAAAATTTTGACCGTAAATTAAACTAACAAAGTGTCCATGCATGTCATAAAAAACTATACAATTAAAAACTATGTTCAAATACGAATTCAGTGATATGATTTTTTTGTGACATGCATTAAAATTTATTAGTTAAATAGATGGTCAAAGTTTGACACAATATACTACTAGTACTCCTACATTATTAGCGTCGCGTGCCTTGGCCAATGTTTCATCTTGTTGGACAGGATGAGAGTAGAGGTATAGGGATAGTGTAGATAGTGAGTCTTGGCGATCCATTATTCCCCATTTCGGTAAGAGAGAACTATTCAACTAGTCTTCACAGTGAAGTGACAATACACGTTGCAGCAGATGGGACACTTAATTAATAAGCTGAACCAGTGTATTGGTGTTACTAAATCAGCCTTACCCAGTACTGCCATCATGTTTGCCAGTGGAGCACGCTTCCGCAATAACGCCTATGCACTTCTCTCTTCCACTAACTGACATATGGGCCTTCTTGAGGTAGACCCACATGTCATCGGCTTAACTATTTACACTCCAAGGATGCACTTTCTTGCCCGTCTTTCCCTCTTCTTCCTCCTCTCTTCTTCTTCCTCCTCTCTTCCCCATCATCGGACGCAAACCATTTCCGCCCGCTTACTGCTCACCCCCCCTGACGCCATTTTCCTTAGTAGCTCGCACGTACCATATCCCCACCCCCCCGCTCACTGCTCGGCCACACACGCCATCTTCTTCGCTCACCCGCCCGAATCCACTTCCCCGCTCGCTTGCAGGCACCGAAAACCCCAATCACTTAGCCCCCTAAAATAAACCTGTGGCAGAACTGACTGACATGCAAAGCTGCGATTGGAATTCCCTCCCCGATGTTATCTTGGAGCAGATCTGTAATCGTATGGACCTGCTCAGCACCGTGCGTCTGGCCGCATGCTCGGTGTGTTTGTACCGTCTACGCGTATGCAACCGGCCGGCCCTTTTGATGACAACATGCTTGCTGATGCCCGATCCTCGTAGGTGGCCCAGACACCGACTTGACGATCCTACGGAGGTTGTCATTGTGCCCCTCGACATGCTACCACTACCCGTCCACCTATCCTTCATGCGCGGCCACTACTGGGCGCGCATGAAGGCCAACTGGATCGACCTCATCCACCAATCCGGTAGTCCATGGCATCTCATGGATATCTACACCCAGTGAGAGATTACCCTTCCATCTTTGGATACCGCTGGCATTGAGGATCGCGGCCCGTCGGACACTCCTGCCTACTACGCACGAGACGCGTCAAGCTTTCGGTGCGACCTCCGTTTGCTGAAGGTAGTAATCTGCGAGGTGTCCACACCATTAGAAGACTACATGGATTACAATCTCATTGCTTTGTTCAACATGGGATTAGTCTATCTAGAATCCGATCACAATACATGGTTATGGCTCATCATCAATCCTGTTGACCCTCCATTCCTGTCTGATGCTATAGTGCACGATGGCATCGTTTGCGCGGTCGACGCACATATTGGCTGCATATACTGGTGGAATCTATCACCGTGTAATTGTTCTATCTCATATCATGTTTATCTTATGAATATGACTGCCTGTTGATTGTTGGAAATTTAGAATAGATAGTATGTCTATAACCACATCATTGCTATATGTTCCTCTCTTTTCCTAGATTTTTATGACCACACATCTTATTGTTAGAGTTGATGTGAGAACAATTGCCATCTAATGATTTTTAGAATAGTTATTAACTTGGGGTATGATTATGGCCATGGCATTGCCATCTATGTCACTGTTATAATAATATTAATTCCACACATACTCTGAACATGATTGTATATTTTTGTCCTTTTGGTCTCTAATTTGATTTGTTGTAGCAGACGCAAATGTTCTGGCCTTCATAAATCTTGGACCTGGAAATATACAAGTCAATGAGTGGTGGTTTATCGCTCGTTCAACTGACGCGGTCATTTGATGCTCATTCGCACGGACCAAATTGACCAAACCATTTCATCAAACCACATGCGGTACTGTGCCTGGGGCGTTCATGACTATGATGGCTATGGTTGCTTCGCAAGAAAGTTCCCAGCTCTATTGGGCTAGGTCTATTCTACTAGAGACGGGTTTACAGCCTCGGCAACCACTCCATGTTCCTCGGGCTGTATTATCCGATCATCCAACCAATCATCGATCATATCACCGGCAATGATTACCATGCTATGCAACTTCCATTCACCAGGGGGACTATGTTTACACATCGTACCATGGGTTTCATGAATCACCATATCCAGAGATTCGTTGACACGACTTGTTGCTAGATAATCTTCAGTGTGTGAAAGGCATCAAGCTTCCAAGTGATGAATGGCTTTTGCAAACCCGACAGGCAGTGATGTGGTTCATGCCAATACCAAATATGCAAAATTTGATTCGTAGTGATACCTAAACTGAGCCATGTATCCTACTGCTGTAGCATGACCCTCTTTTGTTGGATATTATGTACCGTAGTTTGTTTGAAGGATAAATACCTTTCTGGGACGAAGTGCATCCTAACTCACCTGTGTAGGATGTACTGATAATGATGATGGAGATGTTGTGTAGAAGCCATATATGTATTTCAATTAGGCTTGAAGTGCGTACTTGTTGGTGAAAGTGTTGTCCAATGGGAATTATATTTTGTCCTCATCTAGCCTACAAAGTCTGTCGCACAGCCTTGTGACTTTGTACTACTCCATTTCTAAATTTGTACTAGTCCTCTATACCATATATTGCGCTACTCGTACTACTACATCCTTCCTGGTTTATAGGTCCCCTTCGTAATTTGTGTCAAATTTGGACCATAAATTTAACTAACTAAAAGTTAAGGCATGTCACAAAACATTATATTCTTGGATTCGTATTTGAACATAGCTTCCAATGGTATAATTTTCGGTGACATGCATTGACATTTTGTTAGCTAAACCTATGGTTAAAATGTGACACTAGATACGATTGGTAAGTAGTATAGTAGTACTAGTATACGTCGGTCAAATTATTCATCATGTCCTGACATTTAATTGACATGACAACACGCTACGCGTGAGGTGACACAAGAATCCCAGCGGCGTGTTCAGTTCACCAAAGTGATCCTCACCCCTCTCGTAGTACTACAATAACACTCTCGCATTCTCTACGAAATCACTTTCCCATTCTCTCCCGGTCTCCCCGCCTCCCAGCCGCCGCCTTGTTCTGATCCATTTGGTACGATGAGCGATGAGCTACTGGAGTTGCTATACTTCATTGCTAGTATTAAAAAGGGAGACACTGAAAAAATTAATCTCAACAAGGATGCTCTTCAAGCTAGCCAGTTGAAGGAAGGAACCAGCGAGGCCACTCATGTGAGTATTCGTATTGTCGCCCTATATGATGATTTCGATCTTTATGGGGGTTTTCAAGTCTTTAGAGTCTACAAGTAGTAATGAAGCTGAGACACCAGTTTGTTCGGGTATTATGGACTTAAAATTTGGAGTACCCCTTATCTGTCGAAATCTTTCATCATTTACTGAAAACAGTTGATCGATCATATATTGAGTACCATTTAACTGGAATTAACCGACGCAAGTACAAGAAGGATTGGTCGGTGGTGCCGACTAGCATCAAGTTCGATCCCATGGATCAGGAGCTGATCGAGTAGCTTGAGGCCAAAGTGAGTGCTGACAGCGCGAGATCTCACCCTCTCATGGATTTGTTCATACCAACCATCAACAACGAGCACGACATATGCTACACCCATCCCGAGAAACTTCCAAGTGAGACACCGATCGGTCGTCTACTTGCACAGACATATTGCTTTGTTATAGCTCTATTTTCTTTTTAGACGCAGACCTAGTGAAGCAATTACAATTTGACAGCATATAAAAAGTGAAACAAGTGACTGCAACATTCCAAAGATGTTATAAAAATGCCAACTACGTACCCTAAAACTTGTATTCGCTAATACTGCAAGCATCACACTGAGTGGCCTAAGCATTCATCCAGCGCAACTCCAGGGTGTTCAAAAGGGGCATGCAGATGCGTCAGAAGATACAGTCGGAGTGAGGAATGCACGCGATGTGGTACAAGACCAGCAATACCTTGCTAGTGATGGTCAATGGCCGGCATACGGGCAGCAAAAAGGTTCTGGTGATGCACACCAACAAGTACTTCCACCAGTAGAGGACCAACTGGGTGATGCACCAGTACCACCTCTGGGACATGGAGCAAGAGAAGGAGCGGGAGCTGGTCGTCTGCAAGATTTTCTACCAGATGAACACTAGGGCCATGAGTAAAAAGATTATAAGTTAGTTTTGTATTGGTACTTTTTCTACCTGGACAAGTTGGTATTGTTGTTAAGGTCCTTTCGTTATGAACTAAGCGTTTGCTTCCAACCATTATGTCGAGGGTCGATGTGGACACAATGCTGAATCATTTGTTTCGAAACAAATTTTCAGTCACCTGGTTTTTTTTATGCGTAGCATAAGCACCTGCCATTCGAATTCCCAGTTCTCCAATTATTTTAAATACTAGCAAGATGTATGTGCGTTGCAAGGAACATAAAGATGCATTTATATGAGTAGTTTATATATCTTGTGGGAGATTAGGATGAACGAGGGAAGGCCTTATCTGCAAAATTTACATAGTTTTGGTGCAATTTAGAGGCCTTCCCCGATAGTTCCCACAAGATATATAAACTACTCATATAAATGCATCTTGATGTTCCGTGTAACACACGGGCATCTTGCTAGTAATATAAAAACATTTTTGGCACTATACTAGTGTGGAAAACATTCTTATATTATGAGACGGAGGGAGTATCAGATAATAATAATATAAGAGTAGAGAATAATAAATATAATAAGTGTAGAGATTCGAGTACGCACGGGATCCATCCTATGTGTTTCATAGGCTGATAGTTTTTTTAGTCAATCACACGCTGATAGAGTTGGACGTAGCACGTCGGGACTGGGTTGTGATACGCCAAGCCCAGCTGCAAATTGGTAATAGAGAGGAGTGATGGATATGGGCCTTCGAGAATTTGTTTTTTTAGAACTTCCTTCTAGAAGAGTTAAATATCACGACAAGCACCTCCCATGGACAAAAAAAGGCCTAGTCAGTTATTTTTAGTTAAATATGTAAAATATTCCATAATAAAATATATATGTAATGAATTTAGTCCGGTTTCACTGAAAATCATCCGATTTGCATGTAATTTGTCTGTGAAACCACAAGACCTGTCCATACAGAGCCTAACCATATGGAACCAGCAGGTCCATGGTGGTACGCAAGCAAGTGCATGCACTTATTATCACCATGGAAAAATAATGTTGAATTCTGGCTGGTGAAACCCTTGAAAGTTCCAATGTAGTCACAATAAACAAGAGAATTCTACAAATACAGACTGATAACTGGGATCCAACAAGTATATTTTTTTAGTTTTTTGAGAAACAAATATATTGTTTTTTCAGGTCGTGCAAATATTAACAGGGTTGTAGACTGCCCAGGCTTGGTTTTGTATTTGACAGGCCTGGCCCATGACGACAATGGGGCACAAAGATCCAGCAGGTATCAACTAGCCTCTAGCTCACCATACTTAGTTATATTCATCCGCATGCATATTTTTGACTAAAGAAAATGCATAGCCCAGTTCTATTTTCCTTTTAAAATGCCATGTCCTACTTCTGTTTTCTTCAGTAAACATTTTAACCATGCAATAAAGACCAAGCTATCCTTCTAAAAAACTTTCATTTTTTCTGATCTCTACCATAGTTCTACTAGTTCATGTAGATATATTATTATATTGAAAACACGTAGAGTTCCCTTTTCATCTTTACATCCTTATTTTTTGTTTTCCCTCCCGTGCTGATATTTTTACCACTAGTTTTCCCTTAAACTAACTAAATTGCCACACGTCTTATTAGATTACAAAAAGAAAACAATATTTTATTTGGCAAATCAATAAGTTCTTGAAAACAAATGTTTATCATTTTTGGATTAAAATAAGTCGAACTCCACGAAAATATGTAAAATTAGGTTGAACTTTTTTACCGCAGTCCTGGGAAGAAAATGGGTTGTAATAAATTCCTTAAGAATTAGTGAATGGGCTGCATTTTTTTTAAAAAATAGCAAATGGGCACAATGTTGTCTGCCACAAATTTGGCGGCTTGCAGGCCTACTAAGTTTATGCGTACACAAGGTTTCTCAAAATAAATAGTACAATCGACTCTACCAGTGTCAGACCATTACATGTCAATCCAACGACAATTGTGCTTCTTTAGTCTCTAATATTCTTGCTCCCATGGCCGGCTATGCTGCCGGGCAGGACTCACGGCCCCACCCTACCTGGACATCCCTCTACTCACCCACAAATCCTATTATTGTCTGGCGAGGGCAGCCTCACAGCGTAGCCAAACTAGTAAACCCTCGTACCCCCTCCGCGTGGGAAACAACTGCCGAGTCTTCGTCGGTTCCAGGTCGTTCCCTTACATGGCCAAAACGAGTCGCCGTCGTCCACCGCCTTGGTGGTCTCAACATGGCATGGTCAACGTGGTTAACAATCGACATCCATCGGAAGAGGACTGTGCGTGGAGAGGTTGACAACTGGGTCCACAGCCTCACACAAGGAAGTACCTCCTTATTACGCGCAAAATAGGTATTCATCCACTTGACAGTGGGGGCCTACCGGAAGGGCCTTTGGTTGTCGAGAAAAAAATTCCTCCATCTGACAGCTCGGACCCACCAGCTATATCTTCGCAAGCAAGGAAGTTCCTCCTTAGTACGCCCAAAAAAAAGAACACTCCTCCTGCTAGCTGGGACCCACCCGATTTGGAGGCTGACTTGTGGGCCTACAAAGTTGACGCGTATGCAGGGCTTTGTCAACTTATAGTCAACAAGCGATTCTAGGTGCAGTGAACGTTGGATGTTAATCCAATCGCCGTCGTGCTTCTTCATCGTCTGGTCTTCTTGCTCCAGCCGCCCAAACCAGCGCCGGACGTGCCGCTTGCTCTTGCCTCCCGTGGCTGGCAGTGCTACTGCGCAGTCCTCACCGCTCCACCCTACTCCCAATCACTGGCCTAGACATCCCTGCACTCACCGACAGCTCATGTTATTCTCCGGCGATGGCAGCCTCACACTGCAACCATGCCAGTAAACCATCGTACTCCCTTTTGCGTGGCAGACAACTGCCGAGTCTCCCCCAAGTCCAGGTCATTCCCTTCCTATGCCTCGGCATCCTCCACCACCTTGGTGCTCTCGGTGCAACACGGTCAATGAGGTCAAGGAACGACTTCCATCGGAAGAGGACGGTACATGGAGAGAATGACAGCTGGGTCCACGGCCGCACGGAAGTGCCTCCTTATTACAGGCAAAAAAATGATTCGCCCCTGACAGCTGTGACCCACTGGCTATATGTTCGCACACAAGGAAGTGCCTGCTTTTCCTCCCTGATAGCTAGGACCCTCTCGGTGGAATCGTACGTAGGGTTGTCTGTCTGGTCAAGAACGTGTACATACATCACGGTCGATCGGCCTCTCTGCAGCTATGAACCGTGGCCGAGTAAGGAGTGACATGTGTCGTACATACAGTCCCTTCGAAACCGTGTCCACATATGGACAGCCACAGGGCAAAAAACATGGCTACGTATACATACGGCTGGAGTCTCGAACGCATACTCGCGCATACGTACGGCCAGGGCTGGTGTACATGGAGAGGCAGCGGACGGCAGCAACAGTGTTGTGTTCAACGGCAGCCAACCGGCGGGGCCGGAACGGATGAACAGCGTCGTGTTCATCGGGAGGGAACCGGCTTGGATGGAACAACCGAAACCTGGTGTGGCAAACCGCAAAATGGAGGGAAACGGCCTTCGGCTAGAGCGTGTATGGTCAAAACGTGGTCCTGTTCATCGGGAATGGTCTGGCGTACCGCAAAACGGAGGAAACAGCCTTCTGCTTGATCGGCTATAGTCGAAACAGGATCCTGGTCATCGGCAAGTGTCTGGCGTACCGCAAAATGGATGAAACATAATTGTGTTGGAGTGCTACGGTCGAAATGGGGGTCCTGTTCATCGGGAGGTGTGTGGCGTATCGCAAAACGGGACTCCACGAGCTACTATTCACCCACCGTCGATTTCCTCCAGCCTCCACCTGCACTCTTCATCCACCACGTCTTCCTCTGCCTCCACTGGCTACTGTTCATGCAGCCCTCTGCGGGGTCCTGTTCATCCAGCCCTCCACGGGGTCCTGTTCATCCTACCAGCCCTCCACCGTCTACTGTTCAACCAGCCATCCACGGGGTCCTGTTCATCCACCCCCAACGCCTAGGCTGTGGCGGCCTCGTCTCGGGGTCTTGTTCATCCAGCGGCAACCGCAACGTCCAACCCCCACGGGGTCCTGTTCATCCAACCCCCACCGGGACTGTTCATCCAACCCCAACCATGCACATCTCGACTTGTTCAACCAACCCCACATTCACTGTTCATGAGGAGGCAGCAGGTTCGATCGGCTTCAGTAAGAGCAGCATCGATAGATCGGGTTCAGTTAGCAGCGGTAGCGAAGGAATCGCTCGGGTTCAGTTAACAGCCAAGGGATCGATCGCTCGGTTTCAGTAACGTAGCTAGTGCAATCACTCAGGTTCAGTAAGAGAACGCCTCGCTCGAGTTCAGTTAGAGCCCAACGCCTCGCACATACATGCGACGTGTACTAGAGAAACGCACAAACCTCCGTGCATCGCTCCGCCCTGACCACCACCGTAACCGGGAACTCCCCAAAATTTTCCTCGCCTCGCTTCTACTATGATATTTTCCGTCATGGACGGCCCAAAGAATGTCATGCAACTGCATCTCCGGCCCGCACAGGACTAAAAGCCCAGTTTTTGTCATGATTTTTTGTCATAGAAGTAGGAGCCCACCACATCTATGATGATACGGGTTTTTGTCACAATTATCATCATAGACGTGTCATAAGCATGACAGGAAAAAAACTCGTTCGGCCCAAAATGTCACGAATCTATCTTTTTTTTGTATTGATGGGGTATTGGCCCATCTCTATAATGGGCCGCTAACAGGCCGAAAGAAGCTTGGGCCACTATTGAGCCCAAAGACGTAGCGGGCTGTTAACGGGCTGGAACTGATGATGGGTCGGAATGGTGTCAAATCTATAATGGGCCTTTGATCACTAATCAAAAAACAGCTAGCCACAACTTCCGTTTGTGGTGTGCCATTTCTCATCAACGCCAGCTCAAATTTCTCCAAATAGTGTTCGCGTCGGCCAAATTGGTTCGCAAGCTAGAACTTACTATTGTTGGCGTTTTTGGCACTTCCTTCATCACTACTATGTGTGCCCAGTTGTTGTGACCAGTTGAAGTATACTACTGTCGTGCGACTTATAAACACGCCATAGATACTTAACCTTGTGATGTAGTGTCGTCGTCGGGAACTTCAGCATTAAGTTGCGCCTATATATGAATATTTTCGCAGCCCCTTATTCTCAAATACATTCACTTTCATTATCCACGAAATTCCACCAACTCTTAGTTAGCTGCTTTAGTGACAATGGACCCACCGGAGCTTGTCGAATCGACATGAGCCCCTCATGCGAGCCCGCGTAGGTGTGGCTTGTCGCAAGTTTGAGACTCTGTCGCTATGGTCGATCTCTCGTCTAGCTGCGTTGGCTACGACATGTGCTCACCATGACCAATGCAGCCACCCCTATCCGGTGAATCATCCCACTTCAGCGTGACGTCCCTTCGATCCGGAAGCTATGACTACAAAAAATACACTTCTGTGATAATACATGTTTGTCACAGTAGGTCACATTTTTTGTCATGTGTGTACATCCATGACGATTTTATGACAGAACCAAGATTTTCATACATGTGCTATCGTAGAAGTGTTCCATGACAATACCTAAATTATCGTCATGGAAGTGTTCACTTCCATGATGATAAATGATTTGTCATGGAAGTGCTTTCGTCAAGGGTAACCAACATGTGGCATCCACCGTAATGGGTCACCATTAAGCTATCATGTCTGGTTTTTAATCCAATAACCCGTTAACAGCCTAGACCAATGGGGATTTTCCACGCGTAAAATTCTCATTGGCCGAAGGAAACACGTGTCAGCTCGTCATTGGGTCCGATAGGCGTCTATGATATGCCGACACGTGCGGCAACCCAACACTGGCGCATTTAGCTTACAAAGGTCAGCCAGTTTGACTTGGTCGCGTGCCGGCCCATGAAAAGCCTGTTAACGTTCTATTTGCATATAGCCCATTTTACGGCCCGGTAACTCACGACCCGTTAGGGCCTTTCCCGAAATTGGCCCAGCAGCGCCATGTGGGCCGTCGAATATAACACCAGCCCATTTCACATTCGGCCCGTGTATAGCCCACGACGTCTTTCGGCCCATACGAGGCCTTTCATATCTTTAGGCCCTTTTGTGGCCCACGGTGACTCTGGCCCATAATGAACAGTAAATTTCTTTGTACCCATTAACGGCCCATGATTCACATGGGCTTCCAGCCTGTGTTAGCTTTCGGCCTACTAACAGCCCATACGTTCTTGGACTCCTTTCCAGCCCTTGATTACTTCCATCCCGTTACTGGCCTCTTGCCCTAATGGGCCAAATTCGGCCAGTGTTTAGAGTCGACCCGTTTGTGGCTAGTTAACCCGTTGCGCTGTTTCCAGCCCGTCCTATATTCTGGCCCATTAACGACACGTTATGCCTCTGACAAAATTAAGCCTTCGCTATCTTCCGGCCTATTAACGACCCGTTAACATGCTGGCCCGATACCAATTACGCGCATTTACGACCCATGTGGACCCATTTATACAACGACCCGAGGCCCACCGATTATACTGCCCGTCGGAAGCCCGTTTATCCAAGGGCCCATAGGAGGCCCATGGATCCTAGGGCATGTAGCAGGCTCAAGGTTACCACGGTCCGTATATGGCACATGGTTGTTGTGGCCACTAGCAGACCAGGGAAAGAGAAGACTAGGAAATAAATAAGCCCGAAACTAATGCTAGGCTATTAAGGCGATTGCATAGATTACATCCACTGGGCATCAAAGTTCGCTACCAGTGCAAATATAGGGAACACCCTACACTATACAATAATGGCTTGCTGTTTTCATCAGCCGATGGCTGCATCTTAAGAACAAATTTTTTATCGCAACAAAACAAATTACAACCATAAAACAAAAGGAAGGATGGCATAAAAGTTAACAGTCTGGCAGATAAATGCACCACCAGAAGTTCAGAAGCTCAGTTCATTTGACCTGCCTGTTATATTTTCATGTTGTACTGTCTGATGGAGCATGATAACCTTCGCCTTCATTTCTCCTAGGCTCCTGAACAACATATCAAAATTCTGATAGTCTGGTTTCAAAACCATGCATATCTTGACGACACCGAACAATGGCTCTCCTTGTTTTACAAAGGGTCTCTGTTTGGGAATGGACTTGTGTCAGGACCCCGATCCTAAGTCACACCGATCTAGCTGTAACACGTCATATCACTTTGCGGCCTCACGCATGGCAACCCCACGGGTGCCACCTTACCTGGCCCGGGACCGTTTGCGCATTTTGGCACACATATATGACAGTGTCGCTAGCATCCATATGACAGAGAACCTGGGCCGACATGGCTAGTTATAAACCAAAAGTGGCACTAAATTACAGAGACATGCATCCATGACCCAGCAACGAACGTGTCGGTCATCAACGTATGATCCCAAGTCGTAGCAAGCTACATGGACTCAAAGGAACAACGCGTGACATTTCCCCTAAGGGACAGACACATGAACGAAGAAGGACACATGCCGGCCAGCCTACGTGTTCCGAGCAGTAGCAAGCTACCAAGGCTCATTGGAGACACTAGGAGGCATTTCCCTGTAAGATAGGCTACCAAAGGAAAGCAACTAGGTGTCGGATCCCACACATACCAAGCATTTCAATCATACACACAATATGCTCAATATGTGCAAATACAACATTGCATCACAACAGAACTCTATGACTCAAGGTACTTTATTTAAAAGACTCCAAGAGCCATACATAACATATCCATACAGGTAGGGGTCACATGACCCAACACTCAAGTCATACAGTCATACAAGCACAAGTGGAAGCTACATGCCTGAGTACAGACAACTTAGAAAATAAAACAAGCTTGGTGTAGCCTGACTATCTACAAGGCCCTTCACAAGCTCCAGATCTCCGTCTGGGTGTCAAGCTACTCGTCGACGACAACGTCTATGTAGAACCCATCAGCAGGGGCAGGGTTCTCCTCTGCAACAGTTATTAAGCAAACATGAGTACAAAGGTACTCAGCAAGTCTTACCACAGAACCTATCATACATGCAACATTATCAAGGGGGGTAGTGGAGTTCATTGCAGAAAGCCAGCTTCGACTCTTGGCTAACCTATACTACAACTCTCAACAGATTGCAAGATGTTATTACGAACACGAGTCCTCTACTCACCACATCAATACACTACCGAGGATCCTCTTCCGTCATCCTACGGAAGGGCCATCCACGGCACTCACACTTATCTTGAGGCTTTTAGTAGTATCCATCAACTTGTCTATGAACTGTAAGAGTAACCAAGTAGTCCGTACCGCGAACAACGGCTATTCGAATAGATTGATAACCCTGCAGGGGTGTACTTCTTCACACATGTTTTTACCACTTAGCGTCTGCACACGACATGTGCTCGGCAGACTTCAAGCGAAATCCGACGTGGGTGTAGACCACGACCTAACCAACCACTCAAGTCTCTCGTCCAAGTTTATCGCCTATTTGGGTTCCATCCGTGGGGAGATCCGGCCGGGGTGTCGCTCACGGCCCCAAACGTTGTGTACAGGGTTCCCGAGTCACCAAACGGGCAACCGGTACACCGTGCCACGTACCTGTCGCATGACAGCCCACCCCGAGGGTCAGCGCTGTGCACGACCTCCAGTAAACTATAAACACCAGAAACTAGTTGCAACTCCTGGACAGAGTACAAGGGCAGTCAATAAGTTGAGCGGGGTCATATTTCAGGGCCCAATGTGTGGTAGTAACTGAAACTTGGGTCGCACACACAGATCTCGGGTCCTATGGACGATTCCAATGAAACAACCCACCATGTACTCCTACATGGCCTTTCATCGATACCTTTACCAAGCGTATTCCACACTTCCTTCTCTTTATCGGTATGATCATTTCACTCTGATCCATCACCCAGATGAACCAGACCTGACACAACTCTAAGCATAGTAGGCAACATAAACAAATAGCATGGTGGATCACACATCACATGGCTCAATCAACTCCTACACATGCTAGTGGGTTTCAACTATTTACTGTGGCAATGACAGGTCATGCAAGGGATAGGGTTCAACTACCGCAGCAAGTAGCAGTTCACACGCTGTTGCCTTAATGCAGTAAAAGAGAGCAGGAGCGAGAAGATTGGGTTTGTATCGGAATGATCGATGATTGCTTGCCTGACAAAGTTGTTGTCGGGTACTGCTCGTCAACTGGATACGCAGCAGTATCCTCTGGAGCAGGACCTAACACAGAGAATACCGTCGACACAATCATTAACAAACAAATGCAACAATATGATGCATGCTCATGACATGGCAAGATGCATGTGTGTTGGCTAATGCAACTAAAACCAGAAGGGTTTGAGCCTATTTGAATCAAAGATTCAAATTGGCAGTTTAGCTTTTATTTAAATAAGTGCATTATCATGTTTTTATGTATACAGCAAGGTTAACTTGCTCAAACATGCATGAAACCAGTGCCATTGGAAAGATTGGACTTTTCTGATCATTTTTCATATATAAATCTTTTCCATCTGAGCTATGGTTGATTTTATATGTTTTTTAGAAGTTTTGGGTATTTTCTGGAATTTCCAGAATTATTTTTAATCTAAAAAAATCCCAGAAAAACATTTACTGCGTCAGCATGACATCATGCAGACATCAGTCAGTCAACAGGAGCTAGTCCAAGTCAAACATGACATGTGGGCCCTGCATGTCAGTGTCACAGCTAATTAACTAAGTTAATTAGAGTTAAACTAAAACTAATTAGCTGTCAGTGGGGCTTGGGCCCACGGGTCAATGACTAAATTAATTAACTAATTAAATTAACAGAAACTTAATTAAACTAACTAATTAGTAAAAGGTGGCCCACACGTCAGTGACCCAGGGGTGGTCAACCCCCCGGTCAAACAGGTCAAACCCGCCGGCGACGTGACGCCGGCGAGGCCAAGTACGGCGGCGTGCTTCGGAAATCGTCTACGGGGGCACGGCTCGAGCTGCGGCTAGGCGCGTTGGAAAGCTCTTGCCATTGCGCGTCGGATGGTGGTGGTCGCCGGACCTGGGGTGGCCGGAGACGACGGTTACAAGCTCGACGGCGGAGACCGGCGTCGGGCGTGTGTGGAGAAGCAGCTACAGAGGCCTGGGCGTTGCGTGCGTAGTACATATCGCATCTACGCGCTGCGGTGAGTGTGATGGACGGGTGCCAGTGACCAAATGGTCACCGGAACGTCACCGGCTGCGAGCACGGCGGCGGTGAGTTACGATGATCAACGGAGCGATGGCTACATGGTGCAAACGAGGCGGAGAAGAGAGGGGAACGGCGTAGTGGCTCACTGCGGTGCTAACGAGCTCGACGGAGGGGTCGGGGACGCGCTGTAGCTTTGTAACGGCGGCGAGGTGCTCCGGCGATCCGAGGAAGGGGACGGCGGCGTGAGGACGTTGCAGGGCTTCCGGCGGCTCGTGGCTCAGCGAGGAGGAAGAGGACGACGCAGCGGATCTTCTGGACACACTCACGGGGCGAGGGGGTGGCTCTAAGTGCGGCTACGGCGAGCGGCGGCGACGGCGGCTTGGTGATGGAGGAGGAGAGAGCCAGGGGAGGGCGATGGAGACGAGGGGGAGAATTGAGAGCGGTCGGGGCAGCTGCGTGTCGATTCATGGAGTCATCCAGGCCATCGGGGAGGCAGGCTAGCAGGGTGGAGGTGGCCGGACGCGTGCCGGCGCACGGCGGCCACGCGCGCGTCCTTCTGGCGTGAGGAGGAAGGCGACAGAGGAGGGCTAGTGGGCTGGGCCTGGCCTGCAACAGTGCTGGGCCCAAGGTAAGTGCTTTCTCTTTCTTTCTTTTTCCTATTTCTTTTCATGTTTCATTTCTTTTGCAGCTTTGTTCAATTATTAAAAATGCCAATACATTTTTATAACTCATGAAACTTGTCATGCCCACTGTATATAATATGAACAGTAGGAAACATTATAGTTCATGATTATTTGAGCATTTAAAATATTTTAAAGTATTTAAATGCCCAAATACAAATACCATATGATTTAATCCAAAGCCCTTGAGTGTCCTAGAAAAATGTGCACCCTTTTTGGCTGAGGTTTAAGACCAAGGCAGAAATGATGAACATTTTTGAAGGGAATTTTGGGTACATTGGAAAATATTTTAACAAACCCTAGTTGTTAGGAGAGGGGTGCTGGGGTTTCTATTAATCCCATTTCAAGTTTCTTTGAAAGTAAACATGATGCACACTCTAGCTAGGTACTAAAGCAAGTGCTAACTAGGGATGTGACAACTCACCCCCACTTAAAAGAATCGCGTCCCGAGATTCGGGTTCCTCCGGAAAGAGGGTGGGGTACTCAAGTCGAAGACGATCCTCCCTTTCCCAAGTAGCTTCACTTTCGGAATGATGTGACCATTGAACCTTGAGAAACTTGATATTGTGGCGTCGAGTGGTGCGCTCAGTTTGATCAAGAATACGAACGGGGTATTCTCGATATGTGAGATTGTCCTGGAGATCAAGCGTTTCGTGGTCCACTCCGCGGATAGGATCCGAGAAGCAACGCCGGAGTTGAGAAACGTGGAAAACATCATGAACTCTGGAGAGGTGCGGAGGTAGCTCCAATTGGTAGGCAACTTCTCCTCATTTGGCAAGAATGCGAAAAGGACCGATGTAACGAGGGGCCAATTTGCCTTTGATACCGAAGCTATGGGTTCCCTTAAGAGGAGTAACCCGAAGGTAAGCCTTATCGCCGACTTCAAAAGTCACAGCCTTATGATGACTATCATATTGGATCTTCTGGCGAGACTGGGCTGTTTTCAATCTCTCACGAACGATGCGAACTTGTTCCTCTGCTTCCTGGATCATATCCGGACCAAAGAATTGTCTTTCCCCGGTCTCTGACCAGTTAAGAGGTGTTCGACACCTTCGTCCATATAGAACTTCGAAGGGAGCTTTGCCCAAGCTGGCTTGATAACTATTGTTATAAGCGAATTCGGCAAATGGAATACATTTTTCCCATTCCATACCGAAAGAAATGACAGAGGCTCGAAGCATGTCTTCCAGAATTTTATTGACTCGTTCCACTTGACCACTTGACTGGGGATGGAAGGCGGTACTGAAGGAGAGATGAGTTCCCATAGCATTCTGGAAACATTCCCAAAATCGTGATGTGAAAAGACTTCCACGGTCCGAGTTAATCTCCAATGGCACACCATGAAGTGATACTATCCGAGAGACATACAAATCTGCTAGCTGGCTAGCGGTAATACTCTCTCGAACAGGCAGGAAATGAGCTACTTTAGAGAGGCGGTCGATAACGACGAAGATAGCATTATTCCCTTTCCTGGTCCTGGGAAATCCGGTAATGAAGTCTATACCGACTTTGTCCCATTTCCATTCAGGAATAGCTAAAGGTTCAAGGGTGCCAGCAGGCCGTTGATGCTCTACTTTGACTCGACGACAAACGTCGCAGTTAGCAATGAATTGAGCGATTTCTCTCTTCATCCTAGTCCACCAGAATCTCTGACGTAGATCCTGATACATTTTAGTACTACCGGGATGAATCGTGAGAGGAGATTCATGAGCCTCCTTAAGGATTAACTGCCGTAGATGGTGGTTCTTGGGAACCACTACACGGTTCTCAAAGAAAACAACACCTCGATCATCCATAGAGAAACTTTTAGCGAGTCCGCTAGCAATGTTCTCTTGGAGTCGGGATATACCTTTATCACGCTTCTGGGCAGCTATAACTTGATCCATAAGGGTAGGTTTCGCCACCAAGGTGGAAAGGAATCCTCGAGGAACAATGTGAAGGTTAAGCTTACGAAATTCCTCGTGGAGAAGTGGTTGACCTTGTTGTAACATTAAGTTGTTACAATATGACTTACGACATAGTGCATCAGCCATGACATTGGCCTTTCCAGGGGTATAAGTGATTCCTAAGTCGTAGTCTGTGAGCAACTCAACCCAACGTCTTTGCCTGAGATTCAAATCCGGTTGGGTGAAGATATACTTCAAACTTTGATGATCAGTGAAGATTTCACTGCGATTACCAAGAAGGTAATGTCGCCATGTTTTGAGTGCATGGACTACAGCTGCAAGCTGTAGATCATGAGTAGGATAGTTATCCTCGTGTGGACGCAACTGTCGAGATCCGTATGCAATCACTTGACGATCTTGCATGAGTATGCAACCTAGTCCTTGTCGCGAGGCGTCGCAATAGATTATAAAATCCTTGGAAAAATCTGGTGGTACCAGTACAGGTGCAGATGTCAGGCGTCTTTTCAGTTCCTAAAAACTGGACTCGCACTGTGCGGTCCACTCAAACTTTTTATCTTTCTTGAGGAGTTCATTTAGAGGTTTGGCAACCTTGGAGAAATTCTCGACGAAGCGCCAGCAATAGCTCGCTAAGCCAAGAAAACTCCTAACTTGCTTGACCGATTCAGGGGGAGTCCAATCAATGACGGCTTGAACTCGCTCGGGATTGACAGCAATACCCTTGCCAGAGATCACATGACCTAAATAGGTTACTTCTGGCAACCAAAATTCACATTTAGATAATTTGGCATAAAGGCGGTGCTCTCGAAGTTTCGTCAATACCAGCCTTAAATGCTCGGCATGATCTTCCTTGTTCTTGGAATAGATGAGTATATCATCGAGGTATACCACGACGAATTTATCCAAATACTCCATGAATATAGAATTCATTAACCGAGAAAAGGTAGCTGGGGCATTGGTTAATCCGAAGGACATAACGGTGTACTCATATTGGCCATAACGAGTAACAAAAGCCGTTTTAGGAATGTCCCCGTTCTTGATTTTGATTTGATGGTAGCCCAACCTAAAATCCATCTTAGAGAAGACTGAGGATCCAGCGAGCTGATCATACGGGTCGTTGATCCTGGGGAGCGGATACTTATTCTTTATGGTGACCAGATCGACAGGTCGGTAATCTACAACCATCCGCTCCGTTCCATCCTTCTTCTTGACGAAGAGGACGGGGCAAGCCCAAGGGGAAGAACTAGGACGGATGAAACCTTTTTGCAAGGACTCATCGAGTTGTTTCTTTAGCTCAGCTAATTCTAGTGGTGCCATCTTATAAGGTCTCCTAGAGATTGCGACAGTTCCTGGGATAAGATCTATCACGAACTCGACATCTCTGTCAGGTGGAATTCCTGGCAGTTCTTCTGGAAAAACATCCGGGAAGTCACGGACTACCGGGATATCTTCGAGTTCTGGTAGAGGGCTGGCATTAAGAGAGTAGAGCTGACGCTCAGCCATTCGGGTCAAGACATTGACTATCTTGCCGGATGGATGTGTAAGTTGAACGGTCCTAGTATAGCAATCAATTCTGGCGTAATGAGTTGTCATCCAATCCATACCCAAAATGATGTTTATGTCCGAGGACTTGAGAGCGATTAAAGATGCTAGGAAAACAAGTCTATCGACAAGGATTTCATTTCCATGGCTTACCCTAGAGGTTTGCCACTTTTAACCAGGAGTTTGAATAACCATGGAAGTAGGCATGTCACAAAAAGTCATGTTGTGCAATCGAGCATAGCTCTCAGATATGAACGAATGTGATGCTCCAGTATCGAAAAGAACAGATGTCGGATGGCAGTTTACGAGAAGCGTACCAAGGACGACGTTAGGATCCTCATAAGCTTCTTCAGCAGAGACATAGTTGACATGACCACATGTAGTGGGGATTGGCTTGACATAATTCACCTTGCCGGTTGGTTTACCACGGCCAACGGGTTTTCCTGGTTGGTTCTGAGGACACTCACGCATGTAGTGCCCCGGTTCTCCACACTTGAAGCATGTCACAGTGGTGGTGCGTGGAGCAAAGTTGGAAGGTGGTCCTCCATATGTCTTAGCAGGTGCAAACTGTTGAGTTGGGCGAGGCGCCTCATAGGATGGCCTCGGTGTGTACTTGGGTGGCAGAGCAGTATTAGGAACCCACACACGACGCTTGTGAGAGCCAGAGCCGGATGAGGAACCAAAGTCTCGAGTATGCTTGCGGGTGGCCTCGAAGTCGGTCTGGCCTGTTTCAGCACTGATAGCCTTGTTTACCAACTTCTGGAAGGAAGTGCACTCGTGCAGACGTAGATCTCGGCGGAGTTCAGGGCTGAGTCCCTTGCAGAACCTTGCCTGCTTCTTGGCATCGGTGGATACTTCCTCAGGTGCATAGCGTGCCAAGTTGCCAAACTCGCGGCTATAGCCATCCACAGTTAACCGGCCCTGGGTGAAATTGCAGAATTCCTCCCGCTTGCGATCCATGAGACCTTCCAGAATGTGATGTTCACGGAATGCCTCACTGAACTCAACCCAAGTAGTGATTTGGCCAGCAGGACGCATAACTTCAAAGTTTTCTCACCAAAGACTGGCAGGGCCCTCCAGATGGTAGGCAGCGTAGGTAACCTTGTCAGCTTCGGCCACACGGGCAGAGTGTAGCTTGTGGGTGATACTACGTAGCCAGTCATCAGCATCCAGAGGTTCAGTGGAGTGATGGAACTTCGGTGGACACATCTTGATAAAGTCATTGATTGACACCACGTCATTCCTCTAGCGGAACCCAGTGTTCTGCTCTATGCGTTCCAGCTGACGGTTGGTCTCTCTCTTGTTCCGTTCTGCTTCGAGCATAACTTCCGCCAAGGAGGGTGGCTGGGGCAGATTCCCATCTCTAGCCCCACTAGCCTCACCCTGCTCCTGAGCAGCAGGAGTGTTGCGAGTGTTGACCATCCTAGGAAAACAAAACAACGGTTTAGACAAGGATGGCAAAAAATTGACATAGAAGTGCAGAATGTAATGGATGACACGGAATGCAAGGATGTTCATCCGTACGACATGGTAATATATAAACTGCTATATATTCACCAGTGGTCATACACACCATACATAGTTCAGTACAAGCCAATGCTAAAGTACAACTGCGGTGAAAGACGATACATCCCATCAGAGGCATTCCAAGCTCCTATACATTATTTAACTACACCTCCGGAACTCAGTACACACTAAGTCATATTCCACAAGACACGCAGGACTGTGGAAATACAACTACTACGATACTACTACTACCACGGTCTAGCTCAGACATTCGCGTAGTAATCCTCATAAAGATTACCACCGTAGCCTGGAAGTGGAACATATGGATCTTGAAACTCGCGAGCACTCGAAGGCTGTGGACCATAGGGACATGGATGTGGCCTCGGTCCCGATGCTGGTGGTAACCGACGCCCACGTGGAGGTGTAATACCACCAACGTCACGCCAATCCATGCGATCAGGCTGACGAGTACGCACGGGGTACAAATCCCGCATGTCCAGATATCCGGCGTGCACAGCAGGTGCAAGCCGTGTCAAAGTAGTCCAATGAGCGGCTCGAGTGTTATGCAGCTCCATTCGGAGGGCACGGACCTCACGGTCCCGATCCTCCAGCATCTGAACAGTGGTCTGAAGCAGTGGCTCTTCATGAGCAGCATCAGTATACAGACCAGTGTAGTAGCCTTCCTCTCCGGGAAGTGAGGCTGGCATGTAACAGAACTCAGTGTTCAGCAACAGGGCATGCCTAGCATGGAGAATGGTCATCATCGAATAAGCGGCATCCTGCACTGCCATCTCGATGGTAACCCCGAGTCCATAAGACCAATGGATGGGGTCGTTAGCTCCAGGATATGAGGGGTATATCCGGACTGTGCAGAAATACTGACTCTGATTGAAATCCCGATACTGTTCCTCCACGGTGTACTCAAGATACCAGCGATAACCGGTCTCAGTCAGCACACGGACTAGCATGGCTGTGTGACCGAGCACATTAATGCACCGAGTCAAACGAACCACTTGGTGAGGGATGCGGCCAGACATCTGAAAAACGGAATAATGCAAAGGCATTAGTGTTTCTGGAAGAAATCGGGCAGCATAACAACTGTAAATGCTCAAACAAAGATTTGAGACATCATACAAATGATAGCATAGCCACTCAACAATCCATATAAGGTTCCGGTCCAACAATCATCATACTAAAAGAATAGAAACTGAACTGAGGCTTGAAACCAACAATCCTAAGAGTCTACGGATTAGTAACACGTGAACCTAATAAGGATAAGAGGCCTAGTCCTAAATCCCCGTAGAAAGAATAGACTGACTCATATCTGAAGGGCATGAGGTAAAGGAGTAAAAAGAGCCTTATGTTCCCTTCCACAATAAATTCCCCTACATATAACTAAGAAATTTTCTAGACTCAACATCGACCAGTTTGGCTTGAGAAACCTACAGGCAGTCCAGCTCTGATGCCAACGCTGTCAGGACCCCGATCCTAAGTCACATCGATCTAGCTGTAACACGTCATATCACTTTGCGGCCTCACGCACGGTAACCCCTCGGGTGCCACCTTACCTGGCCCGGGACCGTTTGCGCATTTTGGCACACGTATATGACAGTGTCGCTAGCATCCATATGACAGAGAACCCAGGCCGACATGGCTAGTTATAAACCAAAAGTGGCACTAAATTATAGAGACATGCATCCATGACCCAGCAACGAACGTGTCGGTCATCAACGTATGATCCCAAGTCGTAGCAAGCTACATAGACTTAAAGGAACAACGCGTGACATTTACCCTAAGGGACAGACACAGGAACGAAGAAGGACACATGCCGGCCAGCCTACGTGTTCCGAGCAGTAGCAAGCTACCAAGGCTCATTGGAGACACTAGGAGGCATTTCCCTATAAGATAGGCTACCAAAGGAAAACAACTAGGTGTCGCATCCCACACATACCAAGCATTTCAATCATACACACAATATGCTCAATATGTGCAAATACAACATTGCATCACAACAGAACTCTATGACTCAAGGTACTTTATTTAAAAGGCTCCAAGAGCCATACATAACATATCCATACAGGTAGGGGTCACATGACCCAACACTCAAGTCATACAGTCATACAAGCACAAGCGGAAGCTACATGTCTGAGTACAGGCAACTTAGAAAATAAAACAGGCTTGGTGTAGCCTGACTATCTACAAGGCCCTTCACAAGCTCCAGATCTCCGTCTGGGTGTCAAGCTACTCGTCGACGTCAACGTCTATGTAGAACCCATCAGCAGGGGCAGGGTTCTCCTCTGCAACAGTTATTAAGCAAACATGAGTACAAAGGTACTCATCACGTCTTACCACAGAACCTATCATACATGCAACATTATCAAGGGGGGTAGTGGAGTTCAGAGCAGAAAGCCAGCTTTGACTCTTGGCTAACCTATACTACAACTCTCAACAGATTGCAAGATGTTATTACGAACACGAGTCCTCTACTCACCACATCAATACACTACCGAGGATCCTCTTCTGTCATCCTACGGAAGGGCCATCCACGGCACTCACACTTATGTTGAGGCTTTTAGTAGTATCGATCAACTTGTCTATGAACTGTAAGAGTAACCAATTAGTCCGTACCGCGAACAACGGCTATTCGAATAGATTGATAACCCTGCAGGGGTGTACTTCTTCACACATGTTTTCACCACTTAGCGTCTGCACACGACATGTGCTCGGCAGACTTCAAGCGAAAGCCGACGTGGGTGTAGACCACGACCTAACCAACCACTCAAGTCTCTCGTCCAGGTTTATCGCCTATTTGGGTTCCATCCGTGGGGAGATCCGGCCGGGGTGTCGCTCACGGCCCCAAACGATGTGTACAGGGTTCCCGAGTCACCAAACGGGCAACCGATACACGGTGCCACGTACCTGTCGCATCACAGCCCACCCCGAGGGTCAGCGATGTGCACGACCTCCAGTAAACTATAAACACCAGAAACTAGTTGCAACTCCTGGACAGAGTACAAGGGCAGTCAATAAGTCGAGCGGGGTCATATTTCAGGGCCCAATGTGTGGTAGTAACTGAAACTTGGGTCGCACACACAGATCTCGGGTCCTATGGACGATTCCAATGAAACAACCCACCATGTACTCCTACATGGCCTTTCATCGATACCATTACCAAGCGTATTCCACACTTCCTTCTCTTTATCGGTATGATCATTTCACTCTGATCCATGACCCAGATGAACCAGACCTGACACAACTCTATGCATAGCAGGCAACATAAACAAATAGCATGGTGGATCACACATCACATGGCTCAATCAACTCCTACACATGCTAGTGGGTTTCAACTATTTACTGTGGCAATGACAGGTCATGCAAGGGATAGGGTTCAACTACCGCAGCAAGTAGCAGTTCACACGCTGTTGCCTTAATGCAGTAAAAGAGAGCAGGAGCGAGAAGATTGGGTTTGTATCGGAATGATCGATGATTGCTTGCCTGACAAAGTGCTTGTCGGGTACTGCTCTTCAATTGGATACGCAGCAGTATCCTCGGGAGCAGGACCTAACACAGAGAATACCAGCGATACAATCATTAACAAACAAATGCAAAAATATGATGCATGCTCATGATATGGCAAGATGCATGTGTGTTGGCTAATGCAACTAAAACCAGAAGGGTTTGAGCCTATTTGAACCAAAGATTCAAATTGGCATTTTAGCTATTATTTAAATAAGTGCATTATCATGTTTTTATGTATACAGCAAGGTTAACTTGCTGAAACATGCATGAAACCAGTGCCATTGGAAAGATTGGATTTTTCTGATCATTTTTCATATATAAATCTTTTCCATCTGAGCTATGGTTGATTTTATATGATTTTTAGAAGTTTTGGGTATTTTCTGGAATTTCCTGAATTATTTTTAATCTAAAAAAATCCCAGAAAAACCTTTACTGCATCAGCAAGACATCATGCTGACATCACTCAGTCAACAGGAGCTAGTCCAAGTCAAACATGACATGTGGGCCCTGCATGTCAGTGTCATAGCTAATTAACTAAGTTAATTAGAGTTAAACTAAAACTAATTAGCTGTCAGTGGGGCCTGGGCCCACGGGTCAGTGACTAAATTAATTAACTAATTAAATTAACAGAAACTTAATTAAACTAACTAATTAGTAAAAGGTGGCCCACACGTCAGTGACCCAGGGGTGGTCAACCCCCCGGTCAAATAGGTCAAACCCGCCGGCGACGTGACGCCGGCGAGGCCAAGTACGGCGGCGTGCTTCGGAAATCGTCTACGAGGGCACGGCTCGAGCTGCGGCTAGGCGCGTTGGAAAGCTCTTGCCATTGCGTGTCGGATGGTGGTGGTCGCCGGACCTGGGGTGGCCGGAGACGACGGCTACAAGCTCGACGGCGGCGACCGGCGTCGGGCGTGTGTGAAGAAGCAGCTACAGAGGCCTGGGCGTTGCGTGCGTAGTACCTATCGCATCTACGCGCTGTGGTGGGTGTGATGGACGGGTGCCAGTGACCAAATGGTCACCGGAACGTCACCGGCGGCTAGCACGGCGGCGGTGAGTTACGGTGATGAACGGAGCGACGGCTACATGGTGCAAACGAGGCGGAGAAGAGAGGGGAACGGCGTAGTGGCTCACTGCGGTGCTAACGAGCTCGATGGAGGGGTCGGGGACGCGCTGTAGCTTCGTAACGGCGGCGAGGTGCTCCGGCGATCCGAGGAAGGGGACGGCGGCGTGAGGACGTTGCAGGGCTTCCGGCGGCTCGTGGCTCAGCGAGGAGGAAGAGGACGACGCGGCGGATCTTCTGGACACACTCACGGGGCGAGGGGGTGGCTCTAAGTGCGGCTATGGTGAGCGGCGACGACGGCGGCTCGATGATGGACGAGGAGAGAGCCAGGTGAGGGCGATGGAGACGAGGGGGAGAAGTGAGAGCGGTCGGGGCAGCTGCGTGTCGATTCATGGAGTCATCGAGGCCATCGGGGAGGCAGGCTAGCAGGGTGGAGGTGGCCGGACGCGTGCCGGTGCACGGCGGCCACGCGCGCGTCCTTCTGGCGCGAGGAGGAAGGCGACAGAGGAGGGCTTGTGGTCTGGGCCTGGCCTGCAAGAGTGCTGGGCCCAAGGTAAGTGCTTTCTCTTTCTTTCTTTTTCCTATTTCTTTTCCTGTTTCATTTCTTTTGCAGCTTTGTTCAATTATTAAAAATGCCAAAACATTTTTATAACTCATGAAACTTGTCATGCCCACTATATATAATATGAACAGTAGGAAACATTATAGTTCATGATTATTTGAGCATTTAAAATATTTTAAAGTATTTAAATGCCCAAATACAAATACCATATGATTTAATCCAAAGCCCTTGAGTGTCCTAGAAAAATGTGCACCATTTTTGGCAGAGGTTTAAGACCAAGGCAGAAATGATGAACATTTTTGAAGGGCATTTTGGGTACATTGGAAAATATTTTAACAAACCCTAGTTGTTAGGAGAGGGGTGCTGGGGTTTCTGTTAATCCCATTTCAAGTTTCTTTGAAAGTAAACATGATGGACACTCTAGCTAGGTACTAAAGCAAGTGCTAACTAGGGATGTGACAACTAGTGTCTGGAGCGCAGATATAACATTGTTTTGAACTTGCATATCTTGATCATGAGGCAGGTTGGACGAGATTACCTTAACAACCAACCAAGTATTACTCAGAAACATGATTTTGGCACTGTTACTAGACAGGTACTGACCCACTGCAATTGTAATATTAGTTGTATTTTACTGGAAAGTACATAATAAAACCAGGTTCCAAACATATGACCATTTACCATGGCTAATTTATTGTCTATTTCTTCACATTGTATTGAAAACTAAGGATAAAGAGACAAAGTTTATAATACGGTAAGCATAGTATGACATCATTCATATCACAAAACAACTAAGAACACACAAACATGCAATTGTAATATTGTGTGGGCAAGTCCAGCACGAAACTAGATTACAGATCAAGATCAAAGGAACATCACTCCTCTCTTTTAAACCTTGTAAGGTGCAATGATACACTAGAACAATTGTGTATAAAATTGAAAGACTAATAGACATTGGCTCCAAACCTTGCAGTTCAATGCACAAGTCAGAGTAATTAGAAGTTAAAAGGCATGAGGATTAAGGACTTATAACAGCGGCTTTGACTGGTGTAGTCATGCGCTTCGTCTTGTTGGTTTGATAGTCGTTGAAGATTTCCACGTCATTTGGTTCAGGCACTTTTTGGTCCTGTCTGGCTTTCCTCTGCATTTGGAACAAGTCAATATAGATCTAATAATATGGTATAGCGAAAAGAGTGAAACAACAGCTAATTACAAGAGCCTAGCAGTGTGCAATATAACGACAATATCTCGTCTCTCTTGGAAATTCACTTTCGTACGGTTGGCCGTGTTCTTTGAAAAGTTCACCTACAAGAAGACATATTTGTCAGGCACGTCTGTAAATAGGAGTTCAACATGTGATCTTATTACATACATCTAACGTACTTGATACTTTGGATCAGACCAGTGTTGAACGAGGCCTCTCTAGTGTTCATCCGATATATTTTCCACTTGAGATGTTTGGGCAAGTTCACTGTTAGCCTTGCCTTCAAAGTGAGTTTTCCTCAAGTTATACCGGTACTGTCACAGAGCAGACTTGAAAACATGGATGCAAGCTTGTCTGGTTGCATCATCTTGGATATCCAACTTGAACCTCATCTGTTGAAAATTATGGGAGTCTCATTATCAGCAACCTAGAAAGTATGGGACAGAGCAAGACGATATTACTAGTTTTCATACATAACCATACTTACAAATAAATGGTCGAGGAAGGTGTTGAACTGGGATTCGTCTCTGTCAGTCCTATATTGAAACCATGTTGGGAGGATACGTGCATGACACCTAACGACGACCGATGCCTCTCATACTAACTTGGCTGACTCTGTAGCATCACGTGGCCTCTTTAAAACTGCCTCAAAATGGATCTCCATTCTTCCTCCTCTAGAATTAGTTAACCTATAGAACATTATCCCTGATGTTTGTTTCCTCTTGCGCCTAGGTGCTAGTCCAACAACGAACTTAGGAAGTGTTAATGTAGATCAAACTGTCAGACTATATATAAAGAAGCATGCAACTGTAACTTGACTCCAGCAACTATCTCCGTGTTGTTATAGTTGACAAGGTTCATCTGATCTTTCCAACTCGTATTTTGTCAAGAGTGCTTCTAAAGTAGTGTCAGGTGGCAAGGGAGCTTGTGAACTTGTCGCTAGCAGAGTTACTGAATGAGTAACTCGTGGAGCTGGTGGTACTGTGGAAGGTGTTGCAACAACTAGGGTTGTATCTGCTTGTTTGGTGGCAGCTATTAGTTTCCGTTTGGCCTGTTTTGAAGCTCGTGTAGCATGGGATACCGTGTTTGTACAATTTTCCACTGGACTTTGTCCTTCTATTTCACCATCAGTACCATCATAATATGCATAATTGTTCCGCTCCTATTTCCATGTGTCCTTAGTACTAACACCATCCCCTTTCTTTTTGTGATACTTCCTCTTTCGCAGTGCCATGTTAAGTCAAGACGATAAGAAATAGGAATAAAATTTTAGCTCTTCAGAAAAAATTGATGCGTGGTACAGACGAATTGAACTTTCATGTTAGACCACGACATTACAGGAGGATATAATACGTATGAAAAATGGGACGGCATGAGATAATCAGAACTATGATGTGTAATATCCACTGCCTTGCTAATTTCCTTCTGCTTTATTTATTTTGCATTGTCAGGTAAAACCGACAAGAAAAAGCAATCAAATTCAGTCTTTAGAACTCATTCATGCATGATACTGCCAATCACTACCTTGATGTAAGGCAAACACATGATATGAGGATGGAATAAGTATGAAAACCAGGACGGCATGGCATATTCACAACTATTTGTGAAAACAAAGAAGGCGTAATTTAATCAAATTACAAGCAATACAAGTGCGACACCCTATGGATGCTACAGAAAGCACATAGGATGATGGTTCTGCCGGAAGACCGCCATCAGTCCCTGCCTTATTTTTTTCCATTCCTATTTCTTAATTGTATTGCCTTGTCAAGTCAAACCTACAAGAAAAATGAATCAAAATTCGCTTTTCAGAACTCATTGATGCAGGATGCTGACGAGCACTACTATAATGTAAGGCGACCGCATGATAATATGATTGAATGTGTAAGAAAAAAGGATAGCATTGCATATTCGCAGCTATGATGTGTAAACTAAGCAGAAGGCATTTCAATAAATTAGAAGCAATGAAATCTAGACACCATATGCAAGATGCAACGAATATCACTCTACCAAGTTAAAATTGTCTCGTCATAAGTGCCATTTCAACAAATTAGAAGTAGTACAAGCTAGAAAAGAATGCGGCAGGTAACCAATATCACACTCCCAAGTCAAATGTGTCTTGTGATAATTGATTGTCGCAGGTTACACAACAGTAGTACTTCAATGTAAGAACACGGTGTGATAGACAAATATTAAATGTTCTAGAAATAGGAACACGTGTCTTATTCACAAATATAATGTGTAAAGTAAGCAGACCGAATTCAACAACATTAGAAGCAATACAAGCTAGACATCATCCATAACACACAATCACATATAATAGTGCCATGTTAGAGGGAGCACATGTGATGGTGCACTAGGGGAGACGTGCTCATCATCAACACAACTACGTTGAGTGTCTATGCATGTGTTGTCTTGCAAATCTTCTTGGGGGTGGCGAAGTAGAATCTGTAGAGGCCCTCTTTTCGGAAGGAGAACTATTATCCACTACCTTGCTAATTTCCTTCTGCTTTATTGATTTTGAATTGTCAAGTAAAACCAACAAGAAAAAGCAATAAAATTCACTCTTCGGAACTCATTCGTGCATGATACTGACAATCACTACTTTGATGTAAGGCAAACACATGATACCATGATGGAATATGAACGAAAAACAGGACGGCATGGCATATTCTCTACCATTTGTGTAAACTAAGCAGAAGCCATTTCAACAAATAAGAAGCAATGCAAGCTAGACACCACATGAAAGATTCAACCAATATGACTCTACCAAGTTAAAAGCGTCCCATCATAAATGGTGTTCAACAAATTAGAAGTAGCGCATGCTATAAATCATATGAAAGGTGCACCTAATATCACATTGCATATACTAAAGGTGTCTCGTCATATCGATTGATCCGGGACACAAAATAACAATAGTTTTGTGTAAGGACATGCTTCATAGACAGCTGTACTATCTACTAAAAACAAGAAGGCATGTGACATTAATAGGTATAATGTATACACTAAACAACGGCTTTAACCAGATTGGAAGAATTACAATCTAGACACCATATGCAACATGCAACCACATATCACGCTGCCAAGTTAGAGTAAGTACTTGCGATGGTGGTGTAGGGGAAATGTGGTCATCAACTAAAGAGCTGCATTCACTATATTCATCTAGCCTTGGTGTTTCTTGAGAATCATGTGGGGAGGCTGACACAACATTCTTTAAATGAGCATATTTTCCCACAGTAACCCTTTGGCGTGACTGTCTCATCATAAGTGATCGATGAGGGATACACAAGAACAATAGGTTGATGCAAGTACATGGTTAATAGACATATGTACTAGTATGTACCAAAAATAGGAAGGCATGTCATATTCATAGGTATAATGTGTAAGCTAAGCAGATGCAGTTTAACCAAATTGGAAGCAATACAAGCTAGACATCCGGCTGGAGTGGTGAGCATGATCATCGAGGACCTGACAGCCTGGTGGGATGCGGGCTACTTCGCCACCATTGTGGCTTTTTAGTTGGCTTCCAGGAGATGCATGTCCGTGCTAGGCTTGTCACTGGCTCGGCCAGTGCCCTGACTAGCTATTTGTCTTCTCGTGCTCCCGGGATGGTGGTTCATGTAAAAAATATCTTTCCTTATCTTAATAAAACTGACTACGGCATTTCAAATACAAGATAGACACCATATGCAACATGCAACCACAGATGATACCGTGAAGTTAAAGCAAGCACCTAGGATGGTGGTTCATGGCGAGTGAGGTCATCAACTCCAGAGCTACATTTACTGTCTCCATGTGCTGACACTTTTCCCTTTATAACACAGAGACGTGTCTTGCCTACCTGCGAAGAAAGCAAGAGAGACTTCTCTCTTTTTTGTCGTGCTTTTGTCAAGGAAGAGTCTGAAATACCCAAGCCTAAACACACAATAGTGAGTGTATGGGTGAAGTGTGTGCAGAACTAGTGCAATGTAAAAGTAGCAGATAGCAGGTGGCTGAAATATAGATGACAAGAAACATATGATAGCTCTACAACATTGCATGGCAAACAAAATTAGATTCTACTCCGTATGATTTTGTAATATACGGGCACAGGGATGGCCGGGAAATGCAGGTACTCCTCCAGCACACCACCACATGTGGTCCTATCAAAATAAGAGACGACTGAAAATAAATAGGTCAGTTGATTTTTTTGTGAACCGTCCGATCTATTAGGATGGCCTTCGTCTACCTCCCGCCAGTGACTGTTGACGATCTTTCCCGAACTGCCAGCGACCACCGGTCTAGACCTCTCCCTCCGCCGCCCCACCCTCCCCTCAACTTCACACCACCACCGTGCTTGGCAGCACCCCTCAGCCATCCCGTTCATCCTGACCGACCTCTAGATCGGCCGCCAGTAGCTCCTAGGCCCCACACACCCGTAAGATAAACACTGAGGCGCTGCTTCCCGTTCGTAATAGGCAGACTAGCGCCATTTACGTCGGGGAATGCTTCCTTTAATTGCAACCAGGAATTGAAATCCAGGGGGGCGACAGAACTCTAGCTAAGGTGAAACAGTGTATGAGGAGAAAACTTGTGCATCGCAGGTTACTAGGAACATCTAGTATTAAGAAGAAGTGGGGAAATAGTGTCTTATGTGGGGTGAATACTGTGCAAGCAGACACGTAATATTTTCACAAATAAGGGAAGAGGAGTACCATTTCCGGGTGCTAGTGGTGTGTCCTCTTAATGTCGCGACAATTTTTTTTACTAGGGGAACCGATGTTTTGGAGGAGGGTGGAGCCTTGGACGAACCATGGCCAAATAGTTGACTGTGTTGCGGTGGCCGTCTGTCGGCGGAGGGGAAACCGATCTGAGGCAGCGAAGGACGATGTAGCGGGAACAACTCCGATGTAGTGGATGGTGGCGAAGTTGGAGCGGCAATGGTGAGGCACAGGATGGCGTGGTTAAACTGGCCTGGGTACGACCTATGCCGGCGTCCTGGAGGCAGCTCGGCCTCGGCTTCCACTACTACCCATGGAGGGCGTTGCGGTTATAGTTGCGATGGACGACGACGTCAGGGTATCGGCTCCGGCATGATGGAGGAGGGCGGGGTTTTGTGGCTAGTGGAGAGGTAGTTTTGGCGCCCACGGAGTACGAATGGGGAATCAGACGGGAGGGCGAGGGGAGCTAAGGGGGAACCATGTTTTGGTCTGGGACGCGCTTGTTTTTGTTTTTTTTTTGTTTTTTTGAACAGATGGGACACGCTTGTTTGAAATTTGGGGAAAGTCCAAACTTTGCCCACCTCTTAAATTTTGTACCTACTGCCGGACGGGGGTAGGACGGTAATCCCAGGTATCCCAAATAATGGGCGGGAGCAATTTTGGCCAAGTGCGTGTATGTTTAGGTGGCTACAGTGTATGAATGTTTTTCGGAGGTGGTTGCGTGGCCTCTAGATGAAGTTACAAACCTACCTCGGTTTAGACCTTTGGACGTCGGACCGGCAGGTTTCACGGGTCGGAGTTAGAAACGTAATTTCCTTCTACCAAACATTGGTCTCACGTGGTTTCGGGTGAGGACGGGCTCTTTTGGTGCTTTGTTTGAAAATTTGAAACAGAAGCATTCATTATTAGAGTACTCTTGAACTTTGAGGATTGACCTAAATAGACAACGTTAAATATGACCTTGTATGTTTGAAAACGTCATTAAATTATGCTCTTCTTTTTAAAAGTTTGACACTTGATAATCCTGTAACTATGATTATTTTGGAATGGAGGAGGTAAATTTGTATCTATTTGGTACACGACTATATATGTTATTATGTACAAAACTAGAGCAAAGATTGTTGCCCCTATATTTTAGGTATGATATACAAATGTCATGATCTCTAATTCAAATAATTGAATGGACTTCATGTTGAATTCTATATTTTTTAAACCACCTTAAGTTGAATACAAATGTATGTTAGTTTCTAGCTAACTATTTGTAATGTTTATTGTGTAACTTTTGTATGTATAATGTGGTTTACACACACAACATGAACTATACGCACGTTTATATTCAAATTGATAAAGCGATGCATTGCCTGGAGTTCAAAATATTGACTCTATGGATCAATTATGTCGAATAATAACATAGACATGCTCAAATTCGATAGAATATAGATGTCTGATGGATCAATGACCGTTCCTTATGTGAATTGCAAATATCATGATCACATCCTAATATTTGGATACAATTTATATTTTTCATCAATGTGTACATCAGTCTATTACGTGTAGTTTCCCTCTCCATAGGCCCCTCCTCAAACACGCGATAACCTTCTCTGCCACACATACGCGCACACAGTGTATATCCATCGGTGGTCTCTCGCACATGCTCACACACTCTCTCCCGAGGCATCTTTCTTGCGCACATGCTCCCGATATCACCCTCCCTCCCTCTCGCAACCATTTACGACTTCTTTCACTAACCATTATCAGAAGCACTCTTCCTCTCACATGCATACACACACACATTCCCCATCGACCCTTTCTCTATACATAGACCAGCATATGAGTCTCCCGCATGCACATTATCATTGGGCATGTCTCGCATGCATTGTCTCCACCTCTCTTCCTAGTTGACAAATATGATTCCGGCAGAGCATTCTATAGGATGCCCCTTAAAGTTAGGTTGGATGAATGGTAATATCAGAGACAACGGGTTACCTTAGTCCAAGGACCTAGTGTTAGAAATCATAGCCAGCTTTGTTAGTGGACACAGATTCCTTCACGACTCTGGTAACTTTGTCTTGTAAGATGAGTCCTCCATCGGTATCCCTGAATGCGTCACAGGTTGACAAATGTGGCGCAGGACAGAACCAACCCAAGGGCCTCACCTCGGCCCACCGGACCTCACGCGGTGACACACCATCTGCCCCTAGGTCTAGTTATCTTCTCACACACACACATACCAACCTAGACATAACAACAACAAAATATTCTCATACCTCTATATATCCCCTCCCCCCTTGCATGTACACAATCAAGGGCATCTCTCGCCGTGACATCCTATCAGTCTCTCTCTCTAGACCTCTCTCATTTCTCATGCTATCTCTACCCTGTCGGCCCCTCTATCCATGCATCTCTCCAATACATACACATACCCTCCCTAGACCCTACCTAATATGTCACCTAAACATTCACACATGTTACATCTTTAGACGTACCCCATTGATCTAAAAAGCCCACTCTCCACGTCACTTCGCATGGAGAATTCCTTTTGAATAAAACCACACAAAGTGTGGCCAAAAAATTATTTTAGAATTTGTACATATATACAATATTATAAAGGTATAGGTAGTATGAAAATTAGTTTGCATTGCATGGTGCACCCAATGATATTTATTCTACAATGTGAATTTGTATATTTTTATACTATATATAAAGTTAGTCATAATAAAGAGAAACGAAGAGGATCTGTCTCTCCATCGCACACACCCCCTCTACGCCCCTTTCATGTACACGCACAAACTATCTCTAGGTTTTATAAAAGTATGCCCAACAGATTCACGCATGTTTCATCTTTCTCATGCGATATATAGAGTGACGTTAATTGTATTCGAAGCGAAAGGACGATAAGTGCATTAGACTTCAGAATCCACTCATTACGATCACCATTAATGTTTTGTGGTTATTATATAGCCACAGGCTCACTGTATAGCTTTGTATTTGTTCAAGACACGACTAGTTCACCAGTTAACGCTCTACGTGGCACCTCTAGTGTTCCATCACATTATCTCACTACCATTGGGCCCACCTGTCGGCGTGTATAAGAATGAAAACAAATGATAAAAATATATTGGACGGTGGTTCAAAGTCATCACCGCGGGCACAGCGGACAACATGGCATTGTACTACTATGCTGAGCTGTTTGTTTTAAACAAACATGAGCTGGTGTCGTGATTGTACACACATGCACGCATGCACATGAACTGCATGCACGCAACACTCACACGTATACACGCAGCCACGCACGCACGCTACACTCACACGCACACACGCACACATGCACATGAACTGCATGCATTCAACATGCACACGTACACGGTACACACGCAGTCCCACACGCACGCTACACTCACATGCACACACGCACGCGTGACAGGTGAGACCAACAAGGAACGTGGTCGGTTTAACGTGTCAACATAGTGCCACGCAGACTATTTGGCCGATTAGCAGAGTGCAATCCGGTGTTGAACGGTGAGCAAGTGACAGTATAATCACCGCAAAACATGTATAGTGACCGTAATGAGCGTATTCTGAAGTTTGTTAAACGTATTATGCTTTTGGCTTGAAATACATTGACCGCCATTTATCTCTTCTCTCGCTCTCTCTCTGGAGCCGAGTAAGCCAATGTGACATTGCCTAAATTGGCTAGTACTATCATATATTGCACGGGAAAAATCCCGCCCTTGCCTGTTTGTATCGATGGATCGTGCGAAACAGCAAAACTACGATTGCAGTACCGTAGAAGTAATAGTTCACTAGGCCGTCGTGTCGTGTACTCCTCCTTCACAAGAGTGGAGCGCTCGCTTTCATAAATGTTCTAGTCCCTTTCGCCGATATGTGGGACATCAAGCAATCGGGTTCACGTACCATACCAAAATAACTGTGCAGAGCAGCAGGGGTGAAGCACCCTGGTAATGGCGCCGGCGTAGTAATGAGAAATGAGGTGTCAAATCACCAAGCTGCACCTTTCCCACAGTTAAGTTGGAGGGATGAAGTGATGCTAAAAAAATAAGTTGGAGGGACGAAGCAAACCATCATTTCACTCGTTGCTGAATCCGCTTCTCCCTCATTTTCTTCAAGTTAACCACGTGTTGCTTGTGCCTTGTTCTGCATCGGCTACTCATAGTTGGGAGTATCATATACTAGTATTATGCGCATAATACAAGTGTATGATACTACTAGTCATAGTACATACTAGTAGTATCATAGAGTACTCCAACTTCCTCTATAGTGCATAGTATATGTATTGCCATGCATGACATAAAGTAGTACTATAATATTTAACATGATACTCTAACCCCCTCTCTCTTCTTTAATTCTCTGCCACATTAGCATGTTTTGTATTCCCGAGTCCATGTTGCTACCACTATGACCAGCCTCATGTGGGACATGGATTGGCTTGGTAAATAACTGACACATGGGACCTCATGTTAGCAAACTGCCAGGCCAATGTCCTCTAAAAGTAAGAAACCTACACTGCTTTCCGCGCGGCAAAATGACCTCCTTTTCACTAATTTTCATATAATTTTTTAGATCAATATAATCGAGATTTGCATAGATAGCACACAGGAACAAAACCAATTGGTATGTTTAAGGCCATCCACACTGTGTAGCCAAATGTGAAAATAGCTTTTGGCATCGATGGGAACCATTATAGAGGGTGCTACCAAAGCCAAAAAGAGGGAACCGAAGCTCCCTAATTGATTGATTGAAGGAATAGAAAAATTCAACCTCTCTCCGCTTTCTGCCGTGCTTGGACGCATGTATAGTACGTATAGAGCACACAGTCTACTCCCCTGTCCCTTCTATCCCAAATCACAAAGCAGTGAGGCGTCTAATCACAAAGCACAGATGAAGCAACCATCATTTCACTCTTCGTTGACACCGCTTCTCCATCGTCTTCTTCGAGAAACCACCTTACCGCACTAAGCTGGACGGACGACGCTATTGTGTAGTACTATTACATTTACACCTCCTTTGGTTCAACGGACTTCCTGGATGCAAAGAAGGCGGTTGTCTCGGGTTGCAGGCGGCACTTGCGAACGACTTACCGTGGTCTCCCTCAGTGGTGTGCTGCATCGAACGCACTTTGCCAAAGCCACAATGTTCGAGATATCGTCGACGTCACCGCAATGGGGAAGGAAGTCAAATAGTTACTACCTCCTTTTTTGTATACAAAGCCAGTATCAAAATTAAAATTTGAAGAAGGCCACTAACAGTAATCGAGGAAATATTAATGGTTTTGCCTCGTAGTACTTGCAACCAAGGACATTAATATACCCTTGCATGCATGCCGAATTGTGAAGGTTGGTTTGCATGCCACTACATTAATAAAGCAATAAATAGTGAGATGGTTAGCTCTTTGGGCATTGGAGAAAAAGATATGCATTAATTGACACGTCAAACAAAGATTTGTATCGATCAATCCCAGGAAGGAAAACCCCACCTTTCTTTTTAACACAAGTAGTACGTACTTGTATCATGTTTGGGTCTAGGCCTTGCATGGCCATACTTTGCCACACATTTTTGCCAAGCTTGGCTAAAGTTTTTCAAAATGAAAAGGAGGTACACTTGTGTACGGCTGTCGCGGTCTCACCGCACCCTCACACAGTCGCTCCTGCACGCTGCAAACCCAACCAAGGGAACGCACCCTCACTGATACGTGCTACCGCATGTGATCAAACCAAACTCAGCCGTCCTGCCACTAACACATAATTTTCGGTCATACAGTATGTTCATCCGACCGCATGTTGAGGAAGATCCGTGCGGCCCGTGAGATGGTCTGTTGGGGAAGAAGAAGGGTTAGGAGACACGGGATATCAATCCAACCGCCTTAAATGGCCGACTGACCCAAATGATGAAAGTCAAGCGACTTGCATAAATATATGTTTTTACATAGCAAAAGACCCTAAAAACAACATAAAGAAAGACTATGACTGCTCGTGGAACCAGACGGCCTCGTTATCTTTTTGGCTGCTGGTGCGGACCAGTCGTAGCTGCCGACATGTATCTCTGCACCATGGTTGTCCTTGGCCTCCAGCTACACGTTCACGTGGAGCGTGCGAGTGCTCTGTACGGACACGAGCACCACCCGGTTCACGTCCATGACGTTCGGTTCCACCTGCAGGAGGGCCTCGATGGCAGCGGCATCCACGCGCTCCGCGTCGAGTTGAGCCTCCACAACCCGGTTCGAGTCCACGACATCCGGCTCGACCTGTAGGAGGGCCTCGATGGCAGCGGCATCCCCACACTCTGCATCGAGTTGAGCCTCCGCCGCCCGGTTCACATCCATGAAATCCGTTTCCACCTGCAGGAGTGCCTCAATGGCAGCGGCATCTACGCGCTCCGCCTCGAGTTGAGCTTCCGCCTCCCGGTCCTCCTTCAGGATCGCCTGGTTGAATCAGTGGTCTGCCTGCACCATGGGGGCCCAGACGCCGGCATGAAGTAGACGTCCATTGTCTCATATGCATTGGGGGCCTTCTACGCCCCCACCTCCATGATGAACACTGGATCGGCTTCATCCCCATCGAAGCTTGCCTCCAGAGAACTCGGTGATTAGCCCGCTGCAAGGCGAGCTTAGGAATGGAGGTCTGTAGCGCCGACCGCCACCATGATTTCTGCGCGTAGCTCCGGTGTCAGCATCTTGTAGTATGTCATCTTCCGATGCACCATGGCTTTCTTGCGAACTTGACGGCTGATGTAGGTTAAGGGCTCGAAAGATGGGGGAATGGGATGGAGAGGAGGTATGGTTTGGGGGCAGTGGTGATCGGTCGACATGTAGCTGTCGTAGGCCGACCAGCAAAGGTTCTGGTGTGAATAGTGATTCCAGTGACGGCAGGTCAATCAGTTTTGATTGTGCAGAGTTTGGAAAGCCGGACGACTGGAGCCTAGAGAGTTGTGGCGTGGGATGGGACCAAAGTTTCAGAGTTTCACCCAACGGACGTCCGGACCTCCCCGTCGTTCCTGTCGACGACGAGGCGGTGACTTCGTAAAATCTCAAGATGACTAGAATGATGCCTGTGTATTGCACAAAACATCAGTATGCATTTTTTATGATATCTCGAGTATTTCTTAAAAAATGGTATCTCGAGAATTTCATCGAAAAATGATATCTCGAGAAAGATGAGAAGAGTGATATCTCAAGAAAGAATACCTCGGCGTTGAACCCTCCATGTCGCTCAATGAATGGAACGCGCTTTATCTTGCATTTTCGCTGCTTGTGGGACCACAGTAGAGAGCAAACCGACATCCCTCCCCCTCTCCCGCCCGCGTCATTTATCTATACTAGCAAGATACCCATGTGTTGCACGGAACATCAAGATACATTTGTATGAATAGTTTATCTTGTGGGAGAAAAGGATGAATGAGGGAAGTCCTTATTTGCAAATGTGGAGAGGGTTGTGGGTATATTTTTGCAAGATTGTCATATTTATATTCCTCTCTATAAATTTGCACTTCATATTCTACTGCAAATGTTGTACTAATACTTCTACTTCTACTACTATTAGATAGGGAGCTTAAAAAAGTTACTATTAGACTGGCTGTAAGAGAAAATGCTACATCAACGGACTGGTTACGGGAGTATTATGAGCCTTTCCTTTAATCCTCTTCATCTCCCCCCTGATTTTCAGGTGGATGGGGCCTGTCCCTCCCCTTAAACCACTTACAATGTGTCAAATCACAATCAGTCAGTAAAGCCTCTGTAAAACTCCGTGAATGTAGCATTGCTCGGCTATACGTGGTGAAATCCTAGTAGGAAGAGCATGCGTGAGAACAGGCACTCACGTGTTTGAAAACAAATTGGAAACCATTTCCATTTGAATACAAATCTAGGAGTACGTATAAATCTAACAATATTGATTGGGCATTCTTGAATGTTGATACTTCTTTCTGTAAGTTTGACCAAAGTAGAGATACTTTGAGTACACATAAAACTTATATGTAAACTAGAAAGGTTTGGAGGGACTATATTATACTATGTTCAAAACCGAAACAAACATTGAATACCCATTATATATGATTTGCTGATGGTATGATCACCGGTTCAAAATTTTGAATCTGCCTTAGGTATCACATGCACCAACTAGTTCTCTCTCGGTTTCATCTCGGGGTCTCTCCCACCCTCCCTCCCGTTCTCTCTCTCTCTCTCTCTCTCTCTCTCTGTGTGTGTGTGTGTGTGTGTGTGTGTGTGTCTCGCACACGCACACACACATACCACCTCTCTACCTCTTTGTGCTTGTCAAACCTAATTGATCTCCTGAGGTATCGGGATTGTATCTCGCTCGTCGTTAGGTCGCTCTTCGACACCTGATACGTCTCCAACGTATCTATATTTTTTGATTGTTCCATGCTATTATTTATGATGTTTTGGATGTTTAATGGGCTTTGTGATACATTTTTATACTATTTTTGGGACTAACCTATTAACCCAAAGGCCCAGTCCAGATTGTTGTTTTTTGCCTATTTCAGGGTTTTACAGAAAAGGAATATCAAACGGAGTCCAAACGGAGTCCAAACGGAATGAAACTTCGGGAGAGATATTTTTGGAGCAAAATACGCACGGGAGATTTGAGAACCACAGAATAGGGCACACGTGGCATCCACGAGGGTGGGCCCCCCTACAGGGCGCGCCCCCTGCCTTGTGGGCACCACGTCTGGCCCCTGGTGCCCTCCTTCCTCCTATATATACCTACGTACCCCGAAAACATGAGACGAATAGAGAAAACCCTAATTTCACCGCCGCAACCTTTTGTTCGCGTGAGATCCCATCTTGGGGCCTGTTCCGGAGCTCTGCCAGAGGGGGGATCTTCCACGGAGCGCTTCTACATCATCATCATCATCGCCTCACCATGAGTTGTGAGTAGTTTACCACAGACCTTCGGGTCCATACCTAGTATCTAGATGGCTTCTTCTCTCTCTTTGGATCTCAATACCAAGTTCTCCTCGGTCTTCGAGGAGATCTATTCGATGTAATCTCTTTTTGTGGTGTGTTCGTCGGGATCCGATGAATTGTGGGTATATGATCAAGATTATCTATGAGAAATATTTGGTTCTTCTCTGAACTCTTTATGTATGATTATAATATCCTTGTAAGTCTCTTCGAATTTATTGCTTGGTTTGCCTACTAGATCTATAGTTCTTGCAATGGGAGAAGTGCTTGGCTTTGGGTTCAATCTTGCGGTGTCCTTTCCCAGTGACAGTAGGGGCAGCAAGGCACATATTGTTCTGTTGCCATCGATGATAAAAAGATGGGGTTTATATCATGTTGTTTGAGTTTATCCCACTACATCATGTCATATTGCTTAAGGCGTTACTCTGTTCTTATGAACTTAATACTCTAGATGCATGCTAGATAGCGGTCGATGTGTGGAGTAATAGTAGTAGATGCAGAATCATTTCGGTCTACTTATCTCGGATGTGATGCCTATATATAATGATCATGCCTAGATAGTCTCATAATTATTCGCTTTTCTATCAATTGCTCAACGGTAATTTGTTTACCCGCCGTAGAATATCGCTATCATGAGAGAAGCCACTAGAGAACACTATGGCCCCCGGGTCTCTTCTCAACATATCAATCTACAATCTACTTTACTTTTCCGCTTTTACTTTTTGTTCTTATATCCAAAAATACCAAAAATATCAAACTATCATCTCTATCAGATCTCACTTTCGTAAGTGACCGTAAAGGGATTGCCAACCCTTAGCACGTTGTCTGCGAAGTTCTTGTTTGTTTGTGCAGGTGCGAGGGACTCGCGCGTGGTCTCCTACTGGATTGATACCTTGGTTGTCAAAAACTGAGGGAAATACTTACGCTACTGTGCTGTATCACCCTTACCTCTTCGAGCGAATACAACGCAAGCTCGAGAAGTAGCAAGAAGAATTTCTGGCGCCGTTGCCAGGGAGGCTTACGCAAAAGTCATATACCAAGTACCTATCACAAACCCTTATCCTTCGGATTACTTTTATTTGCCTCTCATTTTCCTGTCCCCCACTTCACCCTTGCCATTTTATTCGCCCTTCTTCTGCCGCATGTTTATCGTTCGCTTGCTTCTTGTTTGCTTGTGTGTTGGATTGCTTGCTTGTCACTATGGCTAAGAACAATACCAAATTGTGTGACTTCTCTAATACCAACAATAAATGATTTTATTAGCACTCTGATTGCTCCTGTTACCGTTGCTGAATCTTGTAAGATCAATGCTGCCCTATTGAATCTTGTTATGAAAAATCAATTTTCCGACCTTCCTAGTGAAGATGCCGCTACCCATCTAAACAACTTTATTGATTTGTGTGATATGAAAAAGAAAAGGAAGACGGATAACGATATTGTTAAATTGAAGTTATTTCCGTTTTCACTTAGATATTGTGCTAAAACTTGGTTTTCCTCTTTGCATAGCAATAGTATTGATTCGTGGAATAAGTGCAAAGATGCTTTTATCTCTAAGTATTTCCTTCCTGCTAAGATCATCTCCCTTAGAAACGATATTATGAATTTTAAGCAACTAGATCATGAGCATGTTGCACAAGCTTGGGAGAGAATGAAATTAATGATACGTAATTGCCCTACGCATGGTTTGAACTTATGGATGATTATTCAAAACTTTTATGTTGGCTTGAATTTTGCTTCTAGAAATCTTTTAGATTCGGCCGCAAGAGGCACTTTCATGGAAACTACCTTAGGAGAAGCTACCAAACTCCTAATTAATATTATGGTTAATTATTCTCAATGGCACACCGAAAGATCTACTAGTAAAAAAGTGCATGATATTGAAGAGATTAGTGTTTTGAGTGGAAAGATGGATGAACTTATGAAATTATTTGCTGCTAAGAGTGCTTCTTCTGATCCTAATGATATGCCTTTGTCCACTTTGATTGAAAATAACAATGAATCTTTGGATGTGAATTTTGTTGGTAGGAATAATTTTGGTAAAAATGCTTATAGAGGGAACTTTAATCCTAGGCCTTTTCCTAGTAATTCCTCTAATAATTTTGGTAATTCCTACAACAACTCTTATGGAAAGATGCCTTCTGAATTTGAAACTAGTGTTAAGGAGTTTATGAATTCGCAAAAGAATTTCAATGTTATGCTTGAGGAAAAATTGCTTAAGATTGATGAATTGGCTAGAAGTGTGGATAGAATTACTCTTGATGTTGATTCTTTGAAACTTAGATCTATCCCACCTAAGCATGATATTAATGAGTCTCTCAAAGCCATGAGAATTTCCATTGATGAATGCAAAGAAAGAACCGCTAGGATGCGTGATAAAAGGGAGAATTATATAAAAGTGTGTTCTTCTAGTTATCATGAAAATAAAGATGAAGATCTGAAAGTTATTGATGTGTGTCCTATTAGATCCTTGTTTTCTAGTATGAATCTTGATAAAGATAGGATTGGAGATGAGTCTACTTTAAGGTGTCCCAATGATTTGGAGTTTGTAGATCTTGATGCTAAAATTGTTAAAAGTGGGAGTGAAGAGATAAAACTTTGCATAGGGATGAACCCACTACTTTGGATTTCAAGGGATCCAATTATGATAATTGCTCTTTCATTGATTGTATTTTCTTGTTGCAATCGGTACTAAACTATCTGCATGATTATAGTCAAAATAAAGCTTTTGACAAACACATAGTTGATGCTTTGATGCAATCTTATGAAGAAAACTTGAATTAGAAGTTTCTATCACTAGAAAGATTTATGATGAGTGGGAACCTACTATTAAAATAAAAAATAAAGATCATGAATGCTTTGCTTTGTGTGATTTGGGTGCAAGTGTTTCCACTATCCCAAAAACTTTCTGTGATTTGCTAGGGTTCCATGAGCTTGATGACCGTTCTTTAAATTTTCATGTTGCGGATTCTACTATTAAGAAACCTATGGTAAGGATTAATGATGTTCTTATTGTTGCCAATAGGAATTATGTGCCCGTAAATTTCATTGTTCTTGATATATATTGCAATCCTTCATGTCCTATCATTCTTGGTAGACCTTTCCTTAGAATGATTGGTGCAATTATTGATATGAAGGAAGAAAATATTAGATTCCAATTTCCGTTAAGGAAAGGCATGGAACACTTTCCTAGGAAGAAAATTCAATTACCATATGAATCTATTATGAGAGCCACTTATGGATTGCCTTCCAAAGATGGCAATACCTAGATCTATCCATGTATCGTGCCTAGCTAGGGGCGTAAAACGATAGCGCTTGTTGGGAGGCAACCCAATTTTATATTTTTTGTTTTTGCTTCTGTTTGGGAATAAATATTGCATATAGCTTCTTTTTAGATGTGGTTTTGTGTTTTAATTAGTGTTTGTGCCAAGTAGAACCTTTGGGAAGACTTGTGTGAAGTTTATATGATTTTGCTGTGAAAAACAGAATCGTTAGCGCTCGCTAGAATGGTCACCAGATTTTACTGGAGTGTGCTATTTAGTTGATTCTTTTTGAAGATCATTAATAGAGAAAATTCCTCACTTTTACCAATTTATTTCAATTTTTTGGAGTTACAGAAGTATGCGAAAGCTACAGATTACTACAGATTGTTCTGTTTTTGACAGATTCTGTTTTTCGTGTGTTGTTTGCTTATTTCAATGCATCTATGAGTAGTATTGGGAGGTATGAATCATAGAGAAGTTGTAATACAGTAGGTTTAACACCAATAAAAACAAAGAATGAATTCATTGCAGCACCTTTGAGTAGTGGTTTGTTTTCTTATACTAACGGAGCTCACGAGATTTTTGTCTAAGTTTTGAGTTGTGAAGTTTTCAAGTTTTGAGTATTGCTTTGATGGACTATGGAACAAAGAGTGGTAAGAGCCTAAACTTGGGGATGCCCAAGGCACCCCAAGGTAAAATCCAAGGACAACCAAAAGCCTAAGCTTGGGGATGCCCCGGGAAGGCATCCCCTCTTTCGTCTTCATCTATCGGTAACTATACTCGGAGCTGTATTTTTATTCACCACATGATATGTGTTTTACTTGGAAAATCATGTATAATTTGATTCTTTGCTTGTTAGTTTTCCACAATTATCCTTTCTGGAAACACCATTTTGAGAGAGTTAAATATGGCCTAGGAATTGATAGAACACTCTATGTGCTTCACTTATATCTTTTGAGATGAATAGGTTTTGCTCTAGTGCTTCACTTAGAGCTTTTAGAGCACGGTGGTGATTATATTTTGTAGAAATTGTTGACCTCTCATGCTTCACTTATATCATTTTGAGAGTCTATTGAAACAGCATGGTAATGTGCTTTGGCTACAAAACTAGCCTTCACATGATAGACATCCAAGATCAATGTAGTAAAAACTTTCATATTAAGTGCATTGAATATGATGAGAAGCTTGATGCTTGATAATTGTTTTGAGATATGAGGGTAGTGATATTAGAGTCATGCTAGTGGAGTTATTATGAAATTGAGAAATTCTTGTGTTAAAGTTAGTGATTACCGTAGCATGCATGTATGGTGAACCGCTATGTGACGAAGTTAGAGCATGAGGTATTTGTAGTGTCATCCTTTGTGTGGAGGTCGAGGGCGCGCGATGGTTAACTCCTACCAACCTCCCCCCTAGGAGAATGCATTGATTGATTTGTTTTGATGACTCGTAAATTTTTGCAATAAGTATATGATTTCTTATGACTAATGTTGAGTCCAGGGATACTACGCACTCTCACCCTTCCACCATTGCTAGCCTCTCTTGTACCACGCAACTCTCGCCGGTACCATACACCCACCATATATCCTTCCTCGAAATAGCCACCATATATCTTCCTCCAAACAGCCACCATACCTACCTATCATGGCATTTCCATAGCCATTCCGAGATATATTGACATGCAACTTTCCATCATTCCGTTCATATGACACGCTTCATATTGTCATATTTCCATGAATGATCATGTAGTTGACATTGTATTTGTGGCAAACTCACCATGCATAATTTTCATACATGTCACTCTTGTTTCATTGCATATCCCGGTACACCGCCGGAGGCATTCATATAGAGTCATACTTTGTTCTAGTATCGAGTTGTAATATCGAGTTGTAAATCAATAAAAGTGTGATGATCATCATTACTAGAGCATTGTCCCATGTGAGGAAAGGCCAATAAAAAAGGGAGATGGCCCAAAAAATAGAGACGGGCTAAAAAAAGAGAAAGCCCCACCAAAAAAATGAGAGAAAAGGGAGAAGGGACAATTGCTACTATCCTTTTCCACACTTGTGCTTCAAAGTAGCACCATGTTCTTCATGATAGAGAGTCTCATGTTTAGTAACTTTCATATACTAGTGGGAATTTTCATTATAGAACTTGGCTTGTATATTCCAATGATGGGCTTCCTCAAATGCCCTGGGTCTTCGTGAGCAAGTAAGTTGGATGCACACCCACTTAGTTTCTTTTGTTGAGCTTTCATACATTTTTAGCTCCAGTGCATCCGTTGCATGGAAATCCCTGCTCACTCACATTGATATCTATTGATGGGCATATCGATAGCCCGTTGATACGCCTAGTTGATGTGAGACTATCTCCCTCCTTTTTGTCTTATCCACAACCACCTCTCTATTCCACCCATAGTGCTATGTCCATGGCTCACGCTCATGTATTGCGTAAAAGTTGAAAGGTTTGAAAGAATAGAGTATGAAAACAAGTGCTTGGATGAAACCGGGGTTGTGCATGATATGAATATTTTGTGTGATGAAGACGGAGCATAGCCAGACTATATGACTTTGTAGGGATAACTTTCTTTAGCCATAGTATTTTGAGAAGACATGATTGCTTTGTTAGTATGCTTGAAGTATTATTATTTCTTATGTCAATATAGAATTTTGTCTTGAATATTTCAGATCTGAACATTCTTGCCACAATTAAGAGAATTACATTGAAAACTATGTTGGTTAGCATTCCACATCAAAAATTCTATTTTAATCATTTACCTACTCGAGGACGAGCAGGAATTAAGCTTCGGGATGCTTGATACGTCTCCAACATATCTTTAATTTTATTGTTCCATGCTATTATTTATGATGTTTTGGATGTTTAATGGCCTTTCTTATACACTTTTATACTATTTTTGGGACTAACCTATTAACCCAAAGGCCCAGTCCAGATTGTTGTTTTTTGCCTATTTCAGGGATTTACAGAAAAGGAATATCAAACAGAGTCCAAACGGAATGAAACTTTGGGAGAGATATTTTTGGAGCAAAATACGCACGGGAGACTTGAGAACCACGAAATAGGGCACACATGGCGTCCACGAGGGTGGGGAGCGCCCCCCCTACAGGGCGCGCCCCTGCCTCCTGGGCACCATGTCTGCCCCCCGGTGCCCTCCTTCCTCCTATATATATATTTGTACCCCAAAAACATCAAATGAACAGAGAAAACCCTAATTCCACCGCCGCAACCTTCTGTTCCCGTGAGATCCCATCTTGGGGCCTGTTCTGGAGCTCCGCCAGAGGGGGGATCTTCCACGGAGCGCTTCTATATCATTATCATCGCCTCACCTTGAGTTGTGAGTAGTTTACCACACACCTTTGGGTCCATAGCTAGTATCTAGATGGCTTCTTCTCTCTCTTTGGATCTCAATACCAAGTTCTCATCGGTCTTCGAGGAGATCTATTCGATGTGTTCTCTTTTTGCGGTGTGTTTGTCGAGATCCGATGAATTGTGGGTTTATGAATAGGATTATCTATGAGAAATATTTGGTTCTTCTCTGGACTCTTTATGTATGATTATAATATCCTTGCAAGTCTCTTCGAATTATTGGTTTGGTTTGGCCTACTAGATCTATAGTTCTTGCAATGGGAGAAGTGCTTGGCTTTGGGTTCAATCTTGCGGTGTACTTTACCAGTGACAGTAGGGGCAGCAAGGTACGTATTGTATTGTTGCCATCGAGGATAAAAAGATGGGGTTTATATCATATTGTTTGAGTTTATCCATCTGCATCATGTCATCTTGCTTAAGGCGTTACTCTGTTCTTATGAACTTAATACTCTAGATGCATGCTAGATAGTGGTCGATGTGTGGAGTAATAGTAGTAGATGCAGAATCGTTTCTGTCTACTAGTCTCGGACGTGATGCCTATATATAATGATCATGCCTATATAGTCTCATAATTATTCGCTTTTCTATCAATTGCTTGATATAATTTGTTTACCCGCCGTAGAATATCGCTATCATGAGAGAAGCCACTAGAGAACACTATGGCCCCCGGGTCTATTCTCAACATATCAATCTACAATCTACTTTGCTTTCCCGCTTTTAATTTCTGTTCTTATATCCAAAAATACCAAAAATATCAAACTATCATCTCTATCAGATCTCATATTCGTAAGTGACCGTAAAGGGATTGACAACCCCTTAACGCGTTGGCTGCAAAGTTCTTATTTGTTTGTGCAGGTGTGAGGGACTCGCCTGTGGTCTACTACTGGATTGATACCTTGGTTCTCAAAAAGTAAGGGAAATACTTACGCTACTGTGCTGCATTACCCTTTCCTCTTCGAGGGAATACAACACAAGCTCGAGAAGTAGCAACACACACCTAGGTCACTCTACCATGCATTAAATTTGGCCGGGAAAACAGGGAAACCAACATGTATGGCACACCTGTCGGCACGACGTGGCGCAGACTAGTCCAATGAACGAGATGGCCCGCGACCTCCTCGCCACAGACAACCGTTCATGTGAATCGTGGGGACGAGCAACATGGTGCAGCTCCCGCACTTCCTCTGGACACGACGACAGCGGTGAGCGACACCCTCATCGTCGTTGGACACACTCGGCTTCAGGGTGTCGAGGGTGGCACTACCGCTGTGGCAAGACCAGCAGATCAACACCCGTCTCGTCGAGGATGCACGAGGCTTCCAAGTGCGCGCGATGGGATGTGTCCATGGAGTGTTCTAGCGCAGCCAATTGTATCACCATGACCTTTTTTGCTGGGTCATCTTTTCCTTTTCAATGACATTTGGGGATCGCATGTGAGCAAAGGGCATCTCCAATGTTGCCACGACAGCAGCTGACTACCCTGGCACACCGAAAACCCTCATCCCTCGCGCCATCGCGCGGTGCATTCCCAGCCGGTGCCAGCTGCTCTCATTCATGTCGTCTGTCCGTATGCCATTATTAAGAGGCTTGGTGCCCGAGGAACCAACTCCGGTGACTTAATGCGTACCCGAACGCTTGGCCTCGCCGGAAACCACTACTTAAAGTGACAATGCCCAACTAAACTACACACCATAGCGCATTGTGCTGCTACCTTGCACCACATCCGCCTTGACCGTGACCGCGAACGCTCTGTGGGAGGGCTTGTATTCAGGGATGAAGTAGAGGTCACCGCACACGCTCATGTTGCCGCTCGCAACGCAATAGCTGCGTAGCCGGACGCGGACGCGACCGCGCAAGCGTTGGCCATGCTGGCGGCCAACGACGGTAGCACCATCAGCCACGTGTCCTACTTGCCGCCATCCAACGTTCGCTGGCGCAAGTGGCATGTGAAGCGATGGACCATCCACGTCCATCATCATCAACATCACGTCCATCGGCACCACCGAGATCGGGGACTCCTCCGAGGATGAGTAGGGCACAGGAGGCGGCTAGGCATGGTGTGCCAATTGGCCGGCCCCTCTCCCGTGTTCTTACATTCCTCGCCGGAGACTGCACATTCACTTCACGGGTCTTGAACCCGCCCCCGTACATTGAGATCGCAGATGGAGGACGTTGGTCGCTGCTGTAGAATAGGTTTAGGGTCGGGTTTCTTTTATTTTTCTGTACTGTAAAAGTTCGAAATGTAATGAAAATGTGTCGTGTTTGCATGAATCTCGTCCGGTGTATATGAACTTTCACAATAATAGTAAGATATATTGTAGGAGTGTGAAAATATATGGAACGATGATTCATTTTTCGAAAGTTTGACCCAATACAAAGCTTACATGCGAAGTAAACAAACACATAGGGTCATACACAATTTATCTTAGGCACTCCAATAGTACGTCCACTACACATTCACACATTTCACATCTTTCTACATCTATGGGAACCTACGAAAGGGTTAATGTATATTACCTCTATCTCTCCCCACTGATTTTCATAGTGGTGGGACCCTCCCTCCCCCAAATCTCCAATCAATAGCTCACACGTTTCACATTACGTTAATTACGTAACTGGGATTATGTAGGTGTAGCATTACTCGTCCTAAAAAACCAACTACGCCAACCACCCAGCATATCGCGGGGGAAAAGACCCGGACGCGCCGTTTTACATGGGATTACCAGATTACTAGTAGTAGTATCGATGGATCACGCGAAGCACCAAGTTTTTTTTAGGGGGCGAAGCACCAAGTTCAAAAGGAAAAAAGGTGGTACACTCACAGCACGCCTGTCGCGGTCGCTTTGCACCCCTCACACGATCGGTCCTGCACACGGCTCACGCAAAGGAACGCACTTCGGCTTGCCTCTTCACTGACACGTGGGACTGTAGTTGGAGAAACCGACCATGCGCCAAACTCCCCCGGCAACCACATGAAAATCCCCCCAAATCCCAATTTCAACCGCCCTTCGGCCAACTAGCTAATAATATTCCCCAAACCACCCTCTCCCCATCCCTCCACTCCATTCGCTTCGCCAAAGCCGCCCTCCCCGCCGTGCCGATACGTCAGCGCTGTTGTTCGTCGTGGGGACGCACAACAATCCACTCGCTCCCACAGTACGCTCTCGTAGACTGCCATCCTCCAGCCGCGCTGCCACCGTGCATGTCGGAGTAGCGCTGAATGTTAGCTGATAGACGCTGTTAATCTCACTGTTTGCTGAAGTAATTTACAGTCAATATGCTCTGCTTACGAAGCTTCCTTGCCCTGTTCTGCACTCAATCTTCTTAGTAGAGATGGCATGCCATGCCCGATTAGTTGCTAAAATATCTTTCCATATATTTATTGTGACGTAGATTGCCATGGTCTAGTAGCCAATCTGTTAGGTGAAATAGCTCTACACCATTTTATACTCGATCTTTGTTGCTGAGAAGGCCTTCGATGCCTGTGTTCTCGGCCTCATTGACTACTGAAACAGCCTGACATAATTTAGCACTCAAATATGTTTGCTGAGTTAGCTATACATATATTTCGCTACTTAGATCTGCTTGTCCAAATATGTTTCCATAGCTTTAGACATCGACACTGGTATTTTTTTTTTCTGGACTTCATAAAAAACATACATGTTTTTCCTGTAATATCTAGTAGAACTAATTTTTATGTCTAACAGATGGGCAGGATTTCGATAACTTCTGCTCGAAGATTCCCCTCTGCATATGTTGAGGGTGTTGAAAACTTCATGAACTTTATTAGAGCTGAGTACGGTGGTCCGAAATCAAATGTGCTCTGCCCATGTAGCAGTTGTATGAATTCGGTTACAAGACCCCAGTCAACTGTGCAAAATCATCTACACTTATATGGGATGTCGGTCACATATGATAGGTGGGTTCATCATGGTGAAGCTGTGAACGTCAATGTTACTGACTATGTGGAAGCAGCAGTCCACCATCTTGATCTGCCTGATGCTCAGGTGGAAGAGGAGGAGGAGGTGGTGGTGGCGGAGCCAGTGAGTTTGACCGACATTGTAACAATGCTACGAAATACTCATGCATTTCATGAACTTTCACCCGCACAAGAAAAACGGTGGGCCCGCATGTTGGAACAATGCAATGTGGCTGTCACCCTAGGAAATAAGCTGTCAGTATGCTCAGCTACGGTCACCTTTCTTCCGGTGAAGACATCTGAGCGGATGACCAACAAATCATTTGATAAGATCTTGGCTGCTTTCCACAAATCTTTCCCAGCTGTGTGTGAGCTACCATGCGCCTATAGTAAAAAGAAGAATTTCCTTCGTGCAGTTGGAATTGGATATGATATGATCCATGTTTGTAAGAATAATTGTGTTATGTTCTGGAAGGATTATGCCAACTTAGGTGAATGCCCAAAATGCAAATCATCAAGATGGAAAGATGGCGATGCTGTGAAGAGGATTGCTCATTGTGTTCTGAGACATTTTCAAGTTATACCAAGATTGCAAAGGTTGTTTCATGATGCTGAAATAAGAGAGGATGTACTGTGGCATTCTCAGAAACAGGAGTAAATATATCAGAATGTAATGAGCCATCCATCTCATGGTAGTGACTGGAAGAGCTACAATTAGAAACACAAAGAGTTTGATGTTGACCCGAGAAACATGAGACTTGGTTTAGCTGCAGATGGGTTTAGCCCATTTGGCCACTAGAGTGCCACATATAGCATGTGGCCAATGCTTGTTATCCCTTACAACATGCCACCAAATGTCTGCACTAAAGAATCAAACTACATGATGGACTTGCTCATTCTAGGTCCAAAAAGTCTTGGAAAGGATTTTGATTTATTTATGGAGCCTCTTGTGGGGGAACTTCAAAATCTATGGAGGGGTGTTCTCCGCCGAGATCTATATAGCTTCCCACTAGGTGATTTCTTTCTCCGTGATATTATAATTTGGTGCATCCATGATTATCCGGCTTTGGGCACTATGTCAGGGCGAATGATACTTGGTTACAATGCATGTGTTCGCTGTGACTGGAATCCACTGTCGTACGCAATACTTAGAAAGATCTGTTACATCGGACACGGACATTTCCTTGCCAAGGACAAGTTGGGTCCTACAAAATACCGAAGATATGTGTTCAATGCAAAGCATGAAAACTGTGATGCGCCAAAGAAGCTCATTACCGATGAGTTGCAAGTGGAATTAGAGAAGGTCAGGCATATTACACCAGGAAACCATCCTAATAATGGTAACGGGAAAAGGAAGCATGGAAGGGTAGAAGAGAGATTATTGTTTACCCGCCGGTCCACTTTGTGGGACCTGGAGTGTCGGTGAACAAAAAGAGGGGTACACTTTTTGTACCCCTATGACTGTGCACGGGCAGTCTGAGCCACGGGCACCACCACACCAAGCATGGCAAGGGAGGTGAGCCAGGGTAAGACCGAAGCTCGATGGAGACTGAAGCCCAAAGCCAAGGCCACAAAGAGCAAAGGGACGAAGCGGGATCCCCCGGCAAGATCCTTGCCGGGGGCCGGTTCTAGCAGCCCCGGCAAGATCCTTGCCGCGGCAATTCGCCCCACGCCTACGGAGCGGATCACCCTTGAGTCCACTGCCCCCATGGGGCAAGGATTCGGGAGGCATCCCCGTAGTGGCATGCAGATCTTTGTGAAGACATTCAAGATCAGATACACGCTAAGAAGACGACGGCCCTTGGCGGGATCCCAGCCAAGGAGGACCACAAGACCTCCGGCAAGCACCTTGTCGGGGATGACAGCAGGCGCCGCGGCAAGACCCTTGCCGGGGCCCCGGCAAGGCCCTTGCCGAGGACATCCGCAGGGCCACCATCAGGCCCACGCCAACTAAGCTTCCACCGCCCCATGCAGCTGCCGACCCAACCAGCTGGGCAGGCACCTGCGTGGCGACATGCAGATCTTCGTGGAGACCCACCATTGTGCCACCTCAGCTGCATGCCTGCCTACATGGCATCTCAGGCATCGCTGGCCAGGGCGCGTGTCGACACAAGAAGGAGCGGCGACGGACAAGATGGATGTCTCCCCCGCCCCCGATAAAGCAAGGACACCTAAGCAAAGTGCAGTAAATGCACCTTGTCATGTAATACAAGGGATAACCTCATATCACTGTACCCTTTCCACCTCCTGTGTGCCACTGTGGCAACCCCTTTTCCCTATAAAAGGAGGCCCGAGGCGACCAGGAGATGGATTTCGGCTCTTTAGAACTCCTCACAATTCGGCCTTTTGGAGCTCCTCACGCCCCATAGCTAGCTGAAGAACACATTTATACAATCCACCAAAGCAGGAGTAGGTTTTTACGCATCCTTGCGGCCCGAACCTGGGTAAACGAACTGTGTGCTAACTGTTGGATCCGCTCTTCTCTCAACCCCACGCCCCGCAACCGTAGTAGGGATTCTTGTGATACCATAGCTGTCGATCCAAGTATACTAACATCTTTGGCGCGCCAGGTTGGGGCGCAGTTGTGAGAATTGCTTCTAGCAGTTGGCCCAACGCTCTTTCGTCTTCGTGGCCCTTTGAGAAGGAAGGAGGCCGGAAGATCAGCACTCGAGCGGCTACAAATAGAAGCTAAGTTACATTGAACCCTGGATACTTCCATCCTATTATTTAAGGTTATTATCCTCGGAGCTGTCGTTCTTTGTACAAAGAAACCTGCACGAAAATGGGCCCCTTCCCGATCGGCAACGCCTTTGCTCTGTTTCGAGTCCGCTCAATAGTTCAAACGGCTGCGTTGGAAACGGTAGGGTAGCCATCCGCAATTGGCAAGGCTCTCGACTCTAACTCGAGTCAAACTCGACAGTTCGAGCGGCTCCGTTAAGGGCGGCAAGGTGGCTCACCCGACAGCACGCTCGCCCGGCAGGCCAATGGGGACCCGTCCCCAAGACACCGCCCTGGGTTTTTCGCGTCGGTTCTAACTAATGATAAAATTTGTCTTGGTCATGAACTCGCAGCAGCGAAGAAGAACGGGATGCCTAATCCCGGCGCTGGCCCTCCACCCTCTTGATTTCGTCAATGCGGTTGATGACGGGCTTGATGCGCTCCTTAAGCACCGTGAGGTCAGCATCCTCCGGCAAGCTATCCATCGCGGCTTCGAAGTCGAGGGCGGGGTTCCAGAACGCCATCTTGGTGAGGACCTTGGTCATGACCCCCTGGCAAAGCCGTCGGGACTCCCTGGCGAGCGTGGCCGTTCTGTTGGAGTGAAGATCAGCCAAGGCACCGAGGACGCCCTCGAAGAACAGGGTCAGCTTGGCATTGACGGACCCGCTCCACTCAGGGGCATACCTCATGTTTGGCATCCCCATGAGGGCCAACGGCGAGGTAACCCTGTCGGCGACGTCCTCCAGCCTGCTGATCCACCTGTTCTCGCCCGCCACGTATTCTTGGTGGGAGGCGGCCTCGTTAGCCCGCAGCTGCTTCTCCTCCTCCAGGATTGTAATGCCCAGGATGGGACTATACCTCCTACGTGTCGAGGCACGACTTAAAGGTATAAGCCCATCCTAGAATGATCTCAAGTTTGGTATCTTTGCACAACTCATGTAAAAGAGGGATTAAAATGCAAAAGAGGATAGTTGGCTTACACTCGCCACTTCACACAATACATTACATAAACAAACATCATTCAAAAGATCACAACCCGACTACGGGTGAAGAACCAAAAGGAAGATACCAAAACAACATAAAGCCACAGGCCAAGATCGAATCCTAGTAGAAACCACTACTGATCGTCGAAACGTCACAAGCAAACGGCCACAAGCTTCATTGAACTCCCGGTGAAGAACTGAACCAGCTCCTGCATCTTACTCGGCTGAACCTGCATCTGGTGTGGTGGAGTAACTGTGAGCCACAGAGGACTCAGCAATCCCGTTCCCGGGTAACAAGACTATTTAAGCCTTTGGGTGAGGATAAGGCTGAAGAAAGAAATATGAGGTGAAGGATCAAACAAGAGTCTGCAGCAGCAACTAGCACTAACTTACGTAATAGAGAGCGAGAAGAGAAGAGCATCGGTCGAAAGATGATCACGAAGTGATCCTAACTAAAGCCGGTCAAACATAACCCCACCGTGTTCAACTCCCGAATCCCTATTCGGAAATTGACAGTCACGGTACACACGCTGGTAGTGTATTGGATCATTGTGTCAAGTTATCTACAACCGGAATTAACAAGCTCCCATCTGCCACATAACCGCGGGCACGGCTTTCGAAAGTTCAAACCCTGCAGGGGTGTTCCAACTTGACCCATTACAAGCCCACGATCCGCGGAGTCGCAACTCCATAGGTGGGAAGACCCGAGTATTCTCGGAATCCCGTGCTCAAGTTAAACCGAACTAAGGTAAGGCTAATCCAGCAAATCCTCCCGGCGTGTCGACACCCTGATAGTAGCCGCGCGTATCTAGGTCTCAGGACACGACCGGATGGGCGATGCTACAGGACCCAAACCTCGAGTTTCCCCGTGGTGGTTCCCGCAGGACCCCCGTTTGGGACCAACACCATCGGCACTGGCCCCCCCTGCTATGTAGAAATAAAGGATCCTCGAGGGAGCGACCCCCTATGCAAATTTAATTAATTAATTAAGTTGTTATTATGAGGCAAATAGTACCAAATGTTGGGACTTGCTGGAAAAGACTTAGCACTTAGCGGTTTATCAAGGGGGTCCCATACACCCCAACCGTGTTAGGAACGCATAATCAAGGAACATAACACCGGCTTATACGGATCCTAACGGCAAGAGTGGAACAAAACACCAAGCAAAAGGCTTAGCCTTCCACCCTGCCAGTATATAGGTGATTTCATTTGGCATTTATATAGTGTGATATAACCCAACCCAAACTTCAACATGAAGCAAGCATCTTCAATCTTCACCTGCAACTAACAATGCTATAAGAGGGGCTGAGCGAAGCGTACTTAGCCAAGCAACGGTTTGCGTAGGTAGGGTGGTTAAACATGGCAATGGTTACAAGTAGGAGGCTGACAAGAAAGACATGGGCATCGAGGCAAAACTATAGAGCGATACTCTAGCAAGAGGCAAAAATAGTAATGGTATCCGGGTTCGGTCATCTTGCCTGGAATTCCACAAGGGAGAAGAACGGATCCAAGAAGCAGACGGAGCAACACAGACGAGAGAAACCTCACAACTCCGGAACGAAACCGAAGCTAACAAGAGAAGCAACCGGAAAGAAAACAAACAACACGGTAAACACACAAGCATCAACATGGCATACGATGCACAAGCAAGCATGATGCATGTCCGGTTTAAATATGCAAGGCAAGGCAAAAAGCACAAACAAAAACTACAAGTTAAGTGGAGATCAATATGCAACGAGTTGCATATTGACGAAACACCACAATAATTATTTAGTTGACTCTCGTTATTACCAAGACAAGATTAATTGTTTTTAGCATGGCAAGAGGTGAAGCATAATAAAACTACACAACTAGACATTTTAAATGAGGCCGGAGAATAACAACAACATATCCGGAAAATCCCCATGAGCATGTTTAATAATTATAAGCAAACAACAATTCACACATATAATGTTGTTAATATGATGCGGATGACATGAACAAGTTTATGCAATTATTAAAAGGTTGGCTAAAAAGAGACATGAAGCATTTGTTACCGTGGTGGAACGAAAGGGTGCCACGGCATGATCCGAAAATGGTGCAACGCATCATATCGGTTCCGGTACTCGTTGAGAGACCGGTGCAAAAGGTGACGAAGCGAGTCAAACGAGATGAAAGAGGTGGGGTGATCCCGTTACCGGGTTCCCACGAGTCGGTGACGAGGCAACCGAGGAACAAAACAAGAGGTGAGAACGGGCACGGTGCACACACGGGAGACATTTCACACAACACAACAAGCATGCACGGGGTCATCGACGGGGTTATACCTTCGGAACCATCGTTCTCGGAGGGGTTCGAGGTCGTAGTGGAAGTAGAGGAGGTAGTTGTACTCGGCGACGGTAGATGTACTCGTTCCGTTCGGTCTTGCCGGTCTCGTCTCGAGTCGTAGATGTACATGTCGACGGTAGCCGTTCGGGCGACGGTAGAGGTACACGGCGACGGTAGTCGTTCGGGTCGTCGATGTCGGGGTACTTGTCGCGTCGGCGTTCGTAGTGGTACTTGGGGGTTCCCGTTTGCGACGGTAGTGGAAGTAGTGGAACTTGACGCATCCGAAGAGGTACTTGACGAGTTGGTCGCGGTACTTGTTCATGTAGTCGTTTCCGAGTTCGTAGCCGTTCAACAACACGTGAAGAGGTACTTGGTCGGGTCATGTAGAGGTACTCGGTGTCATCTGTCCAAAATTACAGCAGGCACAAAACAAAAACAAAAAAAAACAACTACAGCAGCAACTATCACGGGTGACGAGGCGAGGACGCGGCCTCGCGGCACGGCACTGAAGAGACGAGGCAGGGGCGCTGCTCGGGCTGGACGAAGGCCAGCCGAAGTGCTGCTGGAGGAGAAGGGGCTCGGCGTCGGCTCGCAGGAGATGGAGCTCGGAGGGAGCAGCTGGACGGAGGAGGTCGCAGGGACGGCTCGCAGGGGCGCCGGGCTCTCCTTGCTGGAGGCGCAGAGGGAGGCGGCGGACACCGGAGGAGGCCGGGCCCTGGCTGGTCGGCCGGAGGGACGACGAAGGCGCGGCAGTCCTGGCCGGGGCGCTCGGTACCGCCGCTGGTGAAGGCCGGAGCTCGGGCCATGGGGCGCCGTGGAGGAGGGGGTCGGCCTGCGGGGCGACCACGGCGGAGGGCCGCTGGAGGCGCGGTCGCGCGAGGACGGAGGGAGCCGAGGGGAAGGGAGCCCGCGCACGGGGCGAAGACGAGGCGAGCGCGGGGATGGAGCAGGCTCGAGGCGAGAGGGGAGAACTGGGGTGCGGCTCGGGCAGAGAGCGAAGGGGAGAGGATGAGGGACGACTTCGGTCGCGAGCGGGACTCGCCGCGGCGGCATGGCTCGCGGGAGGGCGCGCTCGACGAGAGGGGAGAGGGAGAGGAAAACGGGATCGGGCGAGAGGAGGCGAGCGAGGGGTCTCGGGGGAAAAACTGGACAGAGCGGGGGCGATGCGGGAGGACTGGCGGCGGCTCGAGGGGAAGGAGAGGAGATGCGGTCGAGGCTCGATCGAGGCTAGGGTTCGGCCTGGAGCTGGGCCGATTTGGGCCAGGGAGGAAGTCGGGCCAGGAGGGAAAGGAGGAGGGAGGAGATGGGCTGGAGGCTGGCTTCTCTGCTGCTAATTTTTTTAAAAAAAAAAACAGAATACAACAACAAGAAAGGAAAGGAGGGAGGTGCTAGGAATATGCTTAGGACAAGAGGTTAAATTTCCTGGACACACAAAAATGTCAGGAATTTAAAATAAAATAGAAGGAGGGTTTTTTTTGGAGGAACCTCGAGCAACGAGAAAAGAATTACCGGCAAGATTTTTGGAGGTGAAACTTGAAGTGAAATAACATGGGGAATTATGCAAGTGTGTTGCAGGTAATTCCAAACGAATGGAATAATTATTAATATAGCTCCATAATATTGAGAGGCTTTTATATGTTATAAAGAGAAGACATCTTCCCTCGATTTAAATGGACCGAAGGTCCACACGAATTATTTGGTTGAGATGCAAAATAAAATATGACATGATGGCATGATGACATGATGCAATGCAAAAATAAAAACACAAGCACAAAAGAACACACGGGCAACCCTGAACATCCGGAACCTTCGGGAATCTTCTGGAAGCTTCTGGAATCTTCTGGGACGTCGATCTCGGGCGTCACAACTCTCCCACACTAACAGAGGATCTCGACCCGAGATCCTAGAGATATCACCGGGTAAAAACGGAAGAGGAAGAGGTAAAACAAAGTTGCTTCTTCGACAGACGAGTGAAACCAAAGAACCTTGAGAGGTTGAACAAAGAAAGAAGAATACGACGGAGATGAACGAAGTTAAGAGCACTCCGGTAAGCAGGAGGAACAAGGAACATAACAAGAACCTTGTAGGTTGAAAGACATGAAAGGAGAGCTTACGAGCCAAAGAATATGAAACTGCAAGGGTATAGCCAAGGAATAAGAATGACAGAATTCGGACAGCACTCCGTCTGTAAATGGAAGGAAAAGAACAAAAACTTGAGGAGATGGAGTGATACTTGATGAAAACAACAACATATGGCCTCCGGAACAATTAAAAGAATGGCACAAAGGGGTAAGAAAGAATTCAGACAGCACTCCGGTTAAAAGAGAGGCAAAACATGAAAAGGTGAGAAAATTAGAATGGAGGACACAACACTCCGGTTAAAAGATAAGCAAGGGAAAGAACATGATCTCGATAAAACGAGATGATGGTTAAAGAGATCAACATCACAAAACCTCCGGAATGAAAGAATAGCATATAGACAATGAAAGAATTGAACGGAGAAGAAAAGACAACTTCTCTCAAAGTTGAATTTGAAAGAGCAACCTTATAACGAAGGGTTGAACAGAGTTGTTGGGAAATTCAACAACGAAAGAATAAGCTTGATGTGGGCTTATGGAAAAACAACTCAAAATTATGAGGTGACAACCAGCCACTAGCATAAAACAATTGATTGGACTGAGATCAACAAGGATATGAAAAGCTTATTCCACCGGAATGATAAACTCAAGAACTTGGGTCATTTATAAGCACCATAATAGCAACAATCCTTAGGGAAAGCTTTAGGTGAAATACAACCCAAGATTACTCCAACGAAGAAAATGACGTGATTAATTATCTCATTCCTGACAACTTGTGAATCATGAAACATGAAGGAGTTGTCAAGAATGACATACCACCATCTGAAAAGATACGGTAGAAAGAATTGCACTTCAAAATGCAAGAAGAAGAGTATTTGAGCTCCAACAAGAATCTTGATGAAAACTTCCAGGATGAATTAAAACATGATGAACCACCATGAAGAACTCCGGTAACAAAAGGATGAGAAGTGAAAGATGAAAAGAATAAGATTCAAGGCCTGCGGTGAATAGATTGAGCTTTGAAATGATAATTGAAATAACTTGAAGCTCCGGAAAAACAAGATGAACAGCTTAGAACCGAGAATATGATATGATGAACAAGCTCCAGACAAAAGAATTAAATCACCTTGAAGGAGTAAGAATAAGAATTATGTTATGCATCTCCTTCACCAATTTAATTGATGACAACCAAAGGATTTGGCATACTACTTATTCTCGTTGCAAGGAATTAAAGAGAGATCTCGCACAAGCTCAGATAAATCTTCAACAAGGCACCGGTAGGATTTTGGAAAGAACAATTGAATTAAAACGATAACAACGGAAGAGTAAACTTGAAAGAACCACCGTAAGAATATGGAGACGAACGAAGAGACATCAATGAAGAATATTTGGAGGACGAAGTTGAAAACTGAGAACGAAGAAATCTTCTGAAATGATGGCCTTCGGAGGAACACAAAGGAAAAGAATTCAAGAATTGCTCTGAAGGGGCATGAAAACAATTTCCACAATCGAAAACAATTATGAGGATGGCATGAAGCTAGAAACACGAATCTTCAAGAGAACGGGCCAAGATTTAAGAGAAACTCTTCTCCGGTCTCCAAATGTTGAGAATGAAGACGAGAAATGCCATGAAGAATTGTTGAGCACTCCGGAATGAAGAATTAAAAAGGTTGAACCAAAGATGAAAAGAATTTGAAAGCGATCTTGGAGAAGGCATGTGACTGATGGGAATCATTGTTACGTCACACTTTGAAAAGAATTTGAGTATAACTCCAGAAAATAGAAGAGTCAGGTAAGATCCTGGAAAAGACCTGTGGGTTAGGGCCCACTCAAAAGAATTCACCGTTGGAAAAGATTGTTTAAGAGATATTGCACCGGTTGAATTAAAAAGGCTTGAATAAGATAACAACCCTCAAAAAATTGCTTGAATGGAATTATGAATCTTCAGCACTCCGGATATGAATAGCAAGAGGAGAATGATTAATTGGTGCACCGGAATAAGAAAGCATTGTGAAATGAGGAAAAAGGATAAGATCAACACCGAAATCTTGAATTACATCCACCGACAGAATAGAGAACAAAAGAATGATGAACTTGGAGTTCTTGAGCATCTTCACGATAAATCCCCGGAATGAACATTGAAGGAAGAATGAAGGAACATCACATGAATAAAATGGATACTTCAATTGAGAATTTCTAGCTCCGAGAAGAAGAAGGGTGGGAGGGTGGGGAAAACAAGGACAACTTGAGATGATTGAAACATACACCGGTTGAAAAGAATTTAACATGCCCATCTTGATGGTCAAGAGGAATTAGCACTCCCATAGAAATATGAGAACACCAATTAGGAAGGTTATGGAATCAACATTTGACATCGAAGCAACTCGAATACCAGAATCAAAACAAGAACAAAGGATAGATATGCAACATGATCTTCACAATAACATCCGAACAGAGAATTGAACGAATGAATTCCGCAGGTACATCAACTTGTCGAGAAGCCACTTGGAGAACAAAAAGGTAAATAAAAAGGAACAAGGAACAGATAGAACAAACACAAGATAGAAGCTTCGTTCGACATCTTCGTGCTGAAAGCTCATGGAACGTGTTACAAAAGGGTTTTGCAATCCCCGGATCAGCATAGCCAAGGACCCTTTAAGATGCAACTCCCGATCAGAACAAGTCCATAAAACCACTTCACTCAATGTAGAACCCCAAACTTCATATCGTGCATCCGTTGGAAGAATGCCTAGAACTACTAGATGAACCCACCTATTAATTTCCGAAAGTTTCCAGTTATGCAATCAGGTGTTGGGGATACACGGGAAGCACCGCGCAATCAACTCTAAACCTACATCCAGGTGTATCCATCCTTCAACACATAACCAGTCTTTCTCGGAAACTGTGTACCTCGGACCTTCGAAAAGCATCCACTATAACAAGCTATGGCAATACTCTCGAACTACCTCCCCAGTACTGGGTGATGTCGGGGTTATCTTGCCACTGGCCGTATAGGAGAGATTTTCGATGTCGGCCGTCTTAAGTATTTAGTACTGCCGCGATATGCTTGTGTCAATGATACCCCGAAGCTCAACTCCTCGGTAACAGGAGGCATCGAGAACAATATCCTTGTCACAAGAACATCGAAACAATCCCAGAATACTCGCGGGATCCTAAAAAAAAATTTGGTGCAATTTTTGAAAGTAGAAGAGGCAAGAGTAATCGTCAGGAGTCCTCACCAGAGAGAAAAGGGATGAGAAGCAAAGAAATCCTACTCTCCGATATAATATAGGACTCAAAAAGTTTTCAGTGTGTGCCTAGACTCAACCGTCAACGATTCGATCAATCAGTGGGGGCTTCTAGGTCGGAGAAGGCTCTGAATACCAACTTGTAATGCCCAGGATGGGACTATACCTCCTACGTGTCGAGGCACGACTTAAAGGTATAAGCCCATCCTAGAATGATCTCAAGTTTGGTATCTTTGCACAACTCATGTAAAAGAGGGATTAAAATGCAAAAGAGGATAGTTGGCTTACACTCGCCACTTCACACAATACATTACATAAACAAACATCATTCAAAAGATCACAACCCGACTACGGGTGAAGAACCAAAAGGAAGATACCAAAACAACATAAAGCCACAGGCCAAGATCGAATCCTAGTAGAAACCACTACTGAACATCGAAACGTCACAAACAAACAGCCAAACTCTTCAACGAGCTCCAAGTGAAGAACTTGGACCAGCTCCTGCATCGTACACGGCTGAACCTGCAACTGGTGTGGTGAAGTAACTGTGAGCCACAGAGGACTCAGCAATCCCGTTCCCGGGTAACAAGACTATTTAAGCCTTTGGGTGAGGATAAGGCTGAAGAAAGAAATATGAGGTGAAGGAACAAACAAGAGTCTGCAGCAGCAACTAGCACTAACTTACGTAATAGAGAGCGAGAAGAGAAGAGCATCGGTCGAAAGATGATCACGAAGTGATCCTAACTAAAGCCGGTCAAACATAACCCCACCGTGTTCAACTCCCGAATCCCTATTCGGAAATTGACAGTCACGGTACACACGCTGGTAGTGTATTAGAAACATTGTGTCAAGTTATCTACAACCGGAATTAACAAGCTCCCATCTGCCACATAACCGCGGGCACGGCTTTCGAAAGTTCAAACCCTGCAGGGGTGTTCCACCTTGGCCCATCACAAGCCCACGATCCGCGGAGTCGCAACTCCATAGTTGGGAAGACCCGAGTATTCTCGGAATCCCGTGCTCAAGTTAAACCGAACTAAGGTAAGGCTAATCCAGCAAATCCTCCCGGCGTGTCGACACCCTGATAGTAGCCGCGCGTATCTAGGTCTCAGGACACGACCGGATGGGCGATGCTACAGGACCCAAATACCTCGGGTTGCCCCAAGGCGGTTCCCGCAGGACCCCCGTTTGGGACCAACACCATCGGCACTGGCCCCCCCTGCTATGTAGAAATAAAGGATCCTCGAGGGAGCGACCCCCTATGCAAATTTAATTAATTAATTAAGTTGTTATTATGAGGCAAATAGTACCAAATGTTGGGACTTGCTGGAAAAGACTTAGCACTTAGCGGTTTATCAAGGGGGTCCCATACACCCCAACCGTGTTAGGAACGCATAATCAAGGAACATAACACCGGCTTATACGGATCCTAACGGCAAGAGTGGAACAAAACACCAAGCAAAAGGCTTAGCCTTCCACCCTGCCAGTATATAGGTGATTTCATTTGGCATTTATATAGTGTGATATAACCCAACCCAAACTTCAACATGAAGCAAGCATCTTCAATCTTCACCTGCAACTAACAATGCTATAAGAGGGGCTGAGCGAAGCGTACTTAGCCAAGCAACGGTTTGCGTAGGTAGGGTGGTTAAACATGGCAATGGTTACAAGTAGGAGGCTGACAAGAAAGACATGGGCATCGAGGCAAAACTATAGAGCGATACTCTAGCAAGAGGCAAAAATAGTAATGGTATCCGGGTTCGGTCATCTTGCCTGGAATTCCACAAGGGAGAAGAACGGATCCAAGAAGCAGACGGAGCAACACAGACGAGAGAAACCTCACAACTCCGGAACGAAACCGAAGCTAACAAGAGAAGCAACCGGAAAGAAAACAAACAACACGGTAAACACACAAGCATCAACATGGCATACGATGCACAAGCAAGCATGATGCATGTCCGGTTTAAATATGCAAGGCAAGGCAAAAAGCACAAACAAAAACTACAAGTTAAGTGGAGATCAATATGCAACGAGTTGCATATTGACGAAACACCACAATAATTATTTAGTTGACTCTCGTTATTACCAAGACAAGATTAATTGTTTTTAGCATGGCAAGAGGTGAAGCATAATAAAACTACACAACTAGACATTTTAAATGAGGCCGGAGAATAACAACAACATATCCGGAAAATCCCCATGAGCATGTTTAATAATTATAAGCAAACAACAATTCACACATATAATGTTGTTAATATGATGCGGATGACATGAACAAGTTTATGCAATTATTAAAAGGTTGGCTAAAAAGAGACATGAAGCATTTGTTACCGTGGTGGAACGAAAGGGTGCCACGGCATGATCCGAAAATGGTGCAACGCATCATATCGGTTCCGGTACTCGTTGAGAGACCGGTGCAAAAGGTGACGAAGCGAGTCAAACGAGATGAAAGAGGTGGGGTGATCCCGTTACCGGGTTCCCACGAGTCGGTGACGAGGCAACCGAGGAACAAAACAAGAGGTGAGAACGGGCACGGTGCACACACGGGAGACATTTCACACAACACAACAAGCATGCACGGGGTCATCGACGGGGTTATACCTTCGGAACCATCGTTCTCGGAGGGGTTCGAGGTCGTAGTGGAAGTAGAGGAGGTAGTTGTACTCGGCGACGGTAGATGTACTCGTTCCGTTCGGTCTTGCCGGTCTCGTCTCGAGTCGTAGATGTACATGTCGACGGTAGCCGTTCGGGCGACGGTAGAGGTACACGGCGACGGTAGTCGTTCGGGTCGTCGATGTCGGGGTACTTGTCGCGTCGGCGTTCGTAGTGGTACTTGGGGGTTCCCGTTTGCGACGGTAGTGGAAGTAGTGGAACTTGACGCATCCGAAGAGGTACTTGACGAGTCGGTCGCGGTACTTGTTCATGTAGTCGTTTCCGAGTTCGTAGCCGTTCAACAACACGTGAAGAGGTACTTGGTCGGGTCATGTAGAGGTACTCGGTGTCATCTGTCCAAAATTACAGCAGGCACAAAACAAAAACAAAAAAAAACAACTACAGCAGCAACTATCACGGGTGACGAGGCGAGGACGCGGCCTCGCGGCACGGCACTGAAGAGACGAGGCAGGGGCGCTGCTCGGGCTGGACGAAGGCCAGCCGAAGTGCTGCTGGAGGAGAAGGGGCTCGGCGTCGGCTCGCAGGAGATGGAGCTCGGAGGGAGCAGCTGGACGGAGGAGGTCGCAGGGACGGCTCGCAGGGGCGCCGGGCTCTCCTTGCTGGAGGCGCAGAGGGAGGCGGCGGACACCGGAGGAGGCCGGGCCCTGGCTGGCCGGCCGGAGGGACGACGAAGGCGCGGCAGTCCTGGCCGGGGCGCTCGGTACCGCCGCTGGTGAAGGCCGGAGCTCGGGCCATGGGGCGCCGTGGAGGAGGGGGTCGGCCTGCGGGGCGACCACGGCGGAGGGCCGCTGGAGGCGCGGTCGCGCGAGGACGGAGGGAGCCGAGGGGAAGGGAGCCCGCGCACGGGGCGAAGACGAGGCGAGCGCGGGGATGGAGCAGGCTCGAGGCGAGAGGGGAGAACTGGGGTGCGGCTCGGGCAGAGAGCGAAGGGGAGAGGATGAGGGACGACTTCGGTCGCGAGCGGGACTCGCCGCGGCGGCATGGCTCGCGGGAGGGCGCGCTCGACGAGAGGGGAGAGGGAGAGGAAAACGGGATCGGGCGAGAGGAGGCGAGCGAGGGGTCTCGGGGGAAAAACTGGACAGAGCGGGGGCGATGCGGGAGGACTGGCGGCGGCTCGAGGGGAAGGAGAGGAGATGCGGTCGAGGCTCGATCGAGGCTAGGGTTCGGCCTGGAGCTGGGCCGATTTGGGCCAGGGAGGAAGTCGGGCCAGGAGGGAAAGGAGGAGGGAGGAGATGGGCTGGAGGCTGGCTTCTCTGCTGCTAATTTTTTTAAAAAAAAAAACAGAATACAACAACAAGAAAGGAAAGGAGGGAGGTGCTAGGAATATGCTTAGGACAAGAGGTTAAATTTCCTGGACACACAAAAATGTCAGGAATTTAAAATAAAATAGAAGGAGGGTTTTTTTTGGAGGAACCTCGAGCAACGAGAAAAGAATTACCGGCAAGATTTTTGGAGGTGAAACTTGAAGTGAAATAACATGGGGAATTATGCAAGTGTGTTGCAGGTAATTCCAAACGAATGGAATAATTATTAATATAGCTCCATAATATTGAGAGGCTTTTATATGTTATAAAGAGAAGACATCTTCCCTCGATTTAAATGGACCGAAGGTCCACACGAATTATTTGGTTGAGATGCAAAATAAAATATGACATGATGGCATGATGACATGATGCAATGCAAAAATAAAAACACAAGCACAAAAGAACACACGGGCAACCCTGAACATCCGGAACCTTCGGGAATCTTCTGGAAGCTTCTGGAATCTTCTGGGACGTCGATCTCGGGCGTCACAAGGATCTTGGTCAAGGTCTCCTCCCGAGCCGAGCTCTCCGACAACATCTTCTCGAGATTCTCCAGCCTCACCTTGAGATCTCTGATGGAGTCTTGCGCCTCGGAGAGCTCCCCAGCCATGCTGATGACCGCTCCGTGCGCCTCTGTCAAGGCGCAGTTGAGCCTGTTCTTTTCGTCGGACAGCTTGAGGGCCTGCTCCTTCACCTCATCCCACTCCACCTCCAGCTCTTGCACCTTGCCAGCATGGGCCAGAGCTTGGGCATCGAGTGCCTCTTTGTGCCTCTGCCCCAGCTCACGAGTCCGCCGCTCGACAAGGACCTCGAGCTCCTCATCCTTGCAGCGGAGCGTTGCGGCAAGCTTCGCCTCACGCGCGGAGAGGTCTTCCTCCTGGGAAGCGAGGGCAGCTTGATGCTGGTTCCGGGTGGCCTTGGCCGCGGCAGCCAAGTTCGCCGCCTCTTCCCGGGCCTTCTCGACGTCAGACATCTTCATGATGAGCTCTGCATCGCGCTTGGCCAATTCTTCCTGGAAGGCCCTCTGCTCCTCGTAGGACTGGTGAAACCAGGTTTGCGCCTCAGCAACGCGCGCCTGGAAGTCCACCTCCGCCTCATCCACCGTTGCCATCCTGGACTTAACCTTGTCCAGACGGGGACGGTAGAGCGCTTGGAGCTTCCGGAAATTGGCCCCCATAGCGCGGAAGAGCTGCTCTTCTGGGGAACCATCGCCGTCGGCGCCCGGTTCATCGACCACCTCGAGCCCGGTGGCGGCGAGCACCTCACCATCGAAGACTTCCCCTCCGGCGGGCGCTCGGGAACTTGACGCCCCTGTGAGATGGACGAAGAGGTCGTCGCCCACCTTCAGGTATTTGCCGGGGCCCGAGGTTTTGGAGGAAGAAGGCTGATCATCAGCCACCTCTTACTCGGTTGTGGCCTTGCCGGCCTCCCCGACAGGCTCACCGCTGGCACCCTCGGCAGCATCCTTGGCGGCCTCGTCGGCGGTGGCCGCGCCAACATCTTTGGCGGCCTCCTCAGCGGCGATCTTGTCGGCCTCCGCCGCGGCCTCCTCAGCAATGTCCCCGATGATGGCGTCCACGTCCTCCATATCTGTTGAAGGAGGGCATGGGCAGTGATGGGGATGATGAAGCCAAAAAAAGAATGAGGGTAAAGAAGAGACAAAAGACAGACGACTCACCAGTGCCAGGCTGTGAAGCAGAAGTCCCCTCCCCGCCGGCGCCTGGCGCCGTGGCAGAGCCACCAGCGCCCAAGTTCCCCTCTTCCTCCATGCATGTGGGCTCCATGCTTGGTGCCCTTGCCGGGAACGCCCCTCGCGGCGGCGTAGTCGATGGGGGTAGCCCCATGCGGCTCCTCCTGCTGCCGCTCCGGTCCTACAAAACCGACAAGGTCAGCACCATAGCATCAAACACCTACTGCATGTTGAGCAAGGAGAGGGTGATGAACTTACGCTGGGGGCTGTGCCGGGGGCTCCCGTCCAGGCTGCTCAACACCACCAGTGGTGTCTCTGAAGCCCCAGCCGGGGGCTGGCTGCTCGCCGAAGCCTTGGCCTTCTTTATCCTCTGGGCCAACGTCTCTGCATCCCTGAAGAAGCAAAACAGATCAAGATGAGTGGCATGGTTCAGGAGAATGGAAATGGCGGTGAGGAACGAAGTACTTACTCGTCGTCCATCTCCTCCTCCTCCACCGCTTTCCTTTTCCTCTATGGGCTGAGAGGCCCAAGATCAAAAGGGAACTCCACGTCGGCATCCGAGTCAACGTCTGCCGGGTGAGGCGAAGAAGGCGGAGTTTGTGCGTGCCCAGATGGAGAAGGGGTTGTTGCTTTCTTCTTCTCGGCGGCCTTCATCAGCCTCCTCGCCGCCGTGGCCCTCGTGTGGCGCCCGGACCCCTCCAGGGCCAATTGAGGCTGCGCAGCCTTGCCGGGTCGGACCGGCTCACCGGAACTGGGCCGCCGCAGGACTCGCCCTCTTCCCCTGGCTGGCGCTGAGCCCGCCGCCATGTCCTCCTCCGACGACGACTCATCGGCCGCGTCTTCGACCAGCGGAGCCCCGGTGCCGGCGCTGCTAGCCTCCCCGGCGGCCGCCGCCCACTGGGCGAGCTCCTCCTCCTCCGCAGCCGTGGCATCCTTGTCCTCCACAGCCCCAGCGCCCTTGGCCACCCCCTTGCCCTTGGCGGGTTTGGATGCCATGGTGGCTGAGTTGGAGGGCTGAGGAAGGGGGATGGCGAAGTAACGGCGGCAGGCGACGGCGGAAGCTTTGGAAGGAAGGAAGAGAGGGAACAGCGGCTCTGAGATTGGAAGAGGCGCGAGGAAAATGGAGGAAGTGAGCAGCGCGCCCACGGTTATTCCTTCTTATGGGGGGGAACGCGGGCTGCCTCCTTTCGCATTTACTGTGACGTGACACATGCCTAGGGAAACCGCCCCGCGCATGACGCCCACGTCACGCACGCCCCTCCACCCCGCACCGCAAGCGCGGATCATGGGAGGCGGAGCACGCGGAAAATCTTACCACGGTGAAAACCGTCCATCCTGCCCGCGCACCGTTCTGGGCCTAGCCCAACAACGCGTCGCGCTTATGTGTGGCCCCGGCCCGGGGGCTCCTGTCGGTGTACAAAAAGAGGGGTGCACTTTTTGTACCCCTATGACTGTGCACGGGTAGTCTGAGCCACAGGCACCACCACACCAAGCATGGCAAGGGAGGTGAGCCAGAGTAAGACCGAAGCTCGATGGAGACTGAAGCCCAAAGCCAAGGCCACAAAGAGCAAAGGGACGAAGCGGGATCCCCCGGCAAGATCCTTGCCAGGAGCCGGTTCTAGCAGTCTCGGCAACATCCTTGCCGCGGCAATTCGCCCCACGCCTACGGAGCGGACCACCCTTGAGTCCACTGCCCCCATGGGGCAAGGATTCGGGAGGCATCCCCGTAGTGGCATGCAGATCTTTGTGAAGCCATTCAAGATCAGATACACGCTAAGAAGACAACGGCACTTGGCGGGATCCCAGCCAAGGAGGACCACAAGACCTCCGGCAAGCACCTTGCCGGGGATGACAGCAGGCGCCGCGGCAAGACCCTTGTCAGGGCCCCGGCGAGGCCCTTGCCGAGGACATCCGCAGGGCCACCATCAGGCCCATGCCAACTAAGCTTCCACCGCCCCATGCAGCTGCCGACCCAACCAGCTGGGCAGGCACCTGCGTGGCGAAATGCAGATCTTTGTGGAGACCCACCATTGCCCCACCTCAGCTGCCTGCCTGCCTACATGGCATCGCTGGCCAGGGCGTGTGTCGACACAAGATGGAGCAGCGACGGAGAAGACGGATGTCTTCCCCGCCCCCGATAAATCATGGACACCTAAGCAAGGCGCATTAAATGCACCTTGTCATGTAATACGAGGGATAACCTCGCATCACTGTACCCTTTCCACCTCCTGTGTGCCACTGTGGCAACCCCTTTTCCCTATAAAAGGAGGCCCGAGGCAACCAGGAGAAGGATTTCGGCTCTTTAGAACTCCTCACGATTCGGCCTTTTGGAGCTCCTCACGCCCCATAGCTAGCTAAAGAACACACATATACAATCCACCAAAGCAAGAGTAGGGTTTTACGCATCCTTGCGGCCCGAACCTGGGTAAACGAACCGTGTGCTAACTGTTGGATCCGCTCTTCTCTCAACCCCGCGCCCCACAACCGTAGTAGGGATTCTTGTGATCCCATAGGTGTCGATCCAAATACACTGACATGGAGTATCAGAAAGATTTGGATCTGCGGCATAATCTTGATGTGATGCACATCGAGAAAAATATATGTGATAGCATTATCGGCACACTTCTTAATAATGAATGCAAGACGAAAGATACCTTAAAATCTACGATTGATTTGACACACCTGGGTATCATAATGGATTTGTTGGTGGAAGATGAAGGTAAAACCACGGGATATGGCACCAGTTGTGTACGTCTTGGACAAGGTAAAAGGAAAAGAATTATGAGAGGTCCTGTCATGTGTGAGATTCCCACATGGATTTGCTTCCAACCCTGAAAGGAGAGTCAGTGCAGATGGGAGCAAGGTACAAGGGTTGAAAACTCATGACTACCACGTCCTACTTCAAAGTGTTTTACATGTTATCCTTAGAAGATTGGGCCGCCCTAACTTATACAGAGCAGTTGCAGAGTTGGAGTGTCTTAGAGACAAGATACCAACTATCCTATGCGACCTTGAGAAGACATATCCTCCAGCCTTCTTTGATGTGATGGCACATTTGGCTGTTCATCTAGCTAATGAGGCACTACTTAGAGGTCCAGTACAGTATGGCTGGATGTACCCTATTGAAAGGCGGCTAGGCACTTTCAAGGAGTATGTTAGAAATAGAGCTAGACCCGAGGGTTCCATTGCAAAGGCCTACATTGCTAGAGAATCGTTGACATTCTGCTCAAAATACATTGAAATAGCTAATCAGCTTAGCAAAGAGGTGGGTGAAGACTGTTCCGAGCTCAATGTTTCCGATTGTTCTTTTCGACTTACAGGGAAGAGTCGATAAGGCGACAAACCTAAAGATTTGGACAAAATGTTTTGGTATGTGTTGAATAATTGTCCTAAGATTCTACCTTATATTGAGTAAGTGCTAAGTACTGATGCTTATACATCCTAATCTACTAAAATTGCAGCACATTCTTATATATTTAGATGTTTGATGCGATCACTATGTTGTGAAGCATCTACAAAAAGGACTTACTGCTGCAAAATCCAAGAAACATTGAGAAACTGGTTATGGCAGGATTTGCAAAATGGCTCAAGAGCCATGTAAGCTTGTGAATTGCACTGTCAGATTTTTTAATATATTGAGTACATAAGATGATCAACTTGTCTATTTTCTAACCATAGGTTAAGAAGATGTGGGAGGATGGGCAGGCAGTTAATGATTCCCTTTACGCACTAGGAATGGGTCCTGATACTCGGGTAAGACATTATGAACTTGCGTTGTTGGAAATGTGTGCTACAACACACTTGCACACGACGAAGGCAGGAAGACACAAAACAGTGCTATCATGAGCATGGATACATATGGCGAAGAGACAATTGAAATGTATGTGAACATAACAAAAATTGTTCAGTTGAAGTATATCTCCAGTTTCAAGGTTCGTCGATGTGTGGTTCTATTGTGCTATCGTTGGTATAACCTGTTTTCCTGGATCGCAAAACGCAGAGCTGATGACTATTTCAAATCCATCATTGTCACGACGACGTACAATACGGACGAGCCTTTTATTTTGGCTAATCAAGCAACATAGATATTTTTCTTGGAAGACACATTTGCACATAGCGATGACTGGAGAGTAGTGCAAAGGTTTGAGCAGAGGAATTTATTTAATGAAGTTGCACAACAACATGATGCTTACACTTCTCCTAATGTAGAAGATTCCACAAATGTTCCTCATATCTTTGAGAACCATCACGTCAATGACGTTGGCGAAAAGATTGCATGTCGGGCTGTGGACATATGATATTTGATCAATAAGAAGCCAACATTTGAGGACATTGAGGATGAAGAAGAAGATGACACTAGGGGAATTACGATTCAGACTGATACACATGTAAGATGTTGACCCTGCTGCTGCAGATGATGATTAGATTGCTTTTGTCGTATTTGCCTGTCAGAAGACATTTTTTATCTATTATGTGAAATTGTGTTTGCTATGACAACTAAAACCTGATGAAGTTGTTGTTTAGTATTTTGCTAGGAGAACACCACTTATTATGTATGTTGATTTGTGTGGTGATTGTATGACGACTAAAGATGATGACATTGTTGCTTAGTTGTACTCATATCTGGCTATGAAACTTGTATTTGATGACATAGTTTGTTGTTAGACTGCAATTTTCTCGACGTCTTCAAATGGGAACAAAGGTAACCCGACAGGGCCTCCGCTAATTTATTTATTTATTAGCAAAAGGGCATCTGCTAGTTTATTTATTTATTAGCAAAAGGGCCTCTGGTATTCATTTATGAGCAAAAGGGGATACTCCCTGATTTCCGTTAATAGAAAATATTAGATGTTCACAACACTACGCCCAGCCTGCTAAACAGGTTTCATTCATTACTAGTTTCAGTAAAGTGCTCTTGTCATAGCCACTGTATACATCACGAGTGCTATATACACTACAAATAAATAGACAGTCATCCTACAGAGCACATCGATTTTCCCCATTATCTTCACAAGCTCTTTCATCTCCTCATTACTGTCAAGGCCGTTCAGTAGCTGTTGCTTGGCCATGATCAGAGGAATTGCATCTTTAACCTTCTGCTCTGCATCTTCCTCTTCTGCCGTTTCTTCAGTTACTTGTCCAGACACCAACCTGCTGGTATTGGGATTCCTCGGCTAACCAAATAATCAGCGTAGTTGCATTCCCCCACATCAGCAACTTCCCAGAAATACAAATCACATGAATCTTCCATTTTCTGCACGAATCAAATTGGAAGATCATCAACCAAACTATTAAAAAAATCTGCAACTGAAAGGAGTGGAACAACACTTAAACATATTATTACACCATGATTCGTGCATTTGTAGAAGACTCGGCCACGGCTGAAGATTGTGGTTGAGATGGGACGGATGACTCTGCGTGATTTGCAGCAGTGGCACCACACCAATGGTAGCGGGTTGCAATGAGCAACCAACTGCGATCCATGTGCAGGTGGGGTGTGATGAGACCCACATGCGAGGGTAAGGGTGATGACTTGGCGCATATCTGGTTGTTGCCTACTGAAGAGCAGGTGGACGAGCTGCCAACGGACATGGTTGCTGCAGCTAGAGCTTCTGATGCTAGGTAGTGTAAGTAGACAAGAGGAGAGGTGAACGTTGGATATGTCAGTTTTATTACTTGTAGAGTAGCATATAACCATATATAATCGTAGTCTAGGTTTGGATTCGAACCAGCTACAGGAGCAGGTCTCTCTTCTTTCTAAAACATGGCAACCACTACTACAGGATGCTACTAACGCGACACTACGATCAGAGATCCTTCGACGAAACTGTGTACGATGCAATAATCACAAACACGGTTCAGAGTTTAGTTGCATGTGCGATGCAGGGCATACGGTTGATCCATATGAACTGTTTGCGATTAGACAGAATAACACAAATGGTCAGCCATATCAATGTGTGTGCGATATACACACACAGTTCGCTTCGATGAACTATTTGCTATTAGGGAAAGCTACAGAAATTGTCAGCCAGATCAAGGTGTGTCTGATATACGGCATACAGTTCATTCTAATGAACTGTTGTAGGATCCCTCTTTGCATCATTTATTGGGCACCCGGTTGACCGACTGTTGCCGCCCAATGGTCAATGCCACATCCCCCGCGAATGTGCCCGGCACGACAGATGGTGTACTCGAGGTGGAAGCCGACCACTTGGTACTTGTCCTCGGCAAGGAACTGCTCCATTATTTGAATGGAGCTCTCCACCAAGACCGGTTCCTTCATGTACACCAGCGAGAGGGCCTTCCCCCTCACGTGTGTGTCCACTATGTGATGCGTGGTGAACTGCCCGCTGTTGTCGTCATCGGCCGTTGGCAGTGCCATTGGAGCCACGGGGATCGCCTTTGGAGTATGGCGCAACCACGTGCACACAAACCTGCGTGGTCATGCTCCGGCCCCAAACACTGGCAGCACAACTTTTAAATTGACGGATGGAGTACTAGTTGCAGTGATGCATATAATTAAGCAAAGGGATCACACATATCTGTATTAACTAGAACGAGAATGCAATAGCACAATAAGAATTAAGGCCACGAAGATGCGATCGTAGTGGTGGTTACAGGAGACAAGAAAAAAGATGCATCCATCAAAGTATGACCTCCTTCTCCTGAACTCAGTGCGCCGGGCCACCGGCCGGCGGCTAAGGAGTGGCGGATTTTGTGCGGAGGTCAAGGTCCTTCTCAGCACAGGCATCCAAGGCTTCCAGTCGGTTGAAGAAGGCCAATGTTGTAGCGTCCAAACTAGCCTTGTAGATACCTATGTACATGATTTGCTCATACACGTGGATGTGTAGGTTGACGAATTCTTGTAAGGCGAGGCGCCTCGCGGCGAGCGCGACCTCCAGGTGGACATTCTTCGTGCTGTCAGCGGGCAGTCGCAGGGCCACTAGTGCTTGAAAGAGGTTCCGACCATGGTGGCCGATTACGGTGGCAGGCAATGAGGAGCCCGAGCGCGCAGGCTGGAGGAGTACAGCGATGTCATCGTCCACGAGCTTCTTGACGATAGTGAACTTGTTGGTGGTGACAACGATCAGCTGGTTCAACTGAGAGTCGTAGCTAGCGGCGGCGGTGGCCATCCACCAGCCGGCCGCCAACACCGTTTGGAGATGACCCTCGGTGCCATGCCGCAGGCCGGGGTCGTGGACCATCTGTCACAGCCGCTTGCCGCTCGCGCGCATTGCCGCCATGGGTCTGGAGTGAGCACTTTTGCACTTCATGTAGGTGCTTAGGTAAATGCCTAGGTGCGTACGATGTGGTAGATGCATTGGAATGGAGGGGCGCCTTTATATGAGTGCAAATTGTGTTGCATTCATATCGTGCTACCTCTTTTCCCGGTCATCCTCCCATTACTTCCATCATTCATTCACGATGCTAACTGAAGGAGGATGCATCATTGGTCGTTCAACATTTCAGGAACCGCTACCTTCTACCTTGTCTGCATTAAAGCCATATCGAGAACTATGCCACCCGCAGCACGCATGGCCGAACACGCCTCCTCGCCTCCATCTATGCTTAATTACTGAATTTTACTTGCAAAATTTAGATACTGCTAGTGATCTTTAGCTTCATATTTTGACAAATCACAGTGTTACAAGGTGGAAAAATAGCAATGTTACTAGATCAACAAATTTCAATCTTTCCAGTTTGACAAATGGATACATACCCAATATGACAGATGAAAACCTTACCAAATTGTTTGTAAGTGGTTGCACACGGGTCATCCAAAAGAATCGTTTGTGTTAAAGAGATGCACAAATCCTGCACTCACTCTGCATACGGTGTTAAATCTTAAACGTTTGCGACCAAGAGCCGCAAAAATCCTGCTCGGCACATTTTCCGTTGGCTTCCTGGGGAACCTCCCGGTTTGCATACGGGTCTTCTAACTAAAACGTTTGCGATGAGTGTTTTATACCCAAACCTGCCCCAAATGGAACAAAAAAATTCCACGGCATGTTGATGCCGCTCCAAGACAGCATGCCAACTTTCATGAATTTCAGACGAGTTTTCGATTTACTAGAATTTAAAAATAAAGTATCTCAACATTTTGCCGGCAATCAACGGTGCCCTGGTTTTTTTAATTCATTCCCATTTCTTCCATGGGACCTAAGCATGCACCCAAGGACAAATATTTGATTTTTCAACCAATTTATATGCACTAGAGCATGTGCATGTATTTCTAATGTGAATTATGCACATAAATGCATTAAAAACTCAGTTAATGCATTAAAATGTCCGAACGAACACCGAAAAATCAAAAAAATTGACACAAACTCCTGTTGTTCTATGTTGACACCAGAAAAAAAATGGAAGCAATAAGAGGCAATGGATATCGTTTCGTCCCCAAAGGTGAGACGTTTCCTACAAAAACCATCATGCTTGTTGTGAAAAGCTCTGGTTTGTGAGAAGCATATACCCAGACCTGCATCAAATGGGACAAAATTTATACCACGGCATGTTGATGCCGCTCCATGATAGCATGCCAAGTTTCATGAATTTCAAACGATTTTTGGATTTACCAGAATGTAAAAATAAAGTATCTCAACAATTTGCCGGTAATCAACAGTGCCCTAGTGTTTGAAATTCATTCACATTTCTTGCATGGGACCTAAGCATGCACCCAAGGACACATATTTGATTTTTCAACCAATTTATATGCACTGGAGCATGTGCATGTAGTTCAAATTTGAATTATGCACATAAATGCATTGAAAACTCAGCTAATGCATAAAAATGTCCAAACGAACCACGAAAAATCACAAAAATTTACACAACACTCCTGTTGTTCTATGTTGACACGAGAACATTATTGAAAGCAATAAGAGGCAATGGATATCGTTTTGTCCCCAAAGGTGGGACGTTCCCTATCGAAACCATCATGCTTGTTGTGAGAAGCTCTAGTTTGTGAGAAGAATATACCCAAACCTGCCCCAAATGGGACAAAAAAATTACCATGGCATGCTGATGCCGCTCCATGACAGCATGCCAAGTTTCATGAATTTCAGACGAGTATTCGATTTACTAGAATGTAAAAATAAAGTATCTCAATGTTTGCGGCCGACTGATGCTAGCAGGGTGCTTGACATTCATTCCCATTTCTTGCATGAGACCTAAGCATGCAACCAAGGACTCATATTTGAATTTTCAACCAATTTATATGCATTAGAGTATGTGCATGTAGATCAAATTTGAATTATGCACATAAATGCATTGAAAACTCAACTAATGCATAAAAATGTCCAACCGAACCACGAAAATTCCCAAAAATTGACACAACACTCCAGTTGTTCTATGTTGACACTAGGAAAATAATTTGAAATCAAGAAGAGGCAACATATATCATTTCGTCTACAAAGGTGAAATGTTCCCTACCAAAACCATCACAATTGTTGTGAGAAGCTCTAGTTTATGACAAGCTTATATCCAAACCTGCCCCAAATGGGACAAAAATTTTACCACGGCATGTTGATGCCGCTCCATGATAGCATGCCAAGTTACATGAATTTCGGACGAATTTTGGATTTACTATAATTACAAAAGCATGTACGTCGACATTTGCTGGAGAGCCACGGTGCCGTGGTGTTCGAATTACATCCCCATTTCTTGCATGGGACATAAGCATAAACCCATGGACACATATATGATTTTACAACCCATGTTGGTGCACCGGAGCATGTGCATGTAGTTTAATTTTGAATTGTGCACCTGAAATGGCTAGAAAACCAATTTAATTTATAAAATGTTCAAAGGAACTCTGAATAATTCCAACTCTTTTACGACACACATATAGTTGCATTTTTCACTGTAGATAAAAGGTCTAGCAATTCAAACACCGTCCATTGCCGCTATGACCCTATTATGTAATTCAAATCAAGATGAAAAATCAAGTAGATCCCACACAGCTTACTATCACCAACCATGTGAGATGTAGTACAAAATATCCTAGAGCACCATTGGTCTATAGTACGCCTATGGCTTACACGAGAAGGTGCGTCAGCTACAGTCCACAGCCGACGTGTCAAGCACACTAGCTCGCTCCCCAAATACTCCCGCCTTTGCATCCCTCGCAATCTCGAAAATATTACTACCTCGTAATCTCGAAAATATATACCGCCTGAAAGGTTTTAATGTTTGATAGCACCCGATTAGTATGTGCAGACTGTGTGCAATTTCTGTTACCCCCGCTCTGCTTCACTCCCTTGATTCAAGCCTCTGCATCCCTCGCAATCTCAAAAATATCTACACGCCCTTGATCCAAATTTTTAGTAGCCCCGCAGTGTTACTCCCACCTAGTAAAATTTGCAGTTGCCACAGTATTTCCTCAAACACCACCTTGCCCCCC